>JAPQWV010000028.1:6210000-6810000 GCA_027422505.1 Craterostigma plantagineum | reverse complement strand
AGAAAGAAAATAACCTCTTGTTGTTATTCGGGCTACTCGCATCAGTTGCTCGTTTTCGCACGTCTTTATACCGATCTTTTTTCGGGAAATCTTGATTTCTCTCTGTAGTAATCGATCTACGATAGAATGAAGTCGAACTTCCATTTTCGAACTCGCTGGGATTTCTGGACAGAGAGCTTAACTGCAAACCAACCCTGGAGAATACGAACTGATGCGATGAATCATTTCTAGCAACTGCTTGTTTTTGTTCGGAGAGATTAATGATGTCTGAAGAGTTTGAATCGGGATAAACGAAGCTACGCCTGCTCAAGCCTTGGATCGATTCAGAACGTTGCTGCAAATACTACGTAAGTTATAACATCAGTATGAGAAACAATCTACAAATTCTTGCAAGTAAAAGGACTAAGAAAAGATTACCTACCTCATAACCGATTTTTTCAATAGGATTACCATGAGACAGCATCATCATGTTCTTCATCGCATTCTTAATATTCTGGTAATAAGTTGTCGCGGGATCTTCGCAAGGCTCTAAAAATGTGAAAAGGATCTCATTGGTAACGAAATTCTCCCATCCTTGTTCGTCGGCCAGGCTCGAATTCACATCGTCTCTGTAAAGAAGATCCATATGAAGGTTCACATTATTAGAACAGTCAGCGTTTTCTGGCGAAGCCAAGATTTTCGAGGCATCGAAGAAGGTGGGCCCACGAGCTATTGGATCGAGATTTTCCTTATCTCGTTCCAAGTACTTCGGAGCAAACACATTGCACCGATCGTCAGATGAAAGGTCGTTGGGCTTCGTTAGATCGGTAAAATGATGTCTGAAAGAGAAACCAAGGTTGATATACAATTTCAAACCAAGTGAGAGAGGGCTGAAGAAGCGTGCTACACGATACCTTTGGGAAGAATTGAAATCCTTGAGAGATTTTTCGTGAGGGGACGTGAAAACAGAGGGAAATGAAGCGAGGCCCAGAGGACTGTTCGATTCTCTAACATATGATGAGGATTTTACAGGTTTGATTGGCGAGAGATTGTCGAGGAAATCGAAGATTGGAGATCTCTGCACGAAAAATGAAGTATATAAATTAATCGAGCCACTGAAACTGTAACTGGGAAGAAGAAGCCACTGAACATGAAACTAAACTAAAACACATTAACTTTTGCAAGTAAATAAGGCTTCTTACATGATCAACTAACGACACAAATCACATACAACTCAATCCATCAGCCCAAGTAAGTAAAATTCGTCAATTTATGGCAATCGAACAACAGTATCGTCAATGATGTCTGAAAAATCAAAGCCCCTCCCTCCCGAAATAATAATTATTGACAAATAAGAAATATAAAATAGATGAACAAAATCAAACCTGAAGCTTTTCAAGAGATTCTGTAATCTGAATGGTCTTGCTTTTCTTCGGTGTTTCCATCCCAGCACACACACAATAATGGCAACAAATTCTAATAAAAATTATAGAGTAAATCGCGAAACTACGATCACCATGAAGAAGCGACGTTCTGATGCAAAGAGAAAAGAAAAGAAAACGAAGAAAAGAACCGTCGATGCAACACAGACGACACATGAAAAACCTAACGGAGAACATACACTATAGAGTTCGTTGCTGAAGTTATATATACATGAAGAAAAAGCGGAAAATTTTAATAAAAGCATCAAATTGCAATTTATATTAACGAATGGTCCTTTACAGTGTTCCGTCAGTTGCAATTTTGCAATTTGCATCAAATCCTCGTTTCTTTCATGAATTAAGATTCATGTTCCGTCAGTTGGTGTAAAGATTTTGGATTTGTTTTTCAGTGTTTAATTCAATTGCAAAATTGTTCGTATTTCTTCATTTTCAATAGCAAAATTGGAATTTCTTAAAGTGAATATCCTTCAAACAAGAATAACAGTGATTGTATAAACTTCAATTGACATGATGATTCATTAGTAAAAAATTAACGAAATGATTACTTTATATGTAACAACATATCACACAGAACATATCATTTAATAAAAATTATTTGGGAGCCACTATCCTTTATGTTCACAATAAATATCATTTAATATAAATTATTTGGGAGTTACGATCCTTTATATCCCATATAAATTTGCTTTTAACTGTCCTTTTCGAGCAACAATGAATGCGGATTTTCCAAGTATTAAATTTTTTCTATTTCTTATTCTTATTCCACTACTCAACGTCGCCATTCTTTTCATGTCGTAAAAATACATCGGGTACTAATGTTTTGCCCCTTCAAACATATAATTTAAAATGAATTAATTCATGGTGTCCATGCACTCAAATCCAACCATGATAATTTATTAAATGTATCGCTATATTTCTCGTGAAGTCAATTATATCCCATAAGGTAGCTCTCATTAATTGTATTACGTATGAAATTTATTGCGACATGTTCGAATCTGATCTGACGAGCATGGTTTTTAAAAGCGGACCGGACCGGCCGGTTCAAGCCGAAAACTGGCGAACCGGCCGAAAATCCGGTCCGATTCCGGTCCGGTTCAAAATTAATTAAAAAAGTAAAAAATAAAAAAAACGAAATTCTAATAAATTTACAAAATAGGGGTAAAGGTTATATAAAATGGTGTCGCCCAATGATTTATGTGTTGGACTTTTTAAAGGTCATGGATACAAATCATCCTATGGACATTATTTAAATTATTTTTTTGGTACTTTATTTACAATCAATTTCTTATTTCCCAACCTAATTTATGTTTATTTAATTTTTGACCCCCTACTTTATCAATTAATTTATGACAGTCCACTTTATAACTAGTTTTTAATCCTCCAATATTTTTTATTTGATTGATAACATAATATTATATATTTGGGAACACCGGTTTGACTCCGATTTGATTTCGATTTTATACTGGTTAAACCACTAAACCTTAAAGCACAAAAATTTTAGGTCCGGTTCGGAAACCCGGTTTTAAACCTTGCTAACGAGTTGAGGCAAATATAAAATTGACATGTGTGCCAAATTGCCAATATATGTGTACATCTATCTATTCTATTTTAGTAAGTAAAAGAGGTGGCTATAAACTGCTCTGTCAATTTCACAGAAAAATTAACAATAAATTTAGAAATCACTCACTATTTTTTAACCACTACTAGCAATTCTTGCACACTCAATGTGTATGCTATAATATAAATGTATAATATTATAAAATTAAAGCTAAAAATAGTAATTAACTAAAAAATAGTAATTAAAGATAGCGGGTGGTTTTCAGAGTAATTGACGGTTTATATCAAGCTCTGACCCTTAATAAAATCGTGTAGATGTTTAGTTAGTTATCATTGTTAATTATTATACCTTTAATTTCATAATTTATATATATATATATATACGTAAATTTAAATTATAATTTCCATGAGCTATTTTAAGTTAATTAAATTTATCTATTCTATTATGTTAAGGGTGAGGGCTAGAATAAACCGTCAGATGGTCAGTCAATTGAATTGAAAAAATTAATTAATAAAATTAAAAAATCACTAACTCCCTCTAATTACATATTTAGTTTAATACTATTTTTATTTAATACTATTTTTAGTTAATTACTATCCTAATTTAAATTTATAATAAATCAATTTTTTCCTTTTACATATTTATAACACACAAATTAAATTTAAATTATGATTTCTATGAAATAATAAATTTAATAAAAAATATTTATTTAAATAGCACACGTATTTGAGTGTGCATAAGTTAATAGTTATTATATATTGTTCCCGCATTTTAATGTGCAAAGAGTATAAACTGTCAAATTTTGGTCTGTCAATTTAAATTAATTAAGACAATAATATTACATCAAAAAGAAAACCACCCACCATATTATATTGTGCATTTCAATTTTACTATATTTTTAGTATACATTTGTATACTAGCACACGCATTGAGTGTAGAATTGATTGGAGTAGATTCTCGGTTTTTCTCTCACCTGCAAGTCGTTCTTTCCACTTCCTCACGGGATCCAATTTATTAAATTCGAAAATTATATTACTAACATTTTGAACCTTAATATGGGGATTTTACATAAAAATACCCATTAATATAAAAATTTAGCAAATTCAGTACCTTGTCAGTATTTTTTTATATGCAGGTACCTGTCAGAATAAATTTTTTGTACATTGGTACCTGCCCGCCGCAAGGTACATCATATCACACATTTAGGTACCATAGATGTCACGACCCGAACCTATTCTACATTATCCTACGTGCCTAACGAGTTGGAATTGGGAAAAACACTGAAATTGCGTATAAAATTTTTCATTTCCTTTTATATAAAGGAGATCGTTTGTACATGACAAGATTACATTTCCAAATCTTAATTACATGGAAGTGGATCTAATTATGCAGCAAAAGAATCATATATGCCCGGCCTCACAGGTCGTCATCCATGCACACACTCTCACCCCAAAAGCACCTGAAAGCTTCAAAAGATAGGCCTTGCCTTCAAAGCAATCACGTAGCGTGGTTGCTGGCACCTACAACACATAATGTAAGGGATGAGCCGCCGTGGCTCAGTAAGCAGAAATTATGCATGATATGCATGTGTCAACCCTCGCAAAGGCAATCCACGCCAATGCACTTAATACTCATACTCTTTTCACTCAGGGCCCTCGGCTAATCTTATTATGCACCACAATGAGCTCACGTCCATCAATGACAAATACGACAGCGGTCTACGCCGGATGGCCATACCCTAGGATGCACATCGTTCCCCTACCGCCACAGGCATTGCCCAAATATAACATGAATATATACATATATATATATATATATATATATACTATACATATACGACCCTATCGCCAACGGGCATTGCCCTATCATAACATATACATATATACATATATATATATATACATATATATATACATATATACATATACGACGATGCTGCCCTGGTGTTATACTAGTTAGCCCTGACTCAACTGTTAGTCGACAACAAATGCCCATATCGGCAAGTATCATTCGCTTTCAAGCGACTTATAATATGCATACTCATCTCGCACACCCCCACATATGATCGTGCATGCTCGTGAAATACATAGTGCATTAATGCCATAATGCTTACCGTAATCATAACAATCACGTCACACATATAATTCACATAACCACGTAGGCACTGAATCACATAGTCACATAAGTTAGGCACAAACAAGCATATTATGTGTCGTAGGTGAATTTCCACTTACCTGGCGTCCATCGATTTATTGCTACTGGATCAGCAAAATTCCTAGTTGTCAACCTTAGCACAGAAATCATTACGTCACTACGCTATCTAAATTAACTGATCACCTACGTCATTGAATTTCCTAAGTATTGGTTTAATATATTTTTAATACCATATTTGAAAGGTAATTATTTAAAAGAGTTTATTAACTTTAACATGTGAAAGTCCTAATGACTCGTGGGCTATACTTGACTCGTGAATTCCTTTGAACTCGTGATTCGTGACATATCTTAAGTATGCTTCGATAATTCTAACTCCCCATGGTTCGCGAACTAGCTATCACTCTTACACTTTGCGACAGGTTCTCGCACACTTCGCCAAGTCCACTTGGCTCGTGAAGTCCAATTCGTGACGTGCTTGTGAATTTGTCAAGTTGATCCCCACACTTTGCGAACTACTCTAGTTCGCAAAGTCTCTCATCGTCACCGAGTTCGCGATCCTTTTAATTCGTCAAATCTACCTTGCGAACTTATATAGTCCGCGAGGTTCGTTCGCCAAGTTTTCCTACTTCGCGAACTCCCCAAATCCTAATTCGTGAAGTACCTCAATTCGCAAAGTGATGCTCCCATAATTCGCCAAGTTAATACTTCCCTCTCGACTGCGCGAACTTGTATAGTTCGCCAAGTCGGTTCAATTCGTGACTTATTCTCCACTTCGCGAAACTCTTAGACTTTAACCAAAGTTCGTGACCTACTTGGACTCGTGAAATGCCCTAGTTTTTGAAATGTCTTTACTATCTTACGGTTCGCAAATTGTTCTCTTCAAAATTCGTTAAATAATCACCTCTACTCATAGTCCGTGAAACGTTCTTAACTTTCGAAGTGTCTAACTTTGCTATAATTCGCGAATTGTTTCTGTCGGCTAGTAGTTTGCGAAATCCCAATGGATTCGCCAACTTATACTTCGCGGTTCCGTTGAACTCGTGATTCACATGGGATTCGCAAATTCTTATTTCGCGAAGCCATGCATTGGAACCATCGGGGTTCGTGAACCTCTTAAAGTTCGTGAATTTTATTGCATAGGATTTACGAACACCACTTAATTCGCGACCTACCAAACTTCGCATACTACTCCTACTTGTGGCTAGCTACTTCGCGAAGTGCTTGAATTCGCCATGACCCGCGATACGGCCCCAATTCGTGAAGTTCACCAATCACAATACGCAAAAAGGTCATGGATTCGCAAAGCTCCATTTCGCACATCTACTTCGCGAACCCTATCATACATCGTCTAGTTCATGAAATTTCCTCACCACTTCGCGAAGTCCATTGTTCCTAGTTCGCAAACTAGCCGACTTTGCGAATTCCTTAGAGCTACATTTGGGTTCGCGACATGCTTCACCCGTGAAAACCCTTGCTTCGCGAATTGACCTACTTCGCGAACTACATAGGCCATAGTTCGGTTTGCGGCTTGCATGCAGCTCGCGACCCTAATTCGGGAAGTATATACTTCGATTATTTCGCGGGTTGTATCCTGTCCCTCTTAGTTCGCCAAGTTCGTGAAACTCATGGAGCCATCTAACTTTGCGAATCCTATCATTTCTAACTTAGTTCGCGAAATGTATGGGGTTCGTGAACCTCTCACGATTCGCAAAGCTCATCATATGGCTTAGGATTCGCGAATCATTCGTCCCGTGAATTTCCCAAGCCTAATTCGCGAATCGTGTGCATTTGAACCCTTAGGGTTCGTGAATCTCGCCTTAATAGGGGTTCGCGAGCCACTCACAGTTCGTGAACCTTACATTTCGCGACACTTAAACAATTTTAACACCTAAAATTCTTGAGGACTTCGATTAAAAAGGTGTTTCTTCCAAGAACCGTATGAATGTCACACGACCTCTAAATATTTCCTAAACCCTCGTGAACTATTTACACGAACCTTAACGCTATATTATTTTCGTGCCTCAAAACTCTTAAAATATGGTGGTATGGAACTTCAAAACTCTAGCATCGAATCAGTTTGAAACACAAGTTTAGGCATATCTCTAGTGTGCTAATCCCCCTAAACATGCTAAATTCGAATTAATAACCTAAATTTCAAGCTAAAACGAAAAAAAGCATTAGTAAAAAGCTTCATACCTTCCTCAAGTTGAGTTTCGGCCTCTCTTTCTTCTTTCCCTAAGTTTCGATGGCTTCTTACCATGGGGTTTTTTTTCTGAATTGCTATTCACCGCCCCCTTTTTCCTAATCACCGCCCCCTAAAGGGCTGCAAAAAGACGATTTTGCCCTTTTCAATATAAATTAATTTAAAAAGAAAAAATTATAATAAACAATAAAAATTTCTATTTAAAGCCCTTTTCCAAACAACACTTTCCAAATCATACATCCAAATCAGACTCAAAACAAAAAAAAATCAAATCGCAATGGATCGACGAAAGGGGAAAGGGACAGGGCAAAGAAAAGGGTCTACTCGCACGATTGGTAAGCAAATTCGCGTAAAGTTCGTTCGTACGTAGATGAATTATCGAACACGGGCAGGAACGGCTTGAAAAAATACCGAGCCGAATCATAATTTTGGCTCTTACAGTCCGGGCCGAAACATTTTTTTGGCCCCCGCAAGGCACGACCGAAAGATAATTTCGCCCGGACTGTAGGAGCCGAAAATGCTGTTCGGCCGTGACTGTTCCGGCAGAGATCCTAATTCGGCAGGGAGTGCTGCGGCCGAAAATACTTTTCGGCCGTCTCTACATATGGCCGAAAAAACTGTTCGGCCGTGCTAATTTTTTTTTTTCAGACGAGGAGGGGGAAATCCACATCCCGGAGATGTTATCGGCGACGGGGTAAACTACAGTGAGCATTTTCGCGTAGGAGGACGATTTCCGACCGACGTGGAAGCCATTAACTGGGCGAAAGGCATCGCTATTGCTCTTGATTTTGAGGTGATTATTTCATCGAATAAGAAATACGGTACGAAAAAATTGATTAGATGTTCTCGCGGAGAACGTTATAGAGGCAACGAGGATGAATTGGAGAGGGTTTCAAAGTCGAACAAGTGCAGGTGTCCGTTTGTAGTCATACCTCAGGAGGATCCAATGACTAGGGAATGGTACACTCGTACGGGCCCACCTGAGAAATCCGTGCACATCACCCTCTGATACAGTTTCCCGAGGGACACCGTCAGACGAGTGGGTTAAGTATCCAGGCAAAGAAGATCGTAGAGGAAATGACTGCTGCGCAATCGAAACCAGCTCATATCCTCTCATCGGTGAGGGCTCGACACGCAGAAGATAACGCGACGATCAGACATGTATATAATTACAGAGATCGTCTGAAGAAGGACTATTCTGAGGGCCGAGACGTGGTGAGCCAGTTGATGCACCAGGCGACCCAGGCCGGATATTATGTTCAAGCCCTGGGAGACGACGAGACGAATGCACTGACACATGTTTTTCTCGCACATCCGGACTCACTCGCACTGGTGAGGACGTATCCGTACTTCATTGGCATTGACTCTACGTACAAGACCAATAGGTACAAGATGCCTCTAGTTGAGATTATAGGGATGACTCCCTGTAATCACAACTTCATGTGTGGGTTTGCCGTTGTGGAGGACGAGACGGAGAGAAGTTATTGGTGGGTGTTGAATTCTCTTCGGAATATTTTGGGTCCAGGTGTCGAGCCTTCGGCGATCGTGACCGATCGTGAGTTGGGCCGTCTTCGACCCGTACATATGGTATTTCCGAATTCTCACCATTTGTTGTGCACGTGGAGAACAGAGTTTATTGGCTGACGGGGAATAACAGAAAGACCGCAGCTCACTTCACGCATAAGGCCTGGAAAGCAGTCGTGGAAGCTCCGACGATAGACGCATACGAGCAGGCATTGACTGACATGTCTCTGCGTTGGGTAGCCAACTCGAAGATCGTCCAGTACGTTGAGCAGACATGGTTGGTGCATAAGGAGAAGTTCGCCAAAGCTTGGACGAACCAGGTGCTTCATTTCGGGAACACCACTACATGTCGTGTGGAGAGTGCTCACATCGAGCTGAAGCAATGGCTGAACTCGGCCACTGGGTCTCTTGACACCGTATGGGTGAAGGTGCACGAGCACATTCAGAACCAACTGATTCGCATCAAAAAGGTAAATTAGTTATTATTACGTGTCAAACGAAATCGTTATCTAATAATTTTTTATGTTGACATGCAGGCACTAGAGGAGTCCCGCTCGAAACGTCCTATTGGGAACTCAAGATTTCCATTCCACACGATATTGTACAGAGTTTCACACCAAGCAATATCGATAATGGGAATGGAGTTGATGCATGCCAAAGAGTTGTCGGATGAGGTTTACTCCGCGTGCGGATGTGTGATACGACGTACGCACGGGCTCCCATGTGCATGCGAGCTTCAGCAATGTGTCGACAACAATTACCCAGTTGCTGCAGACTGTTTGCACGACTTCTGGAGGACACTCACAATCGGCGAGGGAGTAACTCCCGATATTTCTGATCGGGATTACTTATACGACCTCGTGCGTGAGGTTGAAGGGCGCGATCCCGCCGTTATGCATGGCCTCCATCGAGTCGTTCACGAGCATCTCTATCCCGACGCCCGTGAGTGGGATGAACCTGTTGTTAAGACTTCGGTAAAAGGTCGGCCGAAGAAAAAAAACTCGACGAAGCGGGATCGAAGTGCTTGAGAGTACGCAATCCCAAGGGGTGGACGCAGCGGAGGGCGCAACAGTACCAGTCGCAGCAGCCGGGGTCGTACGTCGTCTTCGTCTGCGAAACGGTCTCCATCTACTACGGAGACAGGTACTACTATCTTTTACTCGTAAATATGTTCAAACACGGGTGCACATCTAATCCTGATAATGCGTTCTACAGGTGAATCAGACTTCTACACACCCAATTGGCCAACCACGTAACAAAAGTCATCCATCCTTATATAGTTAGCTATAAGAATGTGGTGGCTGACGGCAACTGTGGATTCCGCGTTATCGCCTCCCATGTTTACAATGACGAGGATGAATGGATCACCGTAAGGAATAACGTCGCGAACGAACTCGAGGCCCATTGGGAGCGTTATTCGGCATTGTACTACGGTGATTCAATGGAGATGCAGTTGGATCGTATACGCTGGAAAGGGGGGCCTTGTGGAGTGAACCACTAGATACTGACACCGTGTGATCTGTGGGTTGTGGCGACAATTTGGAACACTGTAATTATCCTCTACGGGTACGGCAATGGGTATAACATCAACATACTTTCAGACACAACATTGCCACTACAGCCGGTCGGACTGCTACTGGACCGAGCCGTACGATCGTCATGGCGCACCTAGGGGATGATTATCAGCATTACATTAGACTTAATTTATGTCCAGATTTTCCTATGCCCATCTTACATCCGTACTGGTTCACGTATTGTGATCGTCGAGTTGCCGGTTGGGAAATAAGATATCAGAGTCGATTCGATCACTGGATGCACTTAATGCAGCATAATAATTTGTGACTGTATATTGTAATTTGTTTGTATTAGTAATATTTTTTTGTATTAGTAATGCAAAAAGGAATAAATATGATAAAAATATTCCAAACATAGAGATAATTCGTCCGATACAATAAACGAAAAATAAACAAAAAATAACAACACGTCAAGGGACCTGGCGCCACTGGTCGTTGAGCTCGTCCAGCCTCTCTCTGAACTCGTCTGTGTGCGTCAAGCCGTCAAGATGCATCCTAGCTAGCATATCGCTACTCAAGGTGTACATCGAGCTGTACCACTGTACATAGCAAATAATACATATAAAGTGTCATTAAACGTATAAATATAAAAAATTCACATAAGATTAAATTACGTACGTAGTCGGCGTGGCTGCGCGGGGGTATGCCGCCCGATGAGGATCCCGACTCCGAAGAAAACAGGCGAGGATGAGAATGCCGCTCATACCAGTCCATGTACCCTGCAACGGTGCCACCAAGGTACTTCGCGGCGGCCCGGTTGATGTACGAGAGGTTGAGGATGTAGGCGTACGGGAACTGACGCAAAGCATGTTCTGCTGCACCGGCAGAATAATCAACCTTATACCTCGTCGGGTGTGCTGGCATGACGGCCTTCCGTGGCGGACTCATTGGTGGCGGGATGACATGCACGTACCCCAGCTGGCGCAATACTCTCGAGGGTGCGTAGGGCTCAACGATATCGCGATATCGAACCCAACCCACGGAAAGCATCATCAGGTGCTGCGACGCTGGTTCGGGACCGTACGGCAGCCAAGCAACCTGATAACAGTTCACAATTATTACATAATTGTCGTCAATATAGATATAAATTGTTAAGATACCTCGATCGCAGTCATGACATCTATCTGACGGCGGATCTCAATCAAACGGTGGCCCGTCCTCTCGTGCTGCGATACAGACCACATGCGTTATCGTGCCTGGCCAAGCTCCACATGATGGGGGAGACGGTGTGGGCGAAAGCATGGGAAGTACTCGTAGATTCATGCCTGAAGTAACGAGAGGCACCCAGCAACACCCCTCGAATCCGCCCGGCTTGCGAGTCCAAGCTGGCGATAAAGGTAAGCAAGAGCGACCGAACCCCACGAGTACTGGCTGGCAGAGGCCAACGAGCGATAGAACTCGTGCATGATGTCGGGCTTCACACGGGTCCCGCTCTTGTCGACGAACAACGTCGATCCCAAGAGAATCCACAACCAAGCGATGGCCTGGAACCCCGCTGGCCGATCCCCCCACATCCTCTGCATCACGTCTTTCGACGCAACCCCCCCGCCTCTCCAAGAATCCCTGAGCACGTCTGCAGAGATGCCCATAATCTCCCTCGCCGTGATCTGTCCATCGGCGACGTCTGGGGTGCCCGATACCGTCGCTCCGTCGATCGGGATACCCAGGATGTGCTCGACGTCGTGGAGCATGATCGTCATCTCCCCGAATGGCATGTGGAAGGTGTTCGTGTCGGGATGCCAGCGCTCCACAAAAAGCGCACAGTAGAGTCTGGTCCAAGTGACCCACCATGGCATCTGTGAGGTGCTCAAGCCCCGTGCCATCGATCTGGCTCTGCGTCTCCGGCGGGAATTGGGAGTACCAATTCTTAAGCTTCCCAAGCACTAACGCCCGCTGCTCGCACTTCAGCAGGGGCCTCTCCTCCTCACCCATCCAGATGCGGGGCGCGATGTGCCCCAGATAACTAGAGATCACCTCGTCATCATATGGACCGCCGGGCTGTGGCCCCTGCACCCTCCAGGAATCGTCATCTACGACCTGGAGCGCTTGCTCCCTATTTCATTTTCCACGAATAACGCAAAAATAAATTTAATTTCTTTTACGTATATTAAGACATGACATCGCATGTCAGTTTATAGAGGTGAAGGAAATTACCTGTAAGACCCGAGTCCTCGTAATTTAGGTTGGCCAATAAATTATGAATGTATAATCTAAGTGATTTCGTGTTTATTTGCGTATGTGCTATATGCTTATTATGTGATTGTACGAATTTCGTGCTCGTGATTATTATGTCAATTACGTGCAATTATGTGCCAACAACTATGTGCTTACGATAACACCTAAGCTTTGAGAGGGATTTTCGAAAGTAAAGAAGGAAAAAGGCATAATTAAGGTGACAAAAGAAAGAGTGGAATTGAGCTAGGAATTTATTATTTTGGACTAGAACTTAACAATTAGGCCCAATATATGAAAAGTCTAATGGGAGACAAAATTCCTTAATTCAAGGAAAAAACCCACGCCAACCCATACCTTAACCATCATAAACAAAGGAAAATATCTAAATCAAACCAACACAACCACATAACCTCACTTAAGTCATCAACGAAAATCAAGAAAAGAAGGAAGAAGAAAAGGCCGAGAGGAGTTCAACTCAAAGAATACCTCAAGCTGGTTTGGAATTTCAAAATTAGTAAGTGAAGTTAATTCCCTAAGCCATTTCGATTCCTTCTACTAAGATTATTTAGTTAAACTGTTGGTTAAAACTAGGAATTTACATGTATCATTGACGGCAAAAGCAATAACTTAGGGTGTGAACCTATATTAAGGGTTTCGATGAAAGTAACTAAGTATGGGGTAGCTTAATGTGTTTTTTTAGGACTATAACTTTAGCTTGGGATGATTCTAAATCAGTTCTGGACGTTCTGGGTAAAAGGAAATCTTAGAACTTAGAACTTCTGGGTAGATTGAACGATGAAGGTGATTTAGGTAGTATTAGATCCTGTTGAAACCTAACCTAATCGTGCAATACAAACTCTAGTATGACTCGGCGATTTAGTGTTGATACATCACAAATCGGCCGATTAGTTGCATGAGAGAAATCGATCAAAAACAATTTGGAGGGATGATTTAATCGGGCGATTTAAGCCCTAGAAGATCTCGGCGATTTGTAGTGCACTAAAACCCTAGAAGTCGGGCGATTCTATGCAAGACTCAAATCGACCAATTCGCTGCTAGCATTCCATGTTGGAATCGGGCGAAATAAATATACACTCCACGTGGCATTTGGAGAACAAATCGCCGAAGAGAAGCTCAACACCACCAAGTCGGGCGAAATGTGGAGCAACATTCAAGAATCGGGCGATTTCTATCCTTGCCAACCCACAAATCGACCGAGAGCAATCTTCACTCCATGCACGATTTCGGGATGACGTCTTGGTGATGAAACGGCGCGGCGATTTCAGATGGTTCACGCCACAAATCGGGCAATTCCAAGTGTGATGCAAATCGACCGAAATCCAAGCAAATCGAATCCAAATCGGACCATGTCACAAGCAAAGGAAGTCGGGCAAATTGCATGGATGTGAAATCGGATGAATCCATAGGAGATCAAATCGGGCAAAGTGAACATTAACAATTTCCTAACTCTCGCCGAATTCATTAGGTCACAGATTCGATACTAACCTTACTTAAGAATTTATTGGGTGGGGACTTGACCTAGTAAGAGTCAAACGACTTAGGATTCTAACGAAAATTAATGTAGTTCGATAATTTAGTTCGACCTAAGTATAATAAAGGCGTAATACTAATACGATAATATTTATGTTTAAAGGTCGTACGTTAGGAGCGAACGGGGAAAATACTAATTTCGCTCGGACGAGAAGTAAGTAGAAATCCAACTACGACACGTAACTTGCCTGCGTATGAATGTGTGATTTTGTGCCTACGTGACCTTATGTGAAATGTGTAACGACATGAATATTTATTTGCATAATAGCATGATCTGCATCATGAGCATGGCATGAGCATTTGCACGCATACGTAGTACGTAAGATGAAAGGTACGAGCGTGCATAAGATCGCCTGTGTGTGTCGACTCAATGAGGAGTCACGGCTCCCCTATGCAGCCATGGCGAATGAAGCCATAAGGCCTGTATAAGAGGCTGGGGTATTACCCCGTATGCGGAAGATGCAACCTGGAGGATGCGGCCCGGGGCACGCACTGAGTAAGGGAAGATTCCATCGGGTGTCCTTCTAGTGCGTGAACACTAACCGAGAGGGAAGATTCCTTCGGGTGACCTCCGCGGTTAGTGGCCTCGGTGTTGGCTACCAGTGAGAAGCGTCCGCGTGGAGGCCACACTGAGTAAGGGAAGATTCCTTCGGGTGACCTTCTAGTATGTGAACCTCCACATATGTACGAATCCCTAGTGGATTGAGATCTCTATGATATGGCGCATAGTGGGATAGAAAGCCGAGGGCCCATATGATGTACGAGTCAAGAAAAGAGTATGAGTGTAAGAAAAGAGTATGAGTATAAGAAAAAGAGTATGAGCGTTAGAAAACGACGGCGTGGATTGTTGATCGTTAGGACACGTGCATACATGCAAAATTTCTGCTTACTGAGCCTCGGTGGCTCATCCTTACGTTACGTGTTGTAGGTACGGACGATCACGGTACGTGATCTGATTTTTACGCAAGGCCCATCTGTTGAAGCTATCCGGCTGCTTTTGAGGTGGGAGTGTGTGTATGGATGACGACCTGTGAAGGCCGGGCGGATAGGGAGCTTTTGCTGCATATATTTACACACACACACTTGTGTTTTGTATAGATAGGAGCATGATGAAATGCCAAACGATTTAGAACATTCTTTTGACTTGTGTATAAGACTTCCGCACGCATTTAAAAAAAAAAAATTATTATTCGCATTTTTACGCTTTTGCACGATAACGAAGCATTAGGCACTTAGGATCGGAATGGATTACGAGGTAGGACGCTGGGTCCTGACATTACCTGAGGAGGCCGGTGGCACATCGTCGTCGGATGACTGAAACGATGCTCCATCATCCGCCACACCATCATCCGCATGCCGATCGTAATCCGCATATACGGACTGAGAAGCAGTCGCTCGCTGCCGCCTCTCCTCCTCCCGTTCTCTACGAACGGATGTGTCAACGCCGGGCGTCCTCGTGTGACGCTCTCCGGATCCCTCCAACGGGGGCGATCTACTGCTCCCTTCGAGTAGGGACTTCCCACCCCTGTTCTGCAATTAAAAATTTATTAAAAAAAAGGCCGTTCAGTATTTTCGGTTGCCTGGAGAGACGGCCGAAACATGATTTCGGCCGGCCAAGGCACGACCGAAACATGATTTCGGCCGGCCAAGGCACGACCGAAACATGATTTCGGTCGGCCACATCACGCCGAAATTATGTTTCGGTCGTGACTTGGCCGGCCGAAATCCTACTCTAAATCTCGTTCGATCGGCCGTTTTTTCGAACTATTCCGATCCGTGTTCGGTAATCCACTACGTACGAATGATTTTTACGTTAATTTACTTACCATTCGTGAAAATAGGCCCTTTCCCTTTCCTTGTCCCTGTCGGCGATCCATTGCGATTTCAGTATTTTTTGTGTTTTTGTCTGGTTTGGATGTATGATTTGGAAAGTGTTGTCTGGAACAGGGCTTTAAATAGAAATTTTTATTGTTTATTATAGTTTTTTCTTTTTAAATTAATATCATAAGGGCAAAATCGTCTTTTTCCATCCTTTAAGGGGCGGTAACAAGTAAAAACGGGGCGGTAAATAGTAACTCCCTTTTTTTTTACTTTGAAAAGTTCTTAGATGTTTTAGTAAAGGCATGGTGATGGAACATTAGACTAACGTGGGTCTCCTTGTTTTAGGGAAGCTTGTCTCTTAAGGGTTTGGGCCATATTATTTAAATCTAGCCCATTACTCATATATAGCCCAACTACAATTATTAGCCCAAATTCCTATTCCTACAAATAATTTTATAATTTCTATTTCCCTTATTCCTTATTTTCGAAAATTCTATCAAGTTAGATGTCATGAAACCACAATTCTATCAAGTTAGATGTCATGAAACCACATAGTTAAATGCACAAATTTCATATAATCAATTAAGCATATAATTAGCACACAAATTTCATATAGTCATATAAAACATGCGTGCAAATTTATTTAGTCACATAGATCACGAATGCAAATTTATTGGTCATACTAGCTCACGGGGACCCGGTTACTACAATAGAGAAACGTATTGTGGTACGTAATACAGCTAGGAAATGGTACCCTCATATAGTCAGCCGCAAGGTACCGCATGGAACGTATATATGTACCATATATGGGTACCATATAAATGCGTGACGTGGTACGCAATACACATATAAAAAGGTACGTCAAGATCGGGAAAATGGTAAGCACAGTCGAACGGGTACTTACAAAAAAAATTTTATGATATGAGTACTGATTTGCAAATTTTTTAGACAATTGTGTATTTTTCTATAGATTCACCCCTTAATATTTCTTTATCTTCATCTTCCTTTCACCACATTTTTTGCTGAATACATTGAGAATAATGGATGAGTATGTATCAAATCTACCTATTTTGATGTACTTGCGTTGCGTATAATGTTTGCTTTATTTCCATGGTAATGAGTAAACATATTGAACTTAATGGAAGCTTTTATATGTACGTTTTTGTTTGACTGTAATTTTGTCGAGAAGTCTTCTATAAGTATCATATCAGAAAGGAAAATATTAGATTTTTTAGACTATTGGGTCATTGGGCCTAAATGGTTTAAATAACCCAATATAGAAATCGTGATGCTTGCTAGGACAAACTCGAAAATGATGATAGATTTTTAATCTAGATTTTGATAGCAACCTATAGATTATTAATCTGCTCAAAACTGATATAGAGCGATTGAGAAACTAATTTTTGAAGTCGGCCAATTATAAAGTGTTTGACAGTATATAATGGGGGATCGAATGGCCAATGAGTAACACTGAGTATATAATGGGGGATCTAAGGTCCCACCCTGAGTTTTTTGCTCTTTATATATGCTTACTCATTATTGACTATCAAACGAGTGATAAACCAAAGAAAGTGGGCTGTAGGGCCCGAACTCATGCATGAGTGGCACTAGTGATGACGTCGCTCCGGCGGTTTGATCTGATAGTAAATGGTGTTGTTATCGAATAGGCCCAAAAGTTGCATCAAATTGCAAAGTGACCATGGTCAAAATGTTCAAAGCGAGTCAAAATTGGTATAAAGTAATGTTGCGACTATTCACGAATTGATCCGAGAAAGTTTCGAATCATTTAAATAGGATCTTTCAATGTAATGGAAAAAAGTAATGAAAAATCAAGAACATCATTTCTAAGATAGCTCACTCCGAGTCCCTCGTTTTCAAAGCAAGAAGTTTCGAGTATGATACACCTGAAACTCGAGTCGTAGTGCTGCAATAACAAGTAAAGAACTAGTCGTATCTTGTGGACGATTAATGTATTTTTGAATCATAACAAAGTACTTGTTTATTTTGCACATTAAATCCAATCCACTCCTATAATCACTAAAAAAAGAGCAAGAAAAGAAAATCTACGCATATGCATCGACATTACATGAGCAAGAAAGTGCTCAGCATCGATGCTAAGACGAAAAACAAGATAGTCCTATAGCAACGACAAGGCCATCGATGGGCTGACGACGAAGTCAAGGTGGGTCTCATCCCGGGCGGTGTGAGGGTCGGGACATAGTCTCCGATGCCTTGCGAAGGCGGTGTTACGCCGATGAAAGGAGGTATCGTTCCGCCTGTTATCGACAGTATTGAAGACGGCGGCGTGAAGGGCAAAGGTAGAAATGGAACTGTGAGGAACATTTTGAAATATTTATCATAATTGTTCTTACTATATGAAATTTTAGGATTAATTATTTTTTCGGTAAGGTTGGCATATAAGGCCACTTAAGAAAATTATCGTGAGTTTACAATAATAAGTTTAAAAATTGACCGACGCATAAATCAAAAATCGTAGTTTAGAATAGTAAGTTTACAAAAAAAGGATTTTGAGGACAATTTTTTCTAGAACTTTGAAAAATTAATTCAATTTTGAAACTTAATGTCATAAAATTGCAATCTTTAATTTAGTTGTTAAATTGTTTCAATTTCTAAACTTACAAACTTAGAATTGACACCCGCTAATTCAGATTTCCTTAGGGCATCTCCAAAGGACCTCTGAATGCAGCATTGGATGCCAAGAATAAGGTTGGGAATTCCAACGTAACCCCAAATGTCACCCTAAACTTCGAGGGGGTGAACAGTGCAACGTTATTTACAGAGGGGCATTGTTCCTCCTCTACTCTTTTTTTTGCCGTTTTTTCTTACAAAATAATTTAATATATAAAGGAAAATATTGAGAAAATATTATGTATAGAATAAATTATAGAGGAGATGGTTGGAGTATGTTTATTGTTCAAACCCTATATTTAAATAATTGAATCTAATCATAGAGTAGAATATACCTGTGGTGCTGGGAGGAGGATCACTTGGTCGACCCAACCCCCCTCGACTATTATTATTTCCGGAATCTACACTAACAGCCCATAAAAAAGAAATGTAACTAAGGGGGTGTTTGTTTCTAGTGATCCAACATCAAGGTGATACTCACATCACCGTAATGTGAATATCACCGTGATGTGGATAAGGTAATATATCATTACTGTGTTTGTTTTGAGGTGATATTTCATTTTGCATATCAATGCGATATTAGAATATTGTGTTTGTCTAATCACGGTGATGTGTGGGGTGATATTGCATAAATGTCATATTTAACCCTATGAATATTAAATAAATTATGTGAATGATATATATATGATATTTACATAATAATGATTACTATTTTATTATCGAGTTTAATTTTTTAAGAATTAATAACAAGTTTTCCGTATAGTTATTCAATAATTATTTATTATTCAATATAATGATTTATTATTAAATATATTATTTTAAGATTTAAATAATCTAATTATATAATTTAAAATATGAATAAGGATATGTATTAGGTATAAATGCTAAATTAAGGGGTAATGTTATCCAAATACAAATTTGAAATATGACCCCATCACGGTGATGTAAGATCACCTAGCTTTTTTGGGGTGATCCAAAAGGTAAAATATCACCCCATTTTCATCACCTAGGTGATCTGTCATTACGGTGATGACTCATCACCTAGGCTAAACAAACATGGTGATGATAAGGTGACGAGAGGATTACGGTGATGTTTTGGAGGATCACCCCAAAGCAAACACCTCCTAAATTAAATATTACTAACGATGCAGTTACTTTCCAGTAAACAAAACGAAATTTATTTGTTTTTTTCCAGGGAACTGCTTATTAGTCTGAAAATAAATAAACAAATAAATAGTGGTAACAAAACGTACCTTTGCACTGAATGGGCACTCCTCCATTATTATTACAAGCCTTTGGTAGAGAGATGGCAAGGGTTATTGAAGGGCACTTGAAAAGCTCCTCCTGCCACTATTAGGCACATGCAATCCTGACCGTTGCTCATCAAACTCCTCAGCGAATCACAGCACTCATTCGACGGTGAGGATTCGTTCGATCCGCTAGTGAGGTAATTCAGGCAAGTGCTGAAGCTGTTTATCATCGGGCCCGTGCATGCTGACCTCGTATTCGATTGAGCTTTCGCATGGTGAGGAGATGATAATAATACGATCAGCGATATTATTGCTCGAACTGAAAGAAGACTGATTTTCCCCATGGTGTCCTTTTATTGCCTGAGCTGATGATGATATACAATTGTGCTATTTGGTGTTGTGTGTGTGTATTATAAATATTTGAGGGGATTCATTGATAAACTACCTTAACTAACTACGGTGGGCTGTGGCACATATTTAGGTGACTAGCTTTGTCTTACTTGGAACAAGCTTTCTCACATATGTCAAGCAAGTGTCCTTAGTTTTTAGTAGGTAGGTAGGGCTTCTCGAGCATGGAGTTGATAAGTTTCTACCTACATTTTTTTATTATTATATTTCATAAATTAAATTTCAGAGTCTTAAACCATGGTTCGACACATCTATTAAATTTTAAGGGGATCTTAAGGCAACAACATTTTTACTTACCAATATTTAAGGTATGAGCGTTTCTGATCCCCATATTTCGCTGTTACTTTTAATCCCCAATGTAATCGATTTTAGACTGTTTCCCCGGATAAATTAATCGTTAATTTAGACGACATTTAACACGTGAAAACACATAACTTCCTCATAATTTTATCTTCTCAAAACACGAAAACATCACTACGCACTACATTGGTAATTAGAAGTGACATGTAGGAATATATAGGACCAGACACGCTTATACCCCGACTAAATATATCTTAGCCATATTTAAATTTTTATTTTCAGCACGTCCATTCAGATCTTCATTCTCACTTGCACTTAGACGTTATTGCGATGGTCGTGTATCGAACTTTGATCACTTCACCTAAAAACTTAAGTTTGTAGGCAGATCATATTTATTTCCAACAATATCCCATCACCAAAACTCAATCCTTGCTCCCAAATCCTACCCAAGAACAAGCAACAAACGATCACAAAACGCCTAAAACCAAAGCAACAAGGAAGAAGAGATAACAGAGTCACGTATGTAAATCAAAGCCAAGCAATGGAAGAATAAGGAAATGGCCGAAGCTTTGTGGCCATTTTGGTAGTAAGGGAAACCACGTCGGGCATCGGAGACTATAAAGGAGTTGTCTTATTGGGGTATTATAGCAGGTTCCAACTTACTTCTGCTACTGTTATAGCTATCTTGACTGAGATTTCAGAAAAAGCAGGGCAAAATTTCTCGGGCGATGTAAAATGGATACCAAATAAGAGAAGATCCTTAAACTCTACAGGTTTATTCCATCTCCTACCGTTCTTGATTTATACGAGCTGTAACAAAAAGCATACATAAAAAACTTCAAAAAGACATCCATTTGCATCAAAATCGAAAGTCACCTTATAAATAAATATAAACCAACGATGAGCTCATCAGTCTACTTAATAAACACCTAAACGGTAATAATAACCAGCATAACAAGCACTTAAGAAAACAAGACAAAAAAGCATAGTAAAATCACTCACTAGAACCAGCGACAAGCACGCCTTGAGCGTTCCCTTCCTTCACATTTCCAGCCTCGCCCTTCACCTCCCCGCCATCGCCTCTCTTGATTCTGATCTTATACTTAGCCTCGAACTCAGCCACTTCCTTCTTCTTCTTCTCGAGAGCCTCGTTGAGCCTCGAAATCACCTCTTCGAGCCCTTCCTTGTTCCTCTCCACTGCGGGCAAAACCTCTCTTATGGTTCTCTCCACCAAAACGCCTCCGATCATTCGATAGCAACGCCTCGAAGGGTCGAGCGGTTTGATGGCGTTTGTCACGAGCGTGTGCTCGCTCACCTCCATCTCCAATTCGGTGATCTTCGAGTATATTTGGTTGAGTTCTGATCTCATCGATGCGTAGATGTTTGCAATGGCTTGCTCGTTCGTTGGTTGTTGTTCTTCAGCCATGTCTATTAATACCTTAGTTTTAGTAACAATCAAACATAAACTCAAATTAGGATTTCAGAGAAGAAACACCGAGATATATATGTATACATACATACTATCATTGAAGTAAACATATTTGATTCCCCAGCCGTGGTGCTTTCAATTTCAATAAGAAAGCTTGGAACAGTTGGACAGATTGCATTTTTATTGAACTTTACTTCATCTCCATGAAAAATAAAAGCTTTCGAGGAAGCCAGGGATACTCATGGTGACCAAACCCCACTATTTGGTACCATCCAAAGCACACATTAATCTTCTTGAATCAACTGATTATTCAAAATAGTAAATCCCCAACACGAGAAAAACCGTTTTTGCAGCAAAAAGTCAATGTTCATTGACATAAAATTTAAATTTTTATGAGCGATCATGAACATCCTCAAAGACTCGGATTTCCAGGGAACCCTAATCTGGTATAAACAGCTGAAACAGCGTAATGCTCTGAAAACTATTTTCTTTATCATCAACAAGAAATTCCTAATAAGGATCGAGCAGCTGAGATAAGCAATAAGACTGATTGATTAAAATTAACGCGCTTATGAGACGACATACCTTGAGTTCAGATCCGGAGAACGCAGTAAAAGAACAGAGGTCCTCGAGAGAGCAAATGTAAAGTGAATAAGCAAACAATAACCCTTTTTTACCCTCGATGTTCGTCCAATTATATTAATAAGGTTAATTGATAAATTTTCATCAATTTTGAGAATTTGTGTTGATACTTTTTCATCAATTTATTAAAAATTACTTACATGTAATATACTTTATATTTAATTGTTCCCTTATGATTCAAATATTTATAAATGGAATAACAAATTTAATTTTTGTTATATATCATTAAGAAAATTGATTTTTAAAATGGGGGGCAAATTCAATTAAATCCACATTCCCTTATTTTCTATCAACTAACTCCCCCTTTCATTTTATTTATTATCAAACTCCCTAAATCAAAATAATCTTATACATAACTACCCATGGACGATTTTGTCACTCATTTATTACATTTAAATCCTTTCTTCTCCAAACAATTAATTGAAATGGAACACCCAGTAGCTTTTTAATTTCAGCCCCACCTCTCACCTGGTAAAGCTCTCGCCGGCGACGGAAAAGCCCCTGCCCGCGTCGGAAAAGCTCCGAGCTTGCCTAATCTACCGTGGGCTTCTCGGTCTAGGTAAGTTGAGGTAGGTTTTTGTTGTTTTTTTCACTGTGGGTTATCCTTCGAGATTCATGACCTCGATCGAACAAATTTGAGGTAGAGAACACTCCGGTGAGGTGTAAAATGAACGTTTGTGGCAGTGGCATTGACCTAAATTGGGTATCGAGTTGTGGGTGTCGTGATTTGGGTGTCGAGTTGTGGGTGTTGCGGTTTGTGTGTCGAGCTGTAAAAAGTTGAATTTTCCTTATGTTTTCTACTATTAGTATACTGTAGGTGTTGATGGAGGTTAGTATTTGGTTAAAACTTGGCTAATTTATTGGTTAAAGCAATTTATAATATGCAGTACCAAATTATGTTGAATTACAGTACCCACATTTCTCCTATGAAGAAGCTTTCTAGCAGTATCATATGGTAATGGTTTGTTGTTTTATAGGTCCTATTATACGAAGCTACGTTGTCTACAAATGTCTTTGGTGAGCTCACGTTGTTTCCATATGTGAATATAAGAAGAGCACATATTTATTGCTTGATCAATGAAACGTAGGTTATGGCACATTCTTTTCTCGGTATGTTGCCGATAGGTTATCGCACATTCTTACGTCGATATATTTTTTATTATGATGTTGGTGGATAAGTGATATTAATATTGTCGATATGTTTGATAGTAATATTGTTGGTGGATGATGATATTAATATTATCGATATATTGATATCAATATATTGTTGGATGAATAATGTTAATACTGTGAATGATGTCTAGTTATTGCTGGTGTTCCATTATATTGATCTATTGGAAGTTAAATGTAATGATGTTAGTGTTCCAACACATGGTACTGAAAGATACTACAAGTAACCTACGTATGGTACTACACTATCTCACGATATGGCACCACGAACATCTATATATTGGTACTACAAATTTGGGCAGGAAATTTCCGACGCCATGCGAATTATTTCGGTCCGTGACAATGTTACCATAGTTATAAATACTTTACTGATGATTTGATATCAATATTGGTAGGTTAATATTTAGAATTAGAGATTATTACGTTGAACTCCAACTTTCTTTCTGCTTATTATGATACTAGTAAGAACATCTTACTACATGGTCAAGATTTTTGATCGATCAAAAGTTAGTGTTTATATTTTATGTTACCGTGTGTTTAATTTTATTATGTGGCGTATTTTGGAAGTTCACATGCCTTATTTGCACACTACGCGTTTTCAATAATTAAAAACGTGGTACGAAAAAAATACTACAAGTAACACACTCATGGTACTACACTAGCTTATGCTACGGTACCGCAAACATCTATATATTGGTACTACAAATATAAGTATATTGGTACTACAAATTAGGGTAGGAATTTCGATAGTTAAAAACGTGGTACGGAAAAGATACTACAAGTAACCCACTCATGGTACTACACTAGCTTATGATACGGTCCCACAAACATCTATTTATTGTTACTACGAATATAAGTATATAGGTACTATAAATTAGGGTAGGAATTTCGATAGTTAAAAACGTAATACGGAAAAGATACTACAAGTAACCTACTCATGGTACTCCAATAGCTTTACCATAAACATCTATATATGGGTACAACAAATATATGTATATTGGTACTACAAATTTGGGTAGAAATTTTTCGACGCCTCCCGAATTATTTTTGGTCCGTGACCATGTTACCATAGTTATAAATACTTTAATGATGATTTGGTATCAATATTGGTGGCTTAATATTTAGAATTAGGGATTATAACGTTGAAACCCCAACTTTCTGTCCACTTATTATGATACTAGTAAGAACATCTTAGTACATAGTCAAGATTTTTTATCGATGGAAAGTTAGTATTTATATTTTATGTTACCGCGTGTTTAATTTTATTATGTGCCGTATTTTGTAAGTTCTCATGCCTTATTTGGACAATAATCTACGAATTTTCGATAATTAAAAACGTGGTACGAAAAAGATCCTACAAGTAACATGCTCATGGTACTACACTAGCTTATGATATGGTACCGTAAACATCTATATATTGGTATTTATAAATATATGTATATTGGTACTACAAATTAGGATAGGAATTTTGATAGTTAAAAACGTGGTATGGAAAAGATACTACAAGTAACATACTCATGGTACTACACTAGCTTATGATATGGTACCACGGACATCTATATATAGGTACTACAAATATATGTATATTGGTACTACAAATTTGGGTAGGAATTTTTCGACGCCTCCCGAATTTTTTTTGGTCCGTGACTATGTTACTATTGTTCTAAATACTTTAGTGATGATTTGATATCAATATTGGTGGGTTAATATTTAGAATTAGGGATTATAACGTTGAAACCCCAACTTTCTTTCTACTTATTATGATACTAGTAAGAACATCTTACTACATAGTCAAGATTTTTTATCGATTGAAAGTTAGTGTTTATATTTTATGTTACCGTGTGTTTAATTTTATTATGTGCCGTATTTTGAAGCTCTCGGGTCTTATTTGCACAAGAATCAACGTGTTTTTAATAATTAAAAACGTGGTTCGAAAAAGATACTACAAGTAACCTACGCAGGGTACTATACTAGCATACGTTATGGTACTATGGACAACTATATATTAGTACGACAAATATCTATATACTGGTACTACAATGGTCTGATGCTACAAAGAGTTTGCAATGCATTACATGACAAGGTTTGTATTACAAAGAACATGAGTGAAGTACACCAATCATTAACAATATGACTACTTGAAAATTATCACAATAATTACTATGACAGTGACTACAAAGATGTACTTTTGCACTTTTCCATTGGTTTCGAGCACCCCAATTCTTTTCGCCAAGTCGTCACATATATCTATTAGGTCGCCAATATGCTCTGTGTTGAGAGCACATCTTTTTTATTGCACATCTTCACTATCAGACGTATCATCTTCAATGTGACTATCTACTGGACTCAACCAACTAAAAATCACAATCTCCATTTCTGCAATTACAGAATAATTTACCTTTCGTGGATTTCATAGCACCAACAACTCGAATCACAGCCACCTGACCACATTTACACGTCTGATTTTTGTATCTTAAGTCCTTGATAGAATTCTTTGAATTAGAAGACATGCTGCCAAATTAAATACATAATATCACTTAACAAAAAACACAACCGGGGATGAAAATACTCAACAAATAGGAGAAGACATGCGCTAAAACTTTCGCCACCCAAGCTAAAGCTTCAATGTACCCAGAAACAGACAAGGGGCGTGAAAAGTTTAGCCTACAGAATATACACAGAACAGACACAATGATAACATTGAAACTTATAGTACCCAGAAACAACCAAGTCTCATACCAAAACAGTCACAAATCAATACCTTTGGTTTCATCGAAAGCGTGATAGAAGCTAAAAAAAAACCTAATCTGAAAGATATCACACATTGAAAAATGAAAATAAAACCCCAATTTAAGCCCTAAACCCCAAATTCGAGCATTAATCAAAGTAATAAACATAGCCCGGCATGGAATCCTTGAAGAAATGCCAAAATCGAAGCTTTTAGCTCTACAATAATCCAAAATGCCAATAAAAAAAAGAAAACGAAGCTTACAGAAGCTCTCGCTCGTTCCTTCTTACGCGTTCAACAATGGTGGAAGCTTGCTCGTGGAAGCTTACTCATTCTCTCTCGTTAATTAGAAGCGCTGAAAGTAGAAGCTTGCTTGTTCCTTCGTCTCTTTCTCTCTCTCGTTCTCTGTAATATTTGAAAGCTACAATGTAAGAAGTGGATGTTGAATTGAATTGGTTATTTTGTAATATTTATGTTTTGCAAGGGTATAATTGTCCATTAGGTAGGTATGTGAGTTAAATGTTTGAAATGGGGAGTTAAGTGATAAATATATTGTGAGAGGGGAGTTAGTTGATTGAGAATTTGGGGTATGGAGATTTATATGTAGATTTGCCTTTTAAAAATGACAAACTTAAAGGATAAATGGCAAAATACAAAAGAAATCTAGGTGTTGACTTGCCTACCCAATTGGATATAACACAATTCCATTTAAGTTTTGACAAGTGACATTCCTACATACTACCCCACCCATGTTAAAATACCAACTACCCTAATTGCGTACAATTAAGTTGATATTATGCCATATGTCAATCATTAAGTGGAGTTGGATTATATACCCAACTGGGTAGGTAAGCCATACTCGGAAAACTATACTTATCTAATTAAAAGCCAATTATTGATTTGTCTACGGTGTCCGAATTGATTATGTGTTAAGGGCCTGTTTGGTTTCCAAGATTAACACGTATAATATAAAGAATAAGATGTAATATTGTGCTTGGTTTTTCATTTACAGCTCGATAGTAATAAGTGAGCCCATTATTAGAGTAGAAGCCCGCTACAACTTAACTGAATTGAAGAGGTCAAATTAATAATACTGGGCTTATTATAATTGAATTATGTTGGGCTCTATATATGCTATCGTAACCAAACGGACGCTAAGGTGATTACAAAGTTTTCTCCATTACATTGTTAGATAAAGTTAATGAATGAAAGAGTTCATTTCAAAGAATGCAAAGATTAGTTAAAGAACATGTCTAAAAATGTACATAGAAGTACATCCGAAAAGGTATCAAAAGAGATACATTCGTAAACATGTAAGATACTGTGTCTTTCTTTATACGTATGAAGACTTTCTAAAATGAAATAATATGTGCAAAGTGTATCTTTTGTACTTGTTGACACTTGGTAATGACACATAGAACTATAAATACTTCACATTAGTGAGCATTCATTTCACCAAAAGGTTTAACAAAGAATTCTCTATAGTTTAGTCCCAAAGTAAGAATATTGTTTGTCGAAGTTCTGTGTATTTAAGATCCCACTATACTCCAAACATAAATTGTTGTATCTCCGATACGTTTACCGAAACCATGAGTGTTGACGTTGTGATTCGTAGTCAATCGGTTCGTTAAATTTCATTTGCTGCTTGAAGCCGAAGATAACGTATTTCAACTAGGGCTGTAAACGAGGCTCATTTTCTGGGCTCGAGCTCGAGCTCGTCGAGCTTTTCAGCTCACGGCTCGAGCTCGAGCTCATTTACAGCCAGATGAGCTCGAGCTCGAGCTTTTAATAAAAAAAATTAATTAATTAATAAAAATAATATAAATTAACATAAAAATATAAAAAAATTTAAAAAATTAAAAAAAAAAAATCGAGCTTTTTAATAAAAATATTTAAAAAATTAGAAAAAATAATATAAATTAATATAAAAATATAAAAAAATAATTAAAAAAAAAAAGCTCGTGAGCCTGTTCGCGAGCTTTCGAGCCACTTCGGGCTCAAGCTCGAGCTCGACATAAACGAGCTCGAGCTCGAGCTCAACTTAAATGAGCTCGAGCTCATTTATATCGAGCTCGAGCCGAGCTTTTGCCGAGCCGGCTCGGTTCATTTTTCACCACTAATTTCAACAGCCTTATGACCGAAGCAACATGACTATATAATTATAATATAGGTAGATGAGACACTTGAAACAAATCATAGAAGTTATAGAATATAGTTGCGAAAGAAACTCTAATTTTAATAGCTTCATTTTCTCCAAGTCAACAAATAGTTCCCATAAGTGTCTTAACAGTGTTACTTTACAACATAAAATTTGCACAAGTGAAACTCAATGCCCACGAGTGTATGTGTGTGTGTGTGTGTGTGAGAGAGAGAGAGAGAGAGAGAGAGAGAGAGAGAGAGAGAGAGAGAGAGAGAGAGAGAGAGAGAGAGAGAGAGAGAGAGAGAGAGAGTTTTCATGGCTCAAAGGTCATGCTCTCAACCTCATGCCTCAACGAGTCGAAGAGAATGGTCGAAAGGTACCGTTCTCCGAAACTCGGGAAAATAACCTGCATTGATTGGCATCTTAAATGCTCAACAAAGAAAAAAAACGTCGAATTTATATCGCAAGATAGAAAATAAACGTACGACAATCAGCTTTCCAGCGTTTTGGGGACGCTTTGCGATCTTGATCGCCGCAGCAGCAGCAGCGCCAGACGATATTCCCATCTGTTTTTAGGACAAGATAGAATAATGCTTATACAAGAAAAAAAAAAACGAAGAGTGTATATATATAAATATATAGTAACTTACCAATAATCCTTCTTTTAAGGCGAGCAGCTTTGCAGTTTCTATGGCCTCATCACTTGAGATCTGAGAATTAGCTCGAAAATAAAAGGCGGCAAGTTAGTAGCTTACGTTTGTGTTGATAGCGATCAGAGATGCGTTCTTACCTGTATCACTTCGTCGAGAAGATCGACGTCCAAAACGTGGGGAATCATGCCTGCACCTATCCCTTGGATCTTATGTGGACCTTTGTAATACAAATACAATGATGAAATGAATATGCATTGGCTATATTTAACTGTACATTGAATGATCTTGAATTCATCAGTATTGATTCCAAGTATGTGTCTTTTCCAAATTCAAAGTCAATCAAAGTTAAAACACATCAGCATCGAACCAGTTTTAAAGTTAGAACAAGATAACTGAACTAAACCGCCCGCTGTAAGAGTACAGATCTTGACTAGTTTATTTATTTATTGACAATAATTCTGGTATGTAGAGAGGTCATCTTTACAAGTCGAATGAAATAGAAAGAATATCAAGCCTATACCAACCTGGTTTTCCTCCTGAAAGAACAGCACTTTCCACAGGTTCAACCCCATACAACTGAAGGATGGATTTAAGAAGTAAAAAAAATGTATGAGCCGAAAAATTAACGAGGCGTAAACAATAACGTCTCAGTGAACCATTAAACAACTGACCTTTATATCGGGATTTTGCTCCTTGAGATATTTCCCTGCGCCAGTAATAGTGCCACCTGTACCAATCCCGGAAACAAAAGCATCAACTTTCCCACACGTTCCTCTCCATATCTCAGGCCCAGTTGTCTCATAGTGTATCTGCCCCATTCGTTACATTTTATGGTATAAAACTTATCTACTCAACAAAAGAATAGATATCGTATGATTATTGGAATTACGCTTGGATTTGCGGGATTTTCGAACTGTTGAAGTATGTAAGAATCAGGCGTTTCATCTCTTATCAGCTCGGCCTTATCGAACATGCCTTTCACGCCTTTACTAACATCGGTGAGCACAACTTTCGCGCCAAATGCAAGAAGAACGATTCTTCGTTCTACGCTGTAAGAATTGGGCATGACCACAATGAGCTTGTAGCCCTTGATAGCTGCTATGAATGCCAACCCAATCCCAGTATTACCACTCGTGGGTTCGACGAGGACAGTCTTCATTCGGGTTATAGAGGAAAGAGAAACAAAAATATTAAAAATAACCAAATGTAAGAAGATACCATTATTTAGAACATGCTTCAAGATTGTTTTTTTTTTGTCCTACACGTTGTTGAGGTGCCAATGAATGATCAATATGTATTGATGAGTGTTTTTTTTACCTTTCCAGGCGTGATAAGGCCTTTTGCTTCAGCATCCGCAATCATACTATAAGCAATCCTGCATAAAACAAAAACCTAGAAATCACCTCACATAATTATAGCAGAAACGTTCTATAAATTACCTCACATAAATTATCTTTTACTTGTAATTAGTCAGATTTTTGCACGGGCTTAAGATTACGGGTTGGATAAAATAAATGAAAAAGGATATCCCAGCAAGAGCAAACAAAGAACAAAACCAAACGAGAATATGCAAAGAAAAAAATTTCTATAGTTACACTTTGTAACAAACACATAGCGTGCATATACTTAGTTTACAGTGAAATGTAAGTTTCACCTATCTTTGACACTTGAGCAAGGCTCCATCGACTCGATCTTTGCTGCTATGCATGCGAAACAGCCATCGACTATATTGTTTAAGTACACCATTGGCGTTTTACCGATCAACTACATCAAAATAAGTTTCCAGAAATTATGGATGATATAAATAGATAGACCATAAAAAATGAAAAAAGCAGATAGACCATAAAAAGGACTTACTTCAGTGACATCTTTGGCTATTCCAATCTTCTCATCAGCCATGTTTGGCAACTACTAGGATCTTCTAAGGCAATTTGCAGTTGGGTCAACTCTTCTGCACAATAAAACAACCGCAGATATCAGAGAGCGGTATTTGCGCGCGCACGCACACGCACACACTGATAAAGATATCCAAAGTTTCGATGTTACCTGCAATGGAAGATAAGGACATTAGGAAGAGGATAAGCAGCCACTGGTAACTGGTAAGTATAGTAGGAGTTGACTTGAGAAGGAAGAGGGATGGTGACATTTCTTTCTTTACTATTTCTTCGGGTCGCCTTTGACATGGTCAACGCTAAAAAAATAGCCTCCAAGTGTATAACAACAATTATACCTTTACTAAATGGGCCCACTTTTCGAAATCAATATATGTTATCGGGGTCACATAAGGGTGGGAGGATGGATCGTAGTTCAGTGGTTGCGTAGTCAGACGTTCAAGTAGTAGGTTATGGGTTCAAATCTGCAACACGTAAAATTTTTATTTATTTTTTTATGTGCGGGACCCCTGCCTTGTGTGCAGAGGACCCGTGCTGTGTGCGGGCAACAGGCGCAGGGGTCCCCACACACACAGCACGGGTCACCCACACAGCGCAGGGGTCCCCCGCACACAGCAGGGGACCCCAACAGTCGCCCACACAGCAGGGATTCCTCCGCACACACGGCAGTGGTCATGGGTTGTGTAGTTAGACGTTCAAGTAGTAGGTCATGGGTTCAAATCCGCAACACGTACATTTTTTATTTATATTTTTATGGGCGGGACCCCTGCAGTGTGTGCACCCCTGTAGTGTGTGCGGGGGACCCATGCCTTGTGTGCAGGGGACCCGTGCTGTGTGCGGGCAGCAGGCGCAGGGGTCCCCGCAAACACAGCACGGGTCCCCTACACAGCGCAGGGGTCCCCCGTACATAGCAGGGGACCCCAACAGCCGCCCACACAGCAGGGATTCCCCCGCACACACGGCAGTGATCATGGGTTGTGTAGTTAGACGTTCAAGTAGTAGGTCATGGGTTCAAATCCGCAACACGTACATTTTTTATTTATATTTTTATGGGCGGGACCCCTACTGTATGAGCGAGACCCCTGGAGTGTGTGCCGGACCCCTGCAGTGTGTGCGGGGGACCCCTGCCTTGTGTGCAGGGGACCCGTGCTGTGTGTGCGGGGCACACAGCACGGGTCCCCCACACAGCGCAGAGGTCCCCCGCACACAGCAGGGGATCCCAACAGCCGCCCACACAGCAGGGATTCCCCCGCACACACGGCAAGGGTCCACTGCACGCACAGCAGGGGTCCTGCCCATGCTGTGCACCGGATGGGCGGGTTTCCCTGCACACACAGCAGGGGACCCAACAGCCGAACACACAGCACGGGGCCCCCCGCACAATTAGCACGGGTCCCCCACACACAGCAGGGGTCCCGCACATGCTGCGCACCAGATGGGCTGGGTCCCCTGCTATGTAGCACGGGTCCCCAGGTCAGTGAACCTGTGCTATATAACAGTGAACCCCCTGCTATTTTTTAAAAAGATACCCTGTCAAATGACGTAAATACCCTTAAATCGATTTTAAAAAAACAAAAAACCAACGGGGCTATTTTTTTAACGTTGACTGGGTCCAAGACCATTTTTTTAAATATTCCCTATTTCTTCTCGGTGGCTTTGAAGTTTGTTTGACGATACCCACCATTAGAAGTAAAGTAACTCGCTGCTGTCGAAGACGAATTGTAGTTGAAGGCCAATCTAAAGATTAATGGGGATGGTAAACACGTCGGGTTGAGTCACATTCGGGTTCAACTCGTTTAATAAACGGGTTGAAAGCTTCAACCCTGACCTGACATGTTTACTTAAACGAGTTGAAATATCGAACCCTAACCCGACCTGCTTTAACCCAATTATAACACATTAGTCCGTCAACCCGTTCAAAATTAAAAAAAAAAAAAAGAAACACTAACTAAATAATCAGAATCATAAATCCAAATTAAATAAAACAATAGAGAAATAAAGCAATTGTTTTTTTTTCTAAAAACCAACAACAATTAAAATTCCAAATAATACAAGTCATATAATTAAATAAAAGCAGTTATATTTTATTTATATTAACGAAATTGTTAATAATTTATATTATTCGAGTTATATGTGTTGATAAACTAGTTGATTTCGTGTTGAAAACTCAACCCTAACCTGACCCACTTAATATTTGGGTTGGGTTCGGGTTTACCCATTTACTTAAACCGGTCGAAAATACTAACCAAACCTTCTATTTTCAGGTGCGGTTCGTGTCGGGTTGGCGGGTAGGGTTGGTTTTTAACACCCCTACTAGTAAATACTACACCAAATATAGAGTTTTTATATTATTTATTAAAAATATATTTATTTGCTGCTTTTCATTCCATTATCCTTCGGAACCTTTCTTGCTGCTTTTCATTTTCATTTAGTTCTCTTATCATACTGTGCATTTTCTCAAAACTCACGTGTTTTTACTTTCGGGAATTTAATGTAACCTTTGATATATTTTTAGTAATACGTAGGTGATCATAAGGAATATCTTACTTTAAAGTTATCGCCATGTATGTAATGGTAAAAGAATAGACCGGAATATATACAGTGGCGAAGCCGGAGTAGAGGTTTAGTGGTAGACGTGTTCATACAGTTACGGTTCACGGTTATGAACCGCCGGTTTACGGTTTGTAAAAACTTTTACCCGTAACCGAACTGCGGTAACCACGGTTTCGGTTACGGGCGGTAACTACGGTCTCGGTTACGGTTTATAACCGGAGGAGCAGGTTACGGCTACGGTTTGAACCGTCGGTTTACGGTTTCAATTTTTTAAAAATTAATTTTTTTAATAATGTTAAAAAATTTCTTTGCAACTTAGAAATTTTTTAAAAAAAGCATTAAACACTAAAAATAACAATTACACATAGAATACTATTAAAAAGAAAATACGATATTCGCTCAAATAATCTAGCGAAATACTTCGGGAATGCTAGAAAAATATTGAACTATTTCTTTTTCATTTGTATAATACATAGCCCAAAATTGTACATGAAGGTTAGTTGAAAATGTGCAATTTTAAACAATGATCTAAGACCAAAATAAATGTAGGATTATGAACCACCGAATAATTCTTCGACGGCTTCTTTAAAATTACGCAAATTTTGTAACAAATAGTAACATGAATAACAAGAAGTCGCAATTAAATATTTTGCTCGGAAACATACAAAAAAAACACGTAATGCTTCCTTGTATTCGTATGAATCATTCAAAATTAAGAATTCAAACCCTTTTCTAATTTAATAAAGAATAATAAATGAATCATAAAACTCAAACCCATGGTTTAATTTTCATGTGAATTGTCGGTTATAAGTTATAACCGGCGGTTTATGGTTAGAAAATTGGATAACCTTAACCGAACCGTATTAGATAACGGTTCGGTTACGGTTTGAACTGTAACCGTTAACCACGGTTAACCGAACCGTTGATCGCCGGGTCGATTACAGTTTTTCTGATCGTTTGAACACGTCTATTTAGTGGGGTCCAATTAGAAAATTTTGAAAAAAAAAAATCATCAATTTCCATAATTACATATATATATATATTATCATTTTTAGCTATAAATAACATCCAAAATGCCAGCCCCATAGCTCCGCCACTGAATATATATCTACTGGTGAGCACCTTATGTGAACACCTCTTATATGACACTAACTGGTGCAACATCGACGTGCCACATCAACACGAGAGGTTATGTGGCATTGATCGGCACCATTTACGTGGCAATGATTAATACCTCTCGTGTTAATGTGGCACATCGACTTGTTGTCAAATATTTGTAAAATTGTAATTTGCCATGCAATGTTCATGAGATTTTTAGGTTTTGTAAACGAGACACGACATAGGTATTATGTTGTCCGTTTCATTCTTTTGTCCATATGTTGCATATATTTTGTCATTTTATTGTCATATGTTACATATATTATGATATTTTAATACGGGCATGTTTATTTTGTTGGTGTATTGCTTGAAATTTTTTTAAAACAGACATTAAAGGAGTAAATGTTGTTTGTATGCCTGTAATTGATACAATAACAACATTAAATTAGATACACTAAACGTGGGTCCAAGGTAGATCAACCATTAGCTAAATGGTACACTGAAATTTTTTTAAAACAGACATTGTAATGAGTAAATGTTGTTTGTATGCCTGTAATTGATACAATAACAACATTAAATTAGATACACCAAATGTGGGTCCAAGGTAGATCAACCAAGAGCTAAATGGTACACTAAATACATTATAATAGTATGTTGTATTATTAAGGGGAATCGACACATAAATACCTAGCACTATAAAAAAAAAGCCACTTTGCTACCTTGTCAAATTTTTTTATTTATTTTTATCTAGGTACCCATTTGAAACTATGTTTAATAATAGGTACCAATTTGACCATTATATCCATGTCACTATTATTAATACAATTTTACCTAGCTTTTAATTTGTTATAAAAAAAAGAAAAATTAAACCAAAGACACCGAACGATCATCTCTCCTGCCTAATATGCACAGATCTTTCTTGCAACCGATCATGATATCTCCCTACCAAAATAGAATCAATCTTGTGAAGGTATTTTGCCTCTCGACCGATTCTCGACATCTCTTGCATGTGACGATAAGTTTGGTATGATTTTATTTTAAGTCGTGTTTTTCAGTTATATCTAAATTCGGATAAATTAGTGTTGTGATTAGAAATTCAATTACTTGATTGATTATGGGCTTTTTATTTTGGTTATCAATTTGAGATTTCTGTGTAAAAAAAAGGGGGTTTTATGGGTTTTTGGTGTTTGAAATTTGGTCATCGATTATGCTTTGATTAGGGTTGTTTTCGCTTGGACATAGATTGATATCGATCTGCTTTAGTGTTGTTGTCATAAGGATTCGATTATGGCCATAAATTATGGTTATACATTTCGGTACAATATATGCTTGATAGTTAATCATACATACGCTTTTACAACGGTACTCCTCGTTTTATTAGTTTGGTACTCCTTGTTTCAGTAGTTTGGTACTCCGTATTTCAGTAGTTTGGTATTTCATGTTTGAAAGGTATGGTAGTGTATGTGAATAATGTAGGATTTTTTGTACACGGATTATGCAGTAATAGAATCAAACACAAGTTCAAATCCAGTGTCATATTTCTTTATTTTGATAAAAAAAATGACCAATGTGAAGAATATGGTGACTAGTGAGCAACGCGAAACTATAATGAAAGTAGAGATGATGAGGATTCAGCACAGGAGGGATGTGATGAGTTTGTTGCTAAGGCACCTAACGAGGTTGTTGATGAGAATCATGTTGTTGTAAGACATGAGACTTTACATGTATGTTTGTGGGAGACGAGGAGTAGGAAATTGCAACATTTTAAGTGATTTAATATGTTGGATGTTAGTTATTTGTTTAAAGACTTTTTTGTTGGATGCTGTCTAAGAAATAACTTGTAATTTTTCTGTGATGTTCGTGAAACGATTAGATTTGAGCTCATGGGCATAATACTGTCATTATGTACCATGACAATGTAAAACAAGGTACACGACGGAGCACAATACGGAGAGTGTGGATTGCGGCGTACATCGTGCAATGATAGATATATCATTAGACCTACAACTCATGGGAGGTATCTTGACGATGTTGAAGTCAAAGTATATCGTGGCTCCATGACTGCCACAATACTTAAAGATCCTCTTAGTTGTATGTTCCACTTGTTTGAATGATATTATCTGTGTTTATAAGATTTTAGACTGAGGTTGAAGTTCTACAAACCTGTTCTGAGACATTTTTTATGTTTCTGAGATTGACGTTCTGCTGTGACTTGTGTTTATGCTCCAAGATTTTTATAGTACCTGAAAAAACGCTTGTAGTACCAATATACAGTACTACCAATATATAGATGTTCGTAGTACCATAACATATGCTAGCGTAGTACCATGCGTAGGTTACTTGTAGTGTCTTTTTCGTACAACGTTTTTAATTATCAAAAACACGTAGATTATTGTGCAAATAAGGCACATAATAAAATTAAACACACGATAACGTAAAACATAAACACTAACTTCCAATTGATCAAAAATATTGATCTATTTCTTTAAGTTATTTTATGTTTGGAGACGTTGTCCGGATTTTATGAAGTACTATATCTTTTTATAATAGTGTACCTTATTTTTAATATACATAGTACCATAATCTGCAAGTTTACCGTACCATTATGTATATCTATAGGTACCATGAGCATATGAAGTACCTTATCTTTTATATTAGCGTACCTTATTTTTTTCATAGAGAGTACAATAATCTGCAGGTTTACCGTATCATTTTGTATACATATATAGTACCCTAACTTGCAAGTATACCGTTCCATTTGTTATACCATTTGAAAATAAATAGATTCCTAAGCAAATCGCGTAGGGCTGCATGATTTTGATCAAACCTAACAATAATACAATGAATAATAAAGAAAAAAATGGCACGTTTAGGACTCACTAGATTTTTCAAAATATGTTGTAAGATGTTCTTGCTTCTATCCTTATATTCTAATGAATCTGTAACGTCCCATCCCATACCGGGTATCGCTGTAGCATCGGTCCCTACCGGGACCTGTGGGGTTGGGCCCACCACACTCTGACTGATATTTTGGCCCCAGTGTACCACCATTTAACCTTTCAGCGTGCTTCATGCACTCGCTCACACGCACCCTGAGAAACTTCCCAGGGGGTCACCCATCCCTAGATTGCCCCAAGTCAAGCACGCTTAACTTCGGAGTTTCTATAGATGGACTCCCGAAAAGGTAGGTCGACCTTGGTAATATGAGTAGTACTATCAATTCTCTTATACGATTCTTAGCCTGACACGCCCATACGTTGCCAGTCTCAAGATCTCCTCTCATTCGAGTGTCGGATCGGTTCGTTCCTGTACCCCTTCGCCTAGAAGCCTGCCAGGAGCCGCTCCTTGGCACCTCTCTGGCACCGGCGATCACTCCCCGCCCTCATCGGCCTCGGGCGTCACAGAATCTAGGAGTTTGAAGGTTTAATTCATGCGTGTAAGGCATAATACACTTTGATATAAAAGGTAATATATACTATATATTAGTGTTATAGGGTGGTTCCAGATGAAAAACTAATTCGTACGACCTCGGAAAATACTAACCCTAGTATGACGTATCACGTATTTAAGGGACGTCGTACCTTTCTTAACTTTATATGGGTATCTGTTTTTATGGTTTAAGCATACCATCAAATATTTTCTGAAAGGCAGCGACATGTCAGAGGAGCTGTCTTTTCCTGTACCTCGTATGTCATAAATATGTTCAAGTGATAGAAAAATGTCAAAAATATGTCCAGTTGTGACAGAAAAATGTTAGAAATTATCTCTTACTTTTTTACATCAAACATCTTCTGAACGGCTTATTTTTGACGAAATATCCCCAAGTCATGTTACCGAATTCTTACTTTAATTTATACGGTACCTATTTCTGAAACGATGTCGAACCCTATATGAATTGTTTATAGTACTTATTATCATATATTACAGTACTTTGTTGGCATATATTACAGTACCTTGTTGGCATATATTAAAGTACATTTTTATAACCCTATTGCGTATATTGCAGTACCTTGTTGGCATATATTACAGTACTTTGTTGGCATATATGAATGCCCCAGTATCTTGTTGATATATATTACACTACATTGTTGTCATATATTACAGTTCCTTTCTGGCATATATTACGATACCTTGTTGTCATATATTACAGTACCAAATTGGTATATATTACAGTACCTTGTTGGCATATATTAAAGTACCTTTTTATTTACCTATTGCGTATATTGCAGTACCTTGTTTGCATATATTACAGTACTTTGTTGACATATATGCCCCAGTACCTTGATATATATTACACTACCTTGTTGGCATATATTACGGTATCTTGTTGTCATATATATAGTACCAAATTGGCATATATTACAATACCTTGTTGGCATATATTACAGTACCTTGTTGTCATATATTATAGTACCTTTTTGGCATATATTACGGTACTTTGTTGTCATATATTACAGTACCAAATTGGCATATATTACAGTACCTTGTTGGCATATATTACAGTACCTTGTTGTCATATATTACAGTACCAAATTGGCATATATTATAGTACCTTGTTGGCATATATTACGATACCTTGTTAGCATATATTACAGTACCTTGTTGGCACCATTTAGACAAAATGAATGAGTCATATCCTATTGACACATTTGGACAAATGAATAATCTACTCGCATCATTTGGATAAAAGAATGTGTCATTACCATACAAAAGAGCAACAAAAAGGTTGTTGGGACAACAGTAGTAACAAAATACATGGCAAATACGGACCCTACGTCGATACGGCTTCTCTACAAGTACGACGATTATTCCCGTATTTCCCACATATTTGCACTTGTTGGATCTTCTATCTAGCTGAGAAGGAATCCTCCGCGTCTTTCGGCGACCGGGAAGAACACGGATGTCCGGGTCACGACTAAAATTCCCATCATCGGTTTGAGCATTCATCTCGTGCGTCGTCGCTTCATTGATCGATACTAAGAATGACTCCCTTTCATACTCACAAAATGAAAATAACGTCCCGCCACCAACCGAACTTGTAGACGGCATATTTTCGGATAATATGTTATGTCTGGTACAACTAAGTAGGGTAAGCCTTTTTTGTCGTCATTCGAATTAGTTTTCATGCGAAACTATTTTACTACACGTACATATAAATATTCTATTTGGCATCAAATTTGATGATTTAACCCGTACGAATGTTTTTTTATTGTAAACCCAGAGTTTCATAACAAGATGATGATTTTTGAGTTTCGTAACAAGATGATGATTTTTGTAAGAATATCCTACTATAGAAGTTTAGATTCAAACAATAAATCCACGAACGGCTAAACTCATTAAATATATTATAAAATGAAACTTATAATATATTTACGTATACATAAGTATTTTTGCATCGAAAGTAATGTAAAACGCGACGAAAAATGCTTGCCCTAATAAGCTGTATCAATTATAACATTTGTATTGACAACCTATCTTGTTGTTGAAATATAGTGTACCACATTTAAGTAGCTTGTCGTACCAAGACTAGTACATATCGTACCATCTTTTATCGATCTACATAATTACTATAATTACGAGTCCAGGGCGTCAAATAATAATGTGAAGCTCTAAAAGTAAAAAATAAATAGTATATTTGACAATAAACAAATAATACTCGTAAAATTTAATACGGAATTTTGAGGTAATTAGCAGTCCGATTATGTAATTTAGAAATTTTGGCTAAGTATTTCGAGACTTCAAAGTAAGAATATGAATTATATAAGTCTCGAATTAATTGGAGTGATTACTATTTAGATACCCGAAAAAAATAGAATTCGCACAATAGAATGTGCGTGTGACTATTTAAATTTTTAATGGCATAAGAGAATAATTTGCGGATGTAACTTAGTTTTCAGTTATGCTTGAAGGAAAATAAAACTTTACTTAGGCAAAGAGGAAATGCTCATCACCATCTAGTCTTATCACACGAATTTCTAAGAAAAAATGTTCATGCATATCAAATAAGTTCATTAGGAGAAAACCCTCACAAAGGAATAATGAAAGAAGAGGATAACATTTCGAAAGAGAGAAAACCTTGGCAAAAACAAGATTCGGTCAGCTTAAGAAATCCTTAGCAAACCAGAATTTAGAGTTTAGGAAGGTAAAAATCCTATCTATAACATGTAAATCTTCTATGTTTAATAGGTTTATGTGTTTTAATGCTTTACGTAATTTGGTGGACTAGGTGAAGTTTCGAGAATGTTAAGAGCATAGAACTCGTGAGTTTTAATCCATGTTTAGAAATGATTATATGTTAATGTAGGAGTTTTGATGATTTTCGAATGAGTGATGTTCTTGAGGATTTGATAAATTTTCGGATGTATTGTTTTCGGGGTTTAAAATGTTTTTCAAAGTATATTATGATGATACGTGAGTTTTGGTGATTTTCGAATGTTTACAGTTCTTGAAGGTTTTGAAAGATTTATTGTTTTTCTGACTTATGATGATTTTCGAAGTTTAGAATTATGAGTTTCAAAAGATAGGTTTGATAGTGTTTTTAAGGAATTTCGAAATACAGTTTCGCAAATCTATATCGAGATTTACTTTCGAAAGTGTTGATTTTCGTAATATGTGAGATTTTAGAAATAAAGCTTTCGCAATTCTGTATCGAAATTAATTTTGAAGTATGATTTTCGCAATGATAGATTTTCGCAATTTATAATTTTCGAAAGAATATTGATTTTATAATGTGTGAAATTTTCGAAGTGTAGATTTTCAAAAGTTAGAGATTTTTTATGGGATGTCGAGTTTCGAAATAATTTTCGAAATGTAAATGTCAAGTTATTTTCGAATCATAAGAAGATTTTCGCAATAAAATTGATTTTCGCAACTTGTGGAGATTTTCGAAACATAATAAAATTTAGAGTTTTTCGCAAGTTATTTATTTTTCGGGTCAAAAATTTATTTTCGCGGGCCAAATTCAGTTTTTGCTGGCCAAATTATTTTCGTATGTGTGAGACAGATGTTCAGGCCATAAATTATTTTCGCGGGCTGAAAGCTTGTGAGAGAGAAAGGGCTTTTTGTGGGCTTTTTCGCGGGCATGGAGTGAATTTTAGAAACAAGTAATTTTCGAACTGATTTTCGAAACAAGGTCTTTCGAAAATAATTTTCGGAAACGGTCGATTTTTGAAACAAAGGCTTCCGAATATATTTTCGAAACCAAGTCAATTTTCGAAACTTAATATTTTTGAAACCAAAAAATTTTCGCAACAACAGTCTTTGTGAGTTATTTTCGAAACATGTCCAATTTTCGAACTTAGGCACTTTTCGATACCAGTTGATTTTCGTAACCAATTATTTTCGATTTTGTAGATTTTCGAACTTCACTATTTTCCAAACCAAGGTTTTCGAAGTAAAATATTTTCGAAACTAATACTGCATGAGCGTTTTCTTTTGACTTTTAAACACAAATTTGAAACTTAGCCATTCTTACTACTTATAGTTCGAGAATTTGTGCACGCACTGGCATAATATTATTTTGTGTCTAGAGGTCCAAAATATTAGGAACTTACCAGGTGCTAATTTAAGGACGACAACTATGTGAATTCTTTCATCTACAACACGTCTGATACATACGTGATTATGTGATTTGGTGGATTACGTGCCTTACATGTATTAAATAATTTTGCACGTTATATACACATCATTTGCACTGTACTTGCATACTGATTCAGTGCGAGAGAGTTGAGTACCGTATGAAACGGTAACGCTTGATATACCGATGAGTGGGGTAAAAAGAGAGTGCTACCAGTGTAGATTACTGTTGGAGCAGAGGGGAACTCATGAAGGGGCGACTCTAACAAGAGAGACCTGAGTAGGCCACCCGAGCGCGAACCCCTGATTTCACATTTTGTGCACACTCGGGAAAGGGCGACTCTAACGAGAGAGACCTGAGTAGGCCACCCGAGCGCACATGGTGTCGAGTAGTGGGATTTGTTGAGATATGATAGGCCGTGATGATTAGAGAAGTGTCGAGTGTGCATATCGTGAGATGTTTGGGACGAGGTCGAGCGCACATTGAATACACGTATATTTTCACCTACTGAGCAATAGCTCAGGGTTTACGTGTTGTAAGTACTGAGTCCGACGTGTACGCGTCGAGACTAAGGCGGACTGACGGCGGTGACTCCACGGACTTTTGAGGGCGAGGTTGTACATGGATGAAGACCTGTGGAGCGATGCTAGTGTTTTGGCTTTTGGGACTACGGCCTATGTATAATTATGACTTTGTAAACAACGATCGTTGAATATATATTACTTTAGGAAAAAGTTTTTGTTAGACGGGCCTTGCGCGGTTTACGTTGCAGAAATCCACCACATCCTAATTAGAAATGAGGGTCGTCACAAAACATCTGTAATCAATTGAACATTTTCAATTCATAATCATCCCTATTATGTTGTAGTAAGTTGTTCTCATTTATCGTATTCTAGTGAAACTTGGGATTTGTAATATAAAACCATTAATGTAAGAGCTACCCAGTCAGATATGATATAAAGTGAAATATATAACTATCGAAAATATGCTTTCTCGAAGAAAATAATTCGAATTACCACGAAAAATGCTTATCGTAATAAGTTGCAAATATTGTCTATAGTGTATCGTTAAGCAGTTTGTGACTGTATCTTATTGTGGATATGTTATGTACCTAATTTGTTAGTTTACTGTACCAAAATTAAGAAAGTCAAAAGCCAACATTATATAGTTTCTGACATGGGAAGATTTTTCGTACTTTCATCACTGATATGTCAGATACAGTTATTTGTCAGATTTCTAGCATATACTGAGTAATTCTGACATGTCAGCTTTTGTTCCAGAGTTGCCTTTATGTATTTTCATATATTTTTCACGGCTGTTAATGTAGTGTACCATTTTAATGCGTGTAAAGTACTTGCACAACCAGTTATCTTACCTTTTTTTACCACTGTTACCGTTATGGGTGGGCATCGGGTCGTGTAGTCAGGTAGTTCGGGTTCGGGTTAAGATTTTCACTACCCGAACCTGAACTGATCTGTGACGGGTATCCGCTTGTCGAGCATATAACGGGTTCGGGTACCCGAGTCGGGTACCCGATTTTTTACTTGGAAATATGACTAATATTATAATTCAATATATATATATATATATTATATTACATATATATATTATATATATATATATGTCAAAGTATCCATACATTAAATATCACTTATAATATTTGGAAAGTTTTTTTTTTCAATAAATATAAAATATACATATTTTTATATGTTTATTTATAAAATTTTGAGAATATATTTTAAATTTAATGATTATACATTGATATAAAATAAGAAATTAGTCGAAATTTTATTTAAAACTTTAACATCACTCAAGTTAGATATTGATACCTAAATATGTAATTATATATTTTTAAAGTTTATGTACAAAAACTAATTTATTTTAAAAAAATAATATATCGGGTACCCGATCGGGTAGTAAATTACTACCCGATATCCGACCCGATTAATAATTGTCAGGTATCGGGTAACCCGGTACCCGACAAATAATCCGAACAACCCGGTTCGGGTAAAACCCGAATACCCGATTCCGAACGCCCACCCCTAGTTACTTATCGTACCAAAGAAAAACACGCATACCAAACATTATTTTAGTCATGTCATGTTCTGTTATTAGTCATATTTTTGTCAGATACCAAAGTTGAGGAGAATTTTGTATTTATAATTGAAATTTTACGGCAGTTAATATAGTGTATCATTTTGTGTTTAGCGTACATTTAGTTGTTGTTTATTGTACCTTATACGTACAATTACCGTACTTTTTCTAACATTATTACTGTATCAAAAATCACATGCATAACAACAACTAAAAATTAATACATCCACCAACACAAAAATAGGCTCGTAAATATCCATGGACGAGAATCTACCGATATGCAACATATGCTCCCAAAGATATGCTGGACAAAATAAAGCAACTCAGACCTATATTGTTAAAATGAAAAAATGGCACTTCCATTTGAAAAAAGAAAAGCCAAAAAAATTATAACCATGCATTAAAAGGTACACTGTATAAAGTAATATAATACGCTAACTATATGTGTAAAGATACACTCTAAAAAGTAATATAGTACGCTAACCACACGTATAAAGGTATATATTATCGAAACAGGTGTATGATCTTACATTGCTTTGTACTACCTCTCTTTCATGATATTCCTTAAAATTCTGGGTCTTCGCTTTTTCGAACATGATCTGTACTGAGTAGAAGCACACGACTTCAAGCAAACCCACGAGTATTACCAATCTAGAGCAATCCCACAATGAATTGGGATATTTTTTGATTTTATTTCCCTGCAACCATGATAATTGAAAAGACCCATATGTTTACTGACTTAAACCGAAAAATCTGTGCACGATCGAACCTTGAAAATCCACAATTTCTTCTTCTTTCTCTCTCTCTCTCTCTCTCTCTCTCTTTTATTTTTCTTTTCTGTTTCGATTTTTTTAGTTCTTCTTCTTCATCTTCTCCTCTCATCTCTCTCTCCACCATGGTTCGCCGGAACCCCGATTAATCGGCCGGAACGGCCGTTTCGGAACTGGAACGAAGGCTGCCGTGCCAAAGTTCCGGCTTTATCGCGGTTTGCTTTGATGCGGCCGATAAATCGGCCGGAACGGCGTTTAATCGGGTGGATCGGATTTGGAACGGAGTTTTAACCGTTGGAACGGACAAATTCTGATATTTTGAGCTCATATCCAACTTCTTATCCACGTCCCCGGATGTCAAGACCAAGAGAAGATTACGATGAACCAAATATTGATTACTTTGTACCTTCTCGCCAATCTACTTGATATTGATTAAGTTTCTGTAATAATATTGTTATAAATGAGACTTTACTATTTCTTAAATAAATGTATAATATTCGATATTAACCTCGTAGTTCATATTTTTAAGGCACTCATTTATATTTATAAAACTGTAATAACTTCATTATGTTATTTTATGTCATTAAATTTTGGACATTTAAAAAAAAGAGCGGAACGTCCGTTACCGTTCCGCGAAAATGCAATGGAACTGGAACGCTCATGTCCGTTCCGTCATCCGTTCCCGTTACGGCGAACCATGCTCTCCATGTTTCTGGTTTGATTTTTTCTTTTTGTTTCTTTTTTAATTAAAAAAGAAAAGAGAATAAAAATCATAAAGAAGGGGTATAATTGTTGTTTCGGTCGATTTGGTCCTTAAGTGAAAGATTAGTTTGATACTTGGTCCTTAAGTGATAAATTTTGTTGCATAGGAAGTTAACTCATAAAAATTTTAACTGATGGGGATTTAAATGAAATTACCTTTAATAACAACAATAATATTAATGAATAATAATAATACATATATCTCACGTGTCACCAGTGTCGAACTCGCCAAATCTAAATAACACAACCTAATTGGTCGAAACCATTCACTACCCTATCCCAATATCCTTATCTCCCTCCACACAAAGCTGCTACTAACTATCTATACTCTCTTCTATCATAATAATTCATAGCAAACCCCATAACCCAGGAAATCATCAGAATGGCGACGACAATGGCGACCAACACCACCGCCCACCTCACCCCCGCCGCCTTATCAGCCTCAAAATCAATCTCTCGCAAGGCAGTCTCCCTCCCCCTCGCCGCCGCCGTCAAGCCAATCAAATTCCGCCGCCACGCCATCCGAGCCATGGCCGAGGAGGCAGCCCCCGTCGCCGAAGCACCCAAGGAGGAAGCTCCGGCCGGATTCACCCCGCCGGAGCTCGACCCAAACACCCCATCTCCGATCTTCGGCGGCAGCACCGGCGGACTCCTGCGCAAGGCACAAGTCGAGGAGTTCTACGTCATCACTTGGGACTCTCCCAAGGAACAAGTCTTCGAAATGCCCACAGGTTATAAATCGATTCATTTACTTCAGTAATTTCGGAATACACAAAACGGACGTAAGGAATGAAATGAAACTATAGGGGGAGCTGCAATAATGAGACAAGGGCCAAACCTACTCAAGCTGTCGAGGAAAGAACAGTGCTTGGCCTTAGGTACGAGGTTGAGGTCAAAATACAAGATTAAGTACCAGTTTTATAGGGTTTTCCCCAACGGAGAGGTGCAGTATTTGCATCCCAAGGACGGCGTTTACCCCGAGAAGGTCAACAAGGGGAGGACTGGCGTGGGTCAGAATATGAGGTCCATTGGCAAAAACGTTAATCCCATCGAGGTTAAATTCACTGGGAAGCAGGTCTATGATCTGTAAGAAAGAAAAAAGACATGGTTTGCTAATGTGTAATGCTATTCCACTGTGTCTAATATCATCACGCCGTCAGTTTATCGTTTTTCTTCCCAGGAATGTTGCCAACTTTCTTGTGTGATTTTGCGTTAAGTTGAATTGTGAACCGCGCATTACCATACTATAAACCATTAAGCATTCTAACGTGAATCCCATGTGATATGGACTAAATTAGATTGGCCGAAAATTTAATGAAAGATAAGCCCAACAAGTCCGTTAGAAAATAGCTGGTGTTTAAGTAAATATAAAAAGGTGGAAAATAGGCTTGACAGCTCTTAGACAGAAGGAAGCTTCCTTCGTACGCCTCACCAGACAAGATGGCTAAAAGGTAAAGAAGGAATATAGGGACGCGTGTAAAGTTGTGGTAGGGCAACACCACTGTGCGAAAAGCTGCTACAGGCGCAGAAGTCATTCAATCAACCTTTTCCACTGTTCACGTGCTACAGTAGTCACGTCCCACGAAATATTACATAGAAGAGGCTGCGAGGAGCTGCTATAAAAGGAGGGACTTAGCCATTTTTCAGAACAACGATCATCATTCCACATACGAAGAAAACTTCATATTTTCTCTCTTTTAACATATCAAGCAGTCTCTTTTATCTTTTAACATATATGAGCGAAAGTGAGGTTACTTGAGTGTGTAAATTCCAAAAGTGATAAAGGAAACGTTGAATGCGCCCCGTTGACGTAGGATTCTACAGAATCCGAACCACGTAATCTCCTCTCTCTCTTTTTACGTCTTTATTATGCCTCATTTACATCATATCACGGGCACAACTTGGTCCGCACCGCTCGAGGACCTCCGCGGATCTCAAAATATCCATATCCCTTACTTTCTGTTACGTCCCTTTCACGTCCCCAACACATCCCAAATACGTCCCCAACACGTCCCAAACATGTCCCCAATGTCCCAAACACGTCCCAACACGTCCCAAACAGGTCCCCAACATCCCAAACAGGTCCCCAATATCCCAAATACATCCCAAATACGTCCCTTTTAGTTCCTTTATAAATAAGCACTTTATGCACGTCCTTAAACTTTGAGATAATCGATTCTCCGGCTATATAAATTTTCCCGAACTACATATATAAATTTCTTTGATTGGGATAGCCCCATATCAAATGGCGCCGTCTGTGGGAAATTTCGAGTTGAAGGCGTGATGATTTTGCCTATATCATGCGAAGCTGTGCTTAACTTTTACTCACTCTTCTTTCGTTTCTCATTTTTGTTGGGACGAAACAAAACTCAACGGAGAAAGGCCCACCTATGGAGAAGAATTTAGACCCATAGTTCGCGGAAGCTGCTGAAGGTGACTGCAACAGACTGCCTTCCTAGTGCCCACCTCTGTGATATTAGCACCTGAAACACCCTAAAGGCGGTCAAAGTAGGAAGTGAACCGCGGAGGGGGACCTCCAGAAACTGCCAAACGTGTTGAGAAACGGCCAGGACCTGAAACACATGCCATAAATGATGAAGAGGAGCAAGATGGTACAGATAAGTCAAAAAGAGACGCTAGAACAGCCACGGGGACCTCCGCCGGTTCCGCTAGTGAACCACCCGAGAATGTGAAGGGAGCTGGGAGCTCCAGAAGGAGAAAGCGATAAGCGACACTCAGGAAAGGAGGAAAATATCTGGGCAGAAAAAGGAAGGAAACTTCAAGACCAATTCGCGGACCTCAAACATTGTGGCAGGAACTCCGATGGAACATACATGAGGAGTTAAGCTCCCCGAATCCGTTTACTATTAAGTCCTGAGAAGAAAAACAAGTCATCATGCTAGGGAAAGAGGGAGGTGCGAAAAACCCGGGACATGGAAACCCGCTACCACCACGACCCCTTTTTAGAGAGCCTTGGGGATCTCTTCCGAGGGCCCCGCGGAGGTTCATGCTACTACACAATAACCCGGAAGAGATCCTGACCTTAACGGGGAGGCAACCGGCAATGCGAAGGCCCGCGACCGGAACTCCACCCTCGGGACCTAAAAGCCCAGCTCCGTGTTGGCAAAGAGACGCCCAGCTCCGCGCTGGCAAGAAGACGCCCAGCTCCGCGCTGGCAAGAAGACCCGAAGCTCCAAAGTTGGGATCTCCCAGCTCCGCTGGAAAGAGGACTCAGAGCTTCGCATTCGGGATCTCCCCAACTCCGCGCTGGCAAGAAGACGCCCAGCTCCGCGCTGGCTTGAAGCTCCGTAGTTGGGATCTCCCCAGCTCCGCTGGAAAGAGGACCCAGAGCTCCGCATCGGGATCTCCCCAGCTCCGCACTGGCAAGAAGACGCCCAACTCCGCGCTGGCAAGAAGACCTGGAGCTCCCCATGTGGGACCTCCCAGCTCCGCACCGACGTCCGAAGGTCCGCGGGAGATATAGGCCCAGCTTCACGCTGACACATGAAGATCCTGGAGACCCAGAGGCCAGCTCCGCTCTGGCGTATGAAGATCCAGGGGAGATCAGAGTCCAACTCCGTGCGGGCACACGAAGGTCCGCGGGACCTAGAAATCAGTTCCGCACCGACAGTTGAAGATCAGTGGGAGATAAAATCCCAGTTCCATGCGGGCACATGAAGATCCACGGAAGATATCCCGCATTGATAAGGCTCTTAGCCGGGACCTCAAGACCCTCTAAAATCTCATTCTCTATTATATGTTATTGTTATCATAGTAAACATGTGCACCCCCCTAACAATTGTTATTGTTTGAAGGATGTGATCGAGAGGCTTATCCTGATGGAACACCGGAAAGGTGCTAGCCGCAGTAGCAAAGGTTCGTGCCTCGGTCGCTATAATGACCCTACTTCTTAAATACTTATTTTTGGCGGGTTTTACGCAGCGTAAGCAGCGGAAAGCTCATTTAATAAAAACTTTTTATTACATAATAATATTCATATACTGGGCCGAAGCCCAAAGGTCCAAACCCGAGTATATAAAATATATAACAACACACACGTTTATGTATTGGGTCGAAACCCTAATAGTAAAATACGAACATAGATTAAAATACTCCACAGGTCGCGTTCCCATGTACTGCCCAGCACTCAAAAGTCCGTGGAGTCACCGGCATCAGCCGCCTCACCTACATACGTAAACACTGAACTTTGGCCCAGTAGATGAAAATGTGCAATGCAAATGCTCTCACACCCCAATCCCGACTTATCTCACAAATATACACGCTCGACTCTTTTCTCATATCTCATATCTCATATCATCACATCACATTCAGGGCCCGAGGCTTAGGTACTAAAGGCAACACGCGCGCGCAGGGGTCTGTAGCTCGGGAGGCCCCACTCCCCACAAGGGGTCAGTAGCTCGGGAGGCCCCACTCCCTCCATATAAAGTGCGCCTTAGTCCTAACCTCACTCATACAACCCATCAACATTTCTCATTCATAAACCATCTCACTCACGTCTCTAGACAACACTTTCATGACTCCGTACTCCCCTCGTGACACGTGTATGCAAATGCCGTGCAAATAAAAATGCAATACATAAAATGCAACATATCCTTTCCACATTACATATCGGCCAAGGTATTAGCTCGGCCCGCTTCCCAACGTCAACATTCGACAAATAATTCAGGCCCAAAGCCCGCGTTCCGATTTTTATTCGGCCCGAAACCGTAACCACTGAATTCCCTCTCGATCTTAAACTGAAAGTTCTAAGTTTAATTCTTTCTACCTTACGATTCACTCCAACGCCGGTTTTAGATTAAGTTTCAAAAATATTTTAGAAAATTTACAATTAACCCTTCGGAATTTCCGAAAATTGCATAATGACCCCAACCGAATTCATTAATCATTTATTTAAACTCAAAAGTTTCTAGAGATTTGAAATTGACCTCAACCGCATTATTGATTATTTATTTAACCCCATAAATTTCTGAAAATTTAATTTTCGACCCCTACCGATTTTAATAATTATTTATTTTTAATTCCGAGTGTTTTTCCGAAAATTTACATTTGACTCCAATCAAATTTAATGAAAATTTAATTATTCTAATATCCTGTAATTTTGCAAAAGAACTCCTCGGCCATTTTTAACTATTTATTTAACCCTCCGAAAATTTTGAAAATTATATTTTAACCCCGGCCAAGTTTTAAACTATTTATTTAAAAACCTAAAAATTTCTGAAAATTTCATTTAGAAAATGAATTAGCTACAAATGAGGTGATCACCCTAGAACATGCTTTAGGGTCACTATATATACCATCTACCATGGTATATTTACTTAAGTAGCCCTATACTAGTGCTAATTACAATCAAGTCCAAGACTACTTATTTGCATAGCAAGACTAAGATAACTACATTAATTGAATACAATAAAATAGTTCCAACAATCTCCCCCTTTGTATTCAATTTCCAATATAGCTCGGGTTATCTTCGTCTTGCAAGTGGAAAGAGTCCTCGAGTCCTCGAAATCTCCTCTTTAGAATGTCTTCAAGCTCACCTGGTCTTCTAGGCATCGGCTTTTTCTTCGAATCTTTCTTTGAAGTTCTTCTCCTAAATGCCGTAAGATGTACGAAGCATTCTTGCCGGATTTAGAAAGTCCGCGTTCCACTTCTCCCGTTGAAAGTACAAGAAACTCGAAACTCCCCCTATTTGGGTCAACCTTGTGTTGAGATCGGGGAGTCCGATGTGAGGTTTGGAGAGGTGGACATGGTTGGCAACTTCAATCATTGATGCAGTGGACATAGTCGGCAACTTTGGTCCCTGATTCAATGGACACAATTGGCAACTTCAGTCCTTGATGATGCTTGAGTCACGTGTCGTTCGGTCCTCGGTCCTTACTTCTTCTTCCAAAAAGCAAGGGGCTTGAGAACGTGGAGGAGGAGAGGGCTCGGGGTTTAGCCATCTTCTTCGTTTCGCTAGATTCGTCTTCTCCGAATGGAAGTTGTCTGGTTCGGCCTCGAAGAAGCGTCTCTAGTTTCCAGAAGAAGGTAGGCCGTCTCTTTCTTTGATTTTTTTTTAAGTTGTACCGAGATTCCTTTGAATGTGGCATTGTGAGAGAGCCCGGTTTCAGAGTGGTACGCGCGGCGGAATTTGGTGGGTGGATCGACCGATTGTGTATGCATAACCCCTTCTCCCCCCTCATGGCGAATCGTGTTAACGATTTCGGCATGTTAATTTGGAGGTAGAAAATGGACATACAAAAAGGTCGGTGTGGGTAATAACTGGACGGAGCCACAAAGGCAATCCGTCGAAATGAATACCGGGGCCACATAGGTGTCCCGTTGACATCAACTAGGAGCAAAGCTCGTAGAAGATGGCCGAAACCGTTGTTGCTTTGATGTTGCAACGGCCGGACTTCCTTCCGATCCTTGATGCATGTCTTTTGAAAGAACATGTCTAGGGAAGTTCTAACGTAATCACAAAGATTAGGTGTATTAAAAAGTGTATGTGTCCTAAAAATTTGAAAATTTTGGAGAGTGAGGACACACTAGACGCGAGTGATCAATAAAGCGTGGTACGGGGTGGAGTACCACTTAGTTCAATATCTCCCATTTCCGAGTGAAACGGTGATAGCATATGTGGTTCCCCGTGATTTATGAAACACCTATCTTTTAAGAGATAGATGAGTGGGTAAGGCTCAGTTGTGCATGTGCCGTTGGACCTAATGCAAAGATTTCTACCCGGGAGCTAATTAAAATTAGCACCTGTACCTATAGGGGTTGGTCCGAAAATTATGTGAGATAAGGGAGTGATGTATCTTCAAAGACTTCCTAGGCATCATCGAAATCATCTTGCTTGGTCTCAAATGCTCGAACGCGTTCCGGGGTTAGGATCAAGTCGGATTAGACTGAACCATAGGAACATGAAATCTGTGCTTCCAGGCTACGTGAGAAGTGTTGCTCTAGTTGAATTAGCAAGCCGGAGCCGGTCGATAAAAATACGGAGCATTTGATCTTCACTTAGATCGTCACCGTCGTCTTTGGAAATATTTGTCAGTTTGAAAGCTCGAGATTCTTCGTGGTACGTCCATCTTTGGATGTGGGAGAATAAATCCGGGAAGCATATCAACAAATTTGATTTTTTTTTGTTTTTCCTTCCTTTTTTTTGTTTTTTTTTCTTTTTTTGTATTCTTTTATTTTTGTTTTCTTTTTTTTTTTTTGGTTTTTTTTTTGTCCGATCATCACCAACAATTGGAAAAGAAAAAAATTAAAGATTGGGCTCACGAATTGAACTTTGTAGCTACACAATCTTGGGAAAACAACAAGGTGAAAGCATATAAATAATATGAGGCAATAATGTACTTTCCTCTCTTTTTTTTTTCTCTCTTCTCTTTTTTTAAAATTTTTTTTTTTTCATATTCCCTTTTTTTTCTTTTTTTTTTCATATTTCACCTTTTTTTTTTTTGATATATGTATATATATATGTACATTATTAATATAGTAGTATTATATTTATATCTCCCCAAAAAGAATGCTTCAAAAATAAATTTTCTCCCCCTAGAAATTTGCGTAGTTAGCTTGACAAATATTAAGAATCTCGTTCCCTTAAATCGCTCATTGTAGGTTTTATATATATATTTTTTTTCGAACTCATATGCATATGTAAGTTTGAAATATACCACGTTGAAGCTTAGTTGTAGTAGCTCACGCCTCATCCCCTTATCATGTACGTGGAGCCACTACGTCGAATTCCATACATGAGGGAAATCTGCAAAACTCTCGAGACTTTGGTACCCATTGTCGTATGGGTCCTCCCTTATTAGCAGAAAACGATTTAAGCATAAAAAGCGTCAAATTTAAATGGTGTCCTAAATCATCCATTAATGAACCTTTCGGTACCCAAACTTGTTTGGGACTACCTAAATTTTGTGAAGCAATAGGAACCCATGTGGGAGTGATTTGATACGGATAAGGCATTTCCGCTCGGGTGAAAGTGTGTTTGGGAGAAGGTTTAAAAATTTTCTCCGAGGCCAAGCGCACAAGATGTTTCTTTGAATGAACCTTGACCGGATATTGCATGTAGGAATACGAGCATATAAAATTATAAGCATCTATCGCACATAAGTCATATTTCCTATTGTTAGAATTCACACCTTTCACATTAGAATGAGAAAAATTTCGAAAATTATTTTCAAGTATAGGCTTTTTAAATGAAAAATTAGTAGAATCATTTGAAGCACACGATGAAGTTTGTGCGCTAGAGCTTGAATTATTTTCGTGAAAAATTTTCTTTTCGGGATCGCGAGAGGAAGGCTTTTGGTCTTTATCATTCCGTTTTGGAGCTTTACCGTTCTCCCATTTCCGTGGGACTTGATCCTTAACTATAGAAAGTGTGGGACTACTTTGAATTTCAACATTGGTCAAAATTGAAGTAGAATTAGTAAAAGTCGTTTCGATGGTAGGAACGAGATCATCCGTTTGTGTCCCTTTATCGTGTTTTGACATGGAGGAAGCTTTGAGATTGGATATCTCCGTTAGAAGTGTATTCTTTTCTGCTTCAAAATTCTTTCGTTCCGTTTCTAATGTAGAATTTAAGCCCTTGATGTTCTTAAGAATAGAAGGTATATCAACGGAAGAAGAATTTTCAGAATGACGAGATTGTGCTTCCTTGGTCTTAGAAATTGCAAGAAGATTTTCTAATTGATTAATTTTAGAGTATAGCTTCCCACGCTCTTCTCTTAAGAAACCATAGTTATTTTGAGCAGTGCTCTTCTCGGCTTGACAGGTGTCTAGACTCTTAGTTAACTCACTTATCTTAGAATTAGATTTTTCTATTTGAGCTTCGAGACTAGTGACCTTTTTGTTCACACCCTCTAGTCTACATTTAAGAAGACTTTTCTCGTCTAGATTCCAAAGTAGACATTTATGGTTGTTGTCTAGCCTGTCCTCTAATTCCTTAACTACCGAGCTATGCTTCTCTAACGAAATATGCTTAGCCTCGCTAAGATTTGAGCTCTTAATTAGTTCATCTATTTTCGCACTAGAGCTGCTAAGGTTAGATTCAGAAGTTTCTAGCTTAGATTCAAGACTAGAGATCATATCGAGAGCACTAGCTAGTCGTAATTCTAACTCTAGTTTGACTTTGCATTCTTCTATGGAATTTGTAGCTCTACATTCCTCCTGATTTTCCTCTACTTGGACTACATCAGAATTTTTGCTAAGTTCCTTAACCATAATTTCTAAGGTTTCTATCTTAGCCTCGAGTGTGTAGACAATTAAATTTATGCTATTGGAGTTTAATGAAATAATTCCAAGAAATAAAATAAAGTCACTTATTAAATTGCGTTCGAAGTCGTTCGTATTCGGATCACAGGCAGGATATTGCGAGGCTTCGTCAGACGATATAAGTCTTTCTGTGAAAGCATTCCTTTCTTTCGAAGTCATTCGTATTCGGATCAAAGGCAGGATATTGCGAGGCTTCGTCAGACGATATAAGTCTTTCTGTGAAAGCATTCCTTTCTTTCGAAGTCGTTCGTATTCGGATCAAAGGCAGGATATTGCGACGCTTCGTCAGACGATATAAGTCTTTCTGTGAAAGCATTCCTTTCTTTCGAAGTCGTTCGTATTCGGATCAAAGGCAGGATATTCCGAGGCTTCGTCAGACGATATAAGTCTTTCTGTGAAAGCACTCCTTTCTTTCGAAGTCGTTCGCATTCGGATCAAAGTTCGACACGTCCAAGTCCAAAACGCTAAGTTCGTGATCAAGCTCAAAAGCCCACGAACAAAGCACCTTTCAAAGTATTAAGTCCAAGTCATCGTCGTGATCAGGCCCAAAAGCCCATGACGAAACGTTCGATAAGATCTCTTGGTCAAATCCCGAAGAAGTCCAGTTAAGATTCGTGAACAAGCCCGAAGGCCCGCGAAAAGGCACCTACTAAGATTCGCGATCAAGTCCAACGACCCACGAAGAAATTTTAAGAAAAGCCCAAATCAAGCCCAACTGTCCACGAAGAAAGCCCAACGGCCCACTTCATACTTTTTCGCTAAGACGCCAAGTTCGTGATCAAGCCCAACGGCCCACGAAGAAAAGCCCAAATCAAGAAACTCAAGATCAAGAATTTTCTGAAACCCTTTATTTGAAGAATCAGAGGAACAAGTAGAGATAGAATCCATTAAATTTCATCAAATTTGATTTGTACTATTTTTCTGATTATTTGATATTCGAATAAAAGAAAATACGTTACAAATTTTTGGCACGCCCAGTGGGACCATCTCTACCTCTCATCTCTTCAAAAATCGAGAACAACAATGGTTTACTCATCGATTTTCACCGCTTTAAGTTCTTCAACTGAAAGCGTCGGTGTTGTGACTCGAAGTATGTTAAAAATGACTAACGAGTCTCAACGAACAAGTCACCAAGTTGAGTTCGACGAAAATGATCTGACTTACCATGGTGAGAATGAAGATTCCAATAGCGAGTACTCGATGTTATCTCCTCGCTCAACTTCAAGCAGTTCTTCAATGCAAAGCAACGTATATGTGTACATGACGAATGTCACGACTCTAGAAGAACAAATTGCAAGTCTAACTAGAGCAATTGCAGGGCTAACAAAACAAGTTCAAGAACAAGATGCTAAGATTGCAACGTTAGCTAGCAAAAGCAACAATGCTGATAACAGTGATGATTTTGAAAGGGAAGAAGAAGCTTCTGCCGATCCTGAAAAAGAAGAACAAAGAGAAATCGATGAGCCCTCGGGAAATTTCCAAGTTTCTAATGACGGGATGATTCCTATTAGCCAGCTGAAGGAGTTCATCATAGGGACGATGAAAGATGGAGGTTCTAAGTCATCATCGACGTATTCTAAACCATACACTTCAAGAATCGACAACTTAAAAATGCCAAACGGATACCAACCGCCGAAGTTTCAGCAGTTTGATGGAAAAGGAAGCCCAAAGCAGCATGTGGCCCACTTCATTGAGACGTGTAACGATGCAGGAACCTATGGAGATCCTCTCGTCAAACAATTTGTCTGTTCACTGAAGGGCAATGCTTTCGATTGGTACATTGATTTGGAAGCTGGTTCAATCGATAGTTGGGAGCAAATGGAACATGAGTTTCTAAACCGTTTCTACAGCACTCGACGCACGGTTAGTATGGTCGAACTCACTTATGCTCGTCAGTGGAAAGATGAACCTGTCATTGATTATATCAATCGATGGAGGAACCTAAGTCTTAACTGCAAAGATCGTTTATCTGAAGCCTCAAGCATTGAAATGTGCATTCAAGGGATGGTGTGGGGATTACGATACATCCTGCAAGGAATTAGGCCCGTAACCTTTGAAGAACTGGCAACCCGTGCTCATGATATGGAATTTAGCCTGGCCACACGTGGGGCAGATGAAGCACCTACACATGATGTCACCAAATTCGGGGAGCGAATGAGTTACGAGAAAGGGGGCAAAGCTTTTGCAAAAGCTCAAATTAAAGAGTCTATGGCGGTACATGTCACACCACTCAAGCTTCGAGAAAAAGAAAAGGGACAAAAGAGAAAGGAAGAAAAAAAAAAGGAACAAAAAAAAAAAAAAAAAAAAAAAAGAAATTGCTCCTTAACGCACGAGCCTAAACTGCACGTCGCTCCTTAACGCACGAGCCTAAACTGCATGTTACTCCTTGACAACGAGTCTAAACTGCATGTTACTCCTGGCCTGCACGAGTATAAACTGTGAAAAGGCAAACATTAATGATAAGTGCATATGTCTAAACTGCTAACTTATTCCACATAGTCCGGTGTGGTTAAACAACGGATACTCCTGGCCCGCATGAGTATAAACTGTGCACGGCACCACCCCCTCAAAAAAAAAAAAAATTGAACTACGAGAAATGACTTGATCCCCTAAAAGGGTACGTAGGCAGCTTGGACATCATCTAAGTTCAGTCATAAAACAAAAGGTGGGTGACTGTTTCGGTATGAAGGTATCTTATGCTCAACATGTTGCTCGAATTCGAATTTGGTCATCTCAACGAATGTCTGCGTGAGGACTTGGCAAGAAACAGTTGAAGTACACGAGTTGGAAACGTCAAAGCGGGGGCATTTCGTGATATTTTTGGAAACAAACGACAAATACTTCAAGTTTATCTCCTCTGAAAGTTCGTCAACAAGACTTGAAGTGGGGGCATTTGTAGACAATTAAATTTATGCTATTGGAGTTTAATGAAATAATTCCAAGAAATAAAATAAAGTCACTTATTAAATTACTATTTATTGAGATATATAAAATAATCTCAAATTAATAAATAGTTAATTTAATTAGTAATCTATTACCATAAGTGTTGATAATATATTCCTTAAATACAAATATCAACATAAGGAAAGGCTTGTAGAGATTTGCTAAATAAGTAAAGAAATCAAATCAAATATGATGAAATCGGAAAATATTGAAAGAATCAGGCCAAATATGGAATAAATCAAATCAAATCAAAATCAAACCACATATGGATGAAATCATCCCAAAAAGATTATATTTTCCATTATTGAGAATTCTCTACGCCTATAAATATGAGGCTTCAGAATTCAGAAATCACAAGTCAGAGGACAACGGCGAAGCGAAACTTCGAGAGACGATATAAGACTTTTAAAGCATTCCATTCTCTCAAATAAGTTCATCGTATTCAAATCGTAGTCCGAAGACGAGAATCAAGTACGAAACTTCGTCAGACGATATAAGTCTTTCTGTGAGAGCATTCCTTTCTTTCGAAGTCGTTCGTATTCGGATCACAGGCAGGATATTGCGAGGCTTCGTCAGACGATATAAGTCTTTCTGTGAAAGCATTCCTTTCTTTCGAAGTCGTTCGTATTCGGATCAAAGGCAGGATATTGCGAGGCTTCGTCAGACGATATAAGTCTTTCTGTGAAAGCATTCCTTTCTTTCGAAGTCGTTCATATTCGGATCAAAGGCAGGATATTGCGACGCTTCGTCAGACGATATAAGTCTTTCTGTGAAAGCATTCCTTTCTTTCGAAGTCGTTCGTATTTGGATCAAAGGCAGGATATTGCGAGGCTTCGTCAGACGATATAAGTCTTTCTGTGAAAGCACTCCTTTCTTTCGAAGTCGTTCGCATTCGGATCAAAGTTCGACACGTCCAAGTCCAAAACGCTAAGTTCGTGATCAAACACAAAAGCCCACGAACAAAGCACCTTTCAAAGTATTAAGTCCAAGACATCGTCGTGATCAGGCCCAAAAGCCCATGACGAAACGTTCGATAAGATCTCTTGGTCAAATCCCGAAGAAGTCCAGTTAAGATTCGTGAACAAGCCCGAAGGCCCGCGAAAAGGCACCTACTAAGATTCGCTATCAAGTCCAACGACCCACGAAGAAATTTTAAGAAAAGCCCAAATCAAGCCCAACTGCCCACGAAGAAAGCCCAACGGCCCACTTCATACGTTTTCGCTAAGACGCCAAGTTCGTGATCAAGCCCAACGGCCCACGAAGAAAAGCCCAAATCAAGAAACTCAAGATCAAGAATTTTCTGAAACCCTTTATTTGAAGAATCAGAGGAACAAGTAGAGATAGAATCCATTAAATTTCATCAAATTTGATTTGTACTATTTTTCTGATTATTTGATATTCGAATAAAAGAAAATACGTTACAGAGTGTTCTAACATTTTCAAGTTCATTCTTATATTTTTCATAATGTCTCACTGCCGAATTAAAATTGATTGTTACTTGGTCTTGTAATATCTTTATATTTGGAACCATGATGTTTTATAATAGTCTAAATTTTGGTTGGATATTTTGATCGTTGACGTATTTTATGGATTTGAATTTTTAATATCGATTAAAATATTTGGCTTTTAAAATTTCAGTTTCGAAACGTTTTTGGTTTAATAAGGTTTGATTAAAAATTCTTAGAGTAATACCAAAAGCGTTTTCTATAATGTGCCAATTGAAGGTTACTGTTTTCAAAATCTTATGTTTTTCTATCTATAATTGTTTTCGATTGTTAAATTTTTCTATTGGTTAATGTTTTTTTTGGTATGTTTCTCGATTAAAATATATTTTCGAATGTTTCTATGAAAGAGAAAAATTTTCGATGCTGTATATGAAAGAGCAGAAAAAAATTCGATTGCTTTATGAAGTGTAAAATATTCCTAAGAGGGGGGGGGGGGTAGGGGGGGGGGGTGGAGTTGAATTAGGCTATAAAAAAAATTGGCTTGTTCTTCTTTGAAAAATACTTTTCTTTAAGAAGATATTTGCAGAGTATGTTATTTCCCAGAAATCAGTACGAGTATCAAAGTTATCTCCCTAACCCTGTTTCAAAATATCACGTTAGTTTCAGAAATGGTTTTTATGATATCACCTAGATATTACTGTGCGTTCCGGGTTTGTCTCACAGAAAAGTAAATAGCAGAAAGTAGAGTGAGACGAGATTTTTATACAGGTTATATCTCCAACTGGGGTTTAATCCTATCCTTGGGGTGTGATCTCCCCAAGAATTCCAATCAATCACTAAGTGTTACCGGTTACACTATGATTGACCCTTACACAACCGATGCACAATGGACACTAGACCTCGTTCTAGGCTGACGCACGCCAAGTTTCGATCCACGTCGTTTACTCAGGAAACCTATTCCCCGACTGGATGCAGCTTGCTACCAAAGGGCCACCGAATCCACAAAATTCGTCCCTCCACGTACGTAAGACTCCACTCGTGCTCCTTTGTGCGCTCACACGGCCGAAGACAAGGGTTTGGGATTGGAAGTTTCTAAGGATCGCTCAAAGAGTACAGATTCGCAAATGAAAGCTCAACACAAACTACGAATGAATCGCAAATTAACGCTCAATCACTCTAAGGAATTCGACAGCTTGTGTGTTCGTTGTGTACCCTTCAATCGTGAAGTGTTTCCTTCTATATAGACCCAATAATTGCTTCTACACTTCACAAGGAAAGTTAAGCACAGAATATGCAAGATAAAGCTCAATAATCACGTGCATTAACTCAAACAATCATGCCAAGAATAAACCAATTAAGCTCAACGGTCATGCATGATCACTTACCATAAATACCATAGATTAACATTCATTCCACAGTAATCTCATCCATTTGTCAGCATATTCCATATATATTCCACTCAGCATATTTTCAACGGTAAGCTCAATCAACTGGTTTCTTTCCCAAAATATGATAGCCAATTTGCACAGAGAAAGATTTGATCTACTGAGTATAATGCAAAGCATACTTTCCATATATGGTGATCTCATCCGATTTCAGCACATTCCATAAATAGACTCAATCAGCATCTTACCACATATAAGCCGAATCAATTAATCACTTTCCATAATATAAATCCTAAGTCGCATAAGGAAAGATAGATCATGATTCACTGATTTTAAGAGTCACAAAATATCGCACTCAACGGATATATCATTGATATTCTTTCCTAAAATAGATCAATCACATGTAAGCACTATATTAGAATATCTTTTCCATATATATAGCATAGTCAGTCATATCCGGATGATCACAGTGATATTCTTTCCAAAAATAGATCAATCACGTGTACAGCTCACATATCACTTAACTGAATGTATTTTCCATATATAGCACGCAACGAGATTCCATTAATACGAAAACGTTCATAACCAGGTGATCACATAGATATTCCAGTTAAGCATAAGATCACACAAATTCGATTTTCTTATCAGTTTAATCACATTCAAGCGCTCAATCGAACATTTTCACATACTTAAACATCACATAACATGCATATCGAGTTTTCTAATTTGTACCCCCCAATTTACATAATTACTTGGAATAATCAAAACTCTCATAATCATTAGGACCAAAAAGGTCTACAATCTCCCCCCTTTTTGATGATGACAAGTAATTAATGCATATCTTAAGCACATGAGTACACTCGATATGAAACCATTTAAGCACGTAGCATGTTTAAGTATTAAAGCATGTGGCATATGATCAGAGCAAATAATTTTATCAGATTTCAAAGCATGCTCCCCCTGTCTAATTGCTAATATTCCTATGTAAAGCACAGAAGCAAAGATTTAGCAATTACCAGGTTATATCGTATGGAACATCTCAAGTTACCATGGAATGTCTCATGTTATCACATCACATCAGTTTGCTCTCCCTGCCTATGTGCGGAATTCCTTAATCCTTAACAAGTCACAAACTCAAGCACAAAGAGGATTAATACATAAGCATTTAAAAGCAAGCAAGCCGATTATATTATATCATTCCAAAATGACAAAATAAGGCATTAATTGCCTAGACTTCCCCCCTTCAGCATCAAAAAGGGGGGACCAACACCACCAACATACCTAAACCTGCAACCAACCTCGACCCTCAAACCCAAAAAAAACAAACTAGAGCTAATCCTATCAGAGCTAGGGAATTTCTATGGAACCAAGATCTAAAGGCTGAAATCGCTATCGGATGAGGCAGATGAGGATTCAGCGATATTAAGAGCCGCAGAGATCTCCATCAGATACTTGTTAACCCTTTGGAAGTTCCGTGAGATCTTTTTGAACTTTTTGCGGTTCTCATCCTTCAGGCCCTTGATACTCTTTTTCAGATCTGCGATCGTTCCTTGCTCGTCGTTGCTATCGTCATCCCTTTTCTTCTTGATCGGACTCTTTGAGGGGGATTTCAGATCCCTGGTCTTGCACCAGCCTCGTCTTTCATCATAGCGTATACCAACTCGCTTCAGTGTATTAGGCTATAAAAAAAATTGGCTTGTTCTTCTTTGAAAAATACTTTTCTTTAAGAAGATATTTGCAGAGTATGTTATTTTCCAGAAATCAGTATGAGTATCAAAGTTATCTCCCTAACCCTGTTTCAAAATATCACGTTAGTTTCAGAAATGGTTTTTATGATATCACCTAGATATTACTGTGCGTTCCGGGTTTGTCTCACAGAAAAGTAAATAGCAGAAAGTGGAGTGAGACGAGATTTTTATACAGGTTATATCCCCAACTGGGGTTTAATCCTGTCCTTGGGGTGTGATCTCCCCAAGAATTCCAATCAATCACTAAGTGTTACCGGTTACACTATGATTGACCCTTACACAACCGATGCACAATGGACACTAGACCTTGTTCTAGGCTGACGCACGCCAAGTTTCGATCCACGTCGTTTACCCAGGAAACCTATTCCCCGACTGGATGCAGCTTGCTACCGAAGGGCCACCGAATCCACAAAATTCGTCCCTCCATGTACGTAAGACTCCACTCGTGCTCCTTTGTGCGCTCACACGTCCGAAGACAAGGGTTTGGGATTGGAAGTTTCTAAGGATCGCTCAAAGAGTACAGATTCGCAAATGAAAGCTCAACACAAACTACGAATGAATCGCAAATTAACGCTCAATCACTCTAAGGAATTCGACAGCGTGTGTGTTCGTTGTGTACCCTTCAATCGTGAAGTGTTTCCTTCTATATAGACCCAATAATTGCTTCTACACTTCACAAGGAAAGTTAAGCACAGAATATGCAAGATAAAGCTCAATAATCACGTGCATTAACTCAAACAATCATGCCAAGAATAAACCAATTAAGCTCAACGGTCATGCATGATCACTTACCATAAATACCACAGATTAACATTCATTCCACAGTAATCTCATCCATTTGTCAGCATATTCCATATATATTCCACTCAGCATATTTTCAACGGTAAGCTCAATCAACTGATTTCTTTCCCAAAATATGATAGCCAATTTGCACAGAGAAAGATTTGATCTACTGAGTATAATGCAAAGCATACTTTCCATATATGGTGATCTCATCCGATTTCAGCACATTCCATAAATAGACTCAATCAGCATCTTACCACATATAAGTCCAATCAATTAATCACTTTCCATAATATAAATCCTAAGTCGCATAAGGAAAGATAGATCATGATTCACTGATTTTAAGAGTCACAAAATATCGCACTCAACGGATATATCATTGATATTCTTTCCTAAAATAGATCAATCACATGTAAGCACTATATCAGAATATTTTTTCCATATATATAGCATAGTCAGTCATATCCGGATGATCACAGTGATATTCTTTCCAAAAATAGATCAATCACGTGTACAGCTCACATATCACTTAACTGAATGTATTTTCCATATATAGCACGCAACGAGATTCCATTAATACGAAAACGTTCATAACCAGGTGATCACATAGATATTTCAGTTAAGCATAAGATCACACAAATTCGATTTTCTTATCAGTTTAATCACATTCAAGCGCTCAATCGAACATTTTCACATACTTAAACATCACATAACATGCATATCGAGTTTTCTAATTTGTACCCCCCAATTTACATAATTACTTGGAATAATCAAAACTCTCATAATCATTTGGACCAAAAAGGTCTACAATCTCCCCCCTTTTTGATGATGACAAGTAATTAATGCATATCTTAAGCACATGAGTACACTCGATATGAAACCATTTAAGCACGTAGCATGTTTAAGTATTAAAGCATGTGGCATATGATCAGAGCAAATAATTTTATCAGATTTCAAAGCATGCTCCCCCTGTCTAATTGCTAATATTCCTATGTAAAGCACAGAAGCAAAGATTTAGCAATTACCAGGTTATATCATATGGAACATCTCAAGTTACCATGGAATGTCTCATGTTATCACATCACATCAGTTTGCTCCCCCTGCCTATGTGCGGAATTCCTTAATCCTTAACAAGTCACAAACTCAAGCACAAAGAGGATTAAGACATAAGCATTTAAAAGCAAGCAAGCCGATTATATTATATCATTCCAAAATGACAAAATAAGGCATTAATTGCCTAGACTTCTCCCCCTTCAGCATCAAAAAGGGGGGGACCAACACCACCAAACATACCTAAACCTGCAACCAACCTCGACCCTCAAACCCAAAACAAACAAACTAGAGCTAATCCTATCAGAGCTAGGGAATTTCTATGGAACCAAGATCTAAAGGCTGGAATCGCTATCGGATGAGGCAGATGAGGATTCAGCGATATTAAGAGCCGCGGAGATCTCCTTCAGATACTTGTTAACCCTTTGGAAGTTCCGTGAGATCTTTTTGAACTTTTTGCGGTTCTCATCCTTCAGGCCCTTGATACTCTTTTTCAGATCTGCGATCGTTCCTTGCTCGTCGTTGCTATCGTCATCCCTTTTCTTCTTGATCGGACTCTTTGAGGGGGATTTCAGATCCCTGGTCTTGCACCAGCCTCGTCTTTCATCATAGCGTATACCAACTCGCTTCAGTGTAACCATACCTACTGCATGCTTTGAGCTATCTTCCCAATCCTTGGGCAAAGAGATTCCCTCGAATTCAAGCAGGTGCGTAAGCAGCATTCCATATGGAAGTTCCTTATCAGAGCTCTTAATGGCATGGACCATATACTTAAGAATAAAGTAACCTAGATTGAGCGGCTTATTTTGGGATACCAGATAGAGAGTCAGCATGCTCATGTTGTTCATGGTGGTGGAATGGCCTCCACTGCCAATGTGGGCGCTCCAGAGGGTAAAGTGCAAAACTTTATAAAGGAAGAACAGATCAACAGGGAGTTTGTTCAGCGCTTCTCCTTCAGAGAACTTAGGCTTATCAGGGGAATTCCATAGGGCTTTCACACAGTCACGCAGGGGCACCTCAGACGTACACCAGTGAACGAGGTTGAAGTAGCATAACCCTTCATTTTCCACCCCCAGCATCTCATTCACCCTTGCGCTATTCCACTCTAGGTTCGTCCCAAGCACATAGGACTTCACTGTAATCTCTGTTTCGTCTTCAACGAAAGTGAGATTGGCGTAGAACAGCTTCACCGCCTCCACATACACAGACTTGTCTATCCTCAGAAAGTTTTCCCAACCGTACTCTGTCAGCCACGTCGCTACTTGGCTCTCAGCCAGCTCGTCAAAGTTGTCGCTTCTTCCTCGTGCAACTCGCCGCTTCTGGAGTTTCTCGTGAAGTTCCTTGGCGCTCTCAGTCAGAAATTTGATCTCGTCGGTGATTTCCTCAGGATTTTCAGGATTGAACATGGCCTTTTCAGACTGATCCAGTGAGGGAGCTTTGTCTCGAGAAGGAGACTCGATCTGAGCAGAGACAGACTTTTCTGGAGAGGCAGGTTTCTCAAGCGGGGCAGACTCGTCATGGGAAGAGGCAGGAGAGAGAACAGGGATTTTATCGATCTTAGCCTTCTTCTTCGGTTTCGTGAGAGATTTCGTGGATTTAGGACTGCTCTTTGACTTGGAACGGGTGGCTTTTGGAGAGAGTGGGGTTTCGATTAGGGCAGCCTCTCGCTTTTTGTCGGACTTAGATCCGGCGCCTTTTGTTTTCACCATGGTTGAGATCGAAGATTTGAAGGATAAAGGTTTGAAGTGAAGAGATTAGGGTTTGAATGGAATGAAAAATCAAAGGAGGAACGGTTTATAAAGGCAGGGTCTGTTTTGGATAAGGATGGAAAGAAGTTAAAGAGGGATGTGATCTCGATAAGACATGTGTCAGATAAGGAAGGGATTTCAAAATTTGAATTTAAAAGAATACTTAGTGGTGAAGGAAACTGCCCGTTAACTGATAATAAAAGGATATCTCTCGAGAATTAAGGAAGGAATAAAGTAAAGATCAGAGCTCAAAGAGTATATTAGTTGAAAATAGATTTTGACATAAATGTCGAAGAAAGTCTAAAATAATATCTTCATGGATGGAAAGGATTTGAAAAGATAATGAAGAAATTATTAATAGAATAAAATCGCAGAGATCCTAAGGGATAAGATCAAGGAAGTACTAAAGCCTAACATATCTAGTTACCTTTCCTATTTGAGCTCAATAATTCCTAATCGGTCACGGATATCACAGAATCTACTCTCAATAAGGGGTTTCGTGAAGGTATCAGCCAACTGATCATTAGTTCCCACGAAGTTCATGCTGATATTCCCTTTCTGAACATGATCTCGAATAAAATGATGTTTCACTTCTATATTCTTAGTTCGAGAGTGGTGTGCGGGATTCTTAGTGATACTAATGGCACTAGTACTATCACAGAAAATAGGAATTTAGTCATACCTTAAACCGTAATCACTTAAGGTCTGTTTCATCCAAAGGATTTGCTGAGAACAGCTTCTTAAGGCCATATATTCGGCTTCGGTTGTGGATAGGGCCACGGCATTTTGTTTCCGACTGGACCAAGTTACAAGGGAATTTCCTAGTATTTGGCAAGTACCACTAGTGCTTTTCCTATCTTCCCTAGAACCGGCGTAATCCGCATCCGAATATCCCATCAATGGGAATTCCTTGGAATTTGGATACCACATACCATGATTGATTGTTCCCTTCAAATATCTAAGTATCCGCTTGACTGCTGTCAAGTGAAATTCCCTAGGACTCGATTGATATCTAGAACATAGACCAGTAGCAAACATATTATCGGGTCTGCTTGCCGTAAGGTATAGCAAACTTCTGATCATACCTCTATACTTAGTTTGGTCAAAAGGCGTACCTTGTTCATCACTGTCAATTTTAGCGGTCTGGTGCATAGGAGTGGGAAGTACTTTGGAATCAACCATTTCGAATTTTTCAAGTAGTTCCTTCGGGTACTTCGTTTGAGATATGAATGTTCCCGTATCCAATTGCTTGATTTGCAATCCAAGGAAGTATGTGAGTTCTCCCATTAGGCTCATCTCAAATTCCTGTTGCATAGACTTAGAAAAATTCTCGCAAAGAGTGATGTCAGTGCTACCAAATATGATATCATCAACGTATATCTGCACAAGTAGTATGTGATTCCCTTCGCACTTTATAAACAGAGTGTTATCTATTCTTCCTGTTGTAAAGCCCATGTCTAGCAAAAACCTACTCAGTCTTTCATACCATGCCCTAGGGGCTTGTTTTAAACCATAGAAAGCTTTGTTTAATTTAAAGACGTGATTTGAAAATTCTTCTTTTTCAAAACCGGGAGGTTGCTCGACATAAACTTCCTCATTTATAAAACCATTTAAAAATGCACTTTTCACGTCCATTTGAAAAAGCTTGAATCTTTTAAAACATGCGTATGCAAGTAAAATACGTATAGACTCGAGCCTAGCTACGGGTGCAAAGGTTTCTTGAAAATCTATACATTCTTCTTGGGAATAACCTTTGGCAACTAACCTGGCCTTATTTCGTGTCACGTTACCGTTCTCGTTCAGTTTGTTGCGAAACACCCACTTCGTGCCTATTATGGACTTGTCGTTAGGTCTTTCCACAAGAGTCCACACTTGGCTCTTTTCGAATTGTGCCAGCTCTTTTTCCATGGCAATCACCCACGATTCATCGTCAAGCGCTTCATTCACTGTCTTAGGTTCCATGGTTGACAGCAGCACGTCATGTGATTCCTCAGTAATATCGTTTCCTGCAGTTGCTCTCGTTTTGATCCCTGAAGTGATATTCCCTATGACTTGTTCAGTGGAATGGCTGGAAGCATGTTTGAATTTTATGCGCTGTTGTTCGTCTGAAGCCTCAGGTTCCTCTGACTCAGTATCTAGTTCCAATGGAATTGCGTTCACTCCTTTGTCAGTAACTTGTATACCTGCAGGAGACACAACTATACCTTCCTCAGTAGCATCTGCGTCAGGAAATTCATCAAACGTAACATGCACAGATTCTTGAACAGTCTTCTTCCTATTATTAAACACTCGAAAAGCTTTGGAATGAAGGCTGTAACCTAGGAATATCCCTTCATCTACCTTGGAATCGAATTTTCCTCTTTTATCCCTATCATTCAAAATGAAACATTTGCAGCCAAATACATGGAAATATCCTATGTTAGGGGTTTTATCGTTACAAAGTTCATAGGGAGTTCTCTTAATAATCGTTCTAAGGAAAATCTTATTCGAGACATAACATGCCGTACTAACAGCTTCGGCCCAAAAATGTTTTGGAGTATTATATTCGCTCAACCTAGTCCTAGCCATTTCCTGTAATACTCTATTCTTCCTCTCGACCACTCCGTTCTGTTGAGGCGTAATAGGGGCTGAAAAATTATGACTATAACCATTTTCGTCACAAAAAGATGCAAAGGATTTACTATCAAATTCTAGACCGTTATCACTCCTAATCTTACGGACCTTCATCTCTTTCTCATTTTCTAGCTTCTTAATCAGTGGCGCAAGATTATCTAAAGCCTCTCTTTTGTGAGCAAGAAATAAGACCCATGTGTACCTAGTATAGTCGTCTACAATAACAAAGGCATATCGTTTACCTTTCAATGACATAACCTGTACCGGACCAAAAAGGTCAAGATGCAGCAGTTCCAGTGGTCTGGACGTAGAGATCACATTCTTCGGCTTAAAGGACGGCTTGGTCTGTTTCCCCATTTGGCACGCTTTACAGATTCTGTCCTTGGTGGCTTTCATATCTGGAATACCTCTCACTAATTCATTGCATGATATGTGAGACACCAGTTCCATGTTAGCATGTCCCAGACGTCTATGCCATAACCATGTGATATCCTGCGTAACTGCTAGACACTTGACATTTTGGTTAGCAATATCATCAAGAATGATGCAGTAAATGTTACCATGTCTAGTCGCACTAAACACAATCTCATCACCCTTTTTGATAAGGCACTTGTCTTTGGCGAAAGCTACTGTATGTCCATCATCACATAGTTGGCTAATGCTAATTAAATTATGTTCTAAGTTCTTAACAAACCGTACATTATCTATAGTGATATTTAAATTGTTACCAACAGTACCGACTCCCACGATTTTGGCTTTTGCATCGTTAGCGTACGAAACGTATCCTCCATCAACTGCCTTCAACGACACAAAATTACCTATATCACCTGTCATGTGGCGGGAGCACCCGCTGTCGAGATACCACCTGCTTTTCTTACTGGAATTCTTCCTTCGTACCTGTAGAAAGAAGTACTCTTCTGAGGTACCCAATTTCTGCTGGGTCCTAACATGTTAGCGGGGAAATAACTTCTGTTAACATACGAGATATCATTCTGCATAGATGGTGATTTCCTGCTAGAATCAGATACAACAGCGGTATTTACAGGTGACTTCTTAGGTCTTCAAACATACTTAGTTTTATCAACTTTCTTTAAAGGACAGTTGTATGCATAATGACCATTTCTACCACAACAGAAACATTTAAGCTTAGGCACAGAATGTTTAGCATGCTTTCCTTTAGTGGAATAACCTATCCCTGACCTACCAATGTTCCTAGGAGTACTCAACAGCATATCTAGGTTCTGCTTACCCTCAAGGAGTCTATCAACTTTCTGTTTTTCTCTATCTAAGGAATTCCTGAGTTCTACGATATCTCTCGATAAGTCACTGTTTTTCTTTTCTATTTTCTCACAGTCACATGGAATTCCCTCTATCTTCGCAGTAACTAACTCTTCTTTCAGACGTGAGATCTCTAGATCAGCCTCATGTTTTTCCTTAGCTAGTTCATCTCGCTGCCTTATTAGTTCCTTATTCAAGGAATTTTGTGACATAATCTTTCTTTCTGCTTTTTGAAGTAACCTACACAAATCTTCCTTACTTTCTTCTATATCAGAAACAGATGAGTCACTTTCATAACCATATAAACTGTTTAGGATATGAATTTTCTCAATGGAGAAAGAGTGAGATACCTGATCCTCGTCAGCCATGTAAGCGTTATCCTTGTCCTCACTTTGTTCCATTTGAGAGTCGTTAGATTCTGTCACCATGGCCTTCTGCTTCCTTGGTTTCTCATCGTTATTTGTTGGGCATTCATGTGCATAGTGGCCTGGTTTGTTGCACCGAAAGCATTTCTGAAATTTCTTCCCTAACGTGGAGATTCCCTTGTTTTTGTTCTGGAATTTGCTGGAGTTCCCTTTGAATCTCCTTTCTGTTCGAATCTTTCAAATCTCTTTGTAATCATGGCTAGGTCGTTCATCAGGCCTTCTCGTTCATCGTCAGAATCAGATTCTTCTTGGTTGGATTTGAATGCGATAGACTTCTGATTTTTGGTTTGCAACTTCTCATTCATTGACGTTTGAATCATCTCGTAGGAGATAAGCGATCCAATCAGTTCGGAGATGCTAAGTGCTTCTAGATCCTTTGATTCGTAGATGGCAGTAACTTTGGCATTCCACTCTCGCGGCAGTGATCTCAGTATCTTTCTCACTTGTTCACTGTCGGGAACCTTCTTGCCGAGAGAGAACATTTGGTTGATGATTCCCATGAATCTGGCGTACATCTGGCTTATATTCTCGTCAGATTCCATTGAGAACAGTTCGTACTGATGAGTGAGCAGAGCTAGTCTTTCTTGCACAACTCGTTGAGTTCCTTCATGAGTAACTTGGAGCATATCCCACATGGCCTTTGCCGATGAGCAAAAACTGACCCGAATGTATTCTTCCCGTGTGAGTGCGCATGCGAGCATGTTTTTTGCCTTTGCGCTTCGTGTGATTCCCTTTTTGTCATCAGCAGTGTAATCTTTAGCATCCTTTGGGGTTCCATCGGATTTCGCAGCCATATATGGTCCGTTGATGATTGTCTCCCAAAGATCGTAGTCGACAGCGATGAGAAATTCGATCATGCGATTCTTCCATACTGCGTAGTTCGTTCCATCGAAGAGAGGTGGCCTAGAGTGGGATTGACCCTCTGCAAAAACATCACTCGAAAAAGCCATTAAATCTTAACTCAGGCGTGTTAGGCCTTTCGTTGAGTAACCCGCTCTAATACCAAATGAAGTGTAAAATATGCCTAAGAGGGGGGGGTGGGGTGAACTAGGCTATAAAAAAATTGGCTTGTTCTTCTTTGGAAAATACATTTGTTTAAGAAGATATTTGCAGAGTATGTTATTTCCCAGAAATCAGTACGAGTATCAAAGTTATCTCCCTAACCCTGTTTCAAAATATCATGTTAGTTTCAGAAATGGTTTTTATGATATCACCTAGATATTACTGTGCGTTCCGGGTTTGTCTCACAGAAAAGTAAATAGCAGAAAGTAGAGTGAGACGAGATTTTTATACAGATTATATCCCCAACTGGGGTTTAATCCTGTCCTTGGGGTGAGATCTCCCCAAGAGTTCCAATCAATCACTAAGTGTTACGGTTACACTATGATTGACCCTTACACAACCGAAGCACAATGGACACTAGACCTCGTTCTAGGCTGACGCACGCCAAGTTTTGATCCACGTCATTTACCCAGGAAACCTATTCCCCGACTGGATGCAGCTTGCTACCGAAGGGCCACCGAATCCACAAAATTCGTCCATCCACGTGCGTAAGACTCCAGTCGTGCTCCTTTGTGCGCTCACACGTCTGAAGACAAGGGTTTGGGATGGGAAGTTTCTAAGGATCGCTCAAAGAGTACATATTCGCAAATGAAAGCTCAACACAAACTACGAATGAATCGCAAATTAACGCTCAATCACTCTAAGGAATTCGACAACTTGTGTGTTCGTTGTGTACCCTTCAATCGTGAAGTGTTTCCTTCTATATAGACCCAATAATCGCTTCTACACTTCAAAGGAAAGTTAAGCACAGAATATGCAGGATAAAGCTCAATAATCACGTGCATTAACTCAAACAATCATGCCAGGAATAAACCAATTAAGCTCAACGGTCATGCATGATCACTTACCATAAATACCACAGATTAACATTCATTCCACAGTAATCTCATCCATTTGTCAGCATATTCCATATATATTCCACTCAGCATATTTTCAACGGTAAGCTCAATCAACTGATTTCTTTCTCAAAATATGATAGCCAATTTCCACAGAGAAAGATTTGATCTACTGAGTATAATGCAAAGCATACTTTCCATGTATAGTGATCTCATCCGATTTCAGCACATTCCATAAATAGACTCAATCAGCATCTTACCACATATAAGCCCAATCAATTAATCACTTTCAATAATATAAATCCTAAGTCGCATAAGCAAAGATAGATCATGATTCACTGATTTTAAGAGTCACAAAATATCGCACTCAACGGATATATCATTGATATTCTTTCCTAAAATAGATCAATCACATGTAAGCACTATATCAGAATATCTTTTCCATATATATAGCATAGTCAGTCATATTCGTATGATCACAGTGATATTCTTTCCAAAAATAGATCAATCACGTGTACAACTCACATATCACTTAACAGAATGTATTTTCCATATATAGCACGCAACGAGATTCCATTAATACGAAAACGTTCATAACCAGGTGATCACATACATATTCCAGTTAAGCATAAGATCGCACAAATTCGATTTTCTTATCAGTTTAATCACATTCAAGCGTTCAATCGAACATTTTTACATACTTAAACATCACATAACATGCATATCGAGTTTTCTAATTTGTACCCCCCAATTTACATAATTACTTGGAATAATCAAAACTCTCATAATCATTTGGACCAAAAAGGTCTACACTTTAGAAATTCAATCAAGGTTCATTGCAACGGAATGATGATAGTGAAACGATGATGTCGTGATGACTAAGTTTGTAGTTATGCGTAAACTGGATTTTCGTGTGCATAAGAGAATTAAAAAAAAATCGATCATGTGCATAAGAGTTTCTAGATGATGTGTACTGATTATAAAATGACTAGGATTGGTAGAAAAAAATTTTTCGATAGCTATACTAATTGTTTGCGATGATGTGTAATGCCTAGAAAGTTTATTGTGCGATAAAGTAATGATTACTAGTTTTGTTGTAATATTGCATATAGAAAAAAATCGATCATGTCTAATCAATTCAACAATTTGTCGATCATGTGCAATAAAGGAGCTTGCGTTTACTATTATGTCCCTATTTGAATTATCCTTGTTTTGCGATTAGATTTACGATCATAAGTTCAATAATTATTTTCGATCGTAAAAGGCAAAGGAGCAGTTTCTCTGTCAAACCTGTTTTTAGATCATACGTAATGTCCTGTTTTCTATTAGTATTTTATTCACTCGTATACTCGATCACAATTCTTTTTCGATCTGTTTTCAATCTATGTCTTTTACAAACAATAGTATTAAGAAAACTTTACTGAAGCTTACGAAACACCACTGTAAAATCAGATTTCAAATCAAAACAATTAATAATGCAAATCAAGCATGGATTATTGATCGTAAATCATGGAACAACAGTTTCTAACACAGAATTAAACCAAAAAACATCAAAACATGTCAAACTTTTCAGAAATCGTATGAATTTCACGAAGAACACGAAGAGCACAATTTTTTCACAAATCCGACCAAAAACAGCAAAGTAGTTTACCAAAGTCCGGGTAATTGATCGAAATCATGAAATTGAGAAGAACAAACACTCAATTCAGCACAATCAAAGCAAAGTTAGTCCAATTTTAGAAAAATCAGAATGAACTCGCGAAGAACAATTTCGATCCAATCTTCAAAATTCGTAAAAATTTGTGGTTCGATCGAACGAAAACATGCTCAGATCAATCAGAAACATATAATCGAACCTTAGTAACAGCAAAACAAGCCGAATTATGGAAGAACAGATCGAATTTCAGCTATGAACAGTCGCGCGTGAATAGTGACTCGCGATGAACAGTAACCGCGATGAACAGTACTCGCGAAAAAAAAAATCCACAAATTTCAGATTCGAAATTCAGCAAAATTAATTCAAATCCTAACACGCTCAGCTCTGATACCAATTGTTAGGTCCTTTTGTATCCAACACGGATCAAATCACGTAGCGAATTCGTATAAACGAAGATTAAGATCGAGAATTACCTTTCGATTTGTAGAGAGAAACTTTGGGAGGTAATTCTAACTTGGAGAGCAAGCTTCGTTCCACAATAAGCTCAATTTTCAGAAAATAAATTAGCTACAAATGAGGTGATTACCCTAGAACATGCTTTAGGGTCACTATATATACCATCTACCACGGTATATTTACTTAAGTAGCCCTATACTAGTGCTAATTACAATCAAGCCCAAGACTACTTATTTGCATAGCAAGACTAAGATAACTACATTAATTGAATACAATAAAATAGTTCCAACAAAATTGATTTCCGCATAAATTTACAATCGAGAAATTTTTCGCGCGTGAATAAAATTTTTCGTCGTGAGAGTTATCGAGCGAGAAAGTTTTTCGATTTTAAAATAGGGTTTGCTGCGAAATTTTACGATCGTGAAAATTGACAACGAGAAACTAGGTTAATCGCCGAGAAAATTTTCGATCGATCAAATCATCGCTACATACTTTTACGATCGAGAAATTTTATCGTCGAAAAATGAATTTTATCGTCGCTAAAATTTACGACCAAAAGAAATTGAAATCGATGATACTATTTGCGATGGTAAGTTTTTCGCTCGTAAAAGAATTGTATCTATTTTATCTATTTCACTTAATAATTTTTCACTCGCGTAAAATCAAAATTAGATTTCTCGATGGTAAGTGATTTTACAACCTACGTCATCTATCTTAACGACTAAGTCAAAATTTTAGCGATCGAAAATCTTTTACGACACAAACGGTATGTCAATCAGATTGAAATTCAATTGAAACTGTTTGCGATCGAGAAAGTTCTTCGACTGCTTCAAACATTCAAAAACCCAGTTTTTAGTTGAAACTTAAATTTTAGCCCTAAAACGTAGAAAGTCGAAAATCTACACCATCAGAGTGACCGCAAACTCAGAGACTATCTAAACTCGCAAATCTAAACCCATCTTAAGCATAGAAACTGGTCTAAATCGCTAAAAAAGAGCCTTCGAGGCTTCACAGTTAAGAACAGAGAAAATCTGACATAAAATTCGGCGAAAATTACGAAATGTAGATACAATTTGAAATTAATCAGACGCAAACACCTAGTGGATGTCGAATCTACCTTTGAAAGAGCTAACTGTTTGAGATTTAAAGATTTTGAGAGAAATTTTGAGTTCGTCTTTCGTTTCGAGTCTTCCGCCCGAGAAATTTCAATAGACATGAAGTGTAAAATATGCCTAAGAAGAGGGGGGTGTGAATTAGGCTATAAAAAATATTAGCTTGTTCTTCTTTGAAAAATACTTTTCTTTAAGAAGATATTTGCAGAGTACGTTATTCCCTAGAAATCAGTACGAGTATCAACTTTATCTCCCTAACCCTATTTCACAAATATCACGTTATTTTCAGAAATTCAACGATATTACCAAGTTATTTGCAGGCGTTCCGGGTTTGTCTCACAGAAAAGTAAATAGCAGAAAGTGAAGTGAGACGGGATTTTTATCCAGGTTATATACCAACTGGGTTTAATCCTTTCATTGGGGTGTGATCTCCCCAAGAGTTCCAATCAATCACTGAGTATTACCGGTTATGGTTACAAAATGATCGACCCTTACACAACCGAAGCACTTTGGAAACTAGACATCCACCTAGGCTGCCGCATGCCATGTTTCGATCCACGTCGTTTACCCAGGAACCAATTCCCCGACAGGATGCAGCTTGCTACCTTAGGGCCACCGAATCCACCAAATTCGTTCCTCCACGTGCGGAAGACTCCAACCGTGCTCCTTTGTGCGTTCATTACGTCCGAAGACAAGGGTTTTAGAGTAGGGTGTTGCTAAAGGATGCTCACGGGTACAGATTCGCAAATTTAGGCTCAACACAAACTACGAATAAATCATAAATTAAAGCTCAATCACTTTAAGGGATTCGTTTGCTTGTGTGTTCGTTTCGTACCTTCAACGTGAAGTGTTTATCTTGTATATAGAGAAAGCTCAACAATCACGTGCATTAACTAAAGGAATCATGTCAAGAATAACCTAATTAAGTTCAACGTTCATGCATGATCACTTACCATAAATATCACAGATTTACTTTCATTCCACGGTAATCTCATTCGTTTGTTAGCACATTCTATATGTAGTTCCACTCAGCATGTTATCAATAGTAAGCTCAATCAACTGATTTCTTTCCTAAAATATGATAGCAAATTCGCACAAGGAAAGATTTGATCTACTGAGTATAAGGTAAAGACAGACTTTCCATGCATGGTGATCTCATCCGATTTCAGCACATTCCATAAATAGACTCAATCAGCATAGTACCACATATAAATCCAATCAATTAATCACTTTCCAAAATATAAATCTTAAGTCGCATAAGGAAAGGTAGATCATTGATTCACTGATTTAAAAGTCAAATAATATTGCACTCAACGGATATCTCATAAATATTCTTTCCTAAAATAGATCAATCACATGTAAGCACTTAATCAGAATATCTTTTCCATATATATAGCATAGTCATTCATAGCTGGGTGATCACAATGATATTCTTCCCTAAAATAACTCAATCACGTTTTCAGCTCAATCGGAATATCTTTTCCATATATAACATACAGTCATTCATATCCGGGTGATCACAGCGATATTCTTTCCTAAAATAACTCAATCACGTGTACAGCTCACATATCACTTAACATAATATATTTTCCATATATAGCAAATAGTGATATTCCAGTCAAACGATAACCAGGTGATCACATCAATATTCCAGTTAAGCATAAGATCACATATATTCGATTTTCTTAACGATTTAAATCATATTGAAACACTTAATCGAATATTTTCACATACTTAAACATCATAAATCTTACATATCAAGTTTTCCAAATTGTACCCCCCATAATACATAATTACTTGGAATAATCAAAACTCTCATAATCATTTGGACAAAAAAGGTCTACAATCTCCCACTTTTTGATGATGACAAGTAATTAATGCCTAACTTAAGCAAATGAGTACACTCGATATGAAACCATTTTAGCACATAGCATGTTTAAGTATCAAAGCATGTGACATATGATCAGAGCAAATTAATTTATCAAATTCTAAAGCATGCTCCCCTGTCTAATTGCTAATATTCCTATGTAAAGCACGTCAACAAAAATATATAGCAATTACCAGGTCATATCATACGAAATGTCACAAGTCACCATGGAATGTCATAAATTTTCAGATCATATCAGTTTGCTCCCCCTGCCTATGTGCGAAATTCCTTAATCCTTAACAAATCACAAGCTCAAGCACAGAGAGATTAAGACATTAGCATATAAAAGCAAGTCGATAGTATTAATCGCATTCCAAGATAACTAAGGGCCAAAAAAATGAACGACCTGACACCAAACCAAAACACCCAAAACTCGGCATTAATTGCCCAAAATTCTCCCCCTTCAGCATAAAAAAGAAGGGATCCAAAACACCACTAACTTACCGAAAATGTGCAACTTACCACAACCTACTAACCCAAAAACCAGCAAAAATAGAAGAATGTAGTACTAAGCACAGACGGGATCTTGGCGTACTAGAGCTAGGAGATCACTGGGGATCGAAGTTCTAAGAGCTAGGAGATCACTGGAGATCACTAGAGCTATCAGATGAGGCAGATGAGAATTCAGTGATATTCAGAGCCGTGGAGATCTCCTTCATAACTTTTTAACCCTTTTAAAGTGCTGTGAGATCTCATCGAACTTCTTCCTGTTATCACCCTTGATGCCTTTGATACTCCGTCTCAAATCAGCTATGGTTCCCTGCTCGTCGTCGCTCTCTAGATCATTTTTCTTCCTTAGTTTGAACAAGTGACTTTTGGAGAGATTGGGATTTGATCAGAGCAGCCTTTCGCTTCTTGTCAGAGACAGAACCGACGCCTTTGGTTTTCGTCAAAATTGAGGTCGAAGGATTGAGGAGGGAAATAATGAAGTGAAAGACTTGGGGTTGAATGAATTGAATAAAGAAGAGATTGGATGGTTAGAAAGACCGAAAACTTCTTGGTTAAGAGTGAAAATGATTTTGGAGAGATGTGATATCGATTAGACGTGAGGCATATAAGGAAAAGATTTCAAAATTTGAATTTCAAAGATCATGGCTGGATAAGGAAACTACCCATTATATGGAATTAAATGAAGATCAGTGAATATCTCACGGAGATTAAGGAAGGAAATAAGGACTTAAGATCAGAGTTAAAAAATAATAAGGAAATTTTTTGGCTGAAAATAGATTTTGACATAAATCTCGAAGAAAATCTATTTAGAGAGAAAATATTCTCCCCATGAATGGAAAGAAATAAGCTAGATAAGGAATGTGGAATCAAGAAAAATATCAATAGATTCAAGGGATAAAATCGAAAAGATCCTAAAGGATAAGATCGAAAAGATACTAAAGGTTAACTTATCTAGTCACCTTTCCTTTTTGAGCTCAATAATTCCTAATCGATCACGAATATAACAGAATCTACTCTCAATAAGAGGTTTCGTGAAGATATCAGCCAGCTGATCATTAGTTCCTACGAAGTTCAAGCTGATATTCCCTTTCTGAACATGATCTCGAATAAAATGATGTTTCACCTCTATATGCTTAGTTCGAGAGTGGTGTGTGGGATTCTTAGTGATACTAATCGCACTAGTACTATCACAGAAAATAGGAATTTTGTCGTACCTTAAACCGTAATCACTCAAGGTCTGTTTCATCCAAAGGATTTGTTGAGAACAACTTCCTAATGCCATATATTCTGCTTCGGTTGTGGATAGGGCGACGGCATTTTGTTTCCGACTGGACCATGTTACAGGCAAATTCGCTAGTAATTGGCAAGTACCACTAGTGCTTTTCCTATCTTCTCTAGAACCGGCATAATCAGCGTCCGAGTATCCCATTAATGGGAATTCCTTGGAATTTGGATGCCACATTCCAAAATTGATTGTTCCTTTCAAATATCTAAGTATTCGCTTGACTGCTGTCAAGTGAGATTCCCTAGGATTCGATTGATATCTAGAACATAGACCAGTAGCAAACATAATATCGGGTCTGCTTGCCGTAAGGTAGAGCAAACTTCCGATCATACCTCTATACTTAGTTTGGTCAAAGGGTGTACCTTGTTCATCATTGTCAATTTTGGCGGTCCGATCATAGACAAGTAAAATATGTATTGACTCGAGCCTAGCTACGGGTGCAAAGGTTTCTTGAAAATCTATACCTTCTTCTTGGGAATAACCTTGGGCAACTAACCTGGCCTTGTTCCGTGTTACATTACCATTTTCGTCCAGTTTGTTGCGAAACACCAACTCCGTGCCTACTATGGACTTGTCGCTAGGTCTTTCCACAAGAGTCCACACTTGGCTCTTTTCGAATTGTGCTAGCTCTTCTTCCATGGCAATCACCCACGATTCATCGTCAAGAGCTTCATTCACGGTCTTAGGTTCCATGGTTGATAACAGTACGTCATGTGATTCTTCAGCAATATCATTTCGTGCAGTTGATCTCGTTTTGATCCCCGAAGTGATATTCTCTATAACTTGTTCAGTGGGGTGACTTGAGGCATGTTTGAATTTTCTGCGCTGTTGTTCGTCTGAAGCCTCAGGTTCCTCTGACATATCATCTAGTTCCAGTGGAATTGCATCTACTTCTTTGTCAGTGACCTATATACCTGCAGGAGACACAACTATACCTTCCTCAGTAGCATCTGCATTAGGAAATTCATCAAATGTAACATGCGCAGATTCTTGAACAGTCCTCTTCCTATTATTAAACACTCTAAAAGGTTTGGAATGAAGGCTGTAACCTAGGAATATCCCTTTATCTACCTTGGAATCGAATTTTCCTCTCTTATCCCTGTCATTCAAAATGAAACATTTGCAGCCAAATACATGGAAGTATCCTATGTTAGGGGTTTTATCGTTCCAAAGTTCATAGGGAGTTCTCTTAATAATCGGTCTAAGGAAAATCCTATTCGAGACATAACAAGCCGTACTAACAGCTTCGGCCCAAAAATGTTTTGGAGTATTATATTCGCTCAGCATAGTCCTAGCCATTTCTTGTAATAGTTTATTTTTCCTCTCGACCACTCCGTTCTGTTGAGGCGTAATAGGGGCTGATTATGACTATAACCATTTTCATCAAAAAAGATGCAGAAGATTTACTATCAAATTCTAGACCGTTATCACTCCTAATCTTACGGACCTTCACCTCTTTCTCATTTTCTAGCTTCATAATCAGTGGCACAAGGTTATGTAAAGGCTCACTTTTGTGCGCAAGAAATAAGACGCATGTGTACCTAGTATAGTCGTCTACGATAACAAAGGCATATCGTTTACCTTTCAATGACATAACCTGTACCGGACCAACAAGGTCAAGATGCAACAGTTCCAGTGGTCTAGACGTAGATATCAAATTCTTAGGTTTAAAGGACGTCTTGGTCAGCTTCCCCATTTGGCACGCTTTGCAAATTCCGTCCTTGGTGGCTTTCATATCTGGAATACCTCTCATCAATTCATTGCATGATATGTGAGACATCAGTTCCATGTTGGCATGTCCCAACCGTCTGTGCCATAACCATGTGATATCCTGCGTAACTGCTAGACACTTGACGTTCTGGTTAGCAATATCATCAAGAGTGATGCAGTAAATGTTACCATGCCTATACGCACTAAACACAATCTCATCATCCTTTTTGACAAAGCACTTGTCTTTGGCGAAAGCTACAGTATGTCCATTGTCACATAATTGGCTAATGCTATTTAAATTATGTTCTAAGTTCCTAACAAGCCATACGTTATTTATAGTGATATTTAAATTGTTACCAACAGTATCAACTCCCACGATTTTGGTTTTTGCGTCGTTAGCGTACGAAACGTATCCTCCATCAACCGCCTTTAACGACACAAAACTACCTATATCACCTGTCATGTGGCGGGAGCACCCGCTGCCGACATACCACCTGCTTTTCTTGCTGGAATTCTTCCTTCGTACCTGTAGAACGAAGTACTCTTCTAAGGTACCCAATTTCTGTTGGGTCCTAACATGTTAGCGTGGAAATAACTTCTGTTAACATATGAGATATCATTCTGCATAGACGGTGATCTCCTGTTAGAATCAGATACAACAGTGGCATTTACAGGTGACTTCTTAGGTCTCCAAATATACTTAGCTTTATCAACTTTCTTTAAAGGATAGTTGTATGCATAATGACTATTTCCACCACAACAGAAACACTTAAGTTTAGGCACAGAATGTTTAGCATGTTTTCCTTCAGTGGAATAACCTATCCCTGACCTACCAATGTTCCTAGGAGTACATAACAGCATATCTAGGTTCTGCTTACCCTCAAGGAGTCTATCAACTATCTGTTTTTCCCTATCTAAGGAGTTCCTGAGTTCTACGATATCTCTGGATAAGTCACTATTTTTCTTTTCTGTTTTCTCACAGTCAAACTCTCCTTTCAAACGTGAGATCTCTAGATCAGCCTCATGTTTTTCCTTAGCTAGGTGATCTCGCTATTTTATCAGTTCCTTATTCAAGGAATTTTGTGACTTAATCTTTCTCTCTGCTTTTTGAAGTAAACCACACAATTCTTCTTTACTTTCCTCTATATCAGAAATAGATGAGTCACTTTCATAATCATTGTTATATAAACTGTTTAGGATATGAATTTTCTCAATGGAGAAAGAACGAGATACCTGATCTTTGTCAGCCATATAAGCGTGATCCTCGTCCTCGCTTTGTTCCATTTCAGAATCGTTAGATTCTGTTACCATGGCCTTCTGCTTCCTTGGTTTCTCATCGTTGATTGTAGGGCATTCATGTGCATAGTGGCCTGATTTGTTGCATCGGAAGCATTTCTGAACTTTCTTCCCGGGTGTGGAGATTCCCTTATTTTTGCTCTGGAATTTGCTTGAGTTCCCTTTGAATCTCTTTTTCTGTTCGAATCTTTCGAATCTCTTTGTAAGCATGGCTAGGTCATTCATCAAGCTTTCTTTTTTGTCTTCTGAATCAAATTCTTCTTGGCTGGATTGAATGCAATGGACTTCTGATTTTTGTTCTGCGACTTCTCATTCATTGACGTTTGAATCATTTCGTAGGAGATAAGAGATCCAATCAGTTCGGAGATGCTAAGTGCTTCCAGATCCTTTGCTACATAGATGGCAGTAACCTTGGCATTCCATTCTCGTGGCAGTGATCTCAGTATCTTTCTGACTTGCTCACTGTCGGGAACCTTCTTTCCGAGAGAGAACATTTGCTTGATGATTCCCATGAATCTGGCATACATCTGGCTTATATTCTCGTCAGATTCCATTGAGAATAGTTCGTACTGATGGGTGAGCAGAGCCAGTCTTTCTTGTACAACTCGTTGGGTTCCTTCATGTGTAACTTGGAGCATATCCCACATAGCCTTTGCCGATGAGCAGGAACTAACCCGAATGTATTCTTCCCGTGTGAGTGCGCATGCGAGCATGTTTTTCGCCTTTGCGTTTCGCGTGATTTCCTTTTTGTCATCAGCAGTGTAATCTTTAGCGTCCTTTGGGGTTCCATTGGTTTTGTTAGTCGTATATGGTCCATTGATGATTGTCTCCCAAAGATCGTAGTCGACAATGATCAGAAACTCGATCATACGATTCTTCCACACTGCGTAGTTCGTTCCATCAAAGAGAGGCGGCCTAGAGTGGGATTGACCCTCTGCAAATACAGCAACACTCGAAAAATCCATTAGATCTTAATTCAGGCGTGTTAGGCCTTTCGTTGAGTAACCCGCTCTGACACCAAATGAACTGTAAAATATGCCTAAGAGGAAGGGGGTGAGTTAGGCTATAAAAAATATTGGCTTGTTCTTCTTTGAAAAATACTTTTCTTTAAGAAGATATTTGCAGAGTACGTTATTCCATAGAAATTAGTACGAGTATCAACGTTATCTCCCTAACCCTGTTTCACAAAATATCATGTTATTTTCAGAAAGCATTTCAACGATATTACCAAGTTATTTGCAGGCGTTCCGGGTTTGTCTCACAGAAAAGTAAATAGCAGAAAGTAAAGTGAGACGGGATTTTTATACAGGTTATATACCCAACTGTGGTTTAATCCTGTCCTTGGGGTGTGATCTCCCCAAGAGTTCCAATCAATCACTGAGTATTACCGGTTATGGTTACAAAATGATCCACCCTTACACAACCGAAGCACTTTGGAAACTAGACCTCCACCTAGGCTGCCGTACCCTAAGTTTCGATCCACGTCGTTTCCCAGGAAACCAATTCCCCGACTGGATGCAGCTTGCTACCGAAGGGCCCCTGAATCCACCAAATTCGTCCCTCCACGTGCGGAAGACTCCAACCGTGCTCCTTTGTGCGTTCAACACGTCCGAAGACAAGGGTTTTAGAGTAGGGTGTTGCTAAAGGATGCTCACGGGTACAGATTCGCAAATTTAGGCTCAACACAAACTATGAATAAATCGCAAATTAAAGCTCAATCACTCTAAGAGATTCGTTTGCTTGTGTGTTCGTTTCGTACCCTTCAACGTGAAGTGTTTATCTTCTATATAGACCCACGAATAGCTTCTACACTTCACAAGGAAAGTTAAGCACAAAATATGCAAAAGAAAGCTCAATAATCACGTGCATTAACTCAAGGAATCATGCCAAGAATAAACCAATTAAGCTCACCGGTCATGCATGAATTCTTGCCATAAATACCACAGTCTTACATTCCTTCCAAGGTAATCTCATCCGTTTGTCAGTACATTCCATATATAGTTCCACTCAGCATGTTATCAATAGTAAGCTCAACCAACTGATTTCTTTCCTAAAATATGATAGCCAATTCGCACAAGGAAAGATTTGATCTCCTGAGTATAAGGTAAAGACAAACTTTTCATGCATGGTGATCTCATCCGATTTCAGCACATTCCATAAATAGACTCAATCAGCATATTACCACATATAAGTCCAATCAATTAATCACTTTCCAAAATATAAATCCTAAGTCGCATAAGGAAAGGTAGATCATTTTTCACCGATTTAAAAGGCAAATAATATTGCACTCAACGGATATCGCATAATATTCTTTCCTAAAAAAGATCAATCACATGTAAGCACTTAATCAGAATATCTTTTCCATATATATAGCATAGTCATTCATATCCGGGTGATCACAACGATATTCTCCCCTAAAATAACTCAATCACGTTTTCAGCTCAATCAGAATATCTTTTCCATGTATAACATACAGTCATTGATATCCGGGTGATCACAACGATATTCTTTCCTAAAATAACTCAATCACGTGTACAGCTCACATATCACTTAACGGAATATATTTTTCCATATATAGTACACAGTGATATTCCAGTCAAACGATAACCAGGTGATCACATCAATATTCCGAGCAGGGACAGCTGGCTCCAACTCTGATTTTCGAAAAATCTGCATCACTTAGAACAAGTCAGAATGTTAGAGTTAATCAACAAGTAATTTTAATAAAGGCTCCCCCTGAATTGTGTATCAATGTCGTAAGCTCCAATTCGTGAAAATTCATGAAGTCCTCTTCGTCGAAGTGTATTGTAGCAAGGAATCATTATTGACAATTATCTGCAACACTTGGAGAAAAGTCATCAAAAGTATTTGGAGCTCAAGACATATTATTTTGAACATGCCCCCCCCCCCCCCCTCAAATAATGCACCTTAATTGACTTAATCATATAAGCGAGGAAATCAATCTAAGTGGCAAACATTCATAGCGCGCAATTTTGATCAATGTAGCTTAGATACATGGTCCCCTAATCATGTAATCAAACTTATGCCTGAGTGTATGAGCAAGAACAATATATCGCATTTAATCAATTCAGTGTAAATGCAAATAAAATTGCATATCAGAATGTGTTTTATCTTATATGTATATACATATATACATATATTTTTTTTGAATTTCTCATAACATATAATAATAAGAAAAATAGGAAGAAAAATTTCAAGAAAAATTATCATTTATCTATATATTTTTTTCGTATGAATATTAATATTAATTATAGTATGGGGTCAGATTATTTTGCTTCGATCATTGTCACGCCTAAAATTTCACAAGACACTTGAAAAGTTCATATGCCGTCATGTCATGTCGACAAACTAAAGTCCTAAGGTCATAGAATGATCCATTTCGACAACTCTCACTAGGTTCACTCTAGCGCTCAATTAATTTTAACTTGGGATTTTTATATTTATATCACTCAAATCAACACAAGCAATTTTATGTCAATTTATCTGTGATCGAGGCGCTTTTAATCATTACACCTGGGCGAAAGATCGTCAATTTGGAATCAAAGGGGCTTTGAGGGATTTTAATTTGGCTCTGACTTAGAAGGGAAGGAAACTTTTGGGATTGTGAACTGAATATCATCATCATCTGCCTTTTCTTAGTCACTCCTTTTTGTCGGCATTTCTCTTTTTGTTCATCTTTTGTCTTTTTCCTCCTTTTTATCTCTCGTATTTTTCTGCACTTGCTCCAGCTGAAGCTCCGCTTTTTCTATGAGGCTGAGAGATTATCTAAGGTGAAGTTCTTCTTGTTGGTTCTCGGGCCGATACCGTGCTCCTTTTCTCTTAATCCCTAGAGAGGTTTCAGAGATTATCAATTTGAAGAAGTTCACAGTTATAGAATTCGAACCCAAGGCCGTGCTCCTCTTCTCGTTTCCCGATATAAGACCGGATTATTATTGGAGAAGTTCACTTCAAGGTGCTCCTCTTTCCAGCCGTTCTGACGAGCGTATGAGATTAGCGATAGAGAAGTTCACAGCAAGATCCATGCCCTTTTTTGGAATTTTGATAGTTGAGAGGCAGGTTCTTTTGGACTGCTTTTTGTGCGTTGAGCATTCCTCGTGTGCGTTTTCCACCTTCTTTTGAGATCTTTTTCTTTGTCGTAACTTTGTCTCCCCCTCCTTTTCTCGATTGAACATCCCGCCGAAGACTTAGATAGTCGGTTGAAGGCTCGAAGGGATTTCAAGTGAAGAAAAGTTTTTTGGAAAGGCTCAAAATGAATGACTAAAGGCAATATTAAAGGATTGAAATTTATATATGGCCAAGGGAGGTAACTCCGAAATGCCCTAATCATTTTCCTAACGATCTAACGCAAGGCGAGTATGAGGCCAAGAATCACTAGTCAAGACAAGTAATTGATGTGCGACTCGCTCAAGAATAAATCTGGAGAAAAAAACAAGAAGGCTAGAATCCTCACTTATATGTAGAGGCTTTGTGTCTAGAGGAGCAAACTAATGACCTTTAGACACAAGAATGCGACTTAGACTGACAAAGTTAAGCAATTGAATTAGTTGCATGTCAGGGAAATCTATTTGTGACTTAGATCGAGCATCCTAAAGATATCGTCATTCCCCTAATATTATACGTATATATAATATATTTGGATTTACTTTATTTTATTATATTTTTATTTTTTTATTATTATTAAATTTTCACGCAAGATATAGCATTTAAGTATAGAAAACATATGTAATAGACATATGAAAGCACATAGGAGCACGTAAAGCACATATTACGGAAGATTCAACATGCCTAATTTTCCGGCAAGGAATTGGAACCGTTCTTCATCCAATGCCTTGGTGAAAATGTCAGCTAGTTGATATTCCGTATTCACAAAAGACATATCAATTGTGCCTTTTTCTACGTGAACTTTAATAAAGTGATATCTTATGTCTATGTGTTTAGTGCGTGAATGATGAACAGGATTACACGTAATCACAATGGCACTTTGGCTATCACTATAAATGGATATATTGTTTAAATTGTACCCATAATCGCGAAGCTGAGTCTGCATCCATAGCATTTGCGAGCAATAGCTGGCGGCCGCGACGTATTCTGCCTCGGCCGTCGACGTTGAAACGTAATTTTGTTTCTTCGATGACCAGCAGACGAGCTTTTCGCTTAGAAATTGAGCAACACCAGAGCTTTTCCTGTTCATTCGGAAACCTGTATAGTCAGCGTCAGTGTAGCCGATTAATTTGAAATTTGTGCCCTTAGGATACCATAATCCTAAGGTCGAGGTGCCCTTGAGGTAGCGCAAGATCCTCTTGACCATGAGGATGTGGGATTCTTTGGGATCGGCTTGGAAACGAGCACAGAGACAGGTGGCAAACTGGCCGGGTTGAGGTGAGATAGAGAAGTGAGCCGATGATGCTGTGATAAAGGGTGATGTCGATCGCCTAGCCTGTGGGATCGGCATCCAACTTGCAGCTTGTTGACATAGGAGTGCTGAGAGACTTGCTCTGATTGTGATGGAACTTCTTCAGAATGTCTTTGATGTATTTCGTCTGACTTATGAAGATGCCAACTTCGAGCTGCCTGACATGGAGTCCTAAAAAAAATTGCATCTCTCCCATGTGACTCATTTCAAACTTGCTCTTCATTAAATCTCCAAACCTCTGGCAGAGCCGTGGATTTGTTGATCCGAAGATGATGCCGTCTACGTAAACTTGGACGACCGTCAGATCTTTGTCTTTCCATTTGATGAAGAGGGTCGTATCGATTGTTCGTCGAATAAATCCAGACTTCAAGAGGAATTCGCTCAAGACATCATACCAAGCACGTGGAGCTTTTCTCAGTCCGTAGAGAGCTTTATCCAATCGATAGACGTGATCGGGATATTCTTGATCAACAAAGCCTTCTGGCTGAGCGACATAGACTTCCTCCTTTAACACGCCATTGAGAAAGGCGGTCTTAATGTCCATTTGGTAGACTTTGAAGTCTTTATGGGCCGTATAAGCCAATAAGAGGCGGATGGCTTCGATTCGGCAACAGGAGCACACGTCTCGTCGTAGTCAATGCCTTCCTGTTGATTGTAGCCCTTTGCAACCAATCTTGCTTTGTTCCTGATCACTTCTCCATCTTCATTCTTCTTGTTTTTAAATACCCATTTCGTCCCGATAATGGTTTTTCCATGCGGACGAGGTACTAAAGTCCACACTTGGAGACGTTCGAATTGGTTGATCTCATCTTGCATTGCTATCACCCAATCCGGGTCTTTAAGTGCGTCTGCTACCTTGATTGGCTCATTTTGGCTTAAGAAGCCGCTGAAAAGTCCTTTCTGATGTCTTTTCCTTACTCAACTCGAAGGATCACTGATTATCTGATCAACCGGATGTGCTCGAGTCCATATGCGCTCATGAGGCAAGGCAGAGCTCGAAGCATCAGCCATTTGTGGAGCGAGATCTTCAATGATCGGAAGCAGTTCAGCTAGTTGAGGCAATTCAGTTTCAGTACTTGAGTTGAGCGACTCTGATGACATTTCCTCAACTTCCACGGTTGGATCTTCAGTATGCTGAGGTAATTCTAAATCAGTTGTGGTGAGGACATTTGAAGAGCTTGGTATATCGGCGTCGTCTTGGGGAGGTTCCACGACAGGAGGGGTTGCAGTGTTGTTCGGCCAATATATCTGCTCAAAAAGCGAGTCCAAGTCTTCCATAGCAAATCTTAGCTTCTTCTGACGTTGAATCCTTAGTTGTTGCCATCTTCTGTTGGTTTTTTCCCAACACACCAGTAAAAACGAGTTCTGAACTGTCGTATTCAGAAGCCATCTAGTTAGATACGGGTCCTGAACTGATTTGTGCAGGAGCCATCGGGTTGGGCTCGGGTCCTGGACTGATGTGACCAGAAGCCATCTCTGCCACTTCGTGGAAAGTGACATTGTAGCTTTATTTGATTGTTCAGGTGGACTTGATGTATGAAGTTAAAGAATACCCTACGAAAGTGGCTTCGAATGCTTTAGGGTCGAACTTGGCACGTTGTTCTCTATCGTTCGCGACAAAGCACTTGCACCCGAAGACCTTGTGAACTACCGTCCTGTTTTGAGTAAAACAAGCGGTATTTACTGCTTCAGCCCAAAGGAAGTGTGGGAGACCGAAGTGAATGAGCGTCGTACGTGCGGCTTCCACTAAGGTTCTATTCATTCTTTCAACGACTCCATCCTGTTGAGGAGTCTTGGCTGCTGAGAATTGCTGACTAATCCCAAGTTTCTGATCGAAGTCGCTGAGATATTTGTTCTCAAACTCAGTGCCGTTGTCCGTTGGGATCACTTGGATAGTCTGCTGTAGTAAGCTCTGATACCAGTTGTTAGGACCTCAAATATCCTACCTAGATCGAATTACAAAGAATCGGAAAGTAAATCTAAGAAATTCGAAGTTGAAGATTGAGATTTACCATTGAAGCTTGAGAGAGAAGTAACTTGACGAACAAGCAATGGTTGGCGCTAAAATCTTCTCTCTAATTTTCCAATTCTAATTTTCGATCTCAAAACCATACAAAGCGCACACCTAATTTTCTTTGGAGTTCACTTATATATACCACATATTGTGGTATAGTTACACAAGTAGTCCTATAATATGACTAATTACAATCCAGTCCAAGACTACTAATTTGCATAGCAAGACACAATAACTATATTAATTGAATACAATTAAATAGTTCCAACAATCTCCCCCATTGTATTCAATTTTCAATATAGCGCGGGTTATCTTCGTCTTGCAAATAGAAAGTGTCCTCGAGTACTCGAAATCTCCTCTTTAGAATATCTTCAAGCTCACCCGGTCTTCTAGGCATCGGCTTTTACTTCGAATCTTCCTTCGAATTCTTCTTGCAAATGCCGTAAGATGTACGAAGTTCATGTTCCATCTCTCCCGTTGAAAGCGCACGACACTCCCCCTATTTGGGTCCACCTTGTTTGAGATCGGGGAGTCCAATTTGAGGTTTGGAGAGGTGGACACGGTTGGCAACTTCGGTCGTTGATTCAGTGGACACGGCTGGCAACTTCGGTCCTTGAATCACGTGTCGTTCGGTAGAGGAGAGGCTCGGATTTTGCCAACTTCTCCGTTTCGCCAGATTCGTCTTCTCCGAATGGAAGTTGTCTGGTTCGGCCTCTAAGAAGCGTCTCTAGTTCCGGAAGAAGGTAGGCCGTCTCTTTCTTTGATTTGATTTTTTTTAAGTTGTACCGAGCCTCCTTTGAATGTGGCGTTGTAAGAGAACTCGACTTCAGAGTGGTACGCACGGGGGAAATTGGTGGGTGGACCGACCGATTGTGTATGCATAACCCCTTCTCTCCCTCATGGAGAATCGTGTTAATGAATGCGGCATGTTATTTTGGAGGTAGATAAGGACATACGAAAAGGTCGGTGAGGGTAATAGTCGGACGGAGCCACAAAGGCAATCCGTCGAAGATGGCCGAAACCGTTGTTGCTTTGATGTTGCAACGGTCGGACTTCCTTTCGATCCTCGAAGCACGTCTTTAAAAAGAACATGTTTACGGATGTTCGAACATAATCACAAAGATTAGGTGTATTAAAAAGTGCATGTGTCCTAAAAATTTTGAAAATTTTGTAGAGTGAGGACACACTAGACACGAGTGATCAATAAAAGCGTGGTACGGGGCGGAATACCACTTAGTTCAATATCTCCCATTTCCGAGTGAAACAGTGATAGCATACGTGGTTCCCCCTGATTTATGAAACACCTATCTTTCGACAGATAGACGAGTGGGTAAGGCTCGGTTGTGCATGCGTCGTTGGACCTAATGCGACGACTTCTACCCGGGAGCTAACTAAAATTAGCACATGTACCTATAGGGACTGGGTCCGAAATTATGTGAGATAAGGGAGTGATGTACCTTACAAGATTTTCGAGGCATCATCGAAATAGTCTTGCTTAGTGTGTTCGGATGATGAAGAAGCGGTGGAAATTTGAATCGTCTGAAACGTTCGAACGCGTTCCGGAGTTAGGATCAAGTCGGATTAGACTGAACCATAGGAACATAAAATCCGTGCCTCCGTGATACGTGAGAAGTGTTGCTCTAGTTGAATTAGCAAGCCGGAGCCGGTCGATGCAAATCCGGAGCATTAATTGTTGAGGTATATGCCCTAGATGCCGTACGAGGACTGAGAGTACAAGGGCAATTTAGTAACTGTGGTGTTTAGTGATGTGATTGGATTACTTCTATTAATGGAATGATTTTATTCATAATTAACTAATTATTGGATAAATAAATTAAAAAGCAAATTAATAATTAGTCTAAAGACTTCACCTTGCAGTCTGGGTGGATAAGACAAATTAATAAAGCCCAAATATTGGCAAATAAGTTACTGATTCTGTGGGGACAGAGAGGGGCACCAGTAAGCTGAGATACTGCAATATTAAAACTAGTCCGCAAGTCTAAGTCTCCAGTAGGGTGACTGGATCGACAAGTATGACTTGTTTGTTGATGGGTCCAAAACGGTTGTTCCAACCGTTCACTTGGGAAGTGGGAGCCCGTGACAATGATACAAGATGAATCAGGGGATTATCTGTATTTGGACACTAACTCGTAATCGAACGATCACACGCTTGGATTGTCCTTGATCGATCGATTGACTGTAGTAGTATGCGTGAACCTTAGACCGAAAGGGTTAACATGGGGTTGGTCTTGAGGTCTTGACTTGTCACTAGTTTGCTAGGCCCGTCTTGCCGGTGGCATGGATCAGCGGCGAAATGCGGTCATGACTTTTCGATGCGATTTTCGGTTAAACCGCGGAGCGGGATTTACGGCCTCGAATAATTTCGAGGTTAACGTTCGATGGCAAGTTTAATGTGCGGGAATTTATCCAAGTTTCTGGCCAGAGCATATAGCTGACTCGCGATAGTCGTGGAGGGCAGTTTAGGTATTTTCACCGTCATAAACGACATAGAGTCGAGTTCTGTAAGTTTGACTATGCGTGACTTTCACTCGACCGGGACAAACGTAAAAGGTTTATACGTATGACGAAAATCTACAGTCGGTTCGTGGATTATGATTAGATTAGATTTGTACTAACCTTGGGATCTGTTCGGTACCACAGGGCTGGCTAGGTGAATACCGAACTCCTGGATACCTCCTAGGCCGGTTGAGACAAACTAAGAGAGTCGGGCTTAAAAAGGCATCCGACACAACGTCATCATCAGAGAGAGAGACAAGGCTAGGTTATAGATTGAGATATTAGGGTTCGGGGCTTGGCCAAAACCCTGATTGGCCGAAAGTACTAAGTTTGACTAGTGAGGGGTAAAATGGTCTTTTCACCTCACGATATATTTTTGAAATAAAATATTTGATATTGAATATATAGTATATGATTTAAATTAGATTTAGATCTTTATTATGGTCTTAGAGAAACAATATTATTTAATTTGGAATTAAATAATATATATCGGATATATATAAGTTTCGAATTTTATTAGATAAGATTTCGAAAATTATTAAATATATTTATATTGGATATTATATTTTTAAAATATACTAAATATGGTATTTTAATTAATTAAGATATTGGATATTTTATTAATTAAATTAAAGTTTGAATTTTGAATTTGTTACTTGGTAAATGAAGACTTGGTAAAAGGGGAGGTGTGAGGATTTTTCTCCCACCACCTCAACCTATTTTTGGCCATTTCTAAATAGAAAGAGAGAAGCACAATTTTCGAAATAAAAGCTAAAGAGAGGAAAAACTAAGAGTTTTCTCCTCTCACCACTTCCTCTCTCTCACTCTCCCTCTCGGGGGCAGCAAGCAGCTCCTTCTTCGTCTAGCCGCACTTCCAAGAATAGCTGCTACGTTAGTGAGCTGCCGGCATGACGATCTTGTGCAAAGAAGGCGTCCCGATCGTGTGCTTTTGGCGTAGGAGAGGGGCACTACGCCTCGGGGATTCGAAGGATTCGAAGCTAACCATCGTCGAGAGATTTCAACAAGGTATCATGGCTGATACCTTATCTCCTTATGTCAATACGTTCTCGTATTTGTAGCCGAGTGATCTTGGATAGGCGGGAAACCCCGTAAATTTGAAAATTCCACAGTTCTAGGAACGTGGTCTGGGGACTATGACAAAAAGACCACGAAAACCCCGAAAGCCTTAGCCGGCGCCCGGGCAGCCCGCGCGCGGCCCGCGGGGCTGCGTCTAGTCCCATGCGGCCTGCTCCTAGCCGTGCGGCCTGCTCCTAGCCGTGCGCATGGTGCGTACGACGCACGGGCATCCGGCGCGCAAGTTGTGCGCGGTGCGCGACTCAAGACAGGCTGGCCGCGTGCGGAGCATGGCGCATAGGGCTAACTGCACGCGGGGCATGCGTCACGAGAGGCACGGGCCGGGCGCGACGCTCGGGAATGCCGCGCGTGGATGCGCGGAAAGTAGGTATGACCGCGCGCGTGGGTGCGAGCAGCACTAGGATAAGAGCGCGCGCGGATCGGGGCTGGCTGCATGGTGCGAGCGGCACGGGGCTGGCAGCGTACATGGCGCAAGCATCCCCGACACAGGCCCAAAAGCCCGAAGATTGATTGTGGATTAGGTTATGTTTTCTGCCGGGTGATATGTTAAGGTTGGCAAGGTCCCCCCGGGTTGTACTTCACAGCTTTTATTAGATAAGACGGGCGGTTTTATTAGGGATAGATTCCCCATCATAGGCTATTATAGTTTTGTTATGACGACCGTACGAGTGTCGATCGAGAGGAACCCGAATGAACGAGCTGGTAGCCGAGGCATCCGTTCGAGCAAAGCCCGAAGACGTAGAGTCTTATTGTTTTGTACAATTAGGATAGAACTAGAAATATCCCCGATCTTTCACATTTACTTTAATAGGTTGAAACTAGGTTTACTATTAAAGTCCATTATGTGCGTGTTGGTTTCGAACGTAATAATGTGCATAATGTGCTCGTGTTACTGTGAGGATTCTCCCGAGGTTAGACCTTTAATATCAAGTGAGTAAAGGGACTAGGCTCCTGTATTCTATCAAGTCCAAAAATATTACGACTTAGGGGTACGGTTGCGGTTGACCGAGTTACGGCACCAAAATCCTCGCCTTTGCGTGAACAGGTTTGGATGAAATTATGAATTGTCGCTCACCGACCACTCTTTACCCTCTAATAAAGAGTTATCCTACGGGGGATGAAGTTCACGGAAAAGTGGAAGGTGAGCAGGACGTTTATAGGTTGCACTTGGACAATCGTTCCCAATATGTTCCGAGTTACGACTGAGGGACCCTGGCTGAGACGAAGACGTTGAATCTTCTGTGTGACAGAAACGTGTGGGGCACGACCTCGGCTAACCAAACGAGCCAATAAGCTGTTAAGTTGAGGCTAATTTGTTGTGGGGAACTCAATGCCACTATGAAACCACTCAACAAGGTTTTCGAAATGCCTACCGGGAGAAAGGGTTTCGAGAAAAATAGTGGGAGTCAGACAAAAATTTAAAGTCCTAATTTAGTCTGATTAAGCACTACAAATCCTAACTATCTGTTTATTTTCTGCACTTTATTCTCTTCTCTATTAGTTACGATGACAAACCCATTGCACTCTTGGAGAAACATTGTTTTGTGGGACCGAACTACGTAGACTAGCTCAGAAGTTGAAGATCGTCCTCAAATTAAAACTGGATTATGTCTTTGACATTAAGATGCCAAAATTGCCCACTCTGAATCCACTAATGAGGAGATTGTACTCCACGATAAGTGGGTTGAAGATTCAGCGAAGGTGCACGCCTACATGCTTGTTGCGACTTCTAGGTCCAAGGGATCGAAGAAGAAGTCGAACAAGACAGGCGTGGCCAAGGGTAGAGTCGACAAGAAGACGAAGACCAACAAGGTCGAAAGGTCGGGCGCAAAGCCCACGGATAAGTGCCTCCTTTGCCAGCAGCTGGGCCATTGGAAGCGTGAATGTCCGAAGGTGGAGGCGTCTGGCGCCTCAAGAAAACGATTAGTTTTTAAGGTAATTGTTCTGTGTATTCTACTTCGTGGATACTTGACTCAGGGACTAGTTCCCACATTGTGTTTTGAACCAAGGTCTAGACGAAGTAGAAAGCTTCGAGCTGGCGAGGTCTCGATCAACGTAGGTAGTGGACATAGTGTACCAGCTACACACTTGGGATCAAAGACATTAGTCTTATCGTCATTACATTGTTCAGAACTTTCTGATGTTTTGGTTTTCCCAAGGGGCTTAAAAACATTGTTTCGATTCCTGTTTTGAGCAGACTAGGTTATGAGTTTCGATTCATTAATAATGTTTGCCAATTTAGAAATAAAAATGTTGGAAGTGCGATGATAATAAATGGTTTATATTATGTCAACTTAAAAGACAATGTAAAAACTGTAAATGCAATTTACCAAATCATCGACTGGGTCCAACGATCGATACATCTGGGTCTTACGACTAGGTCACGCAGCAGAAGCGAAGATTGAACAGATGGAAAAGAACGGTTTAATTAGCATAGTGCGAACAGGCCCGATTCCTACCTGTCAGTCTTGCATCTTAGAGAAAATGACCAAGTCGCCCTTCACAGGGACTTTTACTAGGGCCACAGAAGTGTTGGGTTTGATCTAAACTGACGTATGTGGACCATTTAAAGTAACGGCCCGAATTAGTTGCCGCTATTTCATAACGTCCACGGACTATAGCTCCCGCTACGAGAATGTCTATTTGAGGAGACAGAAGTCCGAAGCCCTTGAAATGTTCAAAGAGTATAAAGCGTTAGTGGAGAAACAAACTGGCAAGGTCATTAAAGCCGTTCGATCAGATCGAGGCGGCGAGTACATGAGCCTTGAGTTTGATGCTTTTCTTAGAGAAAATGGCATCATCACACAGTTTCCCCTCCAGGTACGCCACAATTGAATGGCGTGGCCGAACAGAGAAACCGAATGTTTTAGATATAGTTCGGTCGATGATGAGTTACACAGATCTCCCCATTTTGATGTGGGGATATGCCTTAGAGATAGCGGTCTATATCCTTAACAGGATACCTATCCGCTCTGCCGATAGGATTCCTTACGAGGCTTGGCATAACCGTAAGGTGAGTTTGAATCACATGAGGGTCTGGGGTTTCCCCGCCTTTGTGAAAACGTTGATGGCAGATAAGCTTGAATTGAGATCATTAATGGCGAGATTCGTCGGATACCCCGAGGACTCAATGAGGTATTACTTCTACGTCCTAGACGAACACATGGTGTTTGTCGCTTTGCGCGCTACTTTCTTGGAGGAAGAAATTCGTAGGCAAATGTGGTAAAGGACGAGAAATAACTCTAAGACTATTAGAAGACGAATCGACTCCTATTATAGAGTCGTTAGACGACGTTCCAGAAAAGCCGGCTCAGCCACAATTGCGCAGGTCCAGTAGGATATCTCATATGCCTCATAGATATGGTATGGTACACGTCGAGCATGGGATGCTGCGAGTGAGGGATGCATCGGGGACGATCCCGTCACCTACGACCAGGCAATTGTTGGTACAGACTCCCTCAACTGACTTGAGGCTATGCAGGCCGAAATGGACTCGATGCACACAAACCTGGTTTGAACTCTTGTAGACCTGCCTAATGGTTTTAGACTAATTGGCAATAAAAGGATCTAGAAGAAAAAGACTGGATCTAATGGACAGGTGGAGACGTACAGAGCTAGGCTTGTAGCGAAAGGGTATAGTTAGAAAGAGGGAATTGACTATGAGGAACCTGCTCACCTGTCGCAATAATAAAGTCCATTCGAATCATGCTTGCGATAGCAGCACACCTTGACTATGAGATTTGGCAGATGGATGGAAAGACCGCTTTTCTGAATGGATTCCTCCAGGAGGAGATCTATATGGAGCTGCCCAATGGTTTTACGTCAGAAGCAGATGCTCGAATAGTGTTCAAGCTGAATCGGTCCATTTATGGACTGAAACAGGCTTCAAGGAGCTGAAATCTACGGTTCGACGAAGTGGTTAAGAACTATGGATTCATAAAAATGAAGATGAGCCTTGTGTTTACAGAAAGGACAGTGGGAGTAAGGTGTCGTTTCTAGTAGCTGATATCCTTTTGATGGACAACGACATTGAGATTCTCTCAGAAGTTGGAGCTTGGCTTTCGACCGAATTCTCTATAAAAGACCTGGTAGAAGCGACCTATAACCTAGGAATTCGCCTACTTAGAGATAGGGCAAAAAGGTCAATAGGCTTGTCCCAGGCCCTTTACTTAGATAAAGTCCTTAAAATATTTAAAATGGACGAGTCTAAGAAAGGGTTCCTACCTATGAGGCATGGTATTCATCTATCAAAGGCTCTATCTCCTCAGAATGAGGTACAAAGACAAGAGATGAGTGGAGTCCCCTATTCTTCAGCTGTGGGTAGCCTGATGTACGCGATGCTTTGCACGCGACCGGACATAGCGTACGCTGTGAGTGTAGTGAGTAGGTTTTAGGCTTACCCTGGTAAGGAACATTGGGCGGTAGTAATGACAGTTCTGAAGTACCTTAGATGGACTAAAGACTTGATATTGATTTATGGCCCAGGAGAATTAGTAGTAGATGGATATATAGATTCGGAGTTCCAATCAGATGTGGATGACCGAAAGTCTACTTCTGGGTTTGTCTTTAGGCTCAATGGTGGCGCAATGTCTTGGAAAAGTTCCAAGCAAAGCACGACTGCTGATTCCACCAACGAGGCGAAGTACATCGCAGTTTCAGAAGCTGGCAAGGAGGGTATTTGGATATCCAAGTTCTTGGAGGAACTACAAGTGGTACCTAGCATAGTGGATTGCCCGCTGCCATTATGGTGCGACAACAGATGGGCAATCGCACAAGCTAAGGAACCACTTGCTCGCAGTAAGTCCAAACATTTAGAGAGAAAATACCACGTGTGACGTGGGTTTGTTGAAAATGGCTCGATAGCCATGCAGAAAATCGCCTCTGCAAAGAATGCAGCAGACCCGTTCACGAAGCCACTACCACATGCAGTGCTTGATCGACGCCTCGATACAATGGGCTTAAAAGATTATAGCGCGTGGCATTAGTGCAAGTGGGAGATTGTTAAGGTATATGCCCTAGATGGTACGAGGACTGGGAGTACGAAGCCAATTTAGTAACTATGGTGTTTAGTGATGTAATTTGTTTACTTCTATTATTGGAATGATTTTATTCATCATTAACTAATTATTGGATAAATAAATTAAAAGGCAAATTATTAATTAGTCTAAAGATTTCACCTTGCAGTCTGGGTGGATAAGACAAATTAATAAAACCCAAATATTGGCATTTCAGTTACTGATTCTGTGGGGACAGAGAGGGGCACCAGTAAGCTGACTTACTGCAATATTAAAATTAGTCTGCAAGTGTAAGTCTCCAGTAGGGTGACTGGATCAACAAGTATGACTTGTTTGTCGATGGGTCCAAAACAGTTGTGCCAACCGTTCACTTCTGAAGTGGGAGCCCGTGACAATGATACAAGATGAATCAGGGGATTATCTGTATTTGGACACTGACTCGTAATCGAACGATCACACGCTTGGATTGTCCTCGATCAATCGATTGACTGTAGCAGTATGCGTGAACCTTAGACCGAAAGGGTTAACTTGGGGTTGGTCTTGAGGTCTTGACTTGTCACTAGTTTGCTAGGCCCTTCTTGCCGGTGGCATGGGTCAGCGGCGAAATGCGGTCATGACTTTTCGATGCGATTTTCGGTTAAACCGCTGAGCGGGAATTACGGTCTCGAATAAATTCGAGGTTAACGTCCTACGGCAAGTTTATGTGCGGGGATTTATCCGAGTCTCTGGCCAGAGCATATAGCTGACTCGCGATAGTCGTGGAGGGCAGTTTAGGTATTTTCACCGTCATAAACGACATAGAGTTGAGTTATGTAAGTTTGACTATGCATGACTTTCACTCGACCGGGACAAACGTAAAAGGTTTATACGTATGACGAAAAGCTACAGTCGGTTCGTGGATTATGATTAGATCTCATACTCAACTTGGATCTGTTCGGTACCACAGGGCTAGCTAGGTGAATACCGAACTCCTAGATACCTCCTAGGCCGGTTGAGACGAACCAAGAGAGTCGGGCTTAAAAAGGGCAACCGGCACAACGTCATCATCAGAGAGAGAGAGACAAGGCTAGGTCCTAGGTTGAGACATTAGGGTTTGGGGCTTGGCCTAAACCCTGATTGACCGAAAGTACAAAGTTTGACTAGTGAGGGGTAAAATGGTCTTTTCACCTCACGATATATTTTTGAAATAAAATATTTGATATTGAATATTTAGTATATGATTTAAATTAGATTTTGATCTTTATCATTGTCTTAGATAAATAATATTATTTAATTTGAAATTAAATAATATATATCGGATATATATAAGTTTCGAATTTTATTAGATAAAATTTCGAATTAAGTATATTTATATTGGATATTATATATTTAAAATATTCTAAATAAGGTATTTTAATTAATTAAGATATTGGGTATTTAATAAATTAAATTAAAGTTTGAATTTTGAATTCGTTACTTGGTAAATGAAGACTTGGTAAAAGGGGAGGTGTAAGGATTTTTCTCCGACCACCTCAACCTATTTTTGGCCATTTCTAAATAGTATAATATGGATTTTCAAGATCCTAGAAAGAGAGAAGCACAATTTTAGAGAAAATGGCATCATCACACAGTTTTCCCTGCCAGGTACGCCGCAATTGAATGGCGTGGCCGAAGGATCTGGGGTTACCCCGCCTTTGTGATGTGGGGATATGCCTTAGAGACAGCGGTCTATATCCTTAACATGATACCTACCCGCTCTGCCGATAGGATTCCTTACGAGGCTTGGCATAATCGTAAGGTGAGTTTGAATCACATGAGGTTCTGGGGTTGCCCCGCCTTTGTGAAAACGTTGATGGCAGATAAGCTTGAATTGAGATCATTAATGGCGAGATTCGTCGGATACCCCGAGGACTCAATGAGGTATTACTTCTACGTCCTAGACGAACACATGGTGTTTGTCGCTTTGCGCGCTACTTTCTTGGAGGAAGAAATTCTTAGGAAAAGGTGGTGAAGGACGAGAAATAACTCTAAGACAGTTAGAAGACGAATCGACTACTATTATAGAGTCGTTAGACGACGTTCCAGAAAACCCGGCTCAGCCACAATTGCAGGTCCAGTAGGATATCTCATATGCCTCAGAGATATGGTATGGTACACGTCGAGCATGGGATGCTGCGAGTGAGGGATGCATCGGAGACGATCCCGTCACACACCAGGCAATTGTTGGTACAGACTCCCTCAAGTGGCTTGAGGCTATGCAGGCCGAAATGGACTCGATGCGCACAAACCTGGTTTCAACTCTTGTAGACCTGCCTAATTGTTTTAGACCAGTTGGCAATAAAATGATCTAGAAGAAAAAGATTGGATATGATGGACTTGTGGAGACGTACAGAGCTAGGCTTGTAGCGAAAAGGTATAGTCAGAAAGAGGGAATTGACTATGAGGAACCTGCTCACATATCGCAATAATAAAGTCCATTCGAATTATGCTTGCGATAGCAGCACACCTTGACTATGAGATCTGGCAGATGGACGGAAAGACCTCTTTCCTGAATGGATTCCTCTAGGAGGAGATCTATATGGAGCAGCCCAAAGGTTTTACGTCAGAAGAAGATGCTCGATTAGTGTGCAAGCTGAATCGGTCCATTTATGGACTGAAACATGCTTCAAGGAGTTGGAATCTACGGTTCAATGAAGTGGTTAAGAACTACGGATTCATAAAGAATGAAGATGAGCCCTGTGTTTACAGAAAGGCCAGTGGGAGTAAGGTGTCGTTTCTAGTAGATGATATCCTTTTGATGGAAAACGACATTGGGATGCTCTCAGAAGTCGGAGCTTGGCTTTCGACCGAATTCTCTATAAAAGACCTGGGAGAAGTGACCTATAATCTAGGAATTTGCCTACTTAGTGATAGGGCAAAAAGGTCAATAGGCTTGTCCCAGGCCCTTTACTTAGATAAAGTCCTTAAAAGATTTAAAATGGACCAGTCTAAGAAAGGGTTCCTACCTATGAGGCATGGGATTCATCTCTCAAAGGTTATGTCTCCTCAGAATGAGGTACAAAGACAAGAGATGAGTGGAGTCCCCTATTCTTCAGCTGTGGGTAGCCTAATGTACGCGATGCTTTTCACGTGACCGGACATAGCGTACGCTGTGAGTGTAGTGAGTAGGTTTCAGGCTAACCCTCGTATGGAACATTGGGCGGCAGTAAAGACAGTTCTGAAGTACCTTAGATGGACTAAAGACTTGATATTGATTTATAGCCCAGGAGAATTAGAAGTAGATGGATATACAAATTCGGATTTCCAATCAGATATGGATGACCGAAAGTCTACTTCGGGTTTTATCTTTAGGCTCAATGGTGGCGCAGTGTCTTGGAAAAGTTCCAAGCAAAGCACGACTGCTTATTCCACCACTGAGGCGAAGTACATCGCAGCTTCAGAAGCTGGCAAGGAGGGTATTTGGATATCCAAGTTCTTGGAGGAACTGCAACTGGTACCTAGCGTAGTTGATCGCCCGCTGCCATTATGGTGCAACAACAGCGGGGCAATCGCACAAGCTAAGGAACCACTTGCTCGCAGTAAGTCTAAACATTTAGAGAGAAAATACCACGTGTGACGTGGGTTTGTTGAAAATGGCTCGATTGCCATGCAGAAAATCGCCTCTGCAAATAATGCAGCGAACCCGTTCACGAAGCCGCTACCACATGCAGTGCTTGATCGATGCCTCGATACAATGAGCTTAAAAATTATTGCGCGTGGCATTAGTGCAAGTGGGAGATGTTGAGGTATATGCCCTAGACCGTACGAGGACTTCGAGTACGAAGCCAATTTAGTAACTGTGGTGTTTAGTGATGTAATTTGATTACTTCTATTAATAGAATGATTTTATTCAGCATTAACTAATTATTGGATAAATAAATTAAAAATCAAATTATTAATTAGTCTAAAGATTTCACCTTGCAGTCTGGGTGGATAAGACAAATTAATAAAACCCAAATATTGGCAGTTCGCAAGTATTTGATTACGAGTTACTGATGGGGACAGAAAGGGGCACCAGTAAGCTGAGATACTGCAATATTAAAATTAGTCCGCAAGTCTAAGTCTCCAGTAGGGTGACTGGATCGAAAAGTATGGCTTGTTTGTCGATGGGTCCAAAACAGTCGTGCCAACCGTTCACTTGCAAAGTGGGAGCCCGTGACAATGATACAAGATGAATCAGGAGATTATCTGTATTTGGACACTGACTCGTAATCGAACGATCACACGCTTGGATTGTCCTTGACCGACCGATTGACTGTAGTAGTATGCGTGAACCTTAGACCGAAAGGGTTAACTTGGGGTTGGTCTTGAGGTTTTCGATGCGATTTCCGGTTAACCCGCGGAGCGGGATTTACGGTCTCGAATAAATTCGAGGTTAACGTCCTATGGCAAGTTTAATGTGCGGGGATTTATCCGAGTCTCTGGCCAGAGCATATAGCTGACTCGCGATAGTCGTGGAGGGCAGCTTAGGTATTTAAACGACATAAAGTCGAGTTCTGTAAGTTTGACTATGCGTGACTTTCACTCGACCGGGACAAACGTAAAAGGTTTATACGTATGACGAAAATCTACAGTCCTTTCGTGGATTATGATTACATCAAATTCGTACTCAACTTGGGATCTGTCGGTACCACAGGGCTGGCTAGGTGAATACCGAACTCCTAGATACCTCCTAGGCCGGTTGAGACGAACCAAGAGAGTGAGGCTTAAAAAAGGCAACCGACACAACGTCATCATCAGAGAGAGAGACAAGGTTAGGTCCTAGATTGATACATTAGGGTTTGGGACTTGGGCAAAACCCTGATTGGCCGAAAGTACTAAGTGTGACTAGTGAGGGGTAAAATGGTTTTTTCACTTCACGATATATTTTTGAAATAAAATATTTGATATTAAATAATATATTAGAAAAATAATATTATTTAATTTGGAATTAAATAATATATATCGGATATATATATATATATATATAAGTTTCGAATTTTATTAGATAAAATTTCGAAAATTATTAAATATTTTATATATATTTAAAATATACTAAATATGGTATTTTAATTAATTAGGATATTGGATATTTAATTAATTAAATTAAAGTTTGAATTTTGAATTCGTTACTTGATAAAATGAAGACTTGGTAAAAGGGGAGGTGTGAGGATTTTTCTCCCACCACCTCAACCTATTTTTGGCCATTTCTAAATAGTATAATAGGGATTTTCGAGATCCTAGAAAGGGAAAAGCACAATTTTCGAAATAAAAGCTAAAGATAGGATAAACTAAGAGTTTTCTCCTCTCATCACTTCCTCTCTCGCACTCTCTCTCTCGGGGGCAGCAAGCAGCTCGTTCTTGGCCTAGCCGCACTTGCAAGAACAACTGCGACATTAGTGAGGTGCCGGCATGACGATCTTGAGCAAAGAAGGCGTCCCGATCGTGTGCTTTTGGCGTAGGAGAGGGGCACTACGCCTCGGGGATTTGAAGGATTCGAAGCTAGCCATCGTCGAGAGATTTCAACAAGGTATCAAGGCTGATCCCTTATCTCCTTATGTCAATACGTTCTTGTGTTTGTAGCCGAGCGATCTTGGATAAGCGGGAAACCCCGTAAAATTTTAAAATTCCGCCGTTCTATGAACGTGGGTCTGGGGACCCTCGTCGATTCCCAACATGATCTTCATTTTGATCGTCACCATCGCCTTTGGAAATTTTTGTTCGTTTGAAAGCTCGAGATTCTTCGTGTAAGTCCATCTTCGGATGAGGAGAATAAATCTGAAGTATATCGGAAAAAATTGATATTTTTCTGTTTCTTTTTCTTTTTTTTATTTGTCTTTCTTCTCTTTTTTATTTTTATATTTAACTTTTTTACAGTAAAGATATATATATGTATATATTATTAATATAGTAGTATTATATTTACATCTCGCCTCCTCCTTTTTTTTATCTCTTTTTTTCAATCTCTCTTTTTTCTATATCTCATTTTTTTTAATCTCTCTCTTTTTTACAATAAATATATATATATATATATATATGAAAGTATATTAGTAATATAGTAGTATTATATTTATAAAAAAAAACTTGCCGAGAAACATTTCTCCCCCTAGAAGTAGGCGTCGTTTGCTTGACGAATATTATGAATCTCGTTCCCTTAAATCGCTCGTTGTGAGTTTTTCTCCCCCTCAAGAATTAAAGCTCCCTCGGTGAAGCTTAGTTCTAGTGGCTCACGCCTCATCCCTTTATCATATATGTTGAGCCACTACGTTGAATGCCATACATGAGGAAAATCTGCAAAACTATTGGGACTTTGGTACCCATTGTCGGTCCTCCCTTATTAGCGGAAAACGAGTTAGTCGTAAATCGTGTAAAATAGAGTGTGAGCCTAAGTTGGTCGATGATATAGTCTTAGGAATCCATATTTGACTAGGACTTTGTGACTTGATATCCGACTTAGGAATCCATTTTTGCTTGATTTTACACGGAGACTGTGCTATCACCGGTCATCTAAGCAATAGAAATAGTCAGTTTGTTGTAACATTTTGGTTATTCCTCTATTGTATCTTTTTATCCATCTTGGATTGATGAAATGAAATCCTTTCTGTCAAAAAAAAAAAGTAATTCTAGCAAGTGAATATGTGCTCCTAGAATGTGTACTTGTAAAGGTCTTCTCGGCACCTAGTCGTAATATATGCTTTTCGGAACGAACATTGACTGGATACTTCATATAAGAATACGAGCAAATAGAATGATAAGCATATAAAGTAGAAGTGTCGTATTTCCTATGTGGAGAATGCACATTTTTCACATTAGAATGAGAATAAGAATTTCGAAAATTGTTTTCAAGTCTAGTCTTTTTAAATGACAAATTAGTAGAATCATTTGAAGCTCACGATGAACTTTGTGCGCTATAACTTGAAATATTTTCGTGAAAGATTTCTTTTTAGAGGATGAGCCACTTTCAAAGTTTGTACTTCTAAAATTGATAGGCTTTAACGAACATGTAGAGGTAACGCCTTTAACAATTGGAGGTATTTGATCTATTGGCGCTCAAAGGCTCTTTTTCTTTCTTAACCTGCTTTAAGATTAAATTTTCTTGTGATGAAGCTTTGAGGTTAGATATTTCTAACAAAAGCACATTCTTTTCTGCTTCAAAATTTTTTTGTTCCGTTTCTAATATAGAATTTAAATCCTCTATTTTCTTAAGAATAGGAGGTATATCGACGGAACAAAAATTTTCAGAATGATGAGATTTTACTTCCTCGGTCTTAGAAGTCGCAAGAAGATTTTCTAGAGTTCTAATCTTAGAATAGAGCTTCCCAAGTTCTTCATTTAAGAAAGCATAATTATTTAGAGCCGTATGCTTCTCGGCTTCACAGGCACTTAAGCTTTTAGTTAGTTCACTAATCCTAGAATTAGATCCTTCTAATTTTGCTTCTAGATTAGCAACTTTCTCATTTGCATTCGACAATCTACAATTTATGCTACAATTCTCATCTAAGCTCTTAACTAAGCATTCGTAGTTATTGTCTAGCATGTCATCTAATTCTTTTACTACCGAACTATGCTTCTCTAAGGGAATATTCTGAGACTTTTCGCACTAGAGCTCGTAAGCTTAAATTCGAGACTAGCAATTTCCTCCTTAGACTTAGTTAATTTGTCCTCTAACTCTCTTGTACTTTTCCGCTCATTTTTCATGTTAGCATACCCAGTTTGTAAGGATGCTAACATGTTAAACAATTTAGAGTTAGAAATCACTGCCTCCAGAGAGGATTTGTTAGTTTCAACTAGCTTCGCAAAAATTTTCTCTAAAGAGATAACTCTAGTGTACTAGATAATGCGATATGTTAGGATAATCTCATATTGTTCAGCGGCTTCATTCCACTGAGTTGATTTGAGTTCAAGACGATTTAGCTCAGTTACTTTGTCTTGTAACGTTTTTACTTCGTCTTGTAATTTCTTTATAGTTGGGTTCGTAATGTTTTTATTGTGGTTTAAATTTTGGGTTGGATATTTTGATCGTTACCGTGTTGTATGGATTTGAATTTTAATATTGATTAAAGTATTTGGCTTTTAAAATTTTCAATTTCGAAAAGTTTTGGTTTATGTTTGAACTAAAAATTTAATAGTATATACCAAACGCTTTTTCTATAATGTGCCAATTTCAAGAATTGAGTAAACAAAAATAGTTTTCAGTGTAATATCGAATTTTAAAATTTTGTGTGATTTTTCAAAATTATGTATTGTTTTTGAAAAATATTTCAGGTTTTAATACGTTTTATGAAGAAAAAGAAATCTTCGAGTGATTATAGTTTTGAATTTCATATAGTTCCGTATAGATTTACGATCGTGATAGTTTGCAATCGTAAAACTAATTTTCGTTGACTGATTACTTTGATCGCAAAAGAATTGTAGACTTTTACTCGAAAAGTTTGACTTTAAGTGTAATTTGATAAAACGTCGTCGTTTTGAGATTTTAATATCTAAACCTTTAAAATCAAGTTTTTCGTTCACCCTAGGTTTTGCGAGTGAAAAACAAGTTTTGCTACGAGGAACCTGTAAAATCTACTAAACAGTAATTTGCGAACGAAAAATCACGTAAATGAGTAAGAATTCAATGCAATTGAAAATTCTGAGGTTAAATTGAACATTTTGGACTAGATTAGAATTTTTCAGAACTGAATTGAAAACTATTTGGGATCAAAATGTAACGAGAGGGACTAAAATAATATTTTTGGGACTTGAAATGCAATTAGGCCTGAAATTTCCGTGTATGTATATGTGTATCTATCTATGTGTAACGCGAAGAAGATGAAGGCAGCTTTCACGATCGAAAAAAATTCCGGAACGATTTTTCGATCGTAAACATTCCTCGAACAGATTTTGCGAGCGATGACCGAATTTTCTCGCGCTGACTTGATTTCTCGAGTGTTGAACAAAGATTTTTCGATGATGAATGCGACGAGCAGAGGGACAAACGTGAAACCAGACGCAAGCGAAAAACGAATAATACTCGATCCAAACACGAAATTATTCAAATTCACTCCGGGTTATTGATCTAAATTTGTAGATTAAAAAATTCGAGCAGTCAATTTAACATATAATCAGCGAAAACCAGTCGAATTTCTCGAAATTTCACGAAGAACACTCTAACGGGATTTCGATTAATTTTCCAAATTTGCACAAAACATTGTTTCGATCAATCAGATTTTAGCACAGAGATGTTAGAAACACTCGATCGAAGCCTAGAAACACCAATTTGCAGTAAAATTTTGAAATCGAAGCCTGAAAATCGGAGAGAATTACGTAACTAGTGTTATTTTTAATACTGCTATTACAAAACTAATTCTCTGACATGTAATTCTCTCGGCATGAGTACACTATTCTTGATCTCTGACCAATTAGATGTTGCTGACCCATACCTACAGTGTTAGTGTTAGTAAATATATCAATATTGAGTAAATGAAAAAAACATATACCTAGCACCGCCATCATGAGCAAAGGTCCATCGTTCTGGATCTATCTTTTTCAAGTACTGATATGCCCCTGCATTTATTTTTCGAATGTTCTCCATGATGCTGTCAAACTTGTCTACATCTTCTGCATATGCAGCTGACCATGCCATGCTCTTCAAAAATGTCGCATACAAAATCTATAGCAGCTCTCTGGTTCAGAAAATGCGGGGAGGTATGGTAAAGCTCCTATTAAGCCAGAACCCCAATCAGATATCGGACGTTTTACGTTGCTCTTCAACAATATGCGTGCTAAGGAGATCAAGAAACCAATGCCAAGCATATTTTGATTCCTCATCCACAAAGGTAAAAGCTAATGGCAAAATATGACCACCCGCATCAAGAGCCGTAGCAATTAGAAGTTTGCATTCATAGTTTGAGTGCAAGTGTGTCGCATCAACTGTAATAACAGGTCGACAATGCTTATACGCTTCAATACATGGACCAAAAGCCCAAAACAGATAATTCATCATTGATCCACCATTGTCTAAGGGAATATTGTCATATTTAACAATTGTCCTGCATATTTAATTTAGAGTGATTATGATGAATAATTAAATGCCAAATAATAAATAATAAGTGTAAATATTATAATAACAATAATAAATAAATAATACATGGATTTTTCTGTTGCACTGCTTGAAGAAAACACGGCAATTTAGGAACATATGTTTCCTATGTGCCATAAATTTCCTTCACCGCTAAATTCACTGCTAGCCGTGCTTTGCTGCTCTTAATATCAAAATTAAACTTATTTTTAATCAATCTATGGACTTCCGGAATAGTGTGGCAGGATCTCCCTTAATATCACTAAGGATTTCAGAGGCTATCACTCTCATGCTCAAGTTCTTATGCTCTAAAGATAAATTACTACTACTATAACATTTATGCTCCTTTTCGTACGTAGAGACCTTCCAAACTTGTGATTTTTTCTTTAATATACCTCTTATTCTCCAATTGCAAGGTCGTATACCTTTCTCTTCTGGACAACGTACCTCCCACACTTTTCGAGTGCTGGTTTTCACAAGGTACGGCCTTCTAGTTACTTCAATACAATATCTTTGGACTGCCATCTGAAAAGCATCTTTCGAATCAAAGCATGTGGTTGCGTTAAACAATAACTCACTCTCGATATTACTATTGTCGGCCTTATTTGGAACCCCAATGGAATCTGCTAATACGGGAGGAATAGACGACGCAAATAAATATCTTGGATTCCGCAACGAACGATTCTGTGTAGAGGCATCTGTACGTATCTCAACTTGCGGTTCGCTTTCAATTGGTTGATCTTCAACAGAAATATGTAAATGATCACTCTCTGTAATAAAAAGAAATGCTAAAAAATAAGCAAACAGTTAGAGATAAAAATTTAAAACCACTATAAAATTTGAACCTAGAATCGCCGTCAAAGAAACCTCCTCAATATACACCTTTATTCTAGTTGCATTCCGTTGTACATCAATGACGTAGGTAATCATGTCATCACTATCTATGGCGTGGAAAAAAGATGTAATATGATTCGTATCATCCGTTGCCATATACTGCACATACATCTTCAATAACTGTCATGCAATCCGCTAATTTCTCGCAACTGAGTTAGCATCGTATCCAATGAGATGTCACGTGAAAAATACTTTACTATCTTTTGGAGCTTGATCATAAACAGTATGATCCCCGACTGTTATTAAATTGCCACCCCAATATAGCGTCACAATAACTGAATTGGACATAATTCATGCGAATTGGCAACTAAACTTTCAGGAACAACAAGAGTTAATTGGCATTGTCAAACGTATAACGATGTATCTCTATATCATACAAAAATTAACAATATATTACAATTTTATTACAGAAGCCAAACGGAAATTGAGAAACCTATTGCAATAGACAACTAATATTAAATAACTAATATGTTCAAAATTTCATATGAGAACGAAAAGGTGGTGAGCAAAAAAAAGTGGTGAGCGAAAACAGTGTTGAGCACAAAAGAAAACAAAAACAAGAAAAGAAAACAAAAAAAGTGGCGAGCAATCATATTCAGAACACGTATGTACACGACACAAGTAGAAATTGACCTTGTCTTCGATCAATGTGAGAAGTTCAGCCTTAGAGACGATCAGTTAGTCGATATGTAATCTTCGATATTAAATCAGTAGTATTTAATTACTAAGATTGAAATATGAGATTTTATAGTTTATGGAAGTGTTAAAAAAGATTTTGGTTAAAAATATAATTATCGATAACTATGTTGAGAATTTGAAATTATTATAGTGAAAAGTAGTAATATAAAAACTATTTGTGGTGAAAACTAACAATAATAATAATTAAATTGTAAAAGTAGATTAGTTTTGTAATAGGATGTGAAAGGTTATCTAGTTTTGTAATAGCACTATTAAAAATAACACTAGTTATGTAATTCTCTCGGCATAGATAAGAGCAAATCTTCAAGCACCCCAATGTCAACCACGTGCAAACTCGACGCTGATCACTTGGGCGAACCAGTAGATGTTACCCACCACAGAGGAATTATTGGGTCCCTGCTCTATCTCACAGCCAGCCGACCAGATATTTTGTTTTCCACATGTCTATGTGCAAGATTCCAGGCGAATCCCAAGGAATCGCATCTTCACGCTGTCAAGAGAATTTTGAAGTATCTGAAAGGCACTCTCAATCTCGGACTTTGGTATCCTAAGAACTCATGTATGAAACTAATCGGCTATTCTGATGTAGATTTCGCAGGCTGTAGACTGGATAGGAAAAGCACCTCAGACAACATCCAATTCCTTGGAGACAAACTCGTATGTTGGGCTTCTAAGAAACAAAATTGTATGTCAACTTCTACGGCAGAAGCAGAATATGTAGCTGCTGCAAGTTGTTGCTCACAAATTTTGTGGATAAGAACCCAACTACGAGATTACGGGTTCGATTTAAATAAAATTCCTATTTATTGTGATTCTAAAAGTGCCATAGCAATTACGTGCAATCCTATTCACCATTCACGCACTAAGCACATAGACCTAAGATATTATTTCATAAAGGACCAAGTAGAAAGAGGCATAATAGAAATGTACTTTGTCAATACAGAGATTCAACTAGCCAATTTGTTTAGAAAGGCATTGGATGAGAAACGATTCCAATTCTTAGTTGCAAAGCTGGGGATGTTGAATCTCAATATCTAATTTAGTTTATGCCTCCCTACGGGTCATTACTTGTCTATCTGCTCTGCATTTGAACTTTTCGATTCGTGCGTGTTTGTTAGTTAGTTATATTTTTTTTCTTCTGCTCTAGGTTTTCGTTTAATTTACTAATAAAATTTCTTCGTTTCAAATAAGTCGATGTAGAGCCAATGCTGATGACACTACATCGAGGGGGAGAAATGCTATATCCATGCATCGAGGGGGAGTAAGTGATTTATTAAATTTTTAAGATTCTCGAAAGGCATTTTATTTAGGTGGAGTTTAATTACAAAAATCCAAATATTGAGGGGGAGTAGGTGTTTTCCGCGAATTGTTTTTACACAAGAAGGTGTTTTCGCAAACTAATTCATTTCGTTTTATTGGAGCGTTTTGTTATCGCGTAAGTGTTTACGTTGTGTATGTATGATACGTTAAATGAGTCAGCATGGACTTAGGCTCTATTTTCCGGGCGATATGTTAAGGGTAGGTCCCCTCGGTTTGTATTTGATACTATACGGGTTGTCTGGGACAGTTGATTCCCCCGTCTTGTACTTCATTAATACTTAGAAAAATTAGTTTGAGTATGGTGGCCGTACGAGTACGAGATCGGAGCACGACGAGGCCGTTCGAAGACTTGGAGGTTGCTCGATGACATAGTGTCATGCCGCGTAAGATAAAGAACTGTAATTTTATAAAAATAAATGTAGTAGAGTAGAAATACTCCACGTTGACGGTCTTGCAGGCAAACTAGGTTTACTGTGATTTCTTGCATGTTTATTTTACGTTATGTGCATGATTATGTGCTTGCATGTTGCGTATTCTCCCATTAGACTAAATACTAAGTGGGTAAAGGGACTTGGTTCCTGTCTTCTATCAAGCTCGAAACTGTTGCGGCTTGAGTGTGTGTGCGGTTTGTTCCGAGTTATCGGCGCCAAACATTCCGCTCTTGTCGTAGGTAGGTCGGGTGCGTTTTAGAAACGCCGCTCTCCGAAACATATTCACGCCTTACAAAGTGTTATCCTACGGACGGAATTTCTAAATGTTAGGATTGAGCACGAAGTTGATAGGTTACACTTAGACGGTTATTTCCCAATTATTCGTGTTAGATGGGTTACAGGAAGTAATTGAAACATTCATTAGATGGGTTCGTGTGGGACACGGTGTGGTCCGATTAAATGGTCCAACAAACTGTTAGGTTGAGGCTTATTTTTTGCGGAGCGGGAAATCAACTCCACTATGAAACCATCAACACGGTTTCCGAAATATCTATTGGGAGAATGGGATTTTTAGAAAAATAGTGGGTTTCAAGCAAAATAAAAAGTCCTTATTTGTGCTTGACGAATAATACGTTGAACCTGACTATGCTTTATTTTTGCAGAATGTTTTCTTTCTATATATACAATGACGTCACCATTCATTTCACTGATAACGTGTTAGGACCTCAGATATCCACCCTCGATCGAATCTTCGAAGAACGGATTGTAAATCTAACGAATTCGAAAACTAGAGATAGAGATTTACCAATTAAGCTTTGGAGAGAAATGACTTGGAGCTCAAGCAAGGGTTTGGCGCTAATTTCTCTCTAAAATTCCAATCCTTGTATTTCGATTATGATTCCTTGCTACAACACACTCCTTAATTTCTTAAGGAGTTCACTTATATATACCATCTCGTGGTATATTTACACAAGTAGTCCTATACAATGACTATTTACTATTTAGCCCTAGACTACTTATTTACATAGCAAGATTAAGACAACTATATTAATTGAATACAATAAAATAGTTCCAACAATCTCCCCCTTTGTATTCAATTTTCAACATAGCATGAGTTATCTTTTCAAAATAGTTCCAACAATCTCCCCCATTAAAAGTCCTCGAGTTCTCGAAATCTCCTCTTTAGAAAATCTTCAAGCTCACCCGATCTTCTGGGCATCGGCTTTTTCTTCGAATCTTCTGTTGAAGTTCTTCTCCTAAATTCCGTAAGATGTACGAAGTTCTTGCCGGATTTTGGAAAGTCCGCGTTCCATCTCTCCCCTTGAAAGCGCACGAAACTCGAAACTCCCCTATTTGGGTCAACCTTGTGTTGAGATCGGGGAGTCCAATGTGAGGTTTGGAGAGGTGGAAACGGTTGGCAACTTCGGTCGTTGATGCAGTCGACACGGTTGGCAACTTCGGTCCTTGATGCAGTGGACACGGTTGGCAACTTCGGTCGTTGATGATGCTTGAATCACGTGTTGTTCGATTGAGGAGAGGGCTCGGCTTTCGCCATCTTCTCCGTTTCGCCAGATTCGTCTTCTCCGTATGGAAGTTGTCTGGTTCAGCCTCGAAGAAGCGTCTTTCATTGCTTGTTTTAAGTTGTACCGAGCCTCCTTTGGATGTGGCTGTAATACCCCAAAATTTGATGAGCGTGCTAATCGGTGAGTTTATATGTGACTTATGTGATTATTTGATTTCCATTATGTGTTATGCTTATGTGCTTATGATATCTGGCTTGTTTGAGACTTAGAAGAATTTCGAGTTAAGAGGGGAAATTTTCGAAAGAGTGGGAAAGTTCGAAAATAGAGTCGAAAGAATAATTTTCGAAAGGTGGACTTTCGGAAAATAAAGAATTGTAATGAATAGGATTTCGAAATAGAAGGATATTTGGAAAGTGAGGAGACTTTCGAATCTACAGTGATTTTCGAAACTTAGGGTTTTTTTTTTCAATTGTTGCTTCAAAGATCTAGCAATAAATTTTACTGTGAAACAAGAATATAAATTTTGGTGGTCTCGAATTGATTTTTTAAGGTGACCCTAAGAACTAAACAACATTTAATATGCTAGATAAATATTCCTTGGACTAGGAAACTTTCGTAACATACGTAATTATGGGCAAGTTTTCGCGATGGCCATGTTATATTTTATAGAAAGTTTTCTATGCCAACCTAAATACATACATATATATTTTTATGGTAATAATAACCTATCTAAGGACTAGAGGTACACGTGTAAGCTATGTATATTATTTCTAAGGATGACTAATAACAGTTTGCGTAACCTTAGTAATTGACCATCAATTGGGAAAAAGGCACCAACCCATATATATCTATGTGTATCTATATTACGAAAGGTGAAGACTTATAATAAGAAACCCTTATCTGCATAAAGGCAAAGAAGGAACAGAACAAACCTAGGGGTGAGACAAAATTTTAAGCTAGCAAATAACAAGTCGATTTCAACCGTGAGGTATGAAAATCCTCTACAGCAAGTAGCTATTTTCATGATTTATTTTATGGTGTTTGATGCCATCTTTCCATGGTTTATATATTTTATATGAGATGTGCTGATGCTAAGGTTTAGGTTAGGAAATTTGTACGTAAGGTTAAAAATATCAAGTTGCTAGTAAAGTTTTCGGTCTATGGACATAGTTGAGAATTTTAAATACTTTCAGTAGCTTTTCACTTTTGAGTCTGGAATATTAACGGGTAATTGAGGTGACTTGATTTTAGGAAGTCTTCAGCACTTAGGTCAACCGTTTAATGAAATTTTCGGTGTTAGGTGCATATAATATTTTTAGTAATTTCTATCTATTGCTATTAGAAAACTTTTTGACATGTATGTAAAGTTTCGACATTTTATATTTGGGCTAACGTTTTTGTAGTTCTATTGTCATGCTAAAGTTTTGGATGTCATTACTAAGTGAGCTCCAAAAATGTTTTCAGCATATTGCAATATAATTACCTTAAAGTTTTCAATATGATTAATGTAATGAAGAGTTTCCGAAACTTCATATAGTTGTTTCCCCAAAGTGCTCGTGGTGATTCTTTATCGAGTTTTCAACATGCATAAAGTTTTCGGCAATGATATAGTTTTTCGGCATTTTAGGGTTTTTGGTATCTCTAGGGTTTTCGATATTTAGGGTTTGAGAAATTCTAGATCGACGTGACTTAGCATGTATGCTTATGCGATAATATTTACATACTCAGAGGTTCGATACGTTAGGGAACTCACCAGACACTTAGACTGATCTTCATCGGGAGGACAGGTAGGTGAAATCCACCTACGACACGTAAACAATTATGTGAATTATTATGTGATACTTATGTGCCTATATGATTATGTGGTTTAATAATTTATGTGAATTTGATGAATTAGCGATTTTGTTATTATGTGCTTCACATGTATTTATTATTTTTGTACGTTACGAATATGTCTTCTGCACTACACTTGCATGCCACGTTGATGCGAGGGTGTCGAGTACCGTGCGGAACGGTACGTGTGGGGTGTCGTCGAGGTGAGAGGATTGACCGTGGTAACACGGTGACCGATATTGGCAGTCGACTCGTAGTGGAGTCTGAGGTGGTACTAGTGCACCTGACAGTTATACTGTCGAGACCTCTCTTACGAGGGTCTATTGGTGGAAGAGGCGACCTGGTAGAGTTTGCTCAGGGAGGACCCTACCAGCGTAGGCATCGCCGGGGCAGGTAGACGTATCGAGAGAGAGCCGGGGGCTGCCTGAGTACGGATCTCCTGACTCCTTCCTTAAATGGGTTGCGCGAGGTGCCTAGTTCTAGCCTGTGGGCCCAGTGATTTAGGTGAGACTTGTGGTTGGGATACGATCTAGGTTGAGACAAGGTCTAATGGTAAGGTGCGCGTGCATTGCATGGTGAGCTTAGGACACTTTCGTATGATATAAGAAAGTGTTGGTATTGGGGGTTGAGTCGGGGTTGAGTGCACGTTGCATACACGCATATTTCACCTACTGAGCGAGGAGCTCAGGGTTTTACGTGTTGTAGGTACCGAGCCCGATGCTGGTGCGCGTCGCGGCTGAGGCGGGCTGACGGCGGTGCTCCACGGACTTTTGAGGGCGGGGCTGTATTTGGATGACGACCTGTGGAGCGATGATACGACTTTTGGGATTTTGATATTTTGGGCTACGGCCCGTGTATAGTAAAGACGGTGTAGACGATATATCATAATATATATGTTATTCCGAAAATATTTTTAATTAGACGGGTCTTCCGCGACTTACGTTGCGAAAATCGGCCTCAATTAATATTAGAAAGTGAGGGTCGCCACAGTGGCGTTTTGAGAGAACCCGGTTTCAGAGTGGTACGCGCGGCGGAATTTGGTGGGTGGACCGACCGATTGTGTATGCATAAACACTTCTCCCCCTCATGGCGAATCTTGTTAACGATTTCGGCATGTTAATTTGGAGGTAGATAAGGACATACAAAAAGGTCGGTGAGGGTAATAACCGGACGGAGCCACAAAGCAATCCGTCGAAATGAGTACCGGGGCCACATAGGCGTCCCGTTGACATCAACTAGGAGCAAAGCTCGTAGAAGATGGCCGAAACCGTTGTTGCTTTGATGTTGCAACGGCCGGACTTTCTTCCGATCCTCGAAGCATGTCTTTAAAAAGAAATGTGTAAGGAAGTTCTAACGTAATCACAAAGACTAGGTGTATTAAAAAGTGTATGTGTCCTAAAAAATTTGAAAATTTTGGGGGGTGAGTACACACTAGACACGAGTAATTAATAAAAGCGTGGTACGTGGCGGAATACCACTTAGTTCAATATCTCCCGTTTCCGAGTGAAACGGTGATAGCATACGTGGTTCCCCGTTTATGAAACACCTATCTTTTGAGAGATAGACGAATGGGTAAGGCTCGGTTGTGCATGCGTCGTTGCACATGATGCGACAATTTCTACCCGGGAGCTAATAAAAATTAGCACCTGGACCTATGGCGGTTGGGTCCAAAATTATGTGAGATAAGGGAGTGATGTATCTTGAAAGATTTCCGAGGCATCACCGAATTAGTCTTGCTTAGTTGGTTAGGATGATGAGAAAGCGGTGGACATTTGAATCGTCTCAAATGCTCGAACGCGTTCCGGGGTTAGGATCAAGTCGGATTAGACTGAACAATAGGAACATGAATCTGTGCCTCCTAGATACGTGAGAAGTGTTGCTCTACTTGATTTAGCAAGCCGGAGCCAGTCGATGCAAATCCGGAGCATTTGATCTTCATTTTGATCGTCACCGTCGCCTTTGGAAATTTTTGTCCGTTTGAAAGCTCGAGATTCTTCGTGTAAGTCCATCTTCGGATGAGGGAGAATAAATCTGAAGTATATCGGAAAACAAAATTGATATTTTTTCTTTTTTCTTTTTTTTTTTTATTTTTCTTTCTTCTTTTTTTTCTTTTTCTTTTATATTTTTTTTACAGTAAAGATATATATATATATATGTATGTATACAATTAATATAATAGTATTATATTTGTATCTCGCCTCCTTTTTATCCTTTTTTATCCTTTTTTTTCTTTCCTTTTATTTTCATCTCTCCTTTTTTTATCTCTTTTTTTTGTATCTCCTTTTTTAATCTCTCTCTCTCTCTCTCTCTCTCACTCTCTCTCTCTATCTCTCTCTCTCTCTTTTTTACAATATATATATATATATATGAATGTATATTAGTAATATAGTAGTATTATATTTATATCAAAAAACTTGTCGAGAAACTTTTCTCCCCCTAGAAATTGGCGTAGTTTGCTTGACGAATATTATGAATCTCGTTCCTTAAATCGCTCATTGTGAGTTTTTCTCCCCCTCAGGAATTAAAGTTGGCGCTCCCTCGTTGAAGCTTAGTTCTAGTGGCTCACTCCCCATCCCTTTATCATGTATGTGGAGCCACTACGTCAAATGCCATACATGAGGGAAATCTGCAAAACTATTGGGACTTTGGTACCCATTGTCGTATTGGTCCTCCCTTATTAGCAGAAAACGAGTTAGTCGTAAATCGTGTACAATTAGAGTGTGAGCCTAAGTTGGTCGATGATGTAGTCTTAGGAATCCATATTTGACTAGGACTTTGTGACTTGATATCCGACTTAGGAATCCATTTTTGCTTGATTTTACACGGATAAGTAATTCTAGCATGTGAATATGTGCTCCTAGAATGTATTTGTAACGATCTTCTCGGCACCTAGTCGTAATAAATGCTTTCGGAACGAACATTGACTAGATGCTTCATGTAAGAATACGAGCAAATAGAATGATAAACATGTAAAGTAGAAGTGTCATATTTCCTACGTGGAGAATGCACATTTTTCACATTAGAATGAGAATAAGAATTTCGAAAAGTATTTTCTAGTCTAGTTTTTTTAAAAGAAAAATTAGTAGAATCATTTGAAGCACACGATGAAGTTTGTGCGCTAGAACTTGAAATATTTTCGTGGAATATTGTCTTTTTGGAGGAAGATCCACTTTCAAAGTTTGTACTTCTAAAAAACTGATAGGCTTTAACGAACATGTAGAAGTAACGGCTTTAAGAATTGCAGTATTTGTGACGAAGCTTTGAGATTAGATATTTCTAATAAAAGCGCATTCTTTTCTTCTTCAAAATTCTTTTTTTCCGTTTCTAATATAGAGTTTAAAGCCTCTATTTTCTTAATAATAGGAGGTATATCGATGGAAGAAGAATTTTCAGAATGACGAGATTTTGCTTCCTCGGTCTTAGAAGTCGCAAGAAGATCTTCTAATTGTTTAATCTTAGAGTATAGCTTCGTACATTCTTCACCTAAGAAAGCATAGTTATTTAGAGCCGTATGCTTTTCGGCTTCACAGGCACTTAAGTTCTTTGTTAGTTCATTAATCTTAGAATTAGATTTTTCTAATTGTGCTTCAAGATTAGCAACTTTCTCATTCGCATTCGACAATCTACAATTAAGGCTACATTTCTCATCTAAACTCTTAACTTAACAATTATAGTTGTCGTCTAGCCTGTCCTCTAATTCTTTTACTATCGAACTATGCTTCTCTTATGGAATATTCTTAGTCTCGCTAATATTGGGGCTCTTAGATAATTCTTCAATTTTTGCACTTGAGCTCCTAAGCTTAAATTCCATACTAGCTATTTCCTCCTTAGATTTAGTTAATTTGTCCTCTAACTCTCTTGTACTTTTCCGCTCATTTTTCATGTGAGCATACCCAGTTTGTAAGGTATCTAACATGTTAAACAATTTAGAGATAGGGATCACTGCTTCCTTAGAAGATGTATTAGTCTCTTCTTCGTGGTGTGCCATCAAAGCCAAGTGAGTCGTTTGTTCGGAGTTTGTAGTCTCTTGCTTCTTTGAGCGTGACTTGGTCTTTGTGGACTTCTTCTTTAACTCCTTCTTAATTAATCGTAGTTGACGTCCAAGCTTCTTCAGTGCTTCATCAGTGTCGGAGCTAGAGTCATCGGATCGAGTAATCGAGTAGGTGTCCACTTTGATTTGATTTAGTAGGTTGGATATTTTGATCGTTAACGTGTTTTATGGATTTGTTTTTTTTATTAAAAAATTTGGCTTTTAAAATGTCAGTTTCGAAAAATTTTGGTTTAGTCGAGAAATTTTGTGAAAACTTTGGGTTTTAACCGAAAAGTTTTAAATTGATTCCGAAAGCTTCAGAAAAATTACCAAAACCTTTGTAGATCGTGCCAATTTCAATATCGAAAATGTTTTGCTTTGAATATTGAAATGTTTTAGCTTTGAAAATTTTCGAGTGCTTTGTGAAATAAGATTTCGTTTGATATAATATTCGATTGTTAATTTTTTTTATTAAATCAAGTTTTTCGATTTAAAGTATTCGATTGAAAATTTCCCAATCAGAGTATCGAAAAAAAATTATCGAAAATTAAAGGAATCGAAAATTGATTTTGTAGAGTCGAAAACTTTAAAGTATCGAAAATATGCTATTTTGGAATAGCCGAGTATCGAAAATATGCTTTTTTTGGAATAGCCGAGTATCGAAAATATTTTCGATTGCTATATAAAAGAGAGTTTTTCGGTGGTTTAATTCGAGTGTTTTATGATAGATAATTATTTTTGATGGCTTAAAAACAATTTGAGAGCTCTATTTGATAAAGAGATGACACGTGATGATTATTGTTCTCTTGTAATGATCGTTGATTTTTGACGTGATATGTGCAAAAGTAAGTAACAAGAGGATTCTCGATCCAAAAACAACTTTGCGAGCAGACTAAAACTTTTCGATTGAATTTTATTTGTATTTATGAAATAAGTAATGAAAAAAAAGGGAAGTTTTCGATAGTAAAGAATTGAAAAGTACTGTTTTTTTTTTGGATAAGAGCAAACCAAAATTTTCTATTGATTTTTTTTTTTATAGTGGTGGAATGACGACTAATGATCAGGTGCAGTGATGACCAAGTTTGGTAGTGGGGCAATCACGTGCGAGTAATCATTGGAGAGTGTAAAGAATTTTTCGATTGCAATTTTTCTTTCTATTGGTTTGCGATAATTAGAAGTTTTACGATCATGTGAATAGTAGTTGAGAAACTTAATGTCGAGAAACTTATCGATCGAAAAAGTAAATCATGTACTATTGGTTTCTATCGAAAAACAATTAAAGACCTCTGTAGCACGTCAATCGCCAATCGTTCAGAGCTTCGATGGCGAGCTGGAGAAGGAATGGCCGTAGCTGGCAGGCTCGATTGGTAGGGTACCTGCGACATCCATCGAAAGCAGTCCGTGGCTGAAGTTCAACGTGAATTTAGTAAAGCACCAGGACAATCGGCTTGACTTTGTAGCTCCGAATTCTGATGCAGGTCAGGAAATAGGAGTAATCGAACTAGAGGAAATTCAGGGGGCTGTCACACACTGGAATTCTGCAATTATCTGCTATGTACTTGGGGCTAACCCTCCGTATGGAGTTATGTCTGGTTTTTTAACAGAAAATGGGGCAAACTAGGTCTGACGAACGTATGGCAAGTGAGGCAAGGTCTTTTCCTGGTGAGATGCGACTGTGTTGAAGCCAAGGATAGAACTTTGCAAACAGAGATACTCCACTTCGACAAAAAACCAGTGGTCTTAGCACCATGGACTGAGGATACGCAGCTGAATAAAATTGGGGTGGATAGTGTCCCTATCTGGGTACAATTACCACAGCTTGAGCTGAAATATTGGGGTACTAGGGCACTTAGTAAGCTTACTATTCTGATTGGAAAGCCACTCATGACTGATGATGTGACTAGGAAAATGGAGAGAATCCATTACGCAAGGATTCTGGTAGAGGTGAACCTCAACAAACCCCTCAAGGAGTCAATTCAATTTCTGAATGAGAAAGGGCAGTTGATGGAGCAGAAAGTAACATATGAATGGAAGCCTATTCTGTGTAATAAATGTTAGAAATATGGTCATGAGGAATCAATCTGTAGGAAGGATGATAAAAGACAATGGCAGCCTATCCAAAAGAGTAAACCAGACCCAATGATCACTGTAACTGCTGTGCCAGATGATCCTGGCCCAGCGAAACCTGTTGTAGGAGATGGTTCCTAGAGTCATCTTGCTGGACCAGATTAGCCCAGGACTTTCTCACACCAGTGATCTTGGTTTTGGCCACTCCCCCATCTCCTACAACAGGTTTCGCTGGGCCAGGATCATCTGGCACAGCAGTTACATTGACCTTCCAAGCAGAGGGTCCATGACCTTGGTCATGGATAGGTGGGCATCTTGGAATTTTAGGGGCCTTAATGGCCCTACTAAGCAGAGAGAGGTTGGTCTCCTCTGCTGTAAATATGGAATAAACCGCATATGCCTTCTTGAAACGAAATTGAAAGAGACCTTCTTTACAGTAATTTATGGGTATAATGAGCAAGCTGACAGAATGAACCTCTGGGATTCAATCCTGCATATTGGAAATGGTATGAGAGGCCCTTGGATGATGTGGGGAGATTTTAATAATGTCAGAGGCTTTGCAGACAGGATAGGAGGCTCCAAGGTCACAACTGAGGAATTCCAGGATTTCAACCAATGCACTTTTCAGTGCCAGCTTGACGTCATTCGATCAAGTGGTTGCCAGTTCACTTGGAACAACAAGCAATGTGCAGAGAGGAGAATCTGGTCCAAAATTGACTGGGGTTTTGCTAATGAGACCTGGATCAGTAGATATTTTGACAGTACTATTGAGTTCCTGAATGAGGGGATTTTTGATCATTCACCAATTTTGCTGAAAAGAAATGGACATGGTCTGAAGCATAAGAGGCCTTTCAAATTTTTCAACATGTGGTGCCTTGCCCCTTCCTTCTTGAGCACAGTACAGGAACACTGGGACCTTGAGCTGGGAAATTCTATGAAAGGTGTCTGTTGCAACCTTTAACGGCTTTAAACAGATCTCTATTTGCTGATATCACCACTAAGGCAGAATCTACCAAGCAGCAGCTTGAGGACTGCCAGATAGCATTGCAAGCTGATCCACTGAATTCTGATCTGCTGGTAAAGGAAGAGATTACCAGAAAGGAGTATGGCTTTCTGAGCAAAGCTCATGACCAATTTTTTAGGCAGAAAGCTAAAACTAAATGGCTGGCACAGGGGGGTAAAAATACAGCTTATTTCCATGCAGTGATAAAAAGAAGAGCTTACATGAACAGAGACTTTTGTGTCCAAACAGCTGAGGGTACAATTCTCTCTGATAATAAGGAAGTGCACAAGCATTTTGCTGAATATTACCAGAGTATGCTGGCCAAAGATGAAACTATGCAGGTACAACTTGACTCTAGTGCCAAATGAGGGGTACAGATTATCTCTGGAAGATCAGCTTGGGCTTGTTAATCCTTTTGACAGAAAGGAGGTGTTTGAAGCTATGAAGGGTATCCATGAGGATGTTGCCTCGGGCCTTGATGGATATGGTAGTGGATTCTTTAAGCATGCATGGAAAATGGTGGGGGAGCAAGTCACAGATGCTATCCTGGAATTTTTTGAGACTGGGAAGATGCTACCTCGGCTGAATGGCACTGTTTTATGTCTCATTCCAAAGGTTACCAATCCTATTACAGTCCAAGATTCCAGACCAACCTCCTGCTGCAACACAGTGTACAAATGCATCTCCAAGCTACATTGCAACAGACTTAAGCCTATGGCTACCTAAACTGATCAATGCTAATCAAAGTGATTTTGTCGAAGGGAGGTCTATAGTGCACAATATACTACTGTGCCAGGACTTGATCAGATTATATAATAGGAGCAATGCCTTTGCTCGGGCCCTTATGAAGGTAGATATAAGGAAAGCTTATGACACTGTGGATTGGGATTTCCTAAAGGCTTGGCTGTGTATGTTATGATTTCCAATGAAGTTTGTCAAATGGGTAATGGAATGCATTATATCTGTTTCCTATACTATCTCTATAAGTGGTTCACAATAGGGGTTCATCAAGTGTGGCAGAGGGCTGAGACAAGGAGATCCTATTTCTCCTCTACTATTTGTCATCACTATGGAGTATCTGACAAGGTAGCTGCTGCTATCATCCAAAGACCCTCAGTTCCGATTCCATCATATGTGCAAGAAAGTGAGGCTGGTGAATTTGTGTTTTGCAGATGATCTAATGATGTTCTCTAAACGTAGGAAGGGAGTTGTGAAGTTGATTAAAGAAGTACTAGACCAGTTCAGGGTTACATCTGGTTTGGAGGCTAACCCCCAGAAATCTAACATGTTTGTTGCTGGTACTTGGAGACAGGAAATGGAGCAGATTTCAACTATCACTGGTTTCAAACATGGACAATATCCTATGAGGTACCTGGGGGTTCCAATATCACCAACTAAATGGAATAGAAGAGATTGTCAACTGTTGATTGAGAAGATAACAGCTAGACTAAAATGCTGGGCTACCAAAAACCTCTCCTAGGCAGGGAGGTTATGATTGATTAACTCGGTGCTTCTAGCTACACATGATGCTGGGGGCCTATTTTTACGCTGCCAAAAGCTGTATCAAAGGAGGTGGATCGAGCCTGCAGAGACTTCCTTTGGGGAAAGAAGGAACATGGGAAATCCATTCCACTGCTTAACTGGGAGCAAGTGTGCAGGCACAAAAAGTTTGGAGACTTAAATCTGAGAGACTGCGAGACCTGGAACAAAGCTCTGACAGGGAAGCAAATATGGGACATCACCATAGATAAAGAGTCCTTATGGATCAAATGGGTAAATGCTGTGTACATAAAAGAGGTATGCTTTTTGGACTATCTACCTGCGCATGATTCTTGCTGGTATTGGAAGAAGCTCAACAGATTAAAAGGCAAATTCAGATAGGGATATGATGGAGGTAAATGGAGAATGGTTGTGGATGGCAAGTATTCTGTTACTTCGGGTTATGAGTGGCTAAAAGGCACAGTTACCCGCTTTCCATACTACAAGGCTGTCTGGAACAGGTACATCATTCCTAGGCGTTCGTTTATGATGTGGTTGCTGATGCATAAGAGATTACTCACTATGGATAGATTGGTTAAATGGGGACTGCAAGTGCAGGAGCAGAAATGTCAGCTTTGTGGCACCTGTTGTGAAACTATGGAGCATATGTTCTTGGAATGCAGTTTTACTCAACTCCTCTTTATGAAAATTAAGTCATGGCTGAATTGTGATGAGACTCTTTGATCTTTTGACAGCCTTTGTTCATGGTTGGAGAAATTGGGTGCCTCAAGAACTGTCCAGAGTAGTATTAGAGTGGCTGTGTATTCAGCGCTGGTGTACCATGTGTGGAGTGAACGGAACAGAAGGGTACACGGCATGGGAGAAAGATCAGTGGAACGATTTTTCAGATGCTTGGAAGGGAGATGAAATGGCGCATTAAGACTAGCTGCTGTAGGAAGAATGCTGACAAGTCAATTGTTTTTCAACGTGTATGTTCATTTCCAGTGTAGCTTGTGTGTGCTATGTTAGTTGTGATGTAACCGGCTTATTTGGAGCATGTGGTAAATGAAATTTCATTCTACAAAAAAAAAAGCCTAACGAAAACCAATAACACTAATTAAGCAAAATCACTCAAACATATCGATTAAACATGGGTAATCGCACATAAATGATCGAAATTTGTTTCTAACAAACGATTCAACCATAAAACAGCAAAATATATCAAAATTTTTAGAAATCGGACGAATTTCACGAAGAACACCAAGAACACAATTTTTCACAAATCCGACCGAAAACAACAAATTAGTCTACCAGAGTCCGGGTAATCGATCGAAATCATGAAATTGACAAGAACAAACACTCAATTTAGCACAATCAAAGAAAAAGTTTGATTTTTTGAAAAATCAGATTAAGTCCGCGAAGAACAATATCGATCTGATTTTCAAAATTCGCAAAAATTTGTGGTTCGATCATCCAAAGTTTAACTCAGACAGATTAGAAACACATAATCGAACCTCAATAACAACAAAACAAGTCAAATTATGAAGAATCAGATTGAATGTCAGCGATGAACAGTGACAATTTCGCGATGAACAGTAACTCGCGAAAAAAAATTTTTAGATTTCCAAAATTCGATCCTAATTTCGATTCAAATCCTAACACGCTCAGCTCTGGTACCAATTGTAAAGACCTCAGATAGCCAACCTAGATCGAATCTTCGAAGAACGGATAGTAAATCTAACGAATTCGAAAGCTAGAGATCGAGATTTATCAATTAAGCTTTGGAAAGAAATGATTTGGAGGTCAAGCAATGGTTTGGCGCTAATTTCTCTCTAACATTCCAATCCTTGTATTTCGATTCTGATTCCTTGCTACAACACACTCCTTAATTTCTTAAGGAGTTCACTTATATATACCGTCTCGTGGTATATTTACACAAATAGTCCTATACAATGACTATTTACTATTTAGCCCTAGACTACTTATTTACATAGCAAGACTAAGACAACTATATTAATTGAATACAATAAAATAGTTCCAACATAACATAAAACCGTTTGGAAGGTCCAAACCTTTTGGACTGGGTCCGTAACTTAAGGATTGTCCTTACTCTGAAACGTATAGAGTATGTCCTTGATGGACCTGTACCACTTGAAACCGGGGAGGGTACTAGTGAGGCGGACCGGGAGTTTCATGCCAAATGGTTGGCTATTGTGCCCGGGCCAAGGCGTATATGTTGGCTAGGATAAGCAATGATCTGCAGCACCAATATTCTGAGATGGATATGCGCGGGATATTGCGTCATCTGAAGGAGTTGTACGGCGAGCAGTCCAGATCTTCTCGATATCGAGCCGCAGACAAGCTCTTTCAAACCAAGATGCCTGAAGGCTCAGATGTCGCGGGACATTTGCGTAAACTCATTGGGTATATTGAGGAACTGGATTTGCTCAATTGTCCCGTACATCACGAGCTTCAGATTGACCTAATTCTTCAGTCGCTCCCATCCTCATTCGCTCAGTTTATCGTAAACTACAGTCTGAGTGATCAACAGTTTTCACTTCCCGAATTGATGAACACGCTGATTCACACTCAGCGTGAACTGAAGAAAGGAAAGGCAAAAAAGGTTGCACTTGTAATGACGAAAAAATCTAAGAGTTCTAAGTCCAACAAGCCCAAGCCCAATAAGCCTACTGGAGGGATAAAGAAGAAGGGCAAGGAAAAGATGAACGTACCTAAAGTTCCGAAGGAGAATGACAGGTGACGTCACCACCAAGAGTTGGGCCATTGGAAAAGGGACTGCTTCCGTGGCTTCAGGTAATGTTTACTGTTCTTTAACTGTATCTTCCACTCGTGGATTGTTGACTCAGGAGCTAGTGCTCACATCTGAGTTTTGAACCAAGGTCTGGAGCGAAATAGGAAGCGACGAATCGAGAGGTCTTGATTAACGTTGGCAGCGGACATAGTGTACCGGCTACTTACTGCCCAAAGGGGCTTAAAAATATTATTTTTACTCCTGTTTTGAGTAGACTCGGATACGAATTCCATTTTAGTAATAATATTTGCGAGATTTTTTTTCGAAATAAATGCATTGGAAAAGCTACGTTAATAAATGGTTTATATTACATAAGTGTCCAAGGACATGCGAACATAATTACCAACAAACTTAAGTTAGAGTTAAATAAAAAGTATTTATGGCATCTTCGACTCGGTTATGCCGGAGTTCGAAAGATTAAAGAGTTGGAGAAAAATGGAATTATTACGCCGTCGGAATAAGATTGCTATCCAACATGCGAGTCTTGTATCCTCGACAAGATGACTAACTCTCCCTTTACCGGGATTTTTCAAGCCGCTAGTCTTTTGGATTTGATCATACTGACGTTTTTGGACCATTTAGAGTTGCGGCCCGTGGTAATTTCCATTATTTTGTGACCTTCACTGATGATCACTTTCGATATGGCTTGGTGTATCTGTTCAAGCACAAGTCTGAAACGCTTGATAAGTTCACGGAATTCAAGATTTTAGTGGAAAATCATACTGGGAGACAAATTAAAGTCGTTCGATCAGATCGGGCGGCGAGTATATGAGTCTCGAGTTTGACGACTCTTTGAAAGAGAATTGAATCATCTCTCAGTTTACTCCGCCCGAAACACCACAGTTGAATGGTGTTTCTGAACGCAGAAATCGGACATTATTAGATAAAGTTCGATTATGCTTAGTTATACAGATCTCCCCATATCATTGTGGCGATATGCATTGCAAATTGCTGCGTATGTTTTGAACTGACTCCCTTCAAAGTCTGTTGATCGGGTACCTTACGGAATTTGGAATGGTAAGAAACCAAGCTTGAACAACCTTAAGGTTTGGACAGACTACCCATATCGTTGTGGGGATATGCTTAATTTATTTTTCTACCAAAAATAATATTAAGCATTTATTAGATATTGGGCTTAATTTATTTTTTTAACTAATAATATTGTTAAGCCTTTATTAGATATTGGGTTTAATATATTTATTGGCCCAACTTATAAAGGGTAAAAAATGGTATTTTAATTTTGAATTTTCGAGATTTAAAAAAAAAATATTTGTCTCATGATTCATGTGTAATGCAAAATGCCAAAGTGTTGTTTCTCTTCTTTGAATTTTTGTATTAAATGCCAAAAATATTTTTTAAGCTAAATTAACCTTTAGTGAATTTTTTCAAAGGTATGCCATTATGTTTTGACATAATTATTTTGTATTGTATGAATCGTTTTCAAAGGTTCAAAATATTTTTTTGGATAGCAATTTCCATGGCCTATTAAGTACCTAAGTTTTTCATAGTGAAAAACTTAAGATTTCGTGAGTATATTTCATTTTTGAGAGAGAAAAATCAAGTACCATTCTTAGAGAAAAATTTGTGGTAAAATATCTCTATTTAAACAACTCCATTCCCTCTCTAGCCATCCTTGGGAGGGATTTGGTTTTGGTACGTCTCGGGGCGGCGTGACTCTCTTCGGCGCGGCACGTGGGAGCGTGAAACGATTTACTACAACTGGAGCTTGGGATCTTTGCGACGAGGGTAAAACTGTTTACCATATTATGTGTTATACATGCTAGTTTCTTCATTTAACAGAGCTATCCAGGGCTAACCTTACGGGGATCCCCGAAAAAAAATTTTAAACTGCCGATGCGCCCTGGATTTGATATCGGGACACCCGGAGTTCCCCAACACCAACCGCTTCAGTCGCGACGCATATCAACGTCGGACTCAGTACCTACAACACGTAAACACTGCTAGCATTTAGACGATCACACTACTGCCGTATCAGGTCGCTCCCTCCGCTAAAGTACAATAACGATGGTTTTGCACCTCGGAACGTTCACGCCCAAGTAGACAGATCGATCAAGCATGTCTGCCGTCCGGTGTCATTCGAGTACTAACCTCGACACCTCAACTAGTCGTAATAACCATAATCTCAATCTACCCTGCTAGTTGATACCTCAAATTGTCACCGTCCCAATACGGCGTAAATATCTCTCACTCTGGCATGATAAGCATATGCCATGCATATAAGGTGTTATAAAATGAACGTAAAACACGTAGATCATCGAATCATATTAGCACATAAGTATCAGGTAAGCATTTACGTGTTGTAGATGAAAGAATTCACCAACCTGTCGTCCTTATATTATAAGTCTAGCAATCTGGTGAATTATCTAGTGTTTCGAACCTCTGAGCATGAAAGTGTTGTTATGTCTGTATATTTGTTAAGTCAAGTAAGTATAAAAATTTCGAACCCTAAGTGTTGAAAATGATTAAGCATCGAAAGTGACTCTGTTTCGAAAATTAATTTAAATGTTGACAGCTGCTTTCGAATATAAGATATTTCGAAAATTTGGTTCGAAAATCAGTTGATGTCGAAATTCTGTTCAATATCGAAAATTGGACATGTATCGAAAATTTAGCTAAGTTCGAAAATGTGGCCACTTTGCGAAAATTTGTCTCTTAAATAAATTTTTTAAAGTTTCGTTAGAAAGTCTTATTTATTGCGAAAATTGAGTGTTTCAAAAATTATTTTCTCGAAATTCGCCTCAGGCCCATGCAAAGCCCGCGAAAATTATTCCCTTCTCTCGCCGACTAGGCCCGCAAAAATCTTTTCTGGCCCGAACTCTGTTTCTTATTCGAAAGTTTACTGCCCGCACAAATCTCACTTTCTCTCACATTTTCGAAAATCTCTAGCCCGCGAAAATTATTTTTTGGCCTGAAAATCCAAATTGCGGAAAACCAAATGTTGCGAAAATCTTTATGTGTTGCGAAAATTTATTTTCGAAAGCTTAGATTTTCAAAGTTTAACACATTACGGAAATCAACATTCCTTTCGAAAATCATTCTCGAACATCTAGCTTTCGAACATCTAATACACTATAAAATCAGTATACCTTCGAAAATAATTTTCGAAAACATGCGAAAATCTCACACTGCGAAACTTTACTTATTCGAAAATAATTTCGATGCTGCGAAAATTTATTTCGAAAATATTATGATCTTATCAAATTCTTCTTCAAAAATCATCCTAAACCCAGAAAACAACACCTGATAACTTCAAACCTTCATGCTCATATTTCGAAAATCACCAAAACTCACATATAATCATATCATATAAATAAGTATAAATATGAACTAAAACTCAAAATTTCTGGATTTCCAAACATGGTAACTTTCGAAAATCTCCTAGGGTTATCTTATAATCACGTAAAAGCATATAACTATCGAAGATATGTTAAGTACACTAAGCATAAGGGATTGTTCTTATACCTTAGTTCGGAAATCAGTCTTTTCGAAATTGCTAGTTGATGGTAATTGAGTTTTGCTAAGATCTTCTCTCTCGTTTTCTCCTGTTCTTTGTTTGTGACTCTCGTTGTTTATGAGGATTTCAGCTTATGAAATAAGGATATACACTAAGTTTCGAAAGTTGGGTTGATTAGACTAGTAGGTGACTAAATGCTTACCTTAACCTATGTAATATACATATGTTATTTTTTTTATTACTTTTCCTTCAATGTTAGGTTTTCGGAATCATGTCATGAAAACCCTTAGCATTCGGAAATCTCTTCGTCGAAAATTTCAGATCGAACTCTACTTTCGAAAATCCTCTCCTTCCGAAAATCTCTCATTCTCGAAACTCTTACTTTCGAAAATCTCTCCTTGCACAATTCACCCTTGCGTAAATTCATCCTTTCGAAAATATCAAATTAAATACATACCCCAAACATCATGTTAAGCCACTTAATCATACAGTTAATTACATCAAATTTCGTATTAAATCTTACGGGTATTACAGGCCTGGTATTGAGAGATTAGGGTTTAGGGCTTGGCCGAAACCCTAATTGGCCGAAGTGACTAGGTTTTACTAGTGAGGGGCAAACTGGTCTTTTCACCTCGCGAAATATCATTGAAATAATAGAATGTAATTTGGAATTAAATATAATATATATATGTATGATATACATAATTTCGATTTAAATTTTGAAATAAAACTAAAAACTTATTAAATATATATTTGATATAATATATTTAAAATATACTGAATAAAGAATTTTTACATTAATTTATATTAGATATTTATTAATATTAAACTCAAAATTTAAACCTAAAACCAATTAAGAAACACTTGGTAAACGAGACTTGGTTTTGAGAGAGTGTTTGATATTTTTTCTCCACTCCTTTTTACTAAGTTTCGGTCAACCCTATAAAAAGGGATTTTTGAGACTCATACTAAGGCTAATCGAAAAAGTGCCAAACTGGGATTTGAGCCATTCCTCTCTCTCTCACTCGATCACTTTCCCTTTCGGGGCAGCAAACGAGCACTCCTGGCCTAGCCGCATACAATCAGGGCTGCTCGTGACGTTATAAGGTGCCGGCGTAACGATCTTGTGGTAAGTCTGTGTGCTTTTGGTGATAAGAGAGGGATACTACGTCCCAGGGACTCGAAGGGTTCGTAGCTAGCCATCTTAATTAATTTAATGGCTGGACTTTTTTCTATTTGTGTTCTTATGTTCTCGTGAATCACCGAGCGATCGAGGGGATAGGGCGGAATCTCGGAAAAATTTTAAACTCACGTCGTTCTAGGAACGAGGGGACCCTACCGAGATGCCCAATAGTGGTATCAGAGCCATAGGTTCAGTTTAGTCACGGGACTATGACCACAAAACCCACGAACACCCCGAGAGGGGTTGCCCGTGCTTGTCACGCCCGCTGCTCGCTGCCCTAACCGCGGGCACTGTGCGCGCGACTAAGAGAAACAGAGTCGTGCACAAGCGCGCGGCGTTTGCTGGTCGCGCTTAGAAAGCGGACTGTCTCGGTCGCACGCAGCGCACGACCTAGGCAGAGCCGCGCGGAGGCATGAAGTAAATGGGTTGGCCTCACGCATAGGCGCGCCCGGCGCATGGTTGGGGTCACGCGTGTTGCTTGCGCAGTGTCTGGCTCGACCGCGATTGGATTCACGCAGCTACGCCTCGAAATCCAATGAGCATGGCCTAATGGGCCTAGACCAAACAGGTAAAAGCCCAAAATTGAATTTTGGCTCGGATCTGCGTAAATTGTCGTGATGCATGTTGTGAATAACGTGGTGATTGATTGGGGATTATGTTCTGTCTTTGCCGGGTGATATGTTAAGGGTGAAAAAAAGTTCCACCGCGGTTGTACTTTACTGTTTTAATAGAAATGACGGGTGTTGTTGTTCAAAGGAAATATCCCTCCGTCATAGGCTATAGTAGTACAGGAATGATGGCTGAATGAGAGACGATCGAGATGAGAGCGGACGAATAAAACGGTGGCCGAGATGTCCGTCCAGACAAGCCCGAAGACTTGGAGTTTTATTTTTATACAAATAGGATAGAACTAGAAATATCCCCGATCTTTCACACTTTAATAGGTTGAAACTAGGTTTTCTATTAAAGTATATTATATGCGTGTTGGTTTTGAGCGTGATATGGTGCATCATGTGCTTGTTTTTTAACTTTGAGATTCTCCCGAAAGTTAGACTTTAAAATATCAAGTCAATAAAAGGGCGGGGCTCCTATCTTCTATCAAGTTCAAAAACGTTACGACTTAGGGGTACGGTTTTGGTCCATAGAGTTACGGAGCTAAAACCCTCGCCTTTGACGTGAACGCATTTGGATGCACTTCTGATAATTCCGCTCGCCAACAACTCTTTGTCCTCTAATAAAGTGTTATCCTAAGGAGGCAAAGTTCACTCAAAAAGTGGACGATTAGTAGGACGTTGATAGGTAGCACTTGGACAGTCATTCCCAAGAAGTCTGAGTTACAGCTGAGGGACCCTTGACTGAGACAAATTCGTTGAAACTTCTGTCTGACAGAATCGTGTATAACAAGACCTTGGCCGATCAAATATACCATTACACTGTTAAGTTAAGCTAGTTTGATGCAGCGTGGGGAAATCAGCGCCACTGTGGAACTACTCAACGAGGTTTCCGAAATTCGTAAAGGGGGAAAGGTTATCGAGAAAATAGCGAGAGTCAGACGAGAAACTCAAAGTCCTATTTTAGACTGATTAAATACTTCAAATCCTAACTGTCTGTTTATCTTTCTGCAGGTTATTTCTTCTCTATTGACAATGACAAATGCATTATCCGTACATTCGGAAAAACATTCTTTGGTAGGACCAAATTATGTTGACTGACTTAGAAATCTGAGCATCGTCCTTAGGTTGGAAAACTTGAATATGTCTTGGACATTGAAGAGCTCGTGACTCCTAATGCGCAATCGACTGAGCAAGACCTGATTAATCAGTTGGTTGCAGCCCAAGCCCAGTATCGGACTGCTAAGGGCTATAAGGGTAAGGGGGTGGTGCTCGTTGCGACTTCTCGGTCCAAGGGATCGAAAATAAAGCCGAACAAACATAGCCGGCGTATGGGTAGAATCACGAAGAAGGCAAAATCAAAGAAGACTGTGAAGTTGAGGGAAAAGCTCACTGACAAGTGCTTTGCCAGCAGCTGGGTCATTGGAAGCGCGACTGTCCTAAGCTGGAGGCTTCATTTGACGCTTCAGGCAAACAATTAGTTTTCTGTATTCTACCTCGATACTTGACTCAGGGGCTAGCTTCCACATTTGTATTTTGAACCAGAGTCTGGAACGAAGTAGGAAGCTTCGAGTTGGTGAAGTCTAGATCAATGTCGCCAACGGACTTAGTACTTTATGATGTTTTGGTTTTGCCGAAGGGGCTTAAAACCTCGTTGGAAAGACGACATTAAAAATGGTTTATATTACGTCAATCTAGGAGATAAGGTAGAAACTGTAAACGGAATTACCAACTTGTCACCTGGGTCGAAGGAACGATACATATGGCACCTTTGACTAGGTCACGCCGGAGAAGCAAAGGTTAACTAGATAAAAAAGGACGGCCTGATTTGTACGTGACGTCAGGCCCAATCCCAACATGTCAGTCTTGCATCCTACAAAATGACCAAGTCACCCTTCACAGGGACTTTTACGAGGGCCATAGAAGTGTTGAGTTTAATCCATACTGATGTATGACCGTTAAGTGTAACGGCTCGAGGCAATTGCCGCTACTTCATTACATTTACGGATGACCGGTCCCATTACGGGACTGTTTATTTGATGAGACAAAAATCCAAATCTCTTGAAATGTTCAAGGAGTATAACGCATTAGTGGAGAAGCAAACATGCAAGTTCATTAATGCCGTTCGATCAGATCAAGGTGGTGAGTATATGAGTCTTAAGTTCGATGCATTTCTCAGAGATAATGGCATCATTATACAGTTTTCACCTCCCATGACGCCACAGTTGAATGGCGTAGCCGAGCGAAGGAACCGAGCTCTTTTAGATATGGTTCGGTCGATGATGAGTTACACAGATCTCCCCATTTCGATGTGGGTTATGCTTTGGAAAGAGCAGCCTATATCCTTAACAGGATTCCTACCCGTTCTGCCAATAGGATCCCTTATGAATTTTTGGCATAATCGTAAGGCAAGCCTGAATTACATTAGTATCTGGGGTTGCCCTGCCTTTGTGAAAAAGCTGCAGACAGATAAGTTAGAATCGAGGTCAATTATGGTAAGATTCGTCGGTTACCCCGAGGACTCAATGGGGTGTTACTTTTACGTTCCAGACCAATACAGGGTGTTTGTCACTTTACGCGTCACCTTCATGGAGGAGGAATTCGTTAGCGAATGCGGTAAAGGTCGTGAAATAACTCTTAGTGAGTTAAGTGACGAGTCAAATCCAGTTATTCCTGAGTCGTTAGGCGACGTTCTAGAATATGCGGCTCAACCGCAATTGCGCAGGTCTAGTAGGATATCTCAAATGCCTGAGAGATATGGTATGTTACATGTCGAGCACGGGGATGCTGTGATTGAGGGATGCGGGGACGATCCTGTCACATACGACCAGGCAATTGCCGGTACAGACTCCCTCAAGTAACTTGAGGCTATGCAAGCCAAAATGGATTCTATGTATTCAAACCAGGTTTGGACGCTTGTGACCTGCCCAATAGTTTTAGACCGGTTGGCAATAAATGGATCTACAAGAAGAAGATTGGATCTGACGGACAGATGGAAACGTACAAGGCTAGGCTTTCGAAAGGGTATAGCCTAAAAGAGGGTCTTGACTATGAGGAGATCTTTTCACTAGTCGCGATGATTAAGTCCATTCGCAGCAGCATACTATGACTACGAGATCTAGCAGATGGATGTAAAGACCGTGTTCCTGAATGGATTCCTCCAGGAGAAGATCTATATGGAACAACCCAAAGGTTTTACGTCAGATGCAGATGCTAATAAAGTATGCAAGCTGAATCAATCCATGGACTGAAACAAGCTTCAAGGAGTTGGAATCTTCGATTCGATGAAGTAGTTAGGAGCTACTGATTCATAAAGAACGAAGATGAGCCCTGTGTTTATAAAAAGGAAGATGAGCCCTGTGTTTGCAAGTCGACGACATTATCTTCTGAAGCCCTGTGTTTATAAGAAGGAAGATAAGCTATGTGTTCATAAAGAAGAAAGATGAGCCCTGTGTTTATAAGAAGGAAGATGAGTCCACCACTGAAGAAGAGTATATAGGGCTTCAGAAGCAACTAAAGAGGGTGTTTGGATACAAAAGTTCTTAGAAGAACTGCAGGTGGTACCTGGCATAGTGTATCACCCGTTACCATTGTGATGCGACTAGCGGAGCGATCACACAAGCTAAGGAACCCCGTGCTCACAGTAAATCCAAGCACATAGAGAGAAATACCACGTGCTACGTGGGTTTGTTGAGAATGGCTTAATAGTCGTGCAGAAGATCGTCTCAGCGAAAAATGTGGCAGACCCGTTCACGAAGCCACTGTCTCAGGTAGTGCTAGATCGTCACCTCCATAAGATGGGGTTGAGATACTTTAGCACATGGCATTAGTGCAAGTGGGAGATTGTTATGGTTTATGTCCTAGATGTCGTACGAGGATTAGATGTACGAGGGCATTAGTGTAATTTGTAGTGTTTAACTTTTATTATTGGATTATTTGATAACAAAGTTACTTTATTATTGTCGATTTGAGTCTTGAGTACCAAAAGGTGTGGCGACCCTCACTTTCTAATACTGATTAGTGGCGGATTTTCGCAACGTAAGTCGCGGAAGACCCGTCTAATCAAAAACTTTTTCTAAAATAAAATATATTACAATCATATTCGTCTACATCGTCGTCACTATACAAGGGCCGTAGCCCTCAAAATGACAAAACGCTCAAAACCCTAATCGCTCCACAGGTCGCATTCATGTACAGCTCTGCCCTCAAAAGTCCGTGGAGCACCGCCGTCAGCCCGCCTTAACCTCGACGCACATTAGCGTCGGGTTCGGTACCTACAACACGTAAAACCCTGAGCTATTTGCTCAGTAGGTGAAATATGCGTGAATGCAGCGTGCGCTCGATCCCATCCCATATACCTCACAAATGCACGCTCGACTCATCACGACTCATCACATCCCACGACTCCCCGTGACTCTACACTACACCCTCGGGTATCCCACTCAGGTCGCTTTAGAATGGGAAGGCTTCTCAGGTCTCTTTAGAGTCGCCCATTTCCCCGAGTTGAGGTTCACGTTCGGTCTGCCCACTCAGGTCTCTTTAGAGCGGTACGTACTAGAACCTTTCCCTCGCCTATCGCTCGCTCGGCCCACTTAGGTCACTTTAGAGTGGTACGTACTAGAGCATTGGGCAGCCTACTCAGGTCTCTTTAGAGCGGCATACACCCAAACCACTAACGTCCCAACGCTCGGGCGGCCAACTCAGGTCGCTTTAGAGTGGCACGCACCCAAGCACCATCCTATCGCTCGGTCAGCCCACTCAGGTCACTTTAGAGTGGTACCTACTGGAGCACGGGCAGCCTACTCTACTCAGGTCTCTTTAGAGCGGCCTTCACCCACCCTCTATCCGACAAACGGACCAACACCACTCGTCGACTCCCCAAACGTTACCGTTCCGTACGGTACTCAACCCCCTCGCACTGACATGGAATGCAAGTGCAGTGCAAATAACATATGACGTGCGAAAATATTTAAAACACATAAAACATGTAATCATAGAATTCACGTAATCATATAATTCACATATTCACATAATTCATATAATCATGTACGTATAATAATACAACATAGATTCACATAAACGGGTTACGTGTCGTAGATGAAAAATCACCTACCTGTCCTCCTGCTACAGTCAATTATGTAATTCGGTGGAGTCTCTAACTGTAGGTTCTCTGAATATTGAAAATATTTTCACGTTAATAAATTTACTAAGTCATATAGGTTTCGAAAATGCTTAAATTGTCAAAATCCTAAAATTTGTGAAAACCTAAAAATAATGATATTCTTAAAAATAAATAAACCCTAAAATATTGAAAACCCTAGAAGTAGCAAAATTCTAAAATCCCAAAAATTTATTAACTGAAATATAACGTCGAGACATATAAAAATGTCGAATTATACAAATGTCGAGCACTTAAAGGAAAATGTCGAAGCCCTTGTGAAATGTCAAGCATGTTGAAAATGTCGAGCTCCTTCATTCCTTGAAAAAGTCGACATCATTGTAAAATGTCGAGGCACATAATTGAGCAGAGAATAAATGTCGGGATTATCGAATAGTTATCGAGATCTTTAGTAATATCGAGCTTACAAATGTCGAAGTGTTTCATAAAGATATCGAGATCTTGTTAACTCTATGAGGATGTCGACATCTTTTCATACAATGTCGAGCTCTTAAATGTCGATACAATATCGGGCTCTATTTCCTAAAATGTCGATATGTGTTTATAACAAAATGTCGAGATGTATATTGTAATATTATACGTAAGAATCTCGACATGAGACAGGAAATGATTTCGAGTTGTACATGGGATGTCGAGATTATAAATCAAATGTCGAGGTATAATATCACATAATTTCGACATATGTTTTAGCACATCATTTCGAGATTGTCTCGAGTCTTCACTCGACATTTTTTTCTACAGTCTACTAAACTGAAAACCATTTCATCCCTCGGCACTTTCGATCAAAGCACCACACTTCTCCAAGAACAGTTTGAAGATTTATAGACCTTATCAAAACCCTAAAAATCAATAATTAGAGCCCTACTTCTAAGTAAAACCTAAAATTATGCAACTACTGAATCGCAAAGGACCTTAACATACTTAATTATGAATAAAAGCATGAATTTAAACAGATAGATTAAGATGAAGATTCATACCAACTTAGCTTACAACACCTCTGGCTTCGTTCCTTTTCTTCTCCAAGTGGTGTTCGAAATTTTCTTTATTATGTCTGAGACTTCTATCGTAAGTTTTCATCTAATAGTATAAGAGTTTCCTTTTTCATCCTTATTCTCATTTGGCGTGTATATTGAAACAAGTGACATCAATCCTATACTAATCCTTATCTTAAATGAACTTATGTATATTATTTTATTACCTTACCATATGACCAAGTAATCGACTTATTGTAGTTATCTTCTTTATCAAGTTTTAAGGGTTTCGACCATTTATAAATCTTGAGCATGACATTCAAGGTTTCGAGATTTTTAATTTATCAATATCGTCATTTCAATACCTTATAATTTTGACATTCATTCATTTAGAGATTTAATACTTCAAGCTTCAAGGGTTTCGAGATCCAAAGATCTCGAGATTCCTAGTTCCGACACCCTAATATATCAAAATCTCTATCTAACCATTTTGAAATCGATTCTTACTAATCGTGTACCTTAAAATGTGGTATTAGCACCTAATTATTCTAAATTAAATTTCTAGGTTAGCATGTCATATACTAGAAACCCTAAAATAAATACTATCCTGATTTCAATTAATTCCTCTACTTGGTTAGTACCCTAATAGTACCTATAGATATTATTATATCACATGTAGCATGAAGTCACATAAATTTATGTAATATCATAGAAATAAACACATAAAAGTCACAAAACATGTCTCTACCACTAATTTTACTGTAAATCCCGTAATTATATTTTACGGGTATTACATCCTCCCCTCCTTAAAAGAATTTCGCCCCCGAAATTCGCCGATTGGTGAAACTTGGGGTAACGACTTCTCCTATTCTTATGATCTATCTATCTCCTATTAAGGTGGCCCACCTTCATTTAGGTGGCACATTTAAACGTGTGGCCTAATTTCTAGGATCATCTAATTTCTTATGTCTAGGATCGCTTGTCCATTCTCCATGTCTCCTAGAAATACTTGTTCCTACTTCCATCACACTTCCGCTGCGCAACTCTAACATCTAGTCCGACTTACTTAAATGGAGCTGGGATCATTCTCACTTATGTCACACATTTATTCCACACCAATAAACATGCGGCTCCGAATGAGCATGCTTATAAGCATTTCGAGATACCTGTCATCCTTGATGGGCTCGGTTCTTCTTCTTCGCTTGTTAAAGTGTATACTCGGGCTTGTGTCAGTGGAGGTCGTACAGGCACTGGGGCTGGATTTCTGGGACGGTATTCTGGACAGTCTTTTACAACATGTCCCAGTTTGCCGCATTTGAAACATTGCGGGTTGAATTTAGGTCCTGCTCCAAAACATAAGCCGCTATGATATCGTCCGCATTGCGGACATTGGGGATTGATAGTTGGGGGTCGAAAAGGAAAATTAGTTGCCCCTAAGTTCGGTCTTGGTCGCCAGTTTTGTGGTCCTTGGCGAAAATTCTGGTTGTTGTTGGGGCCTGCTTCGTAGTACTGTCGTTTCTTACTTTCGTTTCCTTGATGATTATCCATTTTCTTCTTCGCCTCCTGAGATGCCAAAATTTGGGATTCCGCTTGCTCTGCAATCATTGCTCGTTCCGCCACCTGAGCAAATGCTACTCCTCGCGTCCCTGCCATGCTAACATCTCGGTAGATCTCCGGTTTGAGACCTACCTGGAACCGTTCGATCTTTAGGGCGTCGTTCGCCACCATGTGCGGGGCGAAGCGGGACAGTTCCTCAAACTTGCGAATATATTCCGCGATGGGTTTTTCGCCTTGTTTGAGGTTGATGAATTCGTTCATCTTGCGGGTTCGGTCGTAGGTTGTGAAATACTTGTCGCGGAACAGTTGTTCAAATCTTTCCCACGACATAGTCATCGGGTCCTCCAAGATTTTGACGGTGTCCCACCAAAATCTTGCGTTCCCGCGGAGCATGGAGATAGCGCATAATACTTTCTCATTTTCGGGAATTCGGCTGTAAAGGAACATGTCCTCGATAGTTCGCAGCCAATCCTCGGCCACGGTAGGATCAATAGCGTCCTCAAAAGTAGGAGGGTTCAACTTTCGGAACCGTTCCCCTATGATCTCTATACGCTCAGGCTGAGGAGACGGTTGGTATGCGGAGGATGCTTGATGTTGGATAAGAGCATTAATCTGATCCGATTGTCGCTGGATCAGTTCGGTAAGCTTCATAATGGTCGAGTCGCGTTCATGTACTGGGGACTCAGGTTCGTCCCTACGACTCGAACTACCTACGTTCTCTCTACGGGTTTTCGGCATTCTTATTCCTATTATCTACAAATAGCCAGGTAAGAAACACATCATTTTAAACACATAATCATATCGTACCGTAAAACTTATAGGCAAGGCCGATTCTCCAGGCTTTTGAGCAGCTGTACATGGACAGTCTACAGAATCTATATCCTAAGCTCTGATACCACCTGTGGCGACCCTCACTTTCTAATACTGATTAGTGGCGGATTTTCGCAACGTAAGTCGCGGAAGACCCGTCTAATCAAAAACTTTTTCTAAAATAAAATATATTACAATCATATTCGTCTACATCGTCGTCACTATACAAGGGCCGTAGCCCTCAAAATGACAAAACGCTCAAAACCCTAATCGCTCCACAGGTCGCATCCATGTACAGCTCTGCCCTCAAAAGTCCGTGGAGCACCGCCGTCAGCCCGCCTTAACCTCGACGCACATTAGCGTCGGGTTCGGTACCTACAACACGTAAAACCCTGAGCTATTTGCTCAGTAGGTGAAATATGCGTGAATGCAGCGTGCGCTCGATCCCATCCCATATACCTCACAAATGCACGCTCGACTCATCACGACTCATCACATCCCACGACTCCCCGTGACTCTACACTACACCCTCGGGTATCCCACTCAGGTCGCTTTAGAATGGGAAGGCTTCTCAGGTCTCTTTAGAGTCGCCCATTTCCCCGAGTTGAGGTTCACGTTCGGTCTGCCCACTCAGGTCTCTTTAGAGCGGTACGTACTAGAACCTTTCCCTCGCCTATCGCTCGCTCGGCCCACTCAGGTCACTTTAGAGTGGTACGTACTAGAGCATTGGGCAGCCTACTCAGGTCTCTTTAGAGCGGCATACACCCAAACCACTAACGTCCCAACGCTCGGGCGGCCAACTCAGGTCGCTTTAGAGTGGCACGCACCCAAGCACCATCCTATCGCTCGGTCAGCCCACTCAGGTCACTTTAGAGTGGTACCTACTGGAGCACGGGCAGCCTACTCTACTCAGGTCTCTTTAGAGCGGCCTTCACCCACCCTCTATCCGACAAACGGACCAACACCACTCGTCGACTCCCCAAACGTTACCGTTCCGTACGGTACTCAACCCCCTCGCACTGACATGGAATGCAAGTGCAGTGCAAATAACATATGACGTGCGAAAATATTTAAAACACATAAAACATGTAATCATAGAATTCACGTAATCATATAATTCACATATTCACATAATTCATATAATCATGTACGTATAATAATACAACATAGATTCACATAAACGGGTTACGTGTCGTAGATGAAAAATCACCTACCTGTCCTCCTGCTACAGTCAATTATGTAATTCGGTGGAGTCTCTAACTGTAGGTTCTCTGAATATTGAAAATATTTTCACGTTAATAAATTTACTAAGTCATATAGGTTTCGAAAATGCTTAAATTATCAAAATCCTAAAATTTGTGAAAACCTAAAAATAATGATATTCTTAAAAATAAATAAACCCTAAAATATTGAAAACCCTAGAAGTAGCAAAATTCTAAAATCCCAAAAATTTATTAACTGAAATATAACGTCGAGACATATAAAAATGTCGAATTATACAAATGTCGAGCACTTAAAGGAAAATGTCGAAGCCCTTGTGAAATGTCAAGCATGTTGAAAATGTCGAGCTCCTTCATTCCTTGAAAAAGTCGACATCATTGTAAAATGTCGAGGCACATAATTGAGCAGAGAATAAATGTCGGGATTATCGAATAGTTATCGAGATCTTTAGTAATATCGAGCTTACAAATGTCGAAGTGTTTCATAAAGATATTGAGATCTTGTTAACTCTATGAGGATGTCGACATCTTTTCATACAATGTCGAGCTCTTAAATGTCGATACAATATCGGGCTCTATTTCCTAAAATGTCGATATGTGTTTATAACAAAATGTCGAGATGTATATTGTAATATTATACGTAAGAATCTCGACATGAGACAGGAAATGATTTCGAGTTGTACATGGGATGTCGAGATTATAAATCAAATGTCGAGGTATAATATCACATAATTTCGACATATGTTTTAGCACATCATTTCGAGATTGTCTCGAGTCTTCACTCGACATTTTTTTCTACAGTCTACTAAACTGAAAACCATTTCATCCCTCGGCACTTTCGATCAAAGCACCACACTTCTCCAAGAACAGTTTGAAGATTTATAGACCTTATCAAAACCCTAAAAATCAATAATTAGAGCCCTACTTCTAAGTAAAACCTAAAATTATGCAACTACTGAATCGCAAAGGACCTTAACATACTTAATTATGAATAAAAGCATGAATTTAAACAGATAGATTAAGATGAAGATTCATACCAACTTAGCTTACAACACCTCTGGCTTCGTTCCTTTTCTTCTCCAAGTGGTGTTCGAAATTTTCTTTATTATGTCTGAGACTTCTATCGTAAGTTTTCATCTAATAGTATAAGAGTTTCCTTTTTCATCCTTATTCTCATTTGGCGTGTATATTGAAACAAGTGACATCAATCCTATACTAATCCTTATCTTAAATGAACTTATGTATATTATTTTATTACCTTACCATATGACCAAGTAATCGACTTATTGTAGTTATCTTCTTTATCAAGTTTTAAGGGTTTCGACCATTTATAAATCTTGAGCATGACATTCAAGGTTTCGAGATTTTTAATTTATCAATATCGTCATTTCAATACCTTATAATTTTGACATTCATTCATTTAGAGATTTAATACTTCAAGCTTCAAGGGTTTCGAGATCCAAAGATCTCGAGATTCCTAGTTCCGACACCCTAATATATCAAAATCTCTATCTAACCATTTTGAAATCGATTCTTACTAATCGTGTACCTTAAAATGTGGTATTAGCACCTAATTATTCTAAATTAAATTTCTAGGTTAGCATGTCATATACTAGAAACCCTAAAATAAATACTATCCTGATTTCAATTAATTACTCTACTTGGTTAGTACCCTAATAGTACCTATAGATATTATTATATCACATGTAGCATGAAGTCACATAAATTTATGTAATATCATAGAAATAAACACATAAAAGTCACAAAACATGTCTCTACCACTAATTTTATTGTAAATCCCGTAATTATATTTTACGGGTATTACAAAAGGCATATTGTTACTTCGTCTAAATAAATTCACCTTGCATCGGGTTAACAAGACGAATTAATAAAACCTCAATATTTACAGTTCAGTTACTGGTTCTGTAAGGGCAGAGATGAGGCACCAGTAAGCTGAAACACTGTATCATTAAATTAAGTCCACAATTCATAGACTCCAGTAGGGTGACTGGATAGACAAGTATGACTTGCTTGTCGACGGTCCAATACGGTTGTGCCAACCGTTCAGTTGGGAAGTGAGAGCCCGTGACATCGATACAAGACAAATCAGGGGATTGTCTGTATTTGGACATTGGCTCATAATCGAACAATCACACGCTGGGAAAGTCATTGATCGATCGATTGACTGTAGTAGTCTACGTGAACCTTAGACCGAAAGGGTTAATTCAGGGTTGGTCTTAGGGTCTTGATATGTCACTAGTTTGTAAGGCCCGAATCGCCAGGTGCATGAGTCAGCGGCGAAATGCGGTCTTGACTTTTCGACGCGATTTCCAGTTATACTGCGGCGGGATTTACGCGTCGATTAAATTTGAGGTTAACGTCCTATGGAGTTTCGATGTGAGGGAATTTACCTACGTCTTTGGCCAGAGCTCATAACTGACACACGATAGTCATGGAGGGCAGTTTGGTAAATGTCACCGACACGAACATCATAGAGTCGAGTTCTGTAAGTTCGACTACGCATGACTTCCACTCGACCGGGAAAACGTAAAGGGTTTATATGTAGGACCATAATCTATGGTCGGTTCGTTAAGAATATGATGTTCGTACTCCACTCGGGATCGGTTCGGTACCACGGGGCTGGCTATGTCAATACTGAACTCCTAGATTCCTCCCAGAGCCGGTTGAGACGACCCAAGAGAGTCAGGCTTAAAAAGGACAACCGAAAGAACGCCAATATGAGAAAGAGCAGGTTGCGGCCTGGTATTGAGAGATTAGGGTTTAGGGCTTAGCCGAAATCCTAATTGGACAAAATAACTAGGTTTTACTAGTGATGGGCAAAATGGTCTTTTGACCTCACGAAATATTTTTGAAATAAAATAATGGATATTTATTGTTTAGTATATGACATAATATTTGATTTAAATCTTTATTATTGTTTTGGAAAAAAAATAGAATTTTGAAATTAAATAATATATATATATATGATATATATAATTTCGATTTTAATTTCGAAATAATTTCGGAAATGATATATATTGAATATTATATATTTAAAATATACTAAATAAAGACTTTTTACATTAATTTATATTAGATATTTATTAATATTAAATTCAAAATTTAAACCTATAAAGGAGACTTGGTTTTTAGAGAGTATTTCAGATTTTCTTCTCCCACTCCCATTTACTAAGTTTCGGCCAACCCTAGCCTACAAAAAGGGATTTTCGAGACCCCTACTAAGGCTAATCGAAAAAGTGGCCAAAACTGGGATTTGAGCCATTTCCTCTCTCTCACTCGATCTCTTTCCCTTCCGGGGCAGCAGACGAGCACTCTTGGCCTAGCCGCATACAACAAGGGCTGCTCGTAACGTTATAAGGTGCCGACATGACGATCTTGTGCCAAGTTCGTGTGCTTTTGGTGATAGGAGAGGGATGCTACGTCCCATGGATTCGAAGGGTTCGCAGCTAGCCATCTTCATTAATTTTCGTCAAGGTATAATGGTTGGACTCTTTTCTATTTGTGTTCTTATGTTCTTGTGAAACACCGAGCGATCCAAGGCATAGGGTGGAATCTCGGAAAAAATTTAAACTTCCGCCGTTCTAGGAACGAGTGCCTGGGGACCCTGCCGGGATTCCCAACATGTACAGCTCTCCGAATGTAAGAGAACTCCCAATCATAACACAAGGTTGAACTACTGTACGGGAGTTGCGACTAGCGAAGGTAGAGCTGATATTGAAGGGAAATCCCCAATCCAAACACAAGGTTGAACAAAATTAGGTGGAGTCGTGATTATTGAAAGAGGGATCGGACACAAAAAAAAAAGAGAAAATATGGCAAGCAGCCTCAACACGACATCCAAAGGCGAAGTTTCCACCACGTGTACGCCTCTTCGAATCTGAAGAGAACTCCCTTATCCCAACACAAGGTTGAAAAAACTGTAGGGGGACTTGTGTCGTATCGAAGGGAGAGATCGCACACAAAGAAAGAAGATACGACAAGAAACTTCGAATACCTTTCAAAAAGAGAAATTCAAGAGACGGTGAGCTTGAAGACCTCCTAAACAAGAGGTCGCAAAACAAGACAAAGGAGGAAGTGATGGAAGATGAATACGTACACACACGCTTCCGCCAATGCATACTTTGATTCGTGTTCTTCTAGGACTCAGGATCACGACACAAAACGAAGATAACCAGCACTTAGTTGCAACAAGGGGGAGATTGTTAGGAATTAATTTATTGTTTTAAATTAAATTTTTTATCTTATACATGTATTTTATTTAAGTGATCTAGATTCTATATAATAGAGTCTAGTGAGCTTTTATTTATAATGGACTTATTTAATGTAAGCCTTTTTACTTGTAATGGGCTTGCAAGAGTTTAAGTACAATATTACCATTATGTAGTATAAGTACTAAAACGCTAACACATTGTTAGGGTACTTGTGTGTGAAATTATCTATAGATAGAGAAATTTGGTTAGAGAATGAGCCGTTCCCAACTGTAGAATACACATTAGAATTGTGCTTTGATTTATTAGCTATCTTTGTAATGGGGCGTTTAATTCATTTGTCGATAGATTAGGATTAAATTGATATTTATACCAAGTCTGTTTGGTATAAATAGAATTGTAACTATCGAATTCAATAGAGAAAGTTTTAGAATTTGATTTGGAAGGCTGTCAAATTTCTAGAGAGAGAAACAACAAATACTTTCTCACACTACAAAGTTCTCTCTCAAGTTCAACAACAAATGGTTTTTCGATCAAAATTCATTCTTAAAAACTCTAGTCGATTACCTTAGAATTCCTGCCTAGGATCAATCGCGTTGATAGTTCAGGACCTAACAATTGGTATCAGAGCAGATTTGTCTGTTTTGAATCGAAATTGTTAGAAATTAGGATCGAATTACTATTCTGAAACTATTTTTGTTCGCAAACAGTATTCGCACGAAATTTGAAATTTGATCTAATTGCTTGATTTCTGTGATTTCATGCATTGAATTTGATGTATCTGTGCTCACTTAAGCGTTAGAATTCGATTGAGATTCGATCGGTACAGTTTAGAACTTTGATTCTGTCGAAATTTGGATTCGTATGAGAGTTCCTGTTTGCGATGAACTGATATGAACATGATTTTGCTAAGGAATTAGACATTTTTTGCTTCATAACATGTTTAATCTTCTATTCGTGCGTAATCTGTAGATAAATTCGAGCAATTACCCGTAATTACACTGATCAATTTGTTGTTTTTGCATGAATTCTGTCTTAATTTAGTATTCTGTGACTATTTGCGCCTGTTTAATTTTTCTCGCTAAATTTTCGATCGGCTGAATTTCTCGATCGAAAACTCTGTGCGAGAAATTTTCTCGATTAGAATTCGAAGATTAGTTACTGAAGTCGCTGTCATCAATAGCTGTTTTAGCAGAAAAATTTCTCGAGCATTATTTTAGCGAAAATCTTTTTCGATGAGAACCATTTTGACCACGCGTAAACCTTTTACTCTCGAAAAACATTTTCGGTCAGACATTCCTGTTTGACTTAGCGATTAAATCATTTTTGCTCGAAAAACTTTTTCGGTCTACCAATCTATTTTGACTCAGCGAGAAACTCTCCATCAGTATTGTTTCTCAACGATCAAAGTTAATTTACGCATCGAAATTTTTTTTCGACCGCCTAATATCGATCAGTTTATCGCTCGAAAAATTTTTTGCGAACAGCAACTTATGCGCAAAAACAGTAACCAAAATTATTTTCGAAGACTTTATTTTTGGATCAAACTTTAAAGATTGAACCAAAATAATTCTCGATCGCTTGCGCACTAACAACTTTGTTACTTGTGAAGCACATATCCAATTATTCAAACAACATACAAAGATCCAACAAAAATCAACTTAATAATATAGATGCATATTCACTCGCAAATGACAACCGTCCACCAAGCGGCGAATACAGAGTATGGCGCAGCCGTTTCCTCAACTTCAAAGAACTCAAAGACCAAGCCGAGAACCTTCTTGCATCTCTCAAAGAAGGACCAGCTCAGTTTTGGGTTGAACAAGCAGCTAACTCAACTAACATTCCGCCTCTACCTGCAGTCCGACGACTTAAAACTCCTAGTGAGTATAACGAGGCAGAAAGATTGAGAGCAAAGGCTGATCTCGGCTGCAAATCATAGCTCATGCAAGGCATCTCAAATGACATCTATATGCAGATAGCATTCCTACGGCAAAGGGAATGTGGGATGAGCTCTATCGCATGATGCAGCATACCAAAGCTGGAGTCAAAGCCAAAAAGGCCAACATCCTAACTGCTTATGATTCATTTAAAGCTAAGGCAGAGGAGAGCTTACACGATTCATATGAGCGATACTCACTCTTCTCAACGAAATGAGGAAGATAGAAATCCCTAAGACAAAAATGGAGATGAAGATCAGATTTTTGTCATCCCTGCGCACCGAATGGAGAAAGATATCCACTCAGCTGCGACAAACGAAAGATCTAGACGAGATGGATATACATGCTGTGTTCGATAATCTCGCACAACACGAAGAAGATATCGGCGAGATTCAGAAAGAACAGAAGGGCAAGCATACCGAGGATTCAGTAGCCATGATCTCAGAGAAGAAGAGCTCTCGCTCTCGTAAATAGAAGCACGTTAAGCCTCCTAGCTCATCCGACTCAGAAGCAGAGTCAGATTCTAACTTAGAGCCCAATATGAAGGCATTAGGAAAGCAGTTGGCTCTAATTGAAAGAATAATGAGCAAGCAATACTACAAGAAGACGTCCTCCTCGTCCGCAAACAGACTATAGACCTCCAGCTCGAAGAACAAGGACAAATCACCCGAGCCTTTCGAGGGTAAGAACTTCAAAGAATCAAATAAATGCTTTAACTGCGGCAAGCTTCGTCACTTTGCCCGTGAATGCACTCTCCCGAAGAAGAGAGATGCCAACTGCTACTCCAAGAAGCTTCAACTCACTAAGCAGAAAGAAGTAGAAGTAGCTCTCATGGCAGAGCAAGACCACTAGCTCGAGGACACTTCAAACTCTGAAGAAGAAAGTCTTGCTCTTATGGCTCACCTAGACGATGACTCGGACGTCGAACCATCACAAAGGACGGATGATGACCATGCATGCACATCGTCTCAGGAGGTAGATTGACTAAATTCCACATTATTGACCATGTTAGAATCGTACAAATTAGACTACGCTAACATGAAATGTGAGCAGAAAAACATAAAGAAATTAGATGAGAGACTAGCTATTAGTGAGCGAAATTTTCAATTACTATTTGATGAGAATTTTCATATAGAAATTCTCTTATCAACTGCAAATGAGAAAACCGCTAGTCTAGAATCTAAGTAGCCTCCTTAGAAAATAAGAATAGCGACCTAGAAAAAGAACTAAGCGAACGTAACAGAGAGTTAGAAACATCTAGAAAATAACTAAACAGCACTATGTGATGAACGAATGAAACTCTGTTCTAGGATCAAACTCTTAGATGATAGACTGACTTCTAGGGGACAAACTGCACAGACTATTCATCTAAATCAGCCTTAAGAGACTGACATTTATAGCGCTAAGGAAGGTTTAGGATCGATACAACTTAATGAAAGTTGATTGCATTCAACTCTATGACATACGATACATGGGTTTGGGACTAGCTTCCCTTATGACGTTTACTAGCGCATCTGAGACAAATGCGTTAGAAGAAGAAAAGCGTAAAGCTAAAACTAGGGCTGAGATTCCCTTCGATTACACGGAAATGAATAACAGTTACAAAACTCGGGAGATACCCCAGTATTGTGACTGTGATTCAATCTACTCATTACGACCTCCATGTCATGTCTGAGGAAGCCACTACTTATTATTCTGAACATTCTTCTTCCCTTTATATTCCTCCTATTGTTAAGAAGATTGAGGAATTGTGCTCATCATTCGAAATCGAAAAGAAGAAGTTTGAAGTGAAAAAGCAAGCGTTCTTAAAAGAGATAGAGCATCTCAAAGCTTCCCATCTTTCCCAAAATATTTCTCACGCATTCTCACATCCCATAAAAGAAAAACTCATTCTAAAGAGCGTGAAGAAAGAAAAATCGCCTTCTCGTGCCTTAAATTCCGAATGCAATCCTCTTTCTGTACAAATAAATGACACTCGTAAAACAGCCTACTATCTTTAGAAGCACTAATTTTGAGAAAAGATCTTCTTCACTCATGTGCTCACCTAAGGTATCCTGTCGAGATCCAATCCGCTAAAGAAAAGATCTTTTCCTCGACCAAGCCTTCATCGGCATTTGTTCTTCTCAGGACTTCAAGTAAGGCAGCTCGATGATGGAATTTTCATAAGTCAGACCAAGTACATCAAGGACATCTTGAAGAAATTCCATCAGGATCAGAGCAAGCCTCTTAGCACTTCCATGGCAACAAGCTGCAAGTTGGATGCCGATCCCTCAGGAAAAGTGGTCGACATCAATCTCTATTGCAGCATCATTGGTTCTCTTCTGTATCTCACCACAAGTCGGCCGGACATCATGTTTGCCACGTGTGCCCGTTTCCAAGCCGATCCCAAAGAATCCCACATGCTAGCGGTCAAGCGGATCCTGCGCTACCTCAAGGGCACTTCTACTCTAGGACTGTGGTATCTCAAAGGTACGAACTTTAAACTAATTGGCTACACTGATGCTGATTATGCAGGTTGCCGAATGGACAGGAAGAGTACGTCCGGTGGCGCTCAATTTTTTGGTCTCAACATCGACGACCGAAGCAGAATACGTTTCGGCTGTTAGGAATATGCCCTCGAATGCTATACGAGGATTAGATTGTATCGGGCATTAGCTTAGACCTTTTATGTAATAAGATATTTTTTGTGTGTTTATTGAAAGGCGTTGTTCGTTTATTGGATATAAGAGTACTTTACTAAGCATCCGGTAAAGCAATAAATGAACAAATCCAAATGTGTCGAGTTGAGTCACTATTCTCGATGAGTACGAGAGAGGAAGGCACCAGTGGACTCTTAACCTCGAGCATTAAAAGTCCGTAAGCATTAGGCTCCAGTTGGGTGCTGGATAACCGATTACGGCTTATTTGTCGATGACCTATCGAGTGCCGATACCCCCTTGAAAGCGGAGGTCATGACATGTGATGCGAGTCGAATCAAGGGATTGAATCGTTTCATGGACACTGACTCACGGGTCGTACGGTCGAACATGGCTATTACTCAAGGAGTGTCAATGACCGACGACAACACTATAGTAGTCTACGTGAACCTTAGACTGAAAGGGGCTTTGGCGGAGTTGACTTCGAAGTCTTGACTGTCACTGGTTCCCCTCGACCCGATTTGCTGTTGCATGGGTCAGCGGGCCAGATGCGGTTTTGATGACGATTTGTGATTGCCGGGCTTAGACCTCCGAGTACGGATTCACAGTCTCGCAAGTAATCGAGATAAGTGTCCTATGAGGACGGCGACGGGAAATTACGAAATCCTTGGCCAAGGTATTGAACTAACTCATGTTAGACATAGAGGATAGTTTGGTAATTTGCCTCGTCCCCGTTTTATCATAGAATCGAGTATAGTGAGTTTGACATAGACCATGGCTCTCACTCGATTGGGACACAGCTGAAGGGTTTATACGTAGTACTATAATCTATAGTAAGGTTCTCGAATAAAGACTGGATCGAAATTCGCACTCGAATCCGGTTACGGTCAGGTATTGCGGGATTGACTAGGTAACTGCCGGACTCTTGGATTCCTCCCTTGCCGATTGAGTCGAACCTAGAGAGTCGGGCTTAAAAAGGATCATCAAAGTGTACTGATAAGAAGAGAAGTGTTTTGGGCCTTAACGGGCCTTGGGCCGTTGGGCCGCGCCTTAGTGGGCCTCGAGCCGTTTAATGGACCGAAGTCGGACTTCGTACGAAACTAACTTTGAGACTTGGGCTTGGCCAAGTGCTTAAAAGGCTTGAGGGTAAAATTGGAATTTGACCTTAAGCTAATTTTCGGATTATGCCTTGGGAATTAATTTCGAAAATTAAATATAAATATAGAAATAATATATTTGGAATAATATTTATTTTAAGGTGAAAATTTCGAAATTAATCTTGGATTAAGTTTCGAATTTTATACCATATTTACATATACTTAGTTTGACTTAGTATTTAAGTTAGTTGTCTAATTATGGTAAGTATCCTTATATGAATTTTGAATTAAATAAGGGAGAGAAAGATATGGCAAAATCGAAAACCATATCTTTGAGATATCCTAGGGATTTCCAAATATATCATAGTATAAATGGGGCAGCCCCATTTCATAATTTGGAGTGAAAATTTCGTCCATAACAGAGGCACAAAACACACACCGAAAAAAAAACTTATTTCTCCCACGCACGGCTCGGTTCTCTCTAGCCATCTTTAGAGAACTGATTCCGTGGTACACAGCGAGGTCGGCGTGACGACCTAGTGCCATCCACCACCATCGACGAAGTCTTGAAGAAAAGGACGAGGAGCTGCCACTCGCTTCAACTGGTAATTCTCTACGGGTTTGACCCGCCTTATTACATGTCTATGTGTTACTATTCTGATCGGAGCAACGAGGGCAATAAGGGAACCCGGAAAATTATTGTTCCGCACCGTACCCGGGGAAGTGGCGTCTCCGGGAGACACCGGGTAACCCAACAGCGGCCGCCAGCTGTCGCTCACAAATGCTATGGGTACAATTTAAATAATATACCCATATATAGTGATAGTCAGAGTGTCATTGCTATAATGTGTAATCCTGGTCACCACTCACGCACAAAACACATCAACATAAAGGCACGATTGATATGTATTTCGTGAATACGGAGTATCAACTAGCCGACATTTTCACCAAGGCATTGGATGAAAAACGATTCCAATTCCTTTTCGTTAAATTAGACATGTTGAACCTCATGTGATATGTGCTTTACCTGATCTTCTGTGCTTTCATATGATCTATTATGTGTGTTTTCTGTACTTAATTGTCATATCTTGCGTGAAAATTGAAAATAGTAATAATAAAATCTATAATAATACCCAAAAATATTATACATATACTTATACTATTAGGGGGATGAAGATAATCTTTAGGATGCTTTGATCCAGTCACAAATAATTTTCCCCGACATGCGATTTATTGATTGCTTAATTTTGTCATTCTAAGTCGCATTCTTCTCTAAAGCTCATTGGCTTGCTCCAATAGACAAAAAGTCACTTTACATATGTGAGAATTCTAACCTTTTAGTTTTCTTTCTAACGATTTACTCTTGAGCAAGTCACACATATGTGAGAATTTCCTCACTCGGCCAAATAGAAAAATTCAATCCTTTAAACATAGCATCTAGTCATCCCTTTTAAGCCTTCTCCGATCACCTTTTCTTCATTTGAAACCCGTTCAAGCCTTCAACCGAATTCCAAATTCTTCGGACGGATATTCAAACGAGAAAAGGAGGGTGAGAAAAATACGAAAAAAAGGAAGATGACAAAAGAAGGTGGAATACACACACGAGGAATGCTCAACGCACAAAAAGCAGTCCAAAAGAACCTGCCCTCCCAATTATCGAGATCATTCAGAAATCATAAGAAGAGGGGCATGGATCTTGCTGTGAACTTCTCCTTCGATAATCTCATACGCTCGTCAGAAGGGGTGGAAAGAGGGGCACCACTAAGTGAACTTCTCCAACGATAATCCGGTATTATATCGGGAAAGAGAAGAGGAGCACGGCCTTGGGTACGAATTCCACAACTGTGAACTTCTCCAAATTGATAATCTCTGAAACCTCTCTAGAGATTAAGAGAAGAGGAGCACGATCGACCCGAACCAACAAGAAGAACTTCGCCTTAGATAATCTCTTAGCCTCATAGAGAAGCGGAGCTTCAGCTTGAGCAAGGACAGAAAAGAAACAAAAAAAATTAAAGGATGAAAAAGAAAAATCAAGATTAAAATACCGGTGAAAAGAAGGACGAAGAAAAGGAAGATGATCTTTAGCCCACAATTCCCAAATATTCCTTCCCTTCTAAGTCAGAGCCCAAATTAAAATCCTTCAAAGTCCCTCTGATTCCAAAACGACGGTCTCTCGCTTGGTGGAATAATTAAAAGTGCCTTTATCACAGGTAAATTGACAAAATTTTGCTTGTGTCGACCCGAGCGATATATTTATAAAATCCCACGATAAAAATAATTGACCGCTAGAGCGAACATAGTGACAGTTGTCGAAGCAAAATTTTATGTGTATTGTGAAATTTTATGCGTGAATGTTGATCAAAGCAAAATAATCTGACCCAATTATTAGTAATATTAGTATACATATACAAAGGAAAATAAAAAAATATTACAATAAAATTACAAATTTTTTTGCATTTTATTTTTCTTATTTTCTTTCATATTTTAGTTAATATGATTTCACACACTTTGACATGCAATTTTATTTTGCATATGCACGGGGATTAAATGCGATTTTTTTACACGTAAATTTTCATATGCATGTTTAGGGGACCGCTATGCGAATTTGCTAACATGCGTGTTTTATATGCTTCCAACATAAATTGACCTTATACATGACTTGTGTAAAATTCATGCATATCTTGGCAAAATTGGAATTATCGCAAGCTATGTGCACAAATTGAGGGGGAGCATATACGAATATATGCTATTAGCATCAAATAATTTTGGCGTTTTTCTCTACGTGTTTCAGAAAATTTTTCGAACACAACTAGGGATTCGGACGTCATGAAACTTCAAAACAGGGAGTTAATTGCATTCATTAAAAAAATTAAGGGAGGCATGATTAAAATATGTGCTGATTAACTCTAATATTTCTAATGTTTTTCTCTAAGTGGTACATATTTTTCGAAATCCATCCAAGGTGCGAGACATTACAATTATGATATTCAGGGAGTTAATTGCATTTATTTTAAATCTTAGGGGGAGCAGTAATGTGACTGAACGTGAATTCAGGGCCAATCCGATATTTTAGGAAACTAACCATCGTAAATCACTGGGTCCAAAATATAATTTCGAACCCAGTTTCTCGAGTGAAAAATTCTAATGGGCCTGTCTAATCTCAAAACCCAATGTGTCTTGTCAGCCCATTGAAATAAGTTCGCTTTTGCAGTCGAAAAAGTTTCACTCACGCAAAACTCTCAATCGCAAAACTTACAGTGTCCTTTCGTTCTCTCTCGAAAACTTTTAAAAAGCCGATTCAATACTGTAATCCTTCGTTTCTTAACCTGCAATTGTCTTTTTAAGGTAGAAGCGACACTTATTTGCTGAATGCATGTTTATACTCGTAGTTTGCGTCTATATTCTAAAGTTTTTCGCACGATTACTTGTTAGAATTCTCGTTTGTGTTCTTAGTTTGAAAACCGAATGCTATTTCATAGTGATTTAGGCCTTTCTATATGAATATCTGGGTAATGTCTGTGAGTTAAGTCAGTTGTCGTGTTTTCGCACTATCTGTTAGTATAGTTTTTCGGTAATCTGTGTTTATAATGCTTGAAAGTTTCGATTTTTGACTATCGGGGTTTTTTGAATGTTCATCGCAGTCGAAGAACTTTCTCGGTCGCAAACAGTATCAATTGAAATTCTATTAGATTGAGACATTGTTTGCATCGAAAAAGATTTTCGATCGCCAATTTTTGTTAAGTCTGAAAATTGATGACTTTGACCGCAAAGCTTACTCTCGAAAATATTAATTCTAAATCGGATTTTATGTGAGTGAAAAACTTATGAGCGGAAATTGTAATTCTCGATGCAACAGTTTCTCGAGCGTAAACCTACTATCGAACAAAATTGAAATTTTTTATATTATTTTTTTCCGATCGTAAAATTTGGCGGTGGAAAAATCAATGTCAACGCTGAATTTCTCGATCGTAAAATATTCGCGGCAAAGAGTTTGAAATTTTCAGAGTATTTTGTTCGATCGAAATTTTTCTCTGCGATTAACTTATTTTCTTGTTGATAATTTATTCGATCGACAAACTTCACAGCGAAAACATTTTTATTCGATTGGAAGCAACATGAAGAAGTTCAGCATGACATCTCCGCACATGAAAGATCATGAGATCGAAGGGCATCCCGCTGATTACGTCTTCTTAGACCCAGTCTTGGCTATCACCTACTACAACCCGATTGCTGAAAAGACTCGTGTGATGCTGAAGACCGTGGTCATCAAATTCTGTGATGGGACGCTCAAGTTGATCATAAATAACATCAAGAGGAGATTGGAAGTAATAGATGAGACAACCTTGCTGCCCGATCGAAGACTCAGAGAACAGCCGCTTCTGAACAAGTTACTCGAAGCCATAGAGGAGCGAATAGAGCTGAGGGATTCCATTAGGCACTATGAGAATGCGTTGGACTTACGCCAGTCGTTCTACGCCTGACAAAGATAGACAGAGGTGAAAAGCAATCAAGCACAATGGGGGAGATTGTAGAATACACATATGAATTGTGCGTTGATTTATTAGCTATCTTTGTAGTGGGACCTGTAATTGTTTCTTCGATAGTTTAGGAGTAGAATAGATATTTATACCAAGTCTATTAGGTATAAATATCTAATGTAACTATAGAATTCAAAAGAGGAAGTTAGAGAATTAATCCGAAAGGCTTGCAAATCATATCTAGAGAGTGAAAATAAGAAAACACTTTCTCACACTAGGAATTCTCTCTCACGAGCCAAAAGAGATTTTCGATCGAAGGTTCAATTTCCATAATTCTCATCGTAAATCAGATATTTCTAGCCTATGATTGATAGAGTTGATTAATCAGGACCTAACACCGACATTAAGGGGGAGAAAAGACACGGCTTGAAAAGAATATTAGTTGAAATGAATTATCGTTAAATCATTATGATCCTCGAACAAAAGAATGTGAACTTGAAGTTCAAAAGATAATTCATTTACAAAACTTAGCTAATCAACTACCAGATAGCTTTACTGACCTTAAAAGGGTGACTAAGTTACATATACCAGATGTCAATGCACCTACAAAAATTGATGTTTCTATAGAACATACAAAGAATGATATCGGGCCTAAGCTACAACTTAAGCGTGGTAGGCCATTGGGTTCCAAAGATAAAAAATCCTCGAACAAGAAAAGGAACAAATAGTAAGAATGGTCCAATCGAGGATTTATCGACTAAATAAGAGTCGACGGGCATAAAGTTGATGGGAATAAAACTCATGTGCCTGAAAATTCTGAAAATTTTGAAATAATGGAGAGATCTCAATAAACTATGCCCAGAATGGAATTAAATGGAACCGAGACGAAGTCAACGTGACGATATATTCTCATTTAACATAGCGCTACATGAAATGAACGAGATTAGTGAGAATGGGGATCATGAACCAAGGTCCGTACAAGAATGCAGCCAAAGAAATGATTGGCTAAAATGAAAGGATGCAATCGAGGCAGAATTTAAAATCACTTGAGAAACGGAAATTTTTTGGACAGGTAGTCTCATACAAGAAATGTAAAGTCAGTTGGATATAAATGGGTTTTCGTTAGAAAGAAAAATGAAAGCGGTGAAGTTATGAGATACAAAGCATGGCTTGATGCACAAGGTTTTTCGCAAAGACATGGTATAGATTATGAGGAGACGTATTTAGTGGTGGACGCAACTACTTTTCGTTATCTAATTAGTTTGGCAGTACGCGAAGGACTCGATATGCGTCTTATGGATGTTGTCACTGCTTATTTATATAGATCGCTTGACAGCGATATATATATATATATATATATATATATATATGAAGCTTCCCGAGGGATTCAAATTACCTGAAGATTCAGGGCCACGAAATGAATACACAATTAAACTTAATAAATCGCTTTATGGATTAAAGCAATCTGGGCGACTGTGGTATAATCGCCTAAAAGAATTTTTAGTGAAATAAGCGTATAAAAATAATCAAACTTGTCCTTATATATTCATAAAAAGATCTGAAAATGAGTTTGTCACTATAGCAGTTTATGTTGATGACATCAACATAATTGGAACTCTTGGAGAGTTATCGAAAGCTGTTGATTGTTTGAAAAACGAGTTTTAAATGAAAGATCTCGAAAAAACGAAATTTTGTTTCGCACTGCAAATTGAATATCTAAAGAATGGGATATTGGTACATCAAGAAACTTATACGAAAAATGTATTGTAAAGGTTTTACATGGACAGCTCATCCATTAGATACTCCGATGATTGTCCCATCGTAGACGTGAATAAAAATCCGTTCAGACCACGTGAAAATGATGAAGAGTTACTTGGTCCTGAAGTACCATATCTTAGTGCTATTTATGGAGCGCTAATATATCTTACGAGTCATATGCGGCCTGATATAGCATTTGCTATAAATTTATTGGCAAGACACAATTCTTCGCCGACTCGTAGACATTGGAACGGAGTTAAACGAATATTTCGATACCTTCAAGGAACAACTGATATGGGATTTTCTACTTTAATGTGATGAAAGCAGATTTAATTGGGTATGCGGATGCTGGATTCTTATCCGACCCACATAATGCTCAATCGCAAACTGGTTATTTACTTACGTATGGAGGAACTACCATTTCATGACGATCAGTTAAACAAAGTTTAACGGCTACTTCATCTAATCACGCTGATATTAGCAATCCATGAAGTTGGCCGAGAATGCATTTGGTTGCGATAGATAATTATGTATATACAATAAACGTGTGTGATATTATCTGAAAAATTATTTCCAACGATATTATATGAAGATAATACGGCATGTATTGCACAATTAAAGGAAGGATATATTAAAGGCGATAGAACAAAGCGTATTTCTCCAAACTTTTTCTTTACACATCAGTTGGAGAAAAATGGGGATATTGATGTACAATAAGTGCGATCTAGCGAAAACCTTGCAGATTTATTTACGAAAACACTTCCCTCATAATTCTCAGAAAATTGATATATTCAGTTGGCGTTCGAAGACTTCGAGAATTGAAATAATAATATCATCAGGGGGAGCAAATACGCGTTGCACTCTTTGTCCCTTCGCTGTGGTTTTTCCCATGTTGTTTTCCTAGTTAAAGTTTTTAATGAGGCAACATGAAAGCGAAACAAATGAATTATGTACTCTATTTTCCTTAACTAGGTTTTTTCCTAATAAGGTTTTAACGAGGCATATTCCTAAATATACAGCCAATGGGGAGTATTATGAAATTATTATGAAATATTATATGTAGATGTATATTATATAGAGTTGTTGATAAAATAAAGATGGAATAAATAGTACATGTATATTATTTATATTGGTGGTTAAATAAGGATGTTATAGATGAGAATATAAATTAGACGAGATTATTTTATGAGAATGTAATATTTTCTTTTGTTGTTGTAATTTAAGAAATTTGCCTATAAATAGCTACCTTGAGTTGTATTGTAAAACATACCAACGTATTGAAACTGATTCATACTTATACTTCATCTCTCTAAATTTTTCTCTCTATAATTATATTATCATAATAATCATAATATAAATACTTATCACAGTAATATTTTTATTACAATTTCTAGTCTCTTTTTTTCCCGAAAAAGCCAGCTTAAAAAGTCACTTACGAAAATCTTTAATCTAGATACCACCCAAACAATCATATAAAATTTGGTTAGTTGAACCCCCGTAATTCTTGATAGTCAAATTAGGTCTTCTACCTTGAATAAAAATCTTTCGAAGTTAAAAGTTAAAACAGATAATAATAAAAATTGACATATTTTAAAATATAGGTACACGAGAATTTTAGGCAGCTCGTCTCTCAGGAGTGAATATAAATAATGGCGTACTGGATGTGGATAGACCTAGGTAATGGGCTGGGTCAACCGAGACCCGGCCCACGAAACCGGCCTGCCCATTTAAATTGGGTTGGGCCCGTTATGGTAATCCGTAACCCCCCGATTACCGGTTCAGATTCCGGGCCGGTTCCGGAACCTGGAACCGGATCGGAACCGGCAACGGTCATTTTCATATAACCGTTGCCTACTTTTTTTATTTTTATTATTTTTTCATGAAACTGCTGCTTTTATTTTTTTTTTCTAAAAAATGAAAATTAATTATTTTATTCCCATTCTACCCCCAATACCAAAAATCTATAGATATCACCTCATTTTGACCATTTTCCTCACAATTACATCCAAATCTCACTCTCTCTCTCAAAATACTCCCTAAAATCATCATCATTATTATTATTAATATTATTAGTGTTACTAATTATTTTATTTACACTACACACACTCTTATTCTTACCTAAAATATCTAATTATTATCGAACTACTAATGGCGTCGTCATCGAGAAATCCTCACCCGAGCGACGACGAAGTGTTTTTGCGTTTAGGTCACAAAGATACGTTTCGGGGAGTCGACGCCGCGAGGAGACCGAGGCACCGGCGGCAACGGACGAGGGACCGAGCCAAACTTCTAAGGCGACAACAAGGAGCAAGCAACAAGCGCGTGGTCAGCGATCTAAGGTATGGAATTTTTTTGACTTAGAAATGAGAAAAGATAATCCCCAACTAGGAATGGCATATTGTAAAATTTGTCGTCACGGCTACCAATTTAATTCTGCGCCCAATCAAGTGGTATGGGTTCCATGAAAAAACATCTTGAGAGGGCGCATAATTTTGGGCCGGATCTAGAGCAATAGGAACCGAACCTCAAAAACAATAAACAAACGTTAGTACGGGTAGGAATTTTGTTATTAGTAGGGAAATATCTAGGAAAGCGTTAGTTAAATTCGTAGTAATGTGCGAAGAACCCTTTTGCATTGCGAAAAGTGAAGGGTTTATCGAATTCACGAGTACGATACAACCCGGATTCCATAATGTAACCCATAAAATTCGTGAGTCAACTTCACGAATTGCAATTCGCGAATTCTCTCATCACTTCGCAAAATTGTGTCATAGTTTAAGTTCCCGAACCTTCAAATAAATTCGCGATCCAACTACTTCGCGAATTAAGTTCGCCAACCAGTGAAAGAGACATAACTTTAGATCAAGTTGTGAATCGTCTTCACGAACTTGCCTCCACTTCACGTCCTTTGGAACTGTTACACATGGACCTCTGTGGACCAATGCAAACACAGAGCATCAACGGACGCAAATATGTGCTGGTAATAGTGGACGATTTCTCTCGCTACACATGGATGATGTTCCCCCAAACGAAGGATGAGACAGGAGACTTGATAGTAAATTTTGTGAACACGACTCAGAACCTACTGCAGCAGACTATCCAAGTCATACGTACCGACAATGGCACTGAGTTCAAGAACAGGTTTCTCAGTGATGTTTATCAGAAACTTGGGATTAGTCAGCAATTCTCAGCTGCAAAGACGCCTCAACAAAATGGGGTAGTTGAAAGGAAGAACCGAACTCTAATGGAAGCCGCGCGTACGATGTTGATCCACTCTGGCCTCCCTCACTTCCTTTGGGTTGAAGCAGTAAATACCGCCTGTTTCACTCAGAACAGGACGGTTGTTCACAAATGGTTTGGCAAGACTCCGTACGAGATTCTCAATCACCGAATACCCAATATTTCCTTCTTCAAGGTCTTCGGGTGCAAGTGCTTTGTGGCGAACGACCGAGAGCAACGCGCTAAGTTCGACCCTAAAGCATTCGAAGCCACATTCGTCGGGTACTCTTGAACATCAAAAGCGTACCGAGTATAAATCAAGTCCAACCGAACAATTAAGGGAAGCTACAACGTCACTATTCAAGAAGTGACAGAAATGGCTTCTGGGTACATTAGTCTAGGACGCGTGCTCAACCTAATGGCTCCTGCTCACCTCAGTTCAGGACCCGTGCCAAATTCGTTGGCTCCTGACCATATTAGTTCAGGACCCGTGCCTAACCAGATGGCTTCTGAATACGACAGTTCCGAACCCTGCTGACTAGAGTGTTGGCACGAGACCAACCGACGATGGCAATAACACAACAATCATTGTCTGACGAAGACATGAGAATAGCTCTAGAAGACTTGGATTCCCTCTTCGAGCATCTATATCGGCCGATCAACCAAATTCCTACAGCTACAATGCACCTTCTACTTGACGAAGCTGATATACCAAGTACTTCAACAATCCCCACCTCACCCGATTCAGAATCACCTCAGAGTACTGCAACTCCAACAGAATTTGCTGAGGGAACATCATCAAATGGACATTCCTCATCCAACTGATCAGACTCAGATCTCTTGATCTCTCGCTCCACAAATGGCTGATGCTTCAAACTCAGCCTTGCCTCATGAGCACAAGTGGACTCGAGCGCATCCAGTTGTCAGATCATCGGTGATATTTCGAGTGGCGTACGGACAAGAAACCAGAAAGGCTTATTCACATGCTTCTTAAGCCAAAACGAGCCAACCAAGGTAACAGACGCACTTAAGGACGCGGATTGGGTAATTGCGATGCAAGATGAAATCAACCAATTCGAACGTCTTCAAGTGTGGACATTATTACCCCGTCCGCATGGGAAAATCATTATCGGGACGAAATGAGTATTTAAAAAAAAAAGAAAAACGAAGATTATCAGGAACAAAGCGCGACTTGTCGCCAAAGGATACAACCAACAGGAAGGCATAGACTATGACGAGACATGCACTCCTGTTGCTCGAATCGAAGCCATAAGACTATTACTGGCTTACGTAGCTCACAAGGACTTCAAAGTCTACCAAATGGACGTAAAAACCGCATTTCTAAACGGCGTGTTAAAAGAAGAAGTCTACGTCGCTCATCCAGAAGGCTTCATCGATCAAGTTCATCCTGATCACGTCTATCGATTGGACAAAGCTCTCTAGGACTAAAATAGGCCCCACGTGCTTGGTATGATGTCCTGAGTGAATTCCTCGTGAAGTTTGGATTTATCTGAGGAACAATCGGTACGACTCTCTTCATCAAATGGCAAGACAAAGACTTGATGGTCGTTCAAGTATACGTCGACGACATCATTTTTGGATCAATCAATCCAGGGCTTTGCAAGAGATTTGGAGATTTAATGAAGAGCAATTTCGAAATGAGCCATATGGGTGAGATGCAGTTCTTCGTAGGACTTCAAGTTAGGCAGCTCGAAGATGGAATCTTCATAAGTCAGACGAAATACATCAGGACATTCTGAAGAAGTTTTAGCAAGATCAGAGCAAGCCTCTCAGCACTCCTATGGCCACAAGCTGCAAGTTGGATGCCAATCCTTCAGGAAAATAGGTCGACATCACGCTTTATCGCAGCATAATCAGGTCTCTTCTCTATCTCACCTCAAGCCGGCCGAACATCATGTTTGCCACGTGTTTGTGTGCCCGTTTTCAAGCCGATCCTAAGGAATCCCACATGCTCGCGGTGAAGCGATGTAGGGCCCGAGACCCGCAAGCTAGGTAGGCCAATAAATTATGTATATGTCCTAAGTAGTTTCGTGCTAATTAGCGTACGTGTTATATGTTTATGTGATTTTATGAATCTCATGCTCATGTTGTTATGAGAATTACGTGCAATTACGTGCCGATAAATATGTACTTATGACGACCCCTAAATTATGTGAGTGATTTTCGAAAATAATGCTAATGAAGGACATGGCAATGATAATAATAGTAAAAGAGAAAACAGATGGGAGTTGGGCTAGGATTCTCTTGGGCCATGAATTATTAAATTTGGGCTCAACCCCTTTTTGGAAATCCACTTAGGGGACAAAGCTTCCTCAAAACAAGGAGATCCCACGCCACTAGAGTCCCATCACCATGCTCACCTCAAGATATTTAATCTAAATCTTCTTATTAACTTCATAAACTTACTAGGAGAGAAACCAACGAAAAATTAAAGGAGGAAGAAGGGAGAAAATCGAAGAAGCTCCAAACGACACCCTCAAAATTAGCCAAGGATTCGAGTAAGTGAAATACCTTCCCTAGAGCTTTTAATCTCGTATCCTAGGTGTAGTTGAAGGTATTAAGGCATTAAAAGCGAAGTAGTTGAAGAAGAGTACCGAAACCCTAAATGCGAGGCATAAGCTAGTGATAAAGTCCTGATTTAAGTAAAATCAGTGATAGGATGGTTTTATATACGACTTAGAACCTAGAGATTCTGCTTCTAAGAAGGAATCATATGATTTTGATGGTAAAAAGGGAAGAAATGCAGAAATTTCGACTGGATGAATTAGGAAGAAGGTAGTTCCGATTAGATGAACAGTTGAGTTTCGATCGAAAGTAGGAAATCAATTTTGATGTTTCGGGCGACATAGAAACCATGAATTCAATTCGATTCAAATTAGTTCTGAATAGTAAAGTCAATAAGATATGTGTTTCGACCGAAACTCATTTTAATACATGAGTATCGATCGAAACTCAAGTCCAATCCATGCAATTGATCGAAAGTGGCTAACCACTTTGCATGGTTTCGATCGAAACCTAAATGATATCACTGCTGACGTAAGACACGACGAAACACTAAGCAATTGAAATTGGAATCGGGCGAAACCCTGAAATTAATTGAAAATAACTAATTAAACGAGTTTCAACCGAAAGAGATCTCGGCGAAACTCAACTACATGCAATCGATTTCAATTAGCTTCCTCACTATGCACGGTTTCGGGCGAAATTGGAGGACGCAATGCTGACGTCAGGCGCGGCGAAACTCCTCCATGCACATGCAACGTCGGGCGAAACTAACAAGTGATAATTATAAATCAAATCGGAATTTAGAGCAAGTGAGTTTCGACCGAAAGAAATCTCGGCGAAACTCGCATTGTTTCGAGCAAAACTAATATATGATAATTTCCAAGATGAATTAAGATTTGATTTAAATGAGTCTTGATCGAAAGTAGTTAGTAAGTAAGACTTTCGATCGAAAGGGGTTAGAAAACGAGTTTCGGGCGAAACTCATGTAATTCAGAAATTCAATTGGACGAATTTAATCAAGTGAAACCTAGTAAGTCACATGACTTTCGCCGAGCTTAGAGTGTAAGGAATTGAAATGCTATAACTTAGGAATTTATTAAGGGTCGAAACCTATCTCTAATGTCGTGTGCTATAGAAATCAATAGAATTAGGAAATTTAATAAGACGTAAATCAATTGACTTGGAGTCTAGAAAATTTGTACAAGTCCAAATAATTAATAAGACGTAATTTAATTATCTCGACGAATTAGCCAAGGAAACAATGTACTAATACTCCAATAATTTTTATTTAAAAGGTCGAACGGTAGGAGCGAACGGGGAAGAACAATAATTAAGCTTGAACGACAGGTAAGTAGAAATTCAACTACGACACGTAACTTGCCTGCGTCTGATTATGTGATTACGTGCTTACGTGACTTTATGTGAAATGTGTACGTTACGACATGATTTAATTTTATGCATGATAGCATGATCTGCATATTTCTATGAGCATGGCATGAGCATTTGCACGCATGCGTAGTATATAAGACGCGAGGTACGAGCGTGAATAAGATCGCCTGTGTGCGAAGTATACTCGCCGATATTGGCGTTTGTGTCGACTCGAATGAAGAGTCACGGTTCTCCTATGCAGCCAGCAAGGCGAATGAAGCTATAAGGCCTGTATAAAAGGCTGGGGTAATACCCCGTATGCGGAAGATGCAACCTGGAGGATGCGGCCCGGGGCACGCACTGAGTAAGGGAAGATTCCTTCGGGTGACCTTCTAGTGCGTAAACACTAACCGAGAGGGAAGATTCCTTCGGGTGACCTCCGCGGTTAGTGGCCTCGGTGTGGCTACCAGTGAGAAGCGTCCGCGTGGAGGCCACACTGAGTAAGGGAAGATTCCTTCGGGTGACCTTCTAGTGTGAGAACCTCCACATATGTGTGAATCCCTAGCGGATTGAGATCTCTATGAAATGGTGCATAGTGGGATAGAAAGCCGAGGGCCCATATGATGTACGAGTCAAGAAAAGAGTATGAGTGAAAGAAAAGAGTACAAGTATAAGAAAAAGAGTATGAGCGTTAGAAAACGACGGCGTGGATTGTCGATCGTTAGGACACGTGCATACATGCATAATTTCCGCTTACTGAGCCTCGGTGGCTCATCCTTACGTTACGTGTTGTAGGTACGGACGATCACGGTACGTGACCCGATTTTTACGCAAGGCCAATCTTTTGAAGCTATCCGGCTGCTTTTGAGGTGGGAGTGTGTGTATGGATGACGACCTATGAAGGCCGGGCGCATAGGAAGCTTTTGCTACACACACACGCACTTATATTTTGTGTAGATACGATCAGGAAACTGTAGAACATTCTTTTGACTTGTATGTAAGACTTCCGCACGCAGTTTTAAAAATGAAAATTTTTATCCGTAATTTCATGCATTTGCGCGACAACACACCATTAAGCACTTAGGATTAGAACGGAATACGAGGTCGGACGACGGGTCCTGACAAGCGAATCCTGCACTACCTCAAGGGCACTTCTACCTTAGGACTGTGGTATCCTAAAGGTACGAACTTCAACTTATTGGCGACACTGATGCTGATTATGCAGGTTGCCCAGTGGATAGAAAAAGCACGTCAGGCGGCCCTCAGTTTTTAGGCGAAAAGCTGGTCTGCTGGTCATCCAAGAAGCAGAATTGCATCTCAACATCGACGGCCGAAGCAGAATACGTTGCGGCCGCCAGTTGCTGTTCGCAAATGCTGTGGATGAGGACTCAGCTCCGCGACTATGGGTACAATTTAAATAATATACCCATATATAGTGATAGTCATGCAATAGCTATAACGTGCAACCCTGTCCACTACTCACGCACAAAACACATAGATATTATATATCATTAATTAAGGATCACGTAAAAAAAGACACGATTGACATGTATTTTGTGAACACGGAATATCAACTAGCCGACATTTTCACCAAGGCATTGGATGAAAAACGATTCCAATTCCTTGTCGGAAAATTAGGCATGTTGAATCTTCCGTGATCTGTGCTCTACCTGATCATTCTGTGTTTCCACCTGCTCATCTCTATGTGTTTTCTGATTTTAGCTGTTATACATTGCGTGAGAATTAAAATATTTTTTTAAAATAATAATACAATCATAAATCCAAAAATATTATACATATACTTATAATATTAGGGGGATGAAGATATTCATATGATGCGTTGATCAAGTCACAAATAATTTTCCCTGGTATATGACTGATAATTTGTTTAATTTTGTCAGTCTAAGTCGCATTCTTGTGTCTAAAGGTCATTAGTTTGCTCTACTAGACACAAAGTCACTTTACACATGTGAGGATTCTAGCTTGTTCTTTTCTTTCTAAGGATTTACTCCTAAGCGAGTCACACATCAATTGCTTGTCTTAACTAGTGATTCTTGGCCACATACTCGCATTGCGTTAGATCGTTAGGAAAATGATTAGGGCACTTAGGAAATTCATCACTCGACCAAATAAATAAAATTTTTCGATCCTTTAACATAGCCTTTAGTCATACACTTTGAGCCTTCTCCGAATACTTTTTCTTCATTTGAATCCCGTTCAAGCCTTCAACCGATGTTCACAATCTTTAGAGGGATATTCAAATGAGGGAGGGGGGGGGAGAGAAAAGAAGATTAGAAAAGAAACGATGATAAAATAAGGTGGAAAACTCACACGAGGAATGCTCAACGCACAAAAAAGCAGTCCAAAAGAACCTGCCCTCGTAATTATTGAGATCTTTCAGAAATCATAAGAAGAGGGGCATGGATATTGCTGTGAACTTCTCCCTTGATAATCTCGTACGCTCGTCAGAACGGCTGGTAAGAGGAGCACCACGAAGTGAACTTCTCCAACGATAATCCGGTCTTATATCGGAAAACGAGAAGAGGAGCACGGCCTTGGCTCGAGAACCAACAAGAAGAACTTTGCCTTAGATAATCTCTCAGCCTCGTAGAGAAGCGGATCTTCAGCTTGAGCAAGTGTAAAAAAGAAACGAAAATAGTTAAAGGAGGAAAAAGATCAAAAATAGATGATGAATACGATATGCCGAAGAAGGAGAAAGACGGCAAAATGGAAGACGAAAAAAGCTCACAATTCCCAAATTTTCCTTCCCTTCTAAGTCAGAGCCAAATTAAAATCCTAAAGTCCATTTGATTCCAAATTGACGTTCTTTCGCTTAGGTGAAATGATTAAAAGCGCCTCGATCACAGGTAAATTGACTTAAAATTGCGTGTGTTGACTTGAGTGATATAAATATAAAAATCCCAAGTTAAAAATAATCGAGTGCTAGAGCGAACCTGGTGAGAGTTGTCGTCATAGATTTAGTTTGACGACATGACTTGACGGCATAAGATCTTTCCACGTGTCTTGTGAAAATTTTAGACGTGACGTTGATCGAAGCAAAATAATCTGACCCCATACTATTAATAATATTAGTATATATAAAATATATATATAAACATAATATAATATATAAAGTTCTTTTTCTTATTTTTTTTCTCTTTCATAAGAAATAATAAGATTTCGCGCATTATGTCATGCAATTAAATTTGCATATGATTGAATTGATAAAATGCGAATATTTGTTTTTGCTCATAGCCTCGCGCAAAATTTGTTATTACGTGATTAGGGGACCATGTATCTAGGCTAAATTGGCTTGTGTCTTACATGTTTGGTACTTGAATTGATTTTCTATGATTGCATGTTAAACTAATTTAGGCGCATTATTTGAGGGTAGCATCTACAAAATACTATGCTCTGAGCTCCAAACATTTTTTATGTTCTTTCTCTAAGTGTTGCAGAAATTTTTCGATCTCACAATCTTACAAAGCGCACAACGATGAGGAGGACTTCATGATTTTCACTATCTGGACCCAACAGCATTACTATAAAAAATACAGGGGGAGTCTTGTTTGAACAATTGCTTCTTAATTAACTCTAACATTCTCGACATTTTGATCTAAGTCATGCAGATTTTCGCAAATTCGACTATGGAGTTAGATGTCAATGTTCGGAATTACAAGGAGTTAATTGCATTTATTTTAATTCATAAGAGGAGCAATTATGTGGTTTTTAATTGATATAGGGGTTCATCTGAAAATATAGGAAAATTTACGATCGAGAAACCTGATAGAAAAGGTAACGTTCGATCCTAAGTTTTTCGAGCGTAAATAGTATCGGGCCTTATTTCGCTTAGCAGCGAAAATGTCCCATCAGCCCAATAAGAAAACAGTTACTTTTTGCAGTCTAAAAAGTATATCTCACGCAAAAACCCTCGTTTGAGAAATTATCACCGTCAATTGAAATTCTCTCACGAAAAACACTGTTAAAAAGACGAACTCAAAATCCACTAAAATCTTTTCGTTTTCAACAGATTTTCGTCTTTTTAAGGTAGAATCGACAACCTTTAGGAATTTGCGTGCTATTAAACTCCGACTGCATCTACATTCTGTGATTTTTCGCTTGATTATGCATTAGATTTTCGATTGTTCTTACTGTGCGAAAACCCAAATACCAGTTTGTAGTATTTTAGACGACTTTCAGTGTTTATCTGGTTCACTATCTGCGTTTGAAGATAGCTTTGGTGTTTTCGAACAAACTGATAGTATAGATTTTCGATTATCTGCATTATAGAGCTAGAATCTAAGTTTCGACCAAACTGGGTTTTTGAATGTTTGAAGCAGTCGAAGAACTTTCTCGATTGCAAATAGCTTCAATAGAGATCCAGTAAAGCAATAAATGAACAAATCCAAATGGGTCGAGTTGAGTCACTGTTGTTGATGGGCACGAGAGAGAAAGGCACTAGTGGACTCTTAACCTCGAACATTAAAAGTCCGTAAGCCTGAGGCTCCAGTTGGGTGCTGGATAACCGATCACGGCTTATTTGTCGATGACCTATCGTGTGCCGATATCTCGCTTGTAAGCGGAGGTCATGACTTGTGATACGAATCGAATCAAGGGATTGAATCGTTTCATGGACACTAACTCACGGGTCGTACAGTCGAACATGGCTTATTACTCAAGGAGTGTCAATGACCGACGACAACACTATAGTAATCTACGTAAACCTTAGACCGAAAGGCCTTTGACGGAGTTGACTTCGAAGTCTTACTGTCACTGGTTCCCCTCGACCCGATTTCCTGTTGCATGGGTCAGCGGACCAGATGCGGTCTTGATGACGATTTGTGATTGCCGGGCTTAGACCGCCGAGTACGGATTCACAGTCTCGCAAGTAATCGAGATAAGTGTCCTATGAGGACGACGACGAGAAATTACGAAATCCTTGGCCAAGGTATTGAACTAACTCATGTTAGACATGGAGGGTAGTTTGGTAATTTGTCTCGTCTCCGTTTTATCATAGAATCGAGTTCGGTGAGTTTGACATAGACCATGGCTCTCACTCGATTGGGACACAGCTGAAGGGTTTATACGTAGTACTATATCTATAGTAAGGTGCTGGAATAAAGACTGCACTCGAATCGGGGTTACGGTCCGATACTGCGGGATTGGCTAGTAACTACCGGACTCTTGGATTCCTTCCTTGCTGATTGAGTCGAACCTATAGAGTCGGGCTTAAAAAGGATCATCAACGTGTACTGATAAGGAGGAAAAGTGTTTTGGGCCTTAATGGGCCTTGGGCCGTTGGGTCGCGTCTTAGTGGGCCTCAGGCCGTTTAATGGATTGAAGTCGCACTGCGTAAGAAACTAACTTCAAGACTTGGGCTTGGCCAAGTGCTTAAAAGGCTTGAGGGTAAAATTGAAATTAAACCATAAGCTAATTTTCGAAATATACCTTGGAAAATAATTTCGAAAATTAAATATTAATATGAATATATTTGGAATATTATTTATTTTAAGTGTAAATTTCGAAATTAATCTAGGATTAATTTTCGAATTTTATACCATATTTAAAGTTACTTATTTTGACTTGGTATTTAAGTTAGTTGTCTAATTTTAGCAAGTTTCCTTAAGTTTGGATTTCGGACTCAAAAGGAGAGAAAATCATGGCAAAAAGAATCTCTCCACTTAAGGAGTAAAATTCGAAAATCAAATCTTTGAGATATTCTTGGGATTTTTGATTTTAGCTTAGTATAAATACGGCAGCCCTATTTAATATTTTATATGAGAAATTCGTGCTCCATATGAGTTATTTTCGTCCATCACAAGGCAAAAAAACACACAGCGAACGCACACACTTTTCTCCTACGCGAAGGCTCGGTTCTCTCTAGCCATCTTTAGAGAACTGATTTCGTGGTACACTGCGAGGTCGGCGTGACGATCTAGTGCTTCCATCACCATCAACGAAGTTTTGAAGAAAAGGACGACGAGCTGCCACTCGCTTCAACTGGTAATTCTCTACGGGTTTGACCCGCCCTATTACGTGTCTATGTGTTACTGTTCTGATCCGAGCTACTAGGGCAATCGGGGAACCCGGAAAATTTTTGTTCCGCACTGTACTCGGGGACACGACATCTCCGGGAGACACCCTGTAACCCAACAGTGGTATCAGAGCGGGCGCTCATGATCAGAATCATAACATGTTCAAATTGAAACGAGGCGGAGACAATCGAAAGTCAACGCGGTTTGATCGGTGTGGGGCTGATTGATGCGTCGTTTGCCATCCCATGGCCACCACCTCGTGCGGCGTGGCCGACGAGGCAGCCACCGTCAGGACCGAAACGCGGGCAGCCATGGGGCTGCTCGGAGCAGGACCGATCAGCCTGGACCTCTAGGTCCGACACCGACCATGGTGGCTCCGGCGCCGTTCCAAGATGGTGCCACTGTGTCGAGCGGCAGCGATGCCAACAGATCAGCCGCGGCAAGATTCTGCGCGGGCTGAAATCGCGCGTTGCGCGTGGCGCGCCGCCGCCGCCGCCGCCGCCGGTTCAATGTGCTCTAATGTGAGATGGTTTATTCTCCCGTTTGATAAATACTAAGTGAGTAAAGGAGTTGGATTCCTATCTTCTATCATTCTCAAGATGTTTAGCGTTGGGGAGTTTTGCGATTTGTTCCGTGTAAGTTGGCGTCGTATATCCTGCCACAGTGTTAGCGTCTCGGGTGCGTCCTTGACGCCGCTCGTCACACCAGTCCGCCCCCCACGAAGCAGATGGCAGCAAGGGGCGGTACATTCTGTGCGATTTGAGCATAAGTTGATAGGTCACACTTAGGCAGTTATCCCAAAAAGCAGGGTTAGTCGTGAGGGTTAATGACTGAGACAAAGATAGTTGAAACTCTTATTGGATAAGTTAACGTTTGACGTGACTTCGATAAGATTAGATGATTCAAATATTGCGTTAAAAGCTGAGGCAAGTCTAATCGAGTCGGGGACATCAACTCCACTATGAAACTTTCAACGAGATTTCCGAAACTCTTCTCGGGAGGATCGAGAAAAATAGTGGGAGTCAAGCGAAACGAAAAGTCCTTGTTTGCGCTTGATGAATGATAAGATAAACCTAATTAGATCTTTATTTTCTGCAGCTTTACGTTTCTTTCTATTTACTGAGATGACGAACATTATTTCTATGCTGCTTGAGAGACACTGTTTGGTGGGACCAAACTACATGGACTGGCTCCGTAACCTAAGGATAGTCCTAGGTATGGAGTCGTTAACTTATGTCCTCGATTCCCCCGTACCGCATGTCCCAGGGGCTGATGCGAGTGACGAAGACCGGGCTGCGTATGCTAAGTGACAGATTGACGAGCCAAAGGTCAAGGGCTATATACTTCTTTCCATGAGCAATGAGTTGCAACGCACTCATTCGGAAATGGAAGTGGGCGCCATTTTGCTTCATTTGAATAAGCTTTTTTGGCGAACATTCCAGGAGTGCTCGCTATTCCCTGACCGAGCAACTATTTCATATCAAAATGGCTGAGGGTAGTGACGTCGAAGAGCATGTGCTCAAAATGATCGATTGGATCGAAAGACTCGAGGCACTGAACTTTATCATGGATAATGAGCTCCAGAACGATCTGATACTTCAGTCGCTCCCACCTTTCTTCAATTCGTTCATTGTGAACTTTAATTTGAACAAGGCCGAGATGACATTGACTGGGTTGATGAACCAGTTGTCGGCGGTGCAAACTCAGATAAAGAAGGTAAAAGGAAAGGAAGTTGTCGCAAATGCTAAGACTCGAGGGTCGAGTAGAAAGAAAAAGTCGGACAAGCCCACTAAGCCCAAAGGACGAATTTTGAAAGGCAAGGCCAAGAAGAACGTGTTCAAAGGCGCCAAGCCGACGGACAAATGCCTTCACTGCAACGAGCTTGGCCGTTGGAAGCGCGATTGCCCAAAGCTAGCCGCCTCAAGTAAAGAACTTTACGTTTTAGAAACTAATTGTGCTATGACACTATATTCTGCTTCGTGGATCTTAGACTCGGGAGCTAGTGGTCACATCTGTGCTTCAAACCAGGGTATGGAACGAAGTAGGAAGCTGGGGGACCGAGAGATTATGATCAACGTAGGAAGCGGACATAGTGTACCGGCGACCCACATTGGATCAAGAACTCTCGTTTCATCTACTAGATATAGTTTACTGCTTTCCGATTGTTTAGTTTTGCCCAATGGGCTTAAGAATATTGTTTCTATTCCCGTTTTAGTAATAATATATGCAATATTTATTTTGGAAATAATTGCGTCGGAAGTGCAAGTTTACTGAATGGATTGTATTATCTAAATGTCAAAGATAAAACAAAAATTGTGAATACAATCACCAACAAACAAAAATTGGAGTCGAACTCGAGACTGTTGTGGCATCTTCGACTTGGTTACGCTGGAGAACAAAGATTCTCGAGTTGGAGAAAACTGGCATTATAAAGCCGCTTGGGTCTGATCCCTATCCGACTTGCGAATCTTGTATCCTTGGAAAGATGACCAAGTCGCCCTTCACAGGGACTTTTACGAGAGCCACATAACTTCTCGGTTTGATCCACACGGATGTTTGCGGACCGTTCGGGGTAGCGGCTCGCAGTAACTTTCACTATTTCGTTACCTTCACTGATGATCACTCTCGCTTCGGCAAGGTGTATCTCATGAAGCACAAGTCTGATACTTTTGAATGGTTCAAAGAGTACAAGGCTTTGGTGGAAAATCAGAGTGGAAAGAGCATCAAAGCCGTTCGATCAGATCGAGGCGGCGAGTACATGAGCCTCGAGTTTGATCTATGCTGAGCTATACAGACCTGCCCATATCGTTGTGGGGTCATGCCCTGTTTACAGCGGCACACATTCTGAATAGATGTCCTACAAAGTCTATCGATCATTTTCCGTATCAGATATGGACAGGACGAAGACTGAGCTTGAATCACACTAGAGTTTGGGGTTGCCACGCATTCGTGAAAAAGCTCAAGACAGATAAACTGGAATCGAAGGCTGTGAAAGGACGTTTTGTCGAGTATTCTGAGGATTCCATGGGATACCAGTTTTACTTCCACGATGATCAGAGGATCGTTGTAGCCCTTCAAGCTCACTTTCTCGAAGAAGAGTTCGTTCGAGAAGGTGGAGCGGGTTGCGAAGTAACTCTTTGTGGCGACCATGGCTTTCTAATACTAATAGCGGCGGATTTTCGCAACGTAAGTCACGGGAGACCCGTCTAACAAAAACGTTTTCCTAAGATATGATATATTACGACAAAACGTAACTTACATTGTCGTAACAAAGGCCGAAGCCCCAAAATATCTATCATATCAAAACATCCTAACATCGCTCCACAGGTCGTCATCCATGTATGTCACGACCCGACTTCGTGACTGCTTATTCTAACGCATCCCTATGTGCCTAGCGAGTTATGATTAGTAAGGTACGCTGAAAATGCGTATAAAATTTTTCTTTTTTTTTCCATTTACATAACGGAATGATATTTTGTACACGTCAAAAGAATACATGTCGAACATTAAGTTCCAGACACGGACTAACTACGAGGACGAAGGTGTGTCGGCACAGCAAAAGGCTCCTATGCGCTCGGCCTCACAGGTCGTCATCCATACACACACGTCCACCCAAAAGCAGCGCGAAGCTCCAAAAGATTGGCCTTGTCATCTAACGCGATCACGTAGCGTGCTCGCTGGCGCCTACAACACATAACATAAAAGAATGAGACACCGAGGCTCAGTAAGCAGAAATCATGCATGTATGCACGTGTCCCTTCCCCCGCAAAGGCAATCCACGCCAATGCATAAATTTCTAAGCAAGGGCGATCCGCGCCGATGCATATAACACTTGCAAGGGCATTCCACTCCGATGCACCTAGTACTCGTACTAGTAAAACACAGGGCCCTCGGCTAATCTCACTATGCACCACAAAAGCTCACGTCCCTCGAGGACAATACGACAGCGGTCCACGCCGGATGGCTGAACCCTAGGATGCACATCGTTCCTAGGTCACCATATGAACCCGGTCGTCCCCGACTGTCCGGCGATCGCTCACGCTGGTAGCCCACGCTGAGGTCGCCTACACAAGGGTTCCACCCTGTGTCGCTTATACCCTCAGGTCGCACCCTCCAGGTCGCACCTTACCGCCACGGGCCATGCCCAAATCCTTTCCACAGGATAACCATATATATATACAATAAAAGTACGACGACGCTAAAACGCCGCCCTGGTAGCATAGGAGACAGTCCCTGACTCAACTATGAGTCGACACCACTTGCCCACATCGGCAAGTCCTCGTCGCGTACAAGCGACATATCATTATGCACACTCAGTCCCACGACCCTTCCCCATGAGTTCGTGCGTGCACATGAATATGCATATGCGAATAAATGCAATTTATGCTAATCACACGAAGGCGTTACGATTAGTCCACGTAATCATGAAATCACGTAGGCACATAGTCACACAAAACATATAACACGCAAGTTATGTGTTGTAGTTGGATTTCTACTTACCTGGCGTCCGTGGATTAGTCGCTACCTGACCCGGGTATTCTCCTAAGTCCAAACCTTAGACATAGAATAGCATCGTTAGGACACTATTTAAATTAATTAATTACGTACTGACTTAGGTATTTTTCTTTGGTTATAAATATCTTTAGGAGTCCTAGTTAACTTGGTACATCTCACTTGTCTTAGGGAACTTTATGAAGTTCACGAAGTTCATAAAATTCGTCCATAAGCTATTTGCTAGCCGGTCTGGTGAATTTCCTAATATTTCATCCTTTAAACTCGAACAGGCTATAAAGTCAGCCTATAAATTATATCAGTTGACTACGTAAATTTTCGTACCAAAATTCTATCGAATGCAACGTCTAACTATACCCAAAATTGTCCCTGAGGACACCGATAGGCAAATTATGATCGGGCGTTGAAAGAACCTATGCTCATTGGAATCGGAATATTTTATCTAAGGTGTTCAATTCGCCAAGTTAGTTTGCCAAGCTCTTAGTCTAGTTCGCGGAATTATTTACATTATTTCTTAATTCGCCAAACTTGATGGATTCGCGAAATGCTTATCATATCGGATTCGCGGAATTCTCTGCTCTATTCGTACAATTCGGATACATAGAGTTCGCCACCTAAATGGTTCGCGAACTACTTCTCATTTCGCGACATGTATCTCGGCTACCTAGTTCGCAGACGTACATTTCACTCCTTATTTGCGAATTCACTCAACTTTTGCGAATCATATTTCGCGAACTACCGAGACATTAAATAGGTTCGCGACTTAGCATGGACTCGCCAAATGGACACGACCCGCGAAACTAAACTACTAGCCTAGTTCGCGAACTCTCTTCCGCCATCGAGTCGTCAAGTGGAGTTCGCCAACCTAATCTGCCCGGAAAAAGCATATGAGTTCGCAAAACTCGAGTTTGCCAACCTTGCATGATTCGCGAATCTCGTGGATTCGCAGAAGTTGCATGGGTTCGCCAATAAAGCCGAGTTCGCCAAACTCGTCCCATTAAGGGTTCGCGAATCTTGATTCGCCACCCAATTCGCAAAGTAGCTTGTGCTTTACCAACTCACGAAATGCCTATCATACCGAGTTCGCGAATCTCAATAATTCACAAGGCTCGGGTTCGCCAAATAGGTCCAATTCGCAGAACCCTTAGTTTACCACTTTTTAGGGTTCACAAATTTCTATTTCACGGCTCTTTATTACTTACAAACACTTTTTAAATTCGCGACTACCAATCGTTAAAGATCAAAGGTGCCCTTTTTACCAAGGACCCGATGAACATCCTAAACCTTCAAGAACCCTAAAATTCAAACTCACTAATAACGCGGCTTAAGCAGATTTTCGTGTCTGGAATTCCTAAAAATGTTAATCAATACTGAGAGGGGTAAAACATATTCTCAACGAGATGAGAATTTGGACAGAACTTGCACGTCATGTTTCTAAGCTTAAAATATTTTAGTAACTCCTATTTCTTGCCCAAAGTATATAAGGGTTAAGGGAAGGAAGTTATACCTAGTCTAAACTTGAGCAAGTTTCGTCTTCTCCTTCGTCCTTCCTTTGTTAGCTCACGTCAATGGAGTTTTCAAGTGTTAAAAGTGTCTAAATGAATATTAAATCAGGAATAGGGGAATGGGACATGCTTGTGACGAAAATATCCCCTTGATTTGGGGAATTTTGTCCCTAGTATTTGTCTTTATTAATTTGAGCCTTCATTTAAATTTCTAGCCCAACACCTTAGCCCAAAATCCTAGCCTCTTCAACATTTATCAAAGTTGGGCTCTAAGTAATTTGGGGCCTTATATTTTTAGCTTAGTCCAAATTTTTCCAAAATTCCTTAATGGTTCCGACACCATTCGACACGAAACTAATACCCCAAATATATATATATATATACACACATATATATATATACATATATATAATCACCTGAAACACGTAGGCACGTAATTAAGTTAGTCACATGAGCACAAAACATGTATGCAAATTTACATAATCATTTAAGCATATAAAATCCGTATAGGCACATAATTTCCGTATAGGCACATAGTTTTAATTAAAAATCACGGAAATTTATTGGCCCTATTATTCACGAGGACCCGGGTGCTACATCCTCCCCCCCTTAAAGAGGATTTCGCCCCAGAAATCAGCCCGTTTGGAACAATTCAGGATAGCGGACCCTCATTTCATCCTCACGTTCCCAAGTTGCTTCCTCTATTAACTGGTTCCGCCATAAAACTTTTACTAGGGGAATCTCTTTATTCCTAAGCCTCTTCGTTTCGTGCATCAGTATTTCTATTGGCACTTCCTCGTAGCTCAAATCCGGCTTCAACTGGTGGTGCAGCGAGTCGTTTATCAGTACATGGCTTGGGTCAGCGATGTACTTTCGCAAAGTCGATACATGGAACACATCGTGCACTTGCGACAACGATGCTGGTAGTTCCAGTTGGTACGCTACTTCGCCAATTCTTTTCATTATCTTGAAGGGACCAATGTACCTTGGGCTTAGTTTTCCCTTCTTTCCAAACCTCTTAACGCCTCTCATTGGCGACACTTTCACGAAAACCCGATCATCAATTTCGAATTCTAGCGGTCTGCGTCTTCGATCCGCGTAACTCTTTTGTCTGCTTTGCGCCGTGCGCATTCTCTCTCGGATCGTCGCGATAATTTCCGTCATTTCTCGGATCATATCTGGGCCTAACATCGCCCGTTCACCGACTTCATCCCAATGTACTGGGGATCTGCACTTTCGTCCGTATAAGGCTTCGTAAGGGGCCATTCCAATCGTGGCTTGATAACTATTGTTGTATGAGAATTCCACGAGTGGAAGGTACTTGCTCCAGTTGCCTTTGAAGTCGAGTACACAAGCTTATCCTCCAGAGTCTGGATAGTCCGCTCGGATTGACCGTCCGTTTGCGGATGGTAAGCCGTGCTGAATGACAGCTTTGTCCCCATCGCCTTTTGTAAGCTCGTCCAGAACTTAGATAGGAATCTTGAATCACGGTCTGATACTATTGACAACGGTACTCCATGGAGTCGCACTATCTTTTGGATATACAGTTCCGCGTATCGCTCCATGGTGAATGTCGTATTTATTTGCAGAAAATGGGCAGATTTCGTAAGTCGATCTACAATCACCCAAATTGCGTCGTGCCCTTTCACGTTCTTCGGCAATCCGCTTACAAAATCCATTGTTATGTTGTCCCATTTCCACTCTGGGATTGGTAAAGGCTGCAGCATCCCTGCTGGCCGTTGGTGTTCTGCCTTAATTCGTTGACAAGTGAGGCATTGACTGACGAATTCGGCTACGTCTTTCTTCATTCCTGGCCACCAGTAGTGCGCTCGTAAGTCTCTATACAGCTTCGTGGCTCCAGGATGTACTGAGTACAGTGTAGTATGTGCTTCCGCCATTATAGTTCTTCGAAGTCCTGCATCGTTCGGTACATATAATCTGCTCTTGTAGTACAAGCTCCCGTCGTCTCGGTATACATAGTCTATTGCCGGCTGCTCTGTTTGGGTTCCCTTGACCTTGACATAGAACTCGTTATTCTCCTGAGCCTTCTTGATTTGTTCTAACAATGTCGGTTGAAGGGTCAAAGCTGCTAACTTTACCTCGACCTCGCCTAAAGGTACGATCTCTACTTCGAGTCGTTGGAGTTCCGTGCTTACTGTCTTTCGACTTAAGGCATCTGCTACCACATTTGCCTTCCCTGGGTGGTAGTTGATTACACAATCGTAGTCCTTCACCAATTCCAGCCACCTTCTCTGTCTCATGTTTAGCTCCTTTTGGGTGAAGAAGTACTTTAAGCTTTTGTGGTGGGTGTAGATTTCACATCTTTCACCATACAGATAATGCCTCCAAATCTTGAGGGCAAAGACCACAGCTGCTAGTTCCAAGTCGTGTGTAGGGTAGTTCCTTTCGTACTCCTTCAACTGCCGTGAGGCATAGGCCGCCACATTTTCGTTTTGCATCAGTACGCATCCGAGCCCATTTTTCGGGGCGTCGCTATAAACGGAGAATCCTCCTGTTCCTGTGGGTATCGTCAACACTGGGGCGGTAGTAAGCCGCTTCTTCAGTTCTTGGAAGCTCCGTTCACATTCTTCGCTCCATTGAAAAGGAGTATTCTTTCGGGTCAACTTTGTCAATGTTGAGGCAATTTTCGAAAAATCCTTTATGAATTTCCTATAGTAGCCCGCTAAGCCTAGAAAGCTCCGTACTTCTGTTACATTGGTCGGCTGTGGCCAGTTATTGATTGCCTCGATTTTGCTCGGGTCTACTGAGATTCCCGCTCCAGAGACAATGTGTCCCAAGAATGCTACCTGATCCAGCCAAAACTCACACTTTTTGAATTTGGCGTACAGCTGCTTCTCCCTCAGTGTCTCAAGCACTATCTTCAGGTGCTCCTCATGTTCATCCTTCGTCCTTGAATAGATAAGAATATCGTCTATGAACACGATTACGAACTTGTCCAGATAGGACTGGAACACCCTGTTCATCAAGTCCATGAAGGCCGCCGGCGCGTTCGTCAGTCCGAAGGGCATGACTAGAAATTCAAAGTGCCCGTATCTGGTACTGAACGCCGTTTTCGGAATATCATCCTTGCGGATTTTCAGTTGATGGTATCCCGACCTCAAATCTATCTTAGAGAATATTGTGGCGCCTTGTAGTTGGTCAAAGAGATCGTCGATCCTGGGCAGTGGATACTTGTTCTTGACTGTCAGCTTGTTCAGTTCTATGCACAGCCTCATTGAGCCATCTTTCTTCCGCACGAATAGGACTGGCGCACCCCAGGGAGAGAAACTGGCCTGGATAAACCCTTTCTGTAGTAGCTCATCTATTTGTTCCCTCAGCTCCTTCAGTTCGGTCGGTGCTAACCGATACGGGGTCTTGGACACTGGTGCTGCTCTCGGCACCAGATCGATTGTAAACTCGATTTCTCTGTCTGGGGGTAGTCCCGGCAAGTCTTCCGGAAATACGTCCGGGAACTCCTTAATTACGGGTACCTCTTCAAGTTTTGTAGAGGAATTTTCTTCTGTCTTTAGCGCAAACACTAGGTATGCCTCGCATCCGGCTTTGATTAGCCGTTGGGCCTTTAACGCTGAAATCTTAGGAACAATTCCTCTTTCGCCCGTCCCCTTGAAAGTGAGAGGTTCTTCCCCTTCCGTGCTGAACGTGACCACCTTACGGTTACAGTCTATCACCGCTCCGTATTGTGAGAGCCAGTCCATCCCGAGGATCACCTCGTAATCGTTCATCGGGATGACTATTAAATCTACAAGCAACTCCTTGTCGCCGACTAGGACTGGGCAGTTTTTTACTATTTGACTAGTCCTAATTGGGGTCCCGCTTGGAATTGCTACACTATACTCACAACTCACACTATCAGGCGTTATTCCAAGTTTTGTCACATACTTCACAGATGCAAATGAATGGGTCGCCCCAGAGTCTACTAAGATGCACGTGGGAGTTTGGTGGATTAGGAGGGTACCTGTCACCACCGCCGGGTTGTTCTCCGCTTCCTCTGAAGTGATGGTATACACCCGAGCTGGCACCATCTGAGGTCCTGCTTGGCTCCCGGCCTGACTTCCCGAAGCACCTTCCGGGCACTGTCTCACGAAGTGTCCTGGCTTCCCACATCTGAAACACACGTTGGCCAGCGTGTTGCAATTCCCGAAGTGCCTCTTTCCGCACTTTTGGCAGTTGGGAATCGGCACCGCCCCTTGATTCTGATTCGGGTTTGGGGCCTGTTTACTGTCCCCTGAGGTTGTTGAGGAGGCCTGTTTTGGAATTGATTTTTGCCACCTTTGGGCACAAACCGCCGCTTCTGATTTCCTCCGCTCCATTGTGTTCCTTGCATTTGCGCAAATTTGCGCTTGGCCTCTTGTGCCCTTATGATCCGGGCTTCAGCTTGTTCTGCCACCATTGCCCTTTCTGCTACCTGAGCGTAAGTAGCTCCTTGGATCCCTGCCATGCTCACATCTCTATAGAGCTCGGGTTTCAATCCTTCTAGGAACCGTTCAATTTTCAGAGCATCCGTGCTGACCATGTGTGCTGCGAACCTGGACAGCTGCTCAAACTTTCGTATGTACTCCGCCACGGTCATCGATCCCTGCCTGAGGTTGATGAATTTGTTCAGGCGCTGGGCTCTAACTGGGGCCGTCAAGTACTTGCCCCGGAATAGTTCCTTGAACCTGTCCCATCTCATCATGGCAGGATTCTCGATCACCATAATGGTGTCCCACCAATGTCCGGCGCTTCCTCTTAGAAGGAACGCGGCGCACAGAGCCTTTTCTGCCTCCGGGACTCTGCTGTAGACGAACATGCTCTCTAGTGTCCTTATCCAATCTTCGGCTGCCGTCGGGTCAGTCGTATCCTCGAAGATTGGTGGGTTCAACCTCCTGAACCTTTCTCCCACTATCTCTGCCCTGTCGGCCTGGGTGTTTCCAGCATTCGTGGTGTTCTGTTGGATCAGCTGTTGTATCTGTGTTGACTGCTGGCGCACCAATTCCATAAGTTGGAAAATGGTCGCGTCGCGGTTGTCAGTTGGGACCGTGTTTCCCCTATTCTGGTCATCGCCACCGCTCGACTCACCTCTTGTTCTTACCATCTTCTATCCCTATCTTGACTGTCCTAGGCCAATAAATTATGCAACATATAGATCCACATAAACTTAACACTTACTTGCAAGGCCGCTTCCGCTCTTTTGGGTGTGTGTGTATGGACAGTCTACAGAACCTGTGACCGAAGCTCTGATACCACCCTGTCACGACCCGACTTCCTGACTGCTTATTCTAACCCATCCCTATGTGCCTAGCGAGTTATGATTAGTAAGGTACGCTGAAAATGCGTATAAAATTTTTCTTTTTTTTCCATTTACATAACGGAATGATATTCTGTACACGTCAAAAGAATACATGTCGAACATTAAGTTCCAGACACGGACTAACTACGAGGACGAAGGTGTGTCGGCACAGCAAAAGGCTCCTATGCGCTCGGCCTCACAGGTCGTCATCCATACACACACGTCCACCCCAAAAGCAGCGCGAAGCTCCAAAAGATTGGCCTTGTCATCTAACGCGATCACGTACCGTGCTCGCTGGCGCCTACAACACATAACATAAAAGAATGAGCCACCGAGGCTCAGTAAGCAGAAATCATGCATGTATGCACGTGTCCCTTCCCCCGCAAAGGCAATCCACGCCAATGCATAAATTTCTAAGCAAGGGCGATCCGCGCCGATGCATATAACACTTGCAAGGGCATTCCACTCCGATGCACCTAGTACTCGTACTAGTAAAACTCAGGGCCCTCGGCTAATCTCACTATGCACCACAAGAGCTCACGTCCCTCGAGGACAATACGACAGCGGTCCACGCCGGATGGCTGAACCCTAGGATGCACATCGTTCCCCTAGGTCACCATATGAACCCGGTCGTCCCCGACTGTCCGGCGATCGCTCACGCTGGTAGCCCACGCTGAGGTCGCCTACACAAGGGTTCCACCCTGTGTCGCTTATACCCTCAGGTCGCACCCTCCAGGTCGCACCTTACCGCCACGGGCCATGCCCAAATCCTTTCCACAGGATAACCATATATATATACAATAATAGTACGACGACGCTAAAACGCCGCCCTGGTAGCATAGGAGACAGTCCCTGACTCAACTATGAGTCGACACCACTTGCCCACATCGGCAAGTCCTCGTCGCGTACAAGCGACATATCATTATGCACACTCAGTCCCACGACCCTTCCCCATGAGTTCGTGCGTGCACATGAATATGCATATGCGAATAAATGCAATTTATGCTAATCACACGAAGGCGTTACAATTAGTCCACGTAATCATGAAATCACGTAGGCACATAGTCACACAAAACATATAACACGCAAGTTATGTGTTGTAGTTGGATTTCTACTTACCTGGCGTCCGTGGATTAGTCGCTACCTGACCCGGGTATTCTCCTAAGTCCAAACCTTAGACATAGAATAGCATCGTTAGGACACTATTTAAATTAATTAATTACGTACTGACTTAGGTATTTTTCTTTGGTTATAAATATCTTTAGGAGTCCTAGTTAACTTGGTACATCTCACTTGTCTTAGGGAACTTTATGAAGTTCACGAAGTTCATAAAATTCGTCCATAAGCTATTTGCTAGCCGGTCTGGTGAATTTCCTAATATTTCATCCTTTAAACTCGAACAGGCTATAAAGTCAGCCTATAAATTATATCAGTTGACTACGTAAATTTTCGTACCAAAATTCTATCGAATGCAACGTCTAACTATACCGATTTTATCTAAGGTGTTCAATTCGCCAAGTTAGTTTGCCAAGCTCTTAGTCTAGTTCGCGGAATTATTTACATTATTTCTTAATTCGCCAAACTTGATGGATTCGCGAAATGCTTATCATATCGGATTCGCGGAATTCTCTGCTCTATTCGTACAATTCGCATACTTAGAGTTCGCCACCTAAATGGTTCGCGAACTACTTCTCATTTCGCGACATGTATCTCGGCTACCTAGTTCGCAGACGTACATTTCACTCCTTATTCGCGAATTCACTCAACTTTTGCGAATCATATTTCGCGAACTACCGAGACATTAAATAGGTTCGCGACTTAGCATGGACTCGCCAAATGGACACGACCCGCGAAACTAAACTACTAGCCTAGTTCGCGAACTCTCTTCCGCCATCGAGTCGTCAAGTGGAGTTCGCCAACCTAATCTGCCCGCAAAAAGCATATGAGTTCGCAAAACTCGAGTTTGCCAACCTTGCATGATTCGCGAATCTCGTGGATTCGCAGAAGTTGCATGGGTTCGCCAATAAAGCCGAGTTCGCCAAACTCGTCCCATTAAGGGTTCGCGAATCTTGATTCGCCACCCAATTCGCAAAGTATCTTGTGCTTTACCAACTCACGAAATGCCTATCATACCGAGTTCGCGAATCTCAATAATTCGCAAGGCTCGGGTTGGCCAAATAGGTCCAATTCGCAGAACCCTTAGTTTACCACTTTTTAGGGTTCGCAAATTTCTATTTCACGGCTCTTTATTACTTACAAACACTTTTTAAATTCGCGACTACCAATCGTTAAAGATCAAAGGTGCCCTTTTTACCAAGGACCCGATGAACATCCTAAACCTTCAAGAACCCTAAAATTCAAACTCACTAATAACGCGGCTTAAGCAGATTTCCGTGTCTGGAATTCCTAAAAATGTTAATCAATACTGAGAGGGGTAAAAACATATTCTCAACGAGATGAGAATTTGGACAGAACTTGCACGTCATGTTTCTAAGCTTAAAATATTTTAGTAACTCCTATTTCTTGCCCAAAGTATATAAGGGTTAAGGGAAGGAAGTTATACCTAGTCTAAACTTGAGCAAGTTTCGTCTTCTCCTTCGTCCTTCCTTTGTTAGCTCACGTCAATGGAGTTTTCAAGTGTTAAAAGTGTCTAAATGAATATTAAATCAGGAATAGGGGAATGGACATGCTTGTGACGAAAATATCCCCTTGATTTGGGGAATTTTGTCCCTAGTATTTTTCTTTATTAATTTGAGCCTTCATTTAAATTTCTAGCCCAACACCTTAGCCCAAAATCCTAGCCTCTTCAACATTTATCAAAGTTGGGCTCTAAGTAATTTGGGGCCTTACATTTTGAGCTTAGTCCAAATTTTTCCAAAATCCCTTAATGGTTCCGACACCATTCGACACGAAACTAATACCCCAAATATATATATATATATATATATATATATACACATATATATATACATATATATAATCACCTGAAACACGTAGGCACGTAATTAAGTTAGTCACATGAGCACAAAACATGTATGCAAATTTACATAATCATTTAAGCATATAAAATCCGTATAGGCACACATTTCCGTATAGGCACATAGTTTTAATTAAAATTCACGCAAATTTATTGGCCCTGTTATTCACGAGGACCCGGGTGCTACAATGTACAGCCTCGCCCTAAAAAAACCATGGAGTACCGCCGTCAGCCTGCCTTAGTCGTGACGTTTCTCAACGTCCGACTCTGTGGTATCTACAACACATAAAACATGGGATGAGCTATAAAGCTCAGTGAGTGGAAACTTATGCATGTTGTGCACGTGTCGTAATTAGCAAAGGCATCCGCGCCAATGCTTTCTAATCCTCACGTATTTCTTGTCTTGTCTTGTTTTGTCTTGTCACGTATTCGGGCCCTCGGCTTTCCATCTTACTATGCACCATTCATGGAGCTCAAACCCACTAGGGGTATATATATAAGTGACAGTACACACATTGAGAGGGTAACTATATGCAATTCATGTTTATCCCTGTGGTGCCTTTCCATCCCAATGCGGTCCCATTGAGAGGCTAAAGTGCCTTTCAATCCCAATGTGGTCCCATTGAGAGGCTAACCCTATTACACGATTTGCGCTTAATCCTAAGGTGCCTTTGGTCTCAATACGGCCTGACACGCGGGCGCTTCCACGCTGGTAGCCTACTCTGAGGTCGCCAACACTCGAGGTACCCTCGGTGCAGCTTATACCATCAGGTCGCACCTCCCGCTACATGTCTTGTCTTGCACATGTCTTGTAATTTGGCATCGTGAATCGCCATGGTAGCATAGAAGAGCCGTGACTCAACAATGAGTCGACATCAGATGCCCATATCGGCAACTATATATCACGCACAGGCGACCATGTATCACACGTGTTAGTGTCTTGTAACTCTTGTGTGACTCGTGTATGCACATGAAAATGATTACGTAAATAATGCAGAAATACTTGTCATGCTATTTCATATGAAACACGTGGTTCACATCACGTAATAAATCACATAATGTCATAGAAGCAAATAGTCACGTAAATGATGCACACATATCATTTATGTATTGTAGTTGAAATTCCCACTTACCTGTCGTCCGTAGATTTATGTGCTACTGATCCGGCGAAATTCCTAATTTTCAACCTTACGCATAAAATTACAACATCATTACACTATCTAAGTTCTCATACTCCTTAAGTGCTGAAATATCAGAAATATAGATATTTTAAAAGGACTTTGCCAAGTTAGGTCAACTCGTGAAATTACTTAAATAATTATCTGAATTCGTCAACTATCCTAGATTCTCATGGCTCGTGAACTAATTTGCCAATTCGTGAATCTCTAATTAATTCGCAAAGTGCACCCTCAGCTTTTGTTTCGTGAAGTCTATTATCACACATATCTACTTTGCGAATCTCTAAAGTTCGTGATATTCATCTCGTGAATCAATAATATTCTAACACTTGGAATTCTCCTAGTTTGTACCTTGTCCTAATTCGTGACTTTTTATAGTACGGCTCAAATACTAAAAACCCCTTTGTTGATCCTTATCTAAGTAATGTAATAAGTATTATTTTATTGTTACTTTAGTTTTCCTTCATGGCTAAATCTTCGAAAGGTCTCACCCTTACAAGTCCCTATTTTATTATTATTATTAACACCTCACAATTAGTGAAGTTTCATGTACCTATAATATTTTTTTATTCCCTTAAGTTGCATGTACAATTCCCTACTTTACTTAACTCGTGAAGTCCGTTGCTTAGTGTATATAATTCGCCAAGTTCACATAATGCATAATACTATTATTTTATTCCCATATGAAGTCCCATACTCCCATGTAGCTTATAATATTGTTCTTCTATTCCCTCACAAGGTCCTATGTAACTTATAATATTATTCTATTCTAGGCTTCGTGACCTTCTAATAATGCACACACAATTCCAACTTTACTCAATTCGTGAAGCTCCACTTTTTTAATTCGTCACATGTCCTTCCTATGTAACTTATAATATTATTCTATTCTAAGCTTCGTGAAATTCCATAATACTCTATCGTGAAGTGGCCTAGTTTACTGAATTCGTGACCTATCTTATGCATACATACACTTCGCGAGCTCCTCTCTGATTCGCAAAGTTTTATTTTCATGCAATTCGTGAAGTTTCTAGCTTCCAAATTCGTGAATCTAATTAATTTGCGAAGCTCACTCCACAACTTATGATTCGCCAAACTAATTTAATTCCTGAACCTCTAATAAAATTATACCACTTTATTTAACACTTTAAAACGTGGGGTTTTTCGATCAAAACACTGTTCTTCCCAAGAACAGTTTTGAATATAACAAGAATTTAAAACCCCTTTCAAAAACCTCAAGAATTATTCGTACAAACCCAAATCATATATATACCTAAATAGGTTAACATCAAATCCTAAGAGAATAATTATTAACCTTGAGGTTTACCAAACCTTCGACCAAAACCTATTTTTCTCAAGAAAATTTGAATATCCAATGAACTTTTTTTTGGCCTAAGGTCCCATTTAATAAATGAAAAGAAAAGTACAGAGTACAAAACGGCGAGCATATAAGCTCACATCGACCAGTAACATACTACTGAAGCTAAAGACAACGTCAGCAATGAAAACCAAAACCAAATAACAACTACCAAGCTATCCGACACCCAAAATAAAAGCATTGTCATTTAAAATACTTAGAACTTGGAAGGGGTTCCTGTCACCAACTATAGAGTTTGAGGTATCGTCCCCATTCACATGTTCTAACCTGTTCTCCTCCTCCCCGTGTATGGTCATCTCATCCCTCTCGGTCACTATCACGGCCTTTCCTTTAGCACCCACTTGGCACCATTCCACTCGTGGTCGCGGCTCTTTTTGGCGGACTTGTCGCGTTTCAGCCCTCGCCGTTGGCTTTCGTTCATCATTCTCCTTCGGCCGATTTGGACAAGTCAGTGCCGCATGTGACCATGAGGCACACGTCGGACACTTCTTAGGTCTCCATTCGTACACGACGCGGACAGGAACCACCCCTGCTGTACCGCCTTGTTCACTTGGTAGCCGGATGTTGAACGTCTCGACGAATGGCTCCGTCAATGTTTTCATGACGCACACCCTCGCGAAATCAATACGATCTCCTGCAGCCGTGACGCCATCAGCAAACAACGGCTTGCCCACCGCGCTCGCGACAATGCTAAGTCCCGCCTGAGTCCAAAATTCGCTCGGGACGTTCCATAGCTTAACCCACAGTGGCACTTCAGTGTGTTCAGCCTTTGCAAAGGAAAAACCTGGGCGCCACACCTCCAGGAAAAGAGGCTTGCCTTGCATGAGCCATGGACCCCCTTCAAGAACCGCCGTCATGGCCGCGGCCGACGCAAAACGGAACTTGAAGAATCCATTAGTCGTCGCCCGCACCTCAACCAAATCAGCCCAAATCGAACGGAGAAATTTTTCAACACTGGGGAAGTATGGTTTTCGGCCGAGAAAGTAGCCTACCAATGTGTGCTCCCAACGGCCAAAGCCCTGTCGTGCGACGTCCCACGGGGGGTGAACTTCAGCCACCCCATCCACCATAGTAGGAGGCGTAAATGTTAGCGTTAACCGCTTTGAATCCCCCCGGAGAGGTTGTTGACGACCCACGGTGCTCTCCCCCTGAAGAACATCCGCGAAAGATGCCTTGTGCGCATTCGGGGCAGACGGGATCGGGTTTCTAACCGCCATAGCCCTAGCTGGCAAAATCCTAGGTGGAAAAGTCCTTTCAGGCGATCTTGCAGGCGGCACAACCACCCGTGGTGGCGAAACCCTTAGCGGCGTAACCTTGATCGTTGAATCCCGGGTTGGCACAACTTCCTGTGGCGGAGTAACCGTAGCTGGCGAGGAATTCCTCGTAGACAAGACCCTTATGGAATCCTGCCCATGAAGATCAGACGCATGCAGTGCTCGGCTCGCCGCCGCGTGCATCATGTCAGCAGTCTCCCCGATCGTCGGTGATTCCAAGAGCTCATCGTCGTTCAAATCTTTCCGCGGTGGCGGAGTGCCCTTGCGATACGGCACCTTGCCCGATGGCGCGTCCCGTAAGCGCTCTTGGATCGTATGCCCCGTCTGCCCAACCTGAGCAACCACTCGATCAACCAAATCCGGCCCCTTCGCAGCCGTAGATTCCCCCGGTCCAGCCACATTGCCATGAACTCGACTGAAAAGATCCCCAAACGCCTTTATATCAAATCGATCCGCGAAATCTGGGTAATTCGCTGCCAACTGCCCAAGATCCGGTAGCTTTGGCATATTGATCATCGATGATGCCGTAGAACCCACGGCCCCATCTGAATGATTCTTAGCTGAAACAGTATTCAGCTGCGGCAGTCCCTCCAACAGCAAAGGCCCATCACCCGTTAAGGCTTGAGAGACTGGCCGTTTCTGCTGCATAGCTTCGCCTTTGTCCCCCCTTTCAACACCTTTCGCCTCTTCGTTCGATATTTGCTTAGAACCCGCACCATGCTTAAAGTCAAGAAAGCCTCGCCGAAACAGTTCTTTTCCTTGTGAGCGGCTCAAATGAGACTCATCTTCAATCACCACGACGTTATTATTATCAGAACTAGCCTCCAAAGCCAAGTCTGTCAAATTCTTCCCCTGATCCATAGCTGCAGTGCGCCACACGTCCTTGCCAACAACACGATTCAGCAAATCCTTAAATCCTTCACCATCAATTTTTGCAGCAAACGATGGGTAATCTCTATCCAATTTCTCGATATCTGGAAGATTAAATAGAACATTCTCTGTCGTTGAAGAGGCTCCACTCATCATCGATCCACACATCATGGACGATGTCGCCATATCAAAAACTACAAGAACTCAACGAGCAAAAACGAGGAAATCGAAAAAAAATTATTGGGCTGTTCAAAAGTGTTGAAACGGAACAGGCCGCCCACGCGCCGTCTGATCCCGGCGATGGGGGCCAGCGGCCGGCGCCTGTGGAACAACCAAACCGGCGATGGAGAAGATGGTAGGCTAAGGGAAACGGGAAGGAAGATGAAGAAAACGTAGAAAAGGAGTTCTGGGTTTTGGTTTCGTGAGATCCCCTTTTAGAGAGAGAAAGTTTTTAAGAATACTTACAGTTTACCCGCTTTCCAATGAACTTTAACCATTCCAAACCCTTAACAACTAACTCTACATATAAACCTTAAGTAAATGATATTCTACGTATTTAAGAGTTTCTTTAAAACATGTCACTAACTTAATGAAAACTAGAAATTAGAGTAAGAATACTACTTTCAAGCTTAGAGGTGTGCGTTCTGTTCCAATCTTTCCCTCAAACTATCGATAGTGCTCCACTAATGAGTGTCATTTGATGGTGCTCCACTAATGTGTTATTGCATACAAATTCTTTTCTTCCCTTGCTTTTGATAGCTTTCTTATGTTCTTAATTGTTAAATCTCGTTCCTATCTTGTATTTTGCTTATTCAACTAAGCAAATGACGCCATTCCTACTTTAGTATTTATCCTATCCTCATGTGATAATTATTAGAATAATATTCAAGTTTCCCTTTACACTAAGTAATCGATGCTATGTCTAAATAATTCTCATTCCTAAGTAATACTTCAGAATTATTTCCTTCCTATTGAAGTTGTCGAACTCTAAGTTATAGATTTCAAATAACACTTCTTATAATATTTTTATGTACACTTTCTCATACTAAGTAATTGAACCCATTTATTTAAATTTCTAAGTCTTTACTATCATCACACAACTCATATATCACATATCGCATATATTTGCTGTAAAGCATATCATTTTGGAGCATATTAAGATTTAATCATGTTTTCCCTATTCCAAAATTATAACAATTCTAGGGTTTCTTAAAATTATCACACATACCACATAAAGCACCCAAAATATTAGTACATAGGACATAAAATAATTTGTGTGTTACAACTGATTTCCTTATAATCCTAGCCTCTTTACTTACTTTACTTAACACGATCTCTAAATAAGACAATATACCCCTAATTAAACCGTAAATCCCGTAATTAAAATTTACGGGTATTACATCCACCCCCTTAAAATGAATTTCGCACCCGAAATTCCGTCAGCTGGAATAATTCAGGGTAACGATCTATAGAGAATTGGCTTGGCTTGGTTAGGTGATAGAAAATCACCTATTACCCTTACCCTTATAGGAAATCCTACAAAGAAACTTATCGTAGCAAAATAATCCTAATTTCTGACTTCGTATTACTTGCATTCAAAAACTTCGATTGTCCTAGGATCACAATCGAATAACAAGTACGGAAAGTCATAAGCGACAAGGTTATTATAAATCAAGGGATTTAATGAAACGGTATCCCTGTCTTGATTTACCCCACTCTTGTCGTTTTCCCGTCATTCAAGGTTTCATCGAAGATTTCTCTAACTTCTAATGGGTTAACTGCAGGGTACATCCTTGTCCTGAATCTTAACAGTCGTCGTATTTTTCAGTACAGAAAGAGAAATCCTACGACTAGTCCATAATCTACTCTCTCCCCTTAAAAGATTTGCCTAATTTCCATTCCTAAAAGTCTGGGAATAATTGTAAGGGGTTGAAGAAAGAGAAACATTCCATTGAAGGAAAATGAAGGAACACAAGTTTATAAAGGTTAAGGTAGGGTCTCTCTTGTCGTTTTGGACTCTGATAGTTAATTTCTGATAGAACGCAGTGGAGTTCACCTGAGTTGATCGGACCTGTATCGCCTTAAGGTGGGGCTAACGAAAATAGTTATAATTCTGATTTATACAAGAATTTGGGAATCCTGAATATCCACCACACTTTCGTTGCGCCATTCGGAATATAAATATATATAATATATATATATATAAATATATCGGCGCTTTTGGTAGCCACTTGCACTATTTCGATTAAGATTGAGGTAATTCCTCTGTCGATTTACCTAGTCGAGAAAGATTCGCAACTTGCCCTCAGAAGTTACTGAATCTTTAGATCAGATGCTTGAAATTTTACTTGGGCTGGTCTACCCGCAAGATGGATATTTCTCTTCTCGGGTACTTGAAGCTTATGATCTTTCTTAGGGAAATCAGATACGGCTTCATATTTTGAAAGTCTATCTGTCAAGATCACGGTTCAAATTGATACCCAAGCTGCTATCCTAATTAATAATGAAGTATTTTCCAACACTTAATTATTTCGTATTGGATCTCCATGTGGCAGATTAATGCGTCACTATACTTGAAAAGGGTAGAAGGTATTTCCACCTTCAGTACATGACATTAGTCACACATTTAAATGTGTGGCTCAATTTTCTAGAATTCAACAATTGGATCATAGGTACATCATAGATTAATAACGTACACGTCATTTTCGTGGGACGAATTTCTGTTTCCTCTAGGTTTAGATTAGACATCCGTGCAGGAATTGGGGAAGGCTGAATCGGTGTTTGATCTGTGTAAGACCCGAGTCCCTGTAAGCTATTAGGGCCAATAAATTTGCACAAATGAATGAACTTATGTGAGTAAGTGAATTTCGTACGTATGCGATTCTGCGAAAATTGGTGTGTTAATTAGGTGCTTATGCAAAATTGTGAATTTTGTGCATTTAATCATGTGCCTTCGTGACCGTGTGATTTTCGTGTACTAATTTCGCACATAGGACATCATGCGAATTTTGTGTGCCAATTATATGCTTAAATGATTTTATGAATATTGTGCATTAATTTTGTGCCATGTGATATTTAACCTACTTAGGGATTTTCGAAGAATAGGGAACAAGGAAATAATGGCAATAATATTAGTAATGATATTAGTTGGGCTATGGGAAAATTAATGGGCTAGGATCAAACATTAGGCCCAAAACAAATAAAGATAAACATAGGGGACAAAACTCCTTAAAGTAGGGGATATCCACGTCACTTAAGTTCCCTCACCATACTTCTGATAAAATATCTACACCTTTTTTCCAAAGCCACAAACTCCATTAGTAAGGAACCATCGAAACTCAAGCAAAGGAGAAGAAGCAACGATGTGAAGAAGCTTGGATTAGATATGAGTTTTTACCACAAATCTTAGTATTTTAATAGGGTAATGCTAATTGTGTGTTTTGAGGAACTATAACACGAAAATACCAATTTGTAGGGTCTAAGAGAACCTTAAGTTCTCGAGAGTATTTCTCACTTAGAATCGGTGTTTTTAGTTAATACCAACGTGTCTTAAGGGTCATTAAGCACGAAAATCACATAGGATTAGGGTGCGAACAAGCAGCTCACGAGGGTTTAGGGACTACAAACCCATATGATATTCATACGATTCTTAAGAAAAGGGTACTTTTTGATCGAAGTTCTCTAGGACTTAAGTATAAAATTTGTTTAAGAGTCGTGAAGTAGGTAATTAGCGAATCATAGAACTTCACGAACTCAATGAATTGCACGAACCAAGCTAAGTCGTGAACCATGGAAAGAATTCACGAACTCGAAGGGGAGGTGCAATTCGCGAAACAATGAAGCAATTGGCGAACCCTAGATCGCGAATGCATGCATTTGGCGAACTGAGAGTGGAGTTTGGCGAATTAAAGTACTTCGCGAACCTAGGAGGTTTGGCGAATTGAGAGGCTTGCGAACCAAGTTCGCGAACTCGGTAGTGATGAGAGGCTTCGCAAATTGAGAGGGGTTCGCGAACCCCATGCAAAGTCGCGAATGATGTCTCGTGAATCGAGAGGTTCGCAGGTCCAATGGTTCGTGGGCCAGATGTAGTTGGCGAATTCATGCAAGTTGACGAACCCGTGTACTTCGCGGGTTGAGTTTGGCGAACCCATGCAAGTTCGCGAATTGTACTTCACGGGCCTTGCAGGCTTCGCGAATTAGGGCTTGGGGCAACAACTTCACGAATTGAACAAGATGACGAATCCACAGTATCCCCAGTTCACGAATTGGTGGAGGTGAGTTCGCGAAATAAGTGCTTCGTGAATTGTGAGGAGTTCGCGAAGTTTAAGAATGCGCGAGGTATATGACGATTTTGGAAAGATCGCGGGCCTTGGTTCACGAATCCATACACTTCACGGGCCGATCGAGGTTGGCGAATCCAAGACGGACTTCGCGTATCCCACTTCGCGAATCATAAGTGCACCACTTCGCGAATTCAAGTAGTTGGCACAACTTGGCGAATTACATGAGAATTCGCGAACCATGAAAAGCTAGAGAATTTCGCGAATTTAAGGAACTTCACGAATCCTATTTGGCGAATCCAAGACACACTTCGCGAACCAAGAAGAAAACGTGCGAGCTTTGCGAATCCTTAGTAGTTCGTGAACTCGATAGAAAACATACTTCGCGAATCGAGAGACAAGAGAGATTGGCAAACCCATAGTTAGTTTGAGAACCCTAGTTACTTGGTTAAGCAGATAGGTAAAATGTTAGACTTCGAACTAGAGTATTTCACGAGTTAATCATAGTTCACGAATCGTTTAGGGAGTTTGCGAAGTCATGAAATAACCACCTCCCGAATTCTACCAACTTAGCTAACTTAGACTTGGCGAACTAAATAAGTTCGCGAAGTAACCTCTGTGAACTATATAAGTTCGCGAAGTGAGTTCATGAGGTATTTCCCGAACTATAGGATCATGAAAATTTAACGAATCGTGACTTAGGAAATAACGTCTCAACACTTAGGAAATTCGAGACTCTAGCGAGTCAATTAATTTCGATAAGGTACTAATAGGATAATTTTGTGTTTAAGGTCGAGACTTAGGAAATTCCACCGGTTCAGGGGCAGGTATTCTACGGACGCCAGGTAAGTGGAAATTCAACTACAATACATAACTGGTTTGTACATGCATTATTTGTGTGCCAACGTGCTACTTTGATGTTACGTGATTGATGACATGTCATATGTGAATTTTACGTGACGTGTTTTGCTTATGGTACATGGGATGTGCATGGTTCTGAAACCGGGTTTTCGAACCGGACCGGAAATTTTAGTGGTTTAAGGTTTAATGGTTTAACCAGTAGAAGATCGGAATCAAACCGGAGTCAAACCGGTATCTTTAAATATCTAATTTTTGATTTAATCAACTACATAACATAGATTATATAGAATTATAGATGTTTATTTAGTAACTTTTTTATATATTAGAATTTTATATAATTGAGGGTCAAAATTAAATAAAGTTAATATTGTTGGTAGTTGAAATTATTTATGCCAAGGGCTCCAGAAATTAAATCTGTAAATTTTGGGGTCAAACTAAATAAAATATAAAAGCTGGTCCATTAGTTAATTATAAAATAAAAATATTTGAGGTCCAAAGGATTCGAACCTGGCCCACTTAGATCACAACCCACGACTTCACCACCAGGCCACATACGAATTATACACGATTTTGTTCATTTTTTAGTCTTATAATGTATTTTCTGTTTTTTCTTTTTTTAGAAATAACTTAGATCGGACCGGAATCGGACCGGATTCCCGATCGGTTCACTGGTTTCCGGTCGGAACCGGCCGGTCCGGTCCGGTTTTCAAAACCCTGGGGATGTGATGATGGCATGAGATGCATTTTTATACAAAGCATGACATGAGCATATGCACGCATGAAAAGTAAGACACGAGAGAGTGCATATTATAAGACCGCCTGCGAGTGATAGGAAATTGCTGATGTTGGCTATTGTGTCGACTCAATGTCGAGTCACGGCTCTCCTATGCTACCATGGCGATTCACGATGCCAGAATCTACCTGATTCACAATAGATAGAGGGGATATACTATGGCGATTCACGATGCCAAAATTTACCTGATTCACGATAGGTAGGGGGAATACACCATGGCGATTCACGATGTCGCATTACCTGATTCACGATAGGTAGGTGAGTACCCCGTAGTGGAAGATGCAACCTGGAGGATGCGACACGAGGGAAATGCGACACTGAGGGAACCTCTGGTGTTGGCGACCTCGGAGTTGGCTGCCAGTGAGAAGCGTTCGCGTGATAGGCCACACCGGGATTGAAAAGGTACCTTCGGGTAAACCTCTCGTTGTGCGTACTCTCACACATGTATATACCCCACGTGAGTCCGAGCTCTAAGAAGTGGTGCATAGTGAGATTGAAAAGCCGAGGGACAATATGATATGAAAGGTCAAGAAGTATGAGAGAAGTAGAAAGCATAAGACGCGGATTGTCTTTGCGAATAAGGACACGTGCATTCATGCATAATTTTCACTTACTGAGCCTGGCGGCTCACCCTTACGTTATGTGTTGTAGGTGCGAGCGAACACGGTACGTGGCCGCCTAGCCGGCAAGGCATCTTTTGAAGCTTCCGAGCCTCTTTTGGGGGTGGTGTGTACGTGGATGACGACCTGTGAGGCCGGGCGCATAGGAATAGTTTTGCTGCGAACTTACACAACCCGTGTTACTAGGATTAGCATGTAATTAGAACTCGATGTAATTCTTTTGTTGTATAACTGTATTCTTTTGACGTGTACATAAACAATGCTCCTTTATGAAAAAGGAAAAATTTCATACGCACTTTCGAATCTCTTGTAAGTTATCGCATCGTTAGGCACTTAGGATAACGCTAGAAATGGTGGCGATGGCTAGGGTCGCTACAATCTGGTTCCAACGGTGGGTACATTCCACAGAGTCTAGCGAAGTGTCCTCGCCTTCCACACTTAAAAAAATTGGCCAAGTGCTTAAAAGACTTAAGAGTAAAATTGGAATTTAACCATAAGCCAATTTTCGAAATATACCTTGGGAAATAATTTCGAAAATTAAATATAAATATGAAAATAATATATTTGGAATATTATGCATTTTACGTAGAAATTTCGAAATTAATGTAGGATTAAGTTTCGAATATTATACCATATTTAAAGATATTTAGTTTGACTTGGTATTTAAGTTAGTTGTCTAATTTTAGCAAGTTCCCTTAAGTTTGGATTTGGGACTCAAAATGAGAGAAAATCATGGCAAAAAGAATCTATCCACTTAAGGAGTAAAATTCGAAAATCATATCTTTGAGATATTCTTGGGATTTTCGATTCTAGCTTAGTATAAATAGGGCAGCCCTATTTCATATTTTATATGAGAATTTCGTGCTCCATATGAGTGACTTTCGTCCTTCACAAGGCAAAAAAACACACTCACCGAACGCACACACTTTTCTACCACGCGACGGCTCGGTTCTCTCTAGCCATCTTTAGAGAACTGATTTCGTGGTACACTGCGAGGTCGGCGTGACGATCTAGTGCCTTTCACTACCATCGATGAAGTCTTGAAGAAAAGGACGACAAGCTGCCACTCGCTTCAACTGGTAATTCTCTACGGGTTTGACCCGCCCTATTACGTGTCTATGTGTTACTGTTTGATCCGAGCTATGAGAGCAATCGGGGAACCCGGAAAATTTTTGTTCCGCACTGTACCCGGGGACGTGGCGTCTCCGAGAGACACCGGGTAACCTAACACGTATAACACTTAGAAAAATTTTTCGACTAACACTTATATGCCTTATATGAACTGTTCAAAATTTCATTAGATACCACTAAATTCCTCACATGCGTATAACCTATGTGCGATTTACATATTTCAATTAGAAATTTATCAAACTTGCTATGAGTTGATAGACAATTATTGTTTGATACAATCAATTTTCGACTCAATTTAAAATTGCTCTAGTGAATGTATTATATGTTTCAGATGGATCACTATCCTACTTACAACCACATCTACGACAAGAAAATTTATCTAAAGGTTCAGGACACCAACTTTCAGCTCAACCGGTCCACATTTCGGTGTCCAGATGAGATCATAGTGTCCATCCTTCAAGGCCATCCCCTATGGCATGCGCTTAAGGTGACTGCAGCGGTGCCTATGGTCTACCTCCAACAGTTTTTGGGACGCATTCAAGGCCACGTGGCTGATGGTGCTTACTCCTTCACCACGACACTCGGGACGCGACATATATGTATGGACAAGAACCAACTAGGTTTGGTCTTGGACTTACCTTTCAGTGAAAATCTACGACCCGTTGCCTTCGGATGCATAAATGGTGCAAGATTTTCTTCAAATGGGATACCGACCGCCGCTCACCAATCTTGCCCAAGTTCAGAGCAACGGTATCCCTCATTCTCGGAAGACACTTTTTGGGATTATCAACAAGTGTTTATCGCCAAAGCATGCAGGATTTGACAAGGGCGACGGAAATATCCTTCGCATCTTCCACGGCATCTCATTCTCACGAAATTACGATTTCGCACAGCTGATCTGGAATGATCTTGCATAACAGATCAGACAAAATGAGAACAAACGATCGAAGAATGTGTCGTCTGCAAGGTGGTTTTCTGTGATCATCGCCCATCTCATGGAGCTCCACGAGAATATTCCTCGTCTGTCTCCAGGAGGAAACTATCAACCACCCCGACTCAAATTCTTCCATAACCCCAAGCTCACGGACCTGGATCCGCCATCGATGCCGATATCATTTGAGCTGCTCCGTCTCGCCGTCCCCAAGGGAGACGTGTACCGATTATACTGTCGAGAAAATTATCTTACTGAAGAGATGATTCGAGGGTCCCCAACAGACTTCAATGTGAGCCCTCCCTAACAACAACAACAAAGCCCTGAGGCCAAGCTGAATGATGAAGTGGCCCAGGAGATTGAAGTGGAGACTTCTACTCAGGACCTTGACGTCATGCTGATTGACGAAGTGACTCAAGAGTTAGAAGACGAGGCTCCAGTTGATGAACTAGGAGTTGAAGTGCCCATCCATGTAGAAGTGCTTCAGGAGCCACTTGAGGAGGTTCCTGTCAATGAAGCACAACCCGAAGTAGAAATGGGGCACATCCCACTTCAACACGCTACCAAGCCTGAGACAGAGGCTTTGATCACAACGGTCACACCTGAAGAGCCTCAACCGATAGTACAAGCCAATGAGGAAGCTGGACGTGATCCAACTCCTCACACGGCTACCTCGTCCGAAGCCACGGATTCAGACGATGAGGTTCAATTGGTCAGACAGGTTCCACGACTACAAATCCCATTCACTGGGCCTGTCTTATTTGCTGTCGCTACTACGCCAGACACGACGCCAATAACTACTACAAGTGCTGCGGACCTTCCTTCGCTCAATCTTGAGCCGCAACACGAACTGATTGCATCAACCGAGGTTGAGATCCAGATTCAGACCACTACCGGCCTCGACACCCAAGTGTCTGATACATAGATTCTCACAGAATCTGTCACAACATCCATAGACGCGAATCTTTTAGATACAAATCAATGATTGGATGGAAGTCTCAAAACGTCGCAACCTGAAGCGACGACCAGCCAACCCATTGAGACGGTGTTCACTCATGGGTTGCTAACAGGCGACATCAGTCATCCTGGTCCATCATCAACGAAGGTGTTCTCGCTATTCGTGACCGAAGAACGACTCAAGGCTGCTCTCTCCGAAGCTCTCAAATCGTTCGAAGACAAGTTGATGGAGAGAGTGCACATGGCCATCGAGACGTCCCGCCAAGACAGAGGGAAAGCACTCGTCTCCGAGGCCCCTTCGTCACGACTTAACCTCACACCCACTCAACCCATACTGACCACCACACCTATTGTATTACCTAATCTTATCAACCCAGCCACTGTACCCATCAGCGAACTCCACTCCATCCTAGTCGCCCAACTTTTTGAGCTACCCAACTAGAAGCCAGAGGAAGAAGACCTCTTCAGACGTCTGGCTGATCGTCCTGATCCACCTACTGACTCGTGTCGAGGTCAAAGCTCCCGCTCAAAATGCCGACATGACGACCCTGACGATCAGGACCGTCATGAGGGGGAGAAGGGACTTAGGACTTCTACGAGCGGTCAAGGACAAAGCTCGGGCGCAGCGTAGACCAGAACAGGAGCAGCTGATACATCTCGACCCACAACACGTTCACAAACCCAAACCACCCATAAAACCACCACCACGTATCCGCACCTCACCCAGACTCTTGAACCATACGAACCTTCCACCCTACAAATGCCTCCGCCTACACCACCACATATAACTTTCACAAGCCCCTTGCTTCAGGAAGAAGAAGCAAGTTTCGATATGCTTTTAGCCCTGGCTGAAACTCAAGCACCGTCAAGCTCAACTGCTCCAGACCAGTCAGATACATCAAGACGTGGAGTCGACCCACACGAAGTCCTCGACAAGTACAATTTCGACGGACAGTGGATGACCCACAGTATGCCCGATATGATTCAAAGACAAAGACTCAAGGACGTTCGATATTTCCTACAACAAACTTCGATAGACCTAGTCCTAATAGAAGACGCAGAACTTCAGGAATGCGAATAACGATATGGATCCCCAAAGGCTTCCAGAGCTGACGGCTCAACTAGCGGATGCCCCTCCAACTCTAACTCCAGGGACCGTTCGAATCGACACGCCATGGGAAAACATAAGGGTGGAATTCCCTTACCTAGAAGAAGTTCATGAGCAGATATGGAGGTCATCGGACAAAATAAAGAAGTTGAAAGAGTTCAAGCTCATAGGCATCTCTCACTGGGAGCAGTAGAAAATGATGAATTATCTATACATGCTGACCCAACTTGGACCTGATCGAAGGCTGGGGATTCCTAAAAATCAGTTGAAGAGCCACTTCAAGAACTTATCTCCGATATGTCAGCTGTTAGGAGTCTACCATGCAAAAGGCGGCATTCCAACTCCAATCTACCAGATAGAGCGGATAGACAGAACTCGAGAAGAGCTTAGTGAGAGCGATCTACCATACCTTCCTGTCGAAGAGGTCTATCATCTCTACCAGATGTATGTAGAGAAGTACAATGACCCTCAAGGCTTTATCAAGAAGGAAGGGCTCGAGGGACTCTATAGGTTCATGGTGCGCCAAGTCAAGTTCTTTGCCGCACACGACCTTCAGATGGCTTTGGAGAGCAACATGAAGAAGGTCAACATGACTGCTCCGCATAATAAAGGACCTCAGGTCAAAGGGCTTCACAACAATCACGTGCACATAAGCTCATTCTTAGCAATCACCTACCACAATCCAATTGCTAATAAGAATTGGTTGATGCTGAAGACTGAAGTCAATAAATTCTGTGATGGGACGCTCAAAGTCATCAGGAAGAATATAAAGAAGAGATTGGAAGAGATCAATAAAGATACTATGCTGCATCTTCACAGGTTTGTGAGAGAACAACCGCTTCTAAAGGAACTACTTGAAGCTATTGAGGAGCGATTAGAGCTGAGGGACACTATAAGGAACTACGAGCATGCACTGTGCTTGCGCAAGTCATTCTACGCCCGACAAGGACAGACAGCGCGGAAGAGAAATCAAGCACAAAGGGGGAGAATGTAGAATATCAGATGTAATTGTGCTTTGATTTTATTAGCTGTCTTCGTAGTTTGGGGCTTCTATTGTATTAGTCCATAGTTTAGAATTAGCTTGATATTTATACCAAGTATGTTTGGTATAAATAGCATTGTAATCATTGAGCTTAATAGATAAAGTTTAAGAATTTGATCCGAAGGGCTTGTGAATTGAATTCTAGAGAGAGAAACATCAAACACTTTCTCACACTACAAAGTTCTCTCTCGTGTTCTTCAATAGAAGGTTTTCGATCGAAACTCAATCTTATCAATTCAAGTCGATTACCTTAGAATTCCTGCCTAGGATCATAGCAGTTGATAATTAGGGACCTAACAAATATGAGAAGGAAAATGTTGAATATTTTCGACCTTAATTTTAGAATATAATGTCGATTTTCCTTTTTTCCTTCCTAATCTTTATTTGTTCCTTAACAATTTTAAGTGCTTTGCTTTTACTTAAAGTTTCAGTTTCAGTCATATGTGACCTAGAGTTAATACTAGTATTTAAATTTTTACTCACCGATGACTTAGAATTATTAGTTAAAGTTTTCTTTGTTTTAATTTTAGGAAGAACGGCGTCCTTTTGAATTCCCTTATCCTGTTTAGAGGAAGATATTCCTATAGAAAGCTCAGTTATAACAGGTAAGGTCGGGGAATTTTTGAGATTTCAAATCTCCTCTAAAAGTTCTTTCTTTTTAGCTTGGAAACATACTCTCTCCGATTCCGAGGTTGCGTTCAATTCTGCAATTTTAGTAGCAACCTTCGGAATTGCCCAACAAGAAGTAGGTTTATTATAATGTAAAGTATTTTCCCTTTTGGACGTTTGGTCCTTAGAAGAATTTTGGTTCGCTTGGCCCTTTCTTTTAACAGGCAAGATTGTTCTTTGGATGAGCGATTTCTTTGAAGAATGTTTGTTTTTCACTTGCAAAAGTTTTTCTTTCGCTCTCTAAAGCTGAGTGAAGTTCTGTTGTTTTCTTTATACACTCAGGCATATACCAGGACGAATCTGGATACTCTGATGTAGCAGATTCGTTGCCCTAAGATTTCTCCTTCGGGAGGACGAGGGATGTCGGACTCAAACTCAGTCATTGCACGACAATCTCTAGTCTCATAGCTTTTGTTCAAGTCCGTGTAATCATACGGAATTTCGCATAATGCCCTTTTTCGTTTTCCTTCTTCTGGTCTCATGATTTCTTCATGATTCACAAAGGACATTAGCTTAGTGAGACCAAGTCCCATATACCTAATATCGTAGAATTCTAGACAATTGACTTTCTTTGGGTTTTGGGGATATGCCAGAGGATTGTAGAATTCTGTATCGGCAGGTTGGTTCAGGAAAATAGTTTGATCCGTCTGACCTCTCTTGGTTAGAAGATCCTCCAATTTCTTAATTTTAGAGTATAATCATAATCTGTTCATTATATAAAATTTCATATTTTCCTGAGCTATCCTTAGCTCTGTCATCTAAGGATTGATTCTCAAAAGTTAGAGTGCTGACCTTAGTTTCAAACTGTGAAATTTGCTTTTTCAGATCAGTAATCTTCTCATTTGCGATTTCCAGATGACATGTAAGATACCTCGTTCCTTTAAACTCTCAATTAAGCATTTGTAGTTATTATCCAGTCTACTCTCTAACTCACTTATAGTCTTTTCATGACTTATAACATGAGCTTTCTCTAGCTTAATTTGGAGTCTGTTAGTTCACAAGCGTTAGTTCCAAGCTCGCTAATTTCGATTCAAGACTAGAAATGGTATCTAGTACACTAGCTGTTGGTCCCGATTGCACCAAACAAGGAATCAAAGAGGCTTTGATGGAATGAAAAAGGGAGAGGTTCTCACCTTCAAGTGTGTGTATTATGTGAAAAATAGGATAAGCCTTTTGATCTTTGATTACTTTAAAATTAGTGTGTGAAAAACCTTATATACCACATTAACCCTAGGTATATTAAGGCCCAAACACTGAAAGTTTAATAATTACATTCTAGTCCAAAGCCCAAGCTACAAGGATAATTACAATATTAAACCCAAGACTTAAACTATTGACACAATCTATAAATATCCTAACAATCTCTCCCTTTGTGTCAATTGTTGGGAGTCTTGGAACTTGGGCGTTGTGATGGTGGATTAGCGAGTGTGTGTTTCGCGAAGTCCTAGCTTGAACTCGAAGGCGCGGAGATTCCTTCGAAGGACCATTCGATCAGCTATGGCGTCAATGAACTTCGCGAACTTGGATCGGCAGTGTGGGTCTTCTTCCGAAAGGATGCGGCAAATCCTCATGAGTTTGTCTAGCATGATAGTGAGCGTCCCATCCGAGAACTTTGCCACTTCGGAGCAGCGCAGTAGCCTCATCTTTCCCTTGTAGTTCGAGTAGGCGACCGCCGGATCATCTCCGTCGATCACATCGCCTTCTCGGTAGTCGTCCGCGTTTTTGAAAGATGGGCGAGTCAGGTTCACCTTCTTCAGGTTGTGCTCCACCGCCATCTGCAGATCGTGGGTGGCGAAGAATCTGACCTGTCGGAGCATGTGGCGCTTGAGAGCTACGTAGCCCATGGTGACCGGTTCGGCCCGTACGAGATGTCCAGAACTTCTGAGGACGAGTCTGAACTGCTTCATGGATTCCAGCCTGATTCAATTCCAGAGCGATGTTTTCCTCATTGGACAGCGTCCTCTTTGTGCACTTGTGGCAAAGAAGGCTCCATCGATAGAGCTTCTTCTTTTCCTCGCTCCAATTTTGGATGTTCATCAGCTCGTATTCATCGAAGGCCATGATGATTTGCTCCTTGCGCCGCCAGATCCTCTTCCTGATCTCTTCTTGGAAAGGCGCAGTGATCTTTTTGTTTTCCCACGGTGCCTCAGGTATATCCGCCGTGGGCACATCCGGTTGAGCAGCAGGAGCCTCAGCTTGCTGTGCTTGAAATTCTAGGATGTTCTCGAGCTCGGCAGGTTCAGCGTCGTACTCCTCCCCGTTCTCGTTGTCTGCAGTATTGATCAGCATGAGTGAAGCTTCCTTTAGCAGACGTCGAGCATTTTCCACCAACTTCCTGGCTGTTACTGCATCGGCGGGTGTGTACAGCCATTCATCGTTAAAGATGTAGGCCTCGATCTCGTTCTGTGTGCAGTAGACGTCCTCGGAAGCCACGTTGGAATCGGTATTGAGAGGGGTATGGCTGTGTCGTGGCGAGGGTGTTGCGTCGAAGGAGTTTGTGGATCGTGGGGATGGTTGTGGTGGAGATTCTGGTGGCTCGGTTGTGGTGATGGTTTTGGCGAGGATGATTTGGGTGTCGGGTGGTGGAGATGTGGTGGTGGCCTCTAACGTCGATGTGACAGTTAGAGGTTTGGAGACGGTAGTAGGTGGTGGTGAGGGTGATTTGGCTAGTGACTCGGGGTTAATAGGGTGGGCTTTTTGGCTAGTGGGGTGTGAGGTTTCTGTTGCGGGTGTCGTTTCAGGTGCAGAGGAGGAAGGCGGCGTCGATTGTACGGGTCCTTGAGTTTGTGAGGCTTGCTGCCTATTCTCCCCCTCGCGGCGATCTTGATCATCGTCTTGATCGTCGCGCCTGATCCCGCTAGACTCGCCTTGAGTGCGGCAAGTCATGGGTTGAGTCATTATTTTATTCATTTGCTGTTCTTCCTCGTCGAGTTCCGCCATTGACTCGAATCTTGCTCGTAGGATGTAGAAGAGCTCCTTTGCGGAAATGGAGGAGAGAAGAGCTTCTGCGTCCACATTTTGCGTTGGTGGTGGCGTCTCCGGGGCCACACCTTTGCCTTTGTCGATGGTGGACGCATCGAGATGCGCATAGACTTTGTCGAGGATGGACGTCTCAAGAGTCTTTGCAAACTCTTGAAGACGAGTCTCTAGCGCGGTCTCGGTGACGAACTGGGGTAAGTTTAACAAGTTGGAATCACGAAGAAATCCAACTGTCACCGAATCGGAGAAGATGGCCGATCGGCCGCCCGTTTGCACAGGACGGGAAAAGACGGGGTCACTAAGACTTCCCGTTGGCATCATCGATGAGACAGACTCAAACGAATGATGGCCTAGGCTCACGGTTGTTGTTATGTTGGCCGTGCTAGGTCTTCCGCTCTCAGTCACAGAGACATCATCGAGCGTTCTGACAGAATCATGAAGACTCTGTAGTGCGGTAAAAGGTGTATGTGTCCTAGAAACGTATGAAATTATGGGGAGTGAGGGCACTAGACTCGAAGTGATTGAAGAGGATGCAGTCTGAGGCGAAGGACTGCTTGTTTCAACATCGACTATCTCCAAGTGGGATGTCGATGGCATACGTGGCTCCTCGTGGAATGAAATATCTTCCTGTAGAGAGGAAGATAAGTGGATTGGTGGGGTCGTTTGCGTGGTTGAGCCAAATGCCACGTCTTCTACTCGGGAGGTGAACACATCACCTCCTGTACCTACGGGTTGGGCTCGGCTTGTATGTGACTGAGGAGGTCGATCGTGTTTTTGTTTCGATCGATGCTCCGTGGGGCGGCTTACGTCATCCTCACGCGACCGTTTTTCGGTTCGCGGGTGGAAGAGGATGCGGCGCGACTCGATGACTTTTTAGAAGTGGAGGTGGGGTTTTGGCTAGTCACGGGGTTAGGAGCTGTGACGCCCGGGGCCGAAGAGGGCGGGGAGTGATCGCCGGTGCCAGGGTGCACGGACAAGGAGCGGCTCCTGGCAGGCTTCTAGGCGAAGGGGTACATGAACGAACCGATCCGACACCCGAATGAGAGGGGATCCTGAGACTGACAATGTATGGGCGTGTCAGGCTAAGAATCGTATAATAGAATTGATAGTACTACTCATATCACCAAGGTCGACCTACCATTTCGGTAGTCCATCCGAAAGAACTTCGAAGTTAAGCGTGCTTGACTTGAAGCAATCTTAGGATGGGTGACCCCCTGGGAAGTTTGCCCAGGGTGCGTGTGAGCAAGGACGAAGCACACTGAAAGGTTAAATAGTGGTACAGTGGGGCCAGACTATCAGTCGGAGTGTGGTGGGCCCAACCCCACAGGTCCCGGTAGGGACGGATGCTACAGTGACACCTGGTATGGGACGGGTCGTTACAGGTGGTATCAGAGCACAACCTCTCGCAGTACGGTGCTGGTTCGGGGACGAACCAGGCGGAAGCTGGTGGGCATGTGACGCCCGGGGCCGAAGAGGGCGGGGAGTGATCGCCGGTGCCAGGGTGCACGGACAAGGAGCGGCTCCTGGCAGGCTTCTAGGCGAAGGGGTACATGAACGAACCGATCCGACACCCGAATGAGAGGGGATCCTGAGACTGACAATGTATGGGCGTGTCAGGCTAAGAATCGTATAATAGAATTGATAGTACTACTCATATCACCAAGGTCGACCTACCTTTTCGGGAGTCCATCCGAAAGAACTTCGAAGTTAAGCGTGCTTGACTTGAAGCAATCTTAGGATGGGTGACCCCCTGGGAAGTTTGCCCAGGGTGCGTGTGAGCGAGGACGAAGCACGCTGAAAGGTTAAATGGTGGTACAGTGGGGCCAGACAATCAGTCGGAGTGTGGTGGGCCCAACCCCACAGGTCCCGGTAGGGACGGATGCTACAGTGACACCTGGTATGGGACGGGTCGTTACAGGCTGTAACAGCCCAGACCTCACTCGCATTGATATTGTCAGCTTTGGGCGTTAAGCTGCCTGGTTGAGGACTTCCCAGGTGGTCACCCATCCTGGTACTACTCTCCCTCCAGCACGCTTAACTACGGAGTTCCTACGAACTCCCACCCACCCGCACGGTTTTAAAACGCGTCAATGGGAGGGGTGTCCACACCCTTATAAAGGCATGCTTCGTTGCCCCCTCCAATCGGTGTGGGATATCACAGGAGCAGTGGGGTTGATCTGCTCCGTAGGGACAATGGATCGGGAGCTTTCGCGAAATGAGGCGGTTGAGGCACGATATTCTCGGACGTGCGGATTGGTCGGGTCTACATAGGCGAGAACATCGTCCGGGATTATCATTGCGTGTCGATCTTTCGCCGGAGTGTTTTTCTTAGCGAACTTCTCGACAGTGGGGATTATGAAGTGTTCGGTTGCCGGGCGTGTGTGGATGTCGGTGGAGAACAGGCGGAAGTGTTTGATGAGGGCTGGGAGCCACCGCATGTAGGGTACGAAGCGGTTCATGACTCCCTTGGCGATTTCCCGATCGCGACGTTAAATCATGGAGACGAGATCCATCCATATGACGTCGGCGTAGTTATACTTGCGGTTGTGGGCGATGCCGGTTAGGATGGTGAGGATTTGGTGGTTTCCACGGTCCTGGCCGGCATGCTTCCCCGACATGCACTTGTTCAGTAGGAGATATAGTGTTCGCCAGGGTTGAGGAAGGTTGCGTGTAGTGACTTCACTGAGAACGAGTGGGCCTTTCTTCTTCTTGCTTTCAGGTTGATAGCCCAATCTGTCGATGTCCTCGATGAGTTGTTCATGAGTTGGTAGTGGGTCGTATGGTGAGTAGACAGGGAGTTGAAGCACTTCTTGGACAATCTTGCGAGTGAGGACCACTGTTTCTTGATCGATTTTGGCGGACATTGTTTTAGCAAGGTGGTGTGGTTCAGCTATCTGCAAGGTGTGCCAGAACTGTTGGAGATAGACTTGAGCTTCGGGTTCGCCTTGAGAGAGGGCGTGTCGGAGGGGATGTCCTTTGAGGATCTCTATGGTAATGGGGGCATCGCACCGAAAGTTGTCTAAGTCCACCATGTGGTTGTTTGGTATCAGGGCAGCCCATTGACTTGTTGGGAAGACCTGCTCGATCGGTGGGACATAGGTTAGCGTATTGAGCTCGATGCGAGCGATGTCCCTTTGGAGTGCTGCCGCCTCAAGTGCTTCAATTGTATCTTGATTTTTGTTGGTCATATCTGTGCTTGACAGTAATTATAACATGATTAGTACGGATAAAATTGCGAGAACATGGATATAAGTGAGTCGTGGGTAAAACAATAAAAGGAGACATAAAAGTGCCCAAAAAAATAAAAATTAAAATTAAAGCTAACTTAGAGTCCTATTGAAATAAAGTTGTTAAGATTGAATGATGGTCATGTGACGGCGAGTTTCGACCATTTTTAGTAAGTTAAAGGAAATTTTGTTTTTCAACACTTAGAAAATTTTGGATTGAAAGTATTCGTGTGATGTGAAAAAAAAAAATTCGCATTTGGTGTAGAATTTCACAAGTGGAAAATTTTTCGCAAAATATGGAATTTCATAAGTTATCAAAAATTTTCGCATTCATGATATCCAAGAATTTTCGTATGTACGGAAATTTCGCTAATTATCACACATAGACAAGTCGAGAGAAATTTTCGCAGATAGAGTAAAATTTTCGCATGTAGTGTTAATTTCCGCACGTTAAAGAAGTTTCGCATTCAGTCTATCCATGAATTTTCGCATATAAGGAAAATTTTCGCATGTTAAAGAGATTTCGCATTCAGAGTAAAGTTTCGCATATAGTGTTAATTTTCGCATTCAATTATCAAATTGTAAGTTATCCAAAAATTTTCTCGGTTAACATATTTTCTCAAAAGTTATTAAATTTTCCCAAGAGAGAAATTTTTCAAGTTAGCAAACTTTCGCAAGTTTTGAATTTTTCTCAAGTGAAATGTAAGTTTCGCGGGTTGAAGAAATATCTGCCCAAGTGATAAAATTTCTCGGGTTGAAACTTCTTAGTTTTGACAAGTGAGAAGGAATTTCTCGGATAAAATTTTTCAGATTGAGAAAGTTTCGTGATCCGCGAAAAGATGTTGCATGTAAGGATTGAGAAATTATTGAACCACTGTAGCTGCGAAAGAATTGATTGGCATGGGTCCGAGAAAATTTAAGTTTGCGAAATAATGAAGATGCGAAAAAATGTAATATGACGTGAGGTGTATGAAAGTTTCGCGGGGCTTGACTCACTGTAGCAGCAAAAGTTTTAATCGTAAGAAACTTCTCGGATGAAAACTTTCGCGGGACTTTACACACTGTAGCAGCGAAAATTTTAACACAAGAAATTTCTCGGATAAAATTTTCGCGGAACCTTACTCACTGTAGCAGCGAAAATCTATCGTCAAGGTATTTTTCCAGAAAATTTTCCCGGTGAAGAACACTGTGCGAAATCGTACAAAACGACGCTGTGATTTTTGCCTTAGACCTATCTTAACCAAAATGCAATAAACTGGACTCAATCGACTCGAAATTGGACGGGCAATACATATTTGGGGGTTTTAAACACCTAAAGCCTAATATGCGTCCTAATTAAAGCCGAGAAAATACTATTAAACCTAAAAAAATTAACAAAACTGGGCATACACAAAGTAAAACGAACGAGAAGCAGTTTATTTGCGATGTATTCATACCGAAAAGCTGATTTTGACGATGGAGAATGCAGAAAAACGGAGTTTGAAGACGGATTTGAGGAAGATGACGATTGCGAGGGATTGAGATATTTCGAAGAAGGAAGGTGCGAAAGTTTTAAATTTTTCTCGGGAATTTGGAAGGATTGTGAAAAGGTTAAGTTTTTGGGGTTTTGTGACTGTTCATGCGAGATTTTGAGTAAAATGGGCCGAAATTCTCGGGTTTGTTCAAGATTGGATCCTGGGCCGAATTTCGCGGGCTTGGTCAAAATTGGGTCCTGTTGGTCCAATTTTGACCCCATTTGACCAAAATTAAACTTTTCAACCCAAAAATCAATTGGCCCAATTTTGACTCCGTTTGACCAAAATTTAAAAGTTCAACCCAATTTTTTTTTCTTAAATTAGGTAGAATCAGGAACTCCCCCTTAATCTATAACTTCCCTTTTTGATAAAGAGAAAAAAACAGAAACTCCCCCTTAATCGAAAACTCCCCCTTAAGAGACATAATTCAGAATACACATAGAGAATGGAGAAGAGTGAAAAGACATATGTACACTTTATCAAAGTTTATGTAGGGTCGATTGATCACAATTGAATATTCAACATGCCCAACATAGTCACAAGGTGTTGGAATCGTTTGACATCCAACGGTTTTGTGAAAATGTCGGCTAGTTGATCTTCGGTAGTGACGTAGTGCAATTCAATCGTCCCTTGTTCAACATATTCTTTGATGAAGTGGTGACGAATATCTAGGTGTTTCGTTCTTGAGTGATGTACCGGATTACTTGTCATCGCAATCGCACTCTTCGAGTCACAATAAATAGGAATTTTATCAACATGAAAATTAAAATCTCGTAGTTGGGTTCTCATCCACAAAAGCTGTGAGCAACAACTAGCGGCGGCGACATATTCTGCCTCCGTCGATGAAGTTGAGACACAGTTTTGTTTTCGAGAGGACCAACTCACGAGTTTACCGCCCAAGAAGTGTGCAGCTCCAGAGGTGCTTCTTCGATCCATCTTGCATCCTGCATAATCCGAGTCAGAGAATCCAACCAGTTTGAAGTCCGATCGAGTGGGGTACCACAAACCCAGATTGGGTGTTCCTTTGAGACAGCGGAGAATCCTTTTGACAGCAGTGAGATGGGATTCCTTCCGTGTAGCCTGAAAACGAGCACAGATTCCTGTTGAGAGAACGATATCCGGTCGACTAGCAGTAAGGTACAGAAGAGAGCCTATTATCCCTCGATAGACGGTTTGATCAACGGGAGCACCAGATGGGTCCGCGTCGGGTCGGCCAGAGGGTGACATAGGTGTAGCAGCAGTCTTAGCATCCTTCATTCCATATTTCTCGAGGATGTCATGGATGTATTTGGACTGGTTGATGAAGATTCCGTCGGGGAGTTGCTTTACTTGAAGACCAAGAAAGAAATTCAGCTCGCCCATCATACTCATTTCGAATTTCTCTTTCATCAATTCTGCAAAGTCTTCACACAGTTGTGGTTTAGTCGATCCAAAAATGATGTCATCAACATAAATCTGTACAATCATGATGTCCGGCCCACTCCGCTTGGTGAAGAGAGTTGTATCCAGAGATCCTTTCTTGAATCCAGACTGAACAAGGAAGTCTGAAAGGACGTCATACCAAGCTCGGGGAGCCTGTTTTAGTCCGTAGAGGGCCTTGTAGAGTCTATATACGTGATGAGGAAACTCTTCGCTCAAGAATCCTTCAGGTTGATCAACGTACACTTATTCTTTGAGAAATCCATTCAGAAATGCAGTCTTCACGTCCATTTGGTAGACTTTAAAGTTCTTGTGAGCAGCAAAGGCAAGAAAAATTCGAATTGCTTCGATCCTGGCAACAGGGGCGAAAGTTTCATCGTAGTCGATGCCTTCTTGTTGGTTGTACCCCTTAGCCACAAGTGTTGATTGCGAATGACAACACCGTCTTCATCCTTTTTGTTCTTGAAGATCCACTTCGTGCCGATAATGGATCTGTTGTGACGGCGTGGTACGAGTTCCCAAACTTGTAAACGTTCAAACTGATTTATTTCCTCCTGCATTGCAATCAGCCAATCAGGATCGTTGAGAGCTTCAGCTACTCGTGATGGTTCGGCTTGACTGAGATAGCAAGCAAATAGACTTTCATTCATTGTAGCTGAACGCGTCGAAACACCGGATGTGGGATCCCCAATAATCTGATCCGTAGAATGAGAGCGAGCCCAAAGTGGTACATTGGTCTGTAAGGAGCTGGCCGCATTTGTATCGATTGGAGGTTCATTAGATTGGGGTCCGGTGTCCGAAGAAGATATCTCAATTGTAGTAGATTGAGAAGGTTCAGCATCAGCATCAGCAATGTTCCCAGGGTTGGGTAAGATGTCGTCTTCGTTGAGATTGAGATCATCCAAATTTGGCGGGACGACATCATCGCCGATAGCTGGTGATGTAGGTGGGGTGGGTGCAGCGGTAGTTTGAGTGGTGGCGACGGGAGTCTTGGGGACTGGATAGAAGTACTCGAAGAGCAGATCGAGATCCAGGTCACCAGAATTGCCCTCAGATGAGGAAGTTCCCGTCGTTGAAAGTTGACCTTTAGTCAATGAGTGTAGAAGACCTGGTTCTGGACTGATGTGAGCAGAAGCCATGAGGTCGCCTTCGTTTTCGTCAAAGGTGACATTTGTGCTCTCTATTACTGATCGTTTCTCCCTAAGATAGACTCTGTATGCCTTCGAGTTCAGCGAATATCCAACAAAGATGCCTTCAAGTGCTTTTGGATCAAGCTTCCCAAGATGTTGGCGATCATTGGCCACGAAACATCGGCAACCGAAGACCCTTAGATAAGATACATCTGGGATACGACGGTTATTCAGCATCTCGTATGGGGTGCAGTTGAATCTCTTGTGGATGGAAGCCCGGTTCTGCGTGTAACAAGCCGTTTGAATAGCTTCTCCCCAAAGAGAGTGAGGAAGTCCGGATTGGATGAGGAGAGTCCTAGCTGCTTCAACTAGGGTCCTATTCTTACGCTCAACGACACCATTTTGTTCCGGTGTCTTCACAGCTGAGAACTGCTGGGTGATGCCCTGAGTGGCATAGAAATCACTGAGCTTCTGGTTCTTAAACTCAGTTCCGTTGTCAGTTCTGATAATCCGAACCTTCTGTTGATGAAGAGTTTGGGACGTAACAACAAACTCGATGATTAAATCAGGAACTTCGTCCTTTGTGCGAACGAGTTTCGTCCACGTATAGCGTGAGAAATCGTCCACAATCACAAGAATATACCGTCTTCCTCCGAGTGTGGCCGTAGGCATTGGGCCACATAGATCCATGTGTAAGAGCTCAAGGATGAGCTTAGAGGATGGTGTTTCCTTGGAGATGTGAGACGATCGCTTCATCTTCCCCAATTCACAGGCAGCGCAGAGGTGTTCCTTATGATATGACAGTTGGGGTAGACCGTTGACGAGTTTATTCTGACGCAGTTTGTTGATAGTCTTGAAGTTGAGATGTGAAAGGCGCCGGTGCCATAGATCGTTCAACTTGGGTGCAACACGAGAGAGAAGGCAAATTGGTCGAGAGGTCGTAAGATTGAGTACGTAGAGGTGAGACGAGCGCGTTCCAGACAGAAGAGGTAGTCCCGAGGCATCTATAATGCTGCAGACGTCAGATTCGAAGAGAACCTTGTATCCTTTGTCGCAGAAACGACCAATGCTGAAGAGATTGTAGCTCAAACCCTCGACGTAAGAGATTCCCTTAATCGTCAGTTTGTCATGGATGAGATCACCAGTTCCGAGAATTGGCGCCATTTGACTGTTTCCGAAGGAGACCCTTCCGAGATAGCGCTCGGAGAAGTTGCTCAACAGCTCCTTGTTCCCCGTCATGTGTGTGGAGCAACCCGAGTCTAGATACCACACATGACAGACCTGCAATCATCAGCAAACGTTGGGTCCCCGTTTACGGACGGGACCTTCTTGTGATACAAGTAAAATTTTCATGCGCTTAACGGGAAATGTGCGGTCTAAATCAGGTTGTGTTGGATCTAATTTAGCTTTCCCTTTGTGATTTGTTTGATGAGGCGGGATTACGGTTTTTCTAACCCATATTTGCCTAACTTGCGCTTGCATATACGTTGTCTTATTCATGAATTGGCTTGAGGGTTTTGGTTGTGGTTGTCGTCCTTCGGTTTTAGTCGTCTTTAGCTTGCGAGCAGTAGGTGACTTTGTATTCAGCGTTGGATGGCGTTTTCGCTTAACCGTGGGCGTAGATGAGCTGGGAGAATGCAAGGGCGTCGTAGAGGAGGTTTGCCTTTTTGGTCGGAGTGTTGCGTGTTCGTGTGCCTCATATTCATGAAAGCGTGGAAGAGTAAAGTCATTGCAGCAACACATAGACATTAGTTTGGCAAAGGAAAGATAAGTTTTGGCAACATAATTGTCTACGTCCTTAAGATGTTGGGATTCAGGACACAGATTGGAAAGACGAATATAGGATGTTCTTTTCTTCTTGTCATCGAAGAGCGGGTTCTCCTTTATTTCAAATGAACTCCCTTCCAGAGACGTCGAACTCACATTCCCTGTATCCATAGGAATACGAGAGTTAGTGTTTGAACAAGTTTCAGCTTCAGGAGTCATCTTCGCCGTCCTCTTACATTTACATGTTTGAGAATCGGGTACTTGACTCGATGTAAAGGGATTGTTCGTATTGTGAAATTGTTCTAGTGTAAAGATTTTGCTAAGTAGTTCATCTCGCTCCTTCGCGAAGGCCTTCCGTTCTAATCCTAGTATTCGTTCTAGTTCTGCTATGAGCAGAAGTTTCTCTGGGATGTAGGTGCGAGAGATCGCTTCTTGGAAAGCAATTTCCTGTTCTTTGGTTGGGAGTAGAGTTTTGACATCCTCCGAGAGTGAAGGTATCTTAGCTTTATCACTATCATTTAATTATGTGTAGTCATACGCGATTTCTGCCCAATGAATGTTCTGTACTCTTTTTTCTTCCGAGATGACAGCGGAGGATGATTTCACAAATGGCATAAGCTGTGAGGGAGTACCCTTGCTTGTTTGCAGGAACGTAGTGTTACACATGTTATACCATTTAATCGTTAGCGGCGTTGGTTTGTAGTTGTTGGTCAGGCCGATTCCCTCCCGGGCGTCGTAGAATTCTGTTTCTGCGGCTTGGTTCAATTGGCATAAGATACGTGCGTTTTTGTTTCTAAGGTGAAGCTGCTCTTCAAGTTCTTTCACCTTTCGGTACAGCCTAATTCTTTCCTTAGTAAGCAGTTCATATTGTGCGGCCGTCAAGAGACGAGATGTTTCACATGAATTGATAGCCAATGTGGTTTTCTTAACCTTAGTCTCACTTTGTTTATTCTTGTTTTGCAGACGTTTGACTAACGCTTCAGAGGCAATTAGGCGTTCGTTTGCGCAAGCGAGCTCTTCTACTTTTAAACTTAGTAAGGCATAGTTGTTTTCATATTTTAGTTTGAGTTCATCATAATCCCTAGCGTCTACAGTGGGTTTCTTAATGGTGTGCCGGTGATTAAACACATCATCGAGTTGTGAAATTCGTACCTCAGCCTCGGTGTTGGTAGGAGTCTTAGCTGCATTCTTACCGGTGTTGACTATCTCTTCGTCCTCGTCATGTTCGACCAGCCTTGCCATGCAGCAATCTTCATCCTTAGGCTCCTCGTCTTCTGAAGTGTCGTTCACCCATTCAGCTTCTTCGGTGAGAAGAACTTTCCCACTTTCCATTTTGCGGGTCATTCTGGCCTTACGGTCATAATAGCCAGAGTCCTTCACGCGTGGGGCGTGGCATTCCTTGGCAAAGTGGCCTGACTTTCCACACCGAAAGCACTTCACAGACTTTTGAGGTGCTGAGTCCTCCTCTTTCTTTATCGGCTTAGCTTCCTCCGTGGGAGTGGTCTTTTTGGTGCCGCTAAAGATTCATTGCCAATTGGAGGAGGATGAGGATTTTTTCCCGATCTTCTTTGAGACCATCTTAGTGAGCATTGGCAGTTGCTTGCGTAGATCACGAACATCTTCATCAGATTTTGTATCAGCTTCGGATCCTGAAGGAGTGTCAGATACAACAGCTGGTAGCTTCCCTTTGTTTTGTTTGGTCTTAGAGGCGGAAGATCGTTCGGTAGTCTTGTTCGAGAGGAGAGCCAGTGGGTCGACTCGAGTGTTGGTGGACTGAGGTTGCACGTAAGGAGCATAGGCAGATAAACTGTCGTAGAGAGCACGGATGGAGGTGTTAGAGAGGTCCTTACTCTGAATCATCATCACGGTTGCATTGCCCCAATGTGGTTTGAGGCTACCAAGGAAGTGGTTGTTGATATCGAATTTGTCCCTCGAGATCTTGGCTTTGTTGAGTTCATTGATGACCTTCACGCAGCTCCTCTCCTTCATAGGCCTGAAAATGTTCATACTGCGAGAGACATGCTGATTTCCTCCCCTGAGCACTCTCAGTTGTGCCTGCCATAATTTCTACGAGTTCATCCCATATTTCTTTGGCAGTTGTGCAGCACTCGATGTGGGCATAGACTTCGTTGCCCATTGACTGGGAAAAGGTATCCTTTGGCAGTCTCATCGGCCTGTAGGTGAGCCTCTTCATCCTCATTAATGGGGCCTCTTGGAGTGCGACGTTCATCCATGGGAGGGTTTGCGTTTGGTTGAGCAGGAATGATTGTCCAGAACTGTGCTGGACCGTTGAAGATGGAGTCCAGTAGGCATTGAGAGAGTGGGGCGCCTTTGTTCCTGATGAACGTGAGGAACCTGTTTGTCCATATGCTGTAATCACCTTGTCGCAGCATCGGGGGTCTTGTGTCGGAGCCCACTGTTGAGATGTCATTTGTGGCAGACATCGTTGTTGCAGTCGAATCGTCCGTGGTTTTGATCTTGTATAGATAAGAGGGTTAGTAACGAACGAGATGAGAAATATGAGTTTAACGAGTAGAGTTTGAGAAAAATTGTTTAAAGAATTTCTTAGAACTAAGTGAACGTGTGTGATAGTCGAAAACGTATGAAGGGAAAGTATATCTTAGAGCTCGGAGAAGTTTGAGAAATTTAAAAACGATTTTTGAGGAGTAAAATTTTCAAAAGTGGTCTAGGTGGATATGTCTAAAGTGGAAGGGAACAAGACTTGAATGATTTTGATGAAAAATTTCAACACGAGAAAGAATTTATCACGAGAAAGAAACAAATTGCGGTTTGAGAAGATGTTCGTGATTACAAGATAAATTACCCAAAAAATTTTGGTTGAGAAATTTTCGTGTTTGTGTGAGTTTTAATGAAAGATTCTCGGACAGAAAAAGGAAAAACAAATTCTCTGTTGAAAATGATTTTCTCGGATTTTAAAACTTGTCATGTGAGAAAGTTTCTCAGTTGAGGATTTTAAAACTTCGCAAGAAATTTCGCATCGAGAAGTTTCTCGGATTTGAAAAATCGTGGTTTTGAAGAATTTTCTCAGAGGAAATAAACTTTCTCGCCTGAAAATTTCTTGGATTTGACAAACTTTCTCAGTTTCAAAGAATTTATGCGGATTAGCAAATTTTCTCGATTTTTAAGAAATTTCTCGACTTAGATAAGTTCTAGGAATAGTCTTTCTCGGGTATTCTCAGATTTTAAACGTGAGCAGTTGAAAAAAAATGAAGTGACACAGAAGTATTTTCGCAATTTAGATAAATTCTCGGAATGAAATTTCTCGGATATAAAAGTTTCTCGGATTTTGACAAGCTAGGCAGTTGAGAAAAATGGACTGAAAGTGAATTTTCACGGTTTTAAAAAGATTCTCAGAATGAAATTTCTCGGATATGAAAGTTTCTCGGATTTTGACAAGCTAGGCAGTTGAGAAAAATGGACTGAAAGTGAATTTTCGCGGTTTTAGAAAGATTCTCAGAATGAAATTTCTCGGATATGAAAATTTCGCAGACTTGAACAGCACAGCATGAAATTTCGCGGCCAAGAACACTAAGTTACTGTTCCGTTGCTTGTCGCGAGTTTTACTAGAAAATCGTCCGTTTTCACTCAAATCTCACCCAAAATCACTCAAACTTGAACCAAAACTTCAGAAATTCTTCCCTAAACACATATTCGACCGATTTGTGAGCTAAAAACAACAAAAAGCGGATCAAATCGACCAAAAATAGAGAGAGGCCGAGATGACTTTTTCTGAGAAATTTTTGCTTCGAACTTGCTCAAAACTCGTTAAAACTGATCCAAAAGTGTTCTAAAAACATTTTAGGCATAGAGTCGATCTGGGGAAAGGTTTTAAACACAAAAACGAAGTATTATAACCCCAAAACGAGCTCAAAATGCCCGAAAGTGATTTTTGCCCAAAACACCTTTGATTTTTCTCGGAATCGAACGAAACTGGATTCAAATCAATGCAGATCGATCCACGTTTGCTCTGATACCACTTGTTGGTCCCGATTGCACCAAACAAGGAATCAAAGAGGCTTTGATGGAATGAAAAAGGGAGAGGTTCTCACCTTCAAGTGTGTGTATTATGTGAAAAATAGGATAAGCCTTTTGATCTTTGATTACTTTAAAATTAGTGTGTGAAAAACCTTATATACCACATTAACCCTAGGTATATTAAGGCCCAAACACTGAAAGTTTAATAATTACATTCTAGTCCAAAGCCCAAGCTACAAGGATAATTACAATACTAAACTCAAGACTTAAACTATTGACACAATCTATAAATATCCTAACACTAGCTAACTTAATTTCGAACGTCTGGTTGGTCTTACATTCGTGCTCAAGTTCATGGCGCACGGATATAAAATATGTCTTTAAGGAAAGAAAAGATTCGAAAGAATCATTGTCATTAAAGCTCATCTCTGAAGTCACGGAAGTAGACTCCATAATTAATAATTTTTTTAAACTTTAATTGGTTGGATATTTGATTGACGCGCTTTGTAGATTTGAATAATTTTTGCGTTTGAAAATTTTGTGCCGAAAAGTTTTAGTATTTCGTGAAATACGGTGAAGTTTCGAAAAAATTTTAATTGCCGAAAACTTTTTGGTGAATACCGAAAAGTTTTGAAGTTATGTCCAAAACTTCGAAAAATTACTAAAAACATTTTCTATAATGTGCCAAATAAGTATTATGAAATAAAATTGGCTTTTGACAATTTCAGTGCCGAAAAGTTTGGTTTATGGAAAATTTTTGGTCTGTACAGAAAAATTTTGAGATGATGTCGAAATCTTTACCAAACAACTCTAGAATGTGCCAAAGTTATTATGTTTTGGGTTCGAAAATTAATTTTCGGTGTATGAGTGCGAAAAGAAAATTTTCATAGTGTAAAATACAAAAATTTATATTTTCAGAGTGAGAGTATACGAAAATTAGTTTTTCGAAGTGTTAAGATGCGAAAACAAATTTTTGGAGTGTAATTGTGAAAATATCTTTTCAGAGTGCACGAAGATGATAGTTTTCTTGGACTGCAAAAATTTTGTTTTTGGTAGGGTGGATTGCGGAAATTGCAAAAATTATTTTTCGAAATAAAACAGCGCCAAAATTTGTGAGTGCGAAAACTGGTTTTGATTGCGAAAGTTGGGCTTGCGAAAGCGTATTGGAAAACTCTTACGAAAACCTCTTGGAGAAGTACTCCTACGAAAAGTTTCCTTTTTTTAAGTTTCTTTATTTATTATTATTTCTTTGGTTAAGTTTTCGGTGCTACAGTAAAATTTCGAAAATTTGGTAAAGTTTTCGGTGCTACAGTAAAGATTTCGGTGCTACAGTAAAGTTTTTTTTGGTAAAGTTTCGGAGCTACAGTAAAGTTTTCACTGCTACAGTAACTTGCTACAATACTTATGAAAACTTGCTACAGTAATTTGCTACAGTACCGTGTAAAAGAAAGGTAGAATACAGAACTAGAAGAATCTGCAGCAGAATCGACGATCAAGAATGGAAAACCTCCAAGCCAAAGACAACGACATAAAAGGTAATATATATATGGGGTAAGCAAACCACTAGCTCAGTAAGAAGATAATGTGGACAGACTTTATCCTCACGGAAAGTGCATTCTCTACCATAAAATCATAACAAATCAAACATATCGAGCACTCCATTTAAACGATAACCTTTCCACCACTCAAACGAGACAAATACAACAACTAACTATCACAAGACACATCAAATACATCAACACAATCCACATAATCACATAAACGATGCGTGGGTGGCCATTTCCTCCCTCGAACTGAGCTCCGTTCGAGTCCGTCATCGTACTCTAGACCGTGGACCGTAAACGGTCATATCAACTAGTATAACATGCATGTCCCACACACACACGATGATGTTGGCCAAAATATCCCCAACGACCACCCTTCAATGATAATCAATTTCAAATCAACACATGATGCTGGAAGGGTGCAATCATTGGACCTCACTGGTGTGCCAATCCACTGGCCACTTGCTCGATTTGCCACTCGCACTCACCCAAACGTGTCCATTCGGGCTACTTAGAACCTGGTACCAAGTGTATGCAAAAAACAAGACCAACCAAACAATATCACCATCTGTAAACTCACAAATCAAATTACCAATATCAAACACTGGCGTGCCATCATGTCGCGTATCCCCATGAAATCCTGACTCAGTTCACAAAGCCGCACATACGACCAAGACTCATCAACCATGACAAATACTCACAATCTCTAGCCGACAAGGCTCTCTATTACAGCATTTAATAAAACAATGACATAGAACGACGAAATAAAATGTCGATAACACCTCAGGAGCACGATAACGCCTCATTGGTACTGCCCAAGGTCATTTAAAGCAGGCCAAGAGTTATTTCAAAACAAACTAGGGAATTGCAGAAAATTTTTGTTTTACAGCAGGAACTTCAGAAATCAGTAACAATTCGCAAAAATATTTGATCGAGATGATTCCAGCAGCTATGAACAGCTGAGAAAGTCATCTTTCAAGAGAGATCAATTTCTAATAAATCGGAGCAGCCTAGATGGGTCAGAACTGGGAAAGGCATGTTAGGTCCTGATTTATCAACTCTATGATCCTAGACTCTAATTCTTAGGCAATCGATTAGAATTACATAGAATGAGATTCGATCGAAAAACCTTGGTTGAGAGCTCAAGAGAGAATTTCGCTTAGAGTGAGAAGATATTTGTGTTTCTCTCTAGAAATCAAATTGCAAGCCTTTTGGATCAATTTTCTAAAATCTCCTCATTAAGCACAATGTTTGTACATCTATTTATACCAAACATACTTGGTATAAATAACATACTAAGTCCTAAACTAAGGACAAATACAATAAAAGCCCCTAATTACAAGGACAGCTAATAAAATCAAAGCACAACTAAAATTGATATTCTACATTCTCCCCCTTTGTGCTTGATTTTTCTTCCGTGCTGTCTGTCCTCGTCGGACATAGTATGATCTGTGCAAGCCCACCGCAAGCTCGAAATTCCTGAGCGTATTCCTCAGATCTAGGCGCTCCTCGATGTCTTCCAGTAATTCCAACAGGAGAGGTTGTTCTCTCACGAACCGGTGAATCCTCAGCATCGTTTCTCTATCTCTTCCAACCTCTGCTCTATGTTCTTCCTGATGACCTTAACCATCCCATCACAGAACTTGTGAATCTCAGTCTACAGCATCATTCTAGTCTTCTTTGCGATAGAATTGTGGTAGGTGACGCCTAAGACTGAGCTGATGTGCACGTGATTGTTGGGAAGCCCTTCGATCTCAGGTCCTTTGTTAAGCGGAGCGGTCATGTTGACCTTCTTCAAGTTGCTCTCCAGAGCCATATGAAGGTCGTGTGCAGGCGAAGTACTTGACTTGGCGCATCATGAACCAGTAGATTCCCTCGAGTTCTTCGTCTTCTATTAGCACGAGGTCCACCGAAGATTGTTGTAAGAAGTGTCGAACGTCCTTAAGCCGTTGTCTCTGATGCTCATCGGGCATTGAATGGGTCATCCACTGTCCTTCGAAGATATACTTGTCGAAGAACTCGTGTTGGTTGACGCCATGACCTGACGGTCCCGGTTGGTCTTGAGCAACTGAGGGAGTAACTTGGGTTTGAGTCAGGGCCACGAGCATGGCGGCACTTGCTTCTTCTTTCGGAAGCAAGGGGCTTGTCAGAGTCGTTAGTGTTGGCGGAGGCGTCCTTAGGCTGAAGGATGGTGGGTCGATTTGGGTTGTATGAGTGGTGCGGTGCGTGGTGGTGGTTGTTTGGATAACGGTTTGTGGGTTTCAGCGGCTCCAGCGCTTGTCTATGTCGCGCCCGAGCTTCGTCCTTGACTTCTAGTCATTAGCCTGAGTCTCCTCTCCCCCTCATGAAAGCCTTGATCATCTGGGTCATCATGTCTGCGTTTGGAGCGGGAGCCTTGACCTCGACAAGTTTCGGTAGGGTCAGGACGGTCGACGAGTCAGCGGAAGAGGTCTTCTTCTTCCGGCATTCGAGTGGTCAGCTCTAGTAGGCGGGCGACTAAGATTGAGTGGAGGTCGCTGGTAGATACTGTTGCGTGGTTGATTAGGTTGTGAGTGAGGATGGGTGTGGCGATTGGGAAGGGTTGTGCGGGTTGAGTGGGTGTGAGGATAAGTTGTGATGAACATGGCTCCGAGACGGGTGCTTTCCCTCGATATTGACGGGACGTCTCGATGGCATTTCACACGCTCTCCATGATTTTGTCTTCGAAAGACCTCAATGCTTCTGAGAGAGCGGCCTGTAGACGATCTTCAGTCACAAATGGGACGGACGCCTCCATCGTGGAAGGACCAGGACAACCGATGTTACCTGTTGACAACCCTTGAGCTAACACCGGCTCCTCAGGTTGGCTCGTAGTCACTTGCGGTTGTGACTGTCCGAGACTTCCACCCAATCCTTGAGGTGAATCATAGGGATTCTCCTCTATGGGTGTTGCGGCGGGTTCTGATTGAACCTGCGAAGCAGACACAGGAAGATCGTGATGCGGCTAAAGATTGAGCGATGAAGCGTCCTCAGCACTTTGAATGATAGCTGGCATTGTGTCTGATGTGGTGGTGACGGTTGTGAAGAGGGACTCTACTTATATGCCTAATCGCCTTGAAGTCCGTCTTATGAGTCGAATCTCCTCATTTGACGAGGTGTCTGATGAGGTAGCCGTGTGACGGGAAGGTTCACGTGCGTCATCCTCACGGGCTTGTTCCGTCACCTGTGGAGGTGAGCTGTGCCCCGTTTCTGTCTCGGGCTGTGCTTCATGTAGTAGGAGTTCCTCAACGGATCCTTGGAACACGCCGACATTAATAGGCACTTCAGCTCCTAGAGGTTGTCGAGGAGCCTCTTGTTCCAACTCTTCTGCCCCAGCGTCAATCAACGTGGCATCTTCATCAGGTATTTGCATTTCCCGAGTTGGAGGCTCCTGCTCTAGCTCCTGGGCCACTGCATTGATCATCGCAGCTGTAACGACCTGACATCCTAGATACGTATTTTGGCGAATTTTCGCAGCGTATGCAGCGGAAAGCCCCTTTAAATTAAACTTTTAAAACATAATAATACAAATACGTTAAATGTCTAAATCCATAAGTCCAAGCCCAAACAACATTTTTATTCATTGGGCCGAAGCCCAAGAAGTCCAAGCCCAAATTTAAAAACACAAAACTTAAACTCGTTCCACAGGTCGCGTCACATGTACTGCGCCGCCCTCAAAAGTCCGTGGAGTCACCTCCATCAGCCGCCTTAACTACACACACAAACTCTGAGCTTTTGCCCAGTAGATGAAAATATGCATGAATGTAAATGCTCTCACATCCCAAACCCGACACCTCACAAATGCACGCTCGACATCTTTTGAGCTTACGCTCATTCCTACATCAACTCTCAACTCATAAACAGGGCCCTAGGCCAGACTCGGAATCCACGCATAAATGTCATATAATGCCATGATAGTACGGCCCCATCTCGGTCTCAACCGTAACTATGACAATGGCAAGTGGTAACGGCCCCGTCTCGGTCTCAACCGCACCTAAAGTAGTGACAAGCGGGCCCCATCTCGGTCTCAACCGCAAGCGTTTCATCGAATCGTAGCCTGACAACCAACATCGATCACTTTACCCCACTCATCGACACTATACAGTGTTACCACATGTATGCAAATGACATGCAAGTAAAATGCAACATATCACAATGCAACATATAAAATGCAACGTATCGGCCCGAGGTATTAGCTCGGCCCGATCTCGAAAATCCTCATACATCAAATAATTCAGGCCCGAAGCCCGCGTTCCGATTTGATCGGCCCGAAACCTTAACCACCAAAACTCTCCCCGGAATTTCACTAAGAGTTCCCAAAATTTAAATCATTTTCACTTTAAGACCCTAATTTCACAATTGGTCCCTATTTTAATATATTTTAAAATTCTAACGTCCAATCTCAAACTTTCACTTAAGTTCCCAATTTAAAAAAATATATTTCTGAATTTTACACTTAAAAGCCCCAAAATCTCACAATTTAGTTTTTAGAACCCGAAAATTTTCCTAAGCTTCAGACCTACCCTGAATCTTTAAAAATTTCAGATCTGCCCCAAAAGCTTTATATTTCCTTAAAAATCTCTCCTGTTTGGATTTTACATTCTCAGCCCCCAAATTTTTGAAACTTTTCAATCTAGTCCCCGTATTTTTGGAAATTACACAAAGGACCCCAATTATTTATTCCGAATTTCAAATCAGCCCCAAAATCTTTATATTTCTTTAAAAATCTACCTTGTTCGGATTTTACATTCTCAGCCACCAGGTGTTTTAAAAATTTTCAATCTAGTCCCTAAATTTTTGAAGAACTATTTTATACGGCGGTTTTGCGACAGCTTAGTATTTCTCAACGATCACGGGGTAAACGTTGTCCGATGGACCTGAAATTTTAACCATATATAAAGAACTTGCATATCATGAGACATGATTTTTTTAACCTCTTGGCCTCAATGGATAAAGAAAACCCTAGAAAACACTAATCCTCCCCAAGTTTTGTATCATCTTAATCACAACTCCTTTAACTCTATTCTTATGTTTCATGGACCTAAACTTCATAAAGATTAAGGTATTAAGCTGGCTGAATTTTAGCATGTAAGCATTATCACGAAAATCATGCAAGAACATCATGTTTAGCACATAAACACGTAAAAATTCGGAAGAGAACATGCAATACATAAGATCTCGACCCTAATGTGGTTTACGCATGTAGATGATCTTCACCTACCTTACTTCCAAGCTATATTAACTAGTTGTTAATGGTGTTGCAGTAGCCGAACTCTACTACTCCTTAGTTCGTGCACCCCTCACTGTGCTCTACTTCGGCTATACCAATAAACCATGTAATATGTTAGATACATAAGTTAATAGGAAAATTACACGTCAAATGAAGTTCATACCACCTAAGCTTACTTCGAACAACTTCCTAAATTGAGAGATCGAATAGAGTTTGTCCAAATCCTTCTTTGCTCCTTTCGTTGTTTTTTAAAGTTCCAAAATGAGTTTTGTTTTCCTTTGCATCTATATATCATTTTTCCTCGTTGACCAACAAAGATATTATTTTAGGCTAATCATTATGTAGATGTATGGCTTCCAACGTCACTTTCCATACCATAAAGTAAAATATTTATTTTCTTTGTTGCCTTGTCACATGTTACTTTCATCCCATCCATCAATGTGAGTTTTAATTTGTCAAGTGGTTAGTTGATGACAACATTCCAACGTGTATTACCATCTCCACAACCTCATTTTAAACTTTTGTTCATTCAATTATTGATGTTGATTCCATTAAAATTAAATATGAGTATTTTTACTTAATAAGGACAAGGTGAGATGTGACTTTCCTTCGTCCTTAATCAATCTAATCCTTATATTTTATTTGGGCATTTTTTTTTAATAATTATCTTGGACCCTTTTATACTTCTCATCTATTTATAAATTTTGGGCCTTAATTCCCTTTTTAGCCCATAATATTTTTAGTCCCTATTACCTATTGGGCTCTTCTAATATTTTCGACCCATATTATTTTATTTAACTCTCGGCCTAAATATTATTTTCGGCTGACTTTCGAAGAATTCATTTTATCCGAAAATTAACTTCACAAATTTCGAACATTATAAAAATAATCCCGTACTAATTTCACGGGTATTACATCCTCCCCCCTTAAAAGAATTTCGTCCTCGAAATTACATCGAAAGAAATAATTCAGGATAACGATTCTTCATATCATCTTCTCTTTCCCACGTGGCTTTTTCAACCGCTTGGTTTCGCCACAGTACTTTGACTAACGGAATATTTTTATTCCGAAGTCGCTTCACTTCGCGCATTAAATTTCAACTGGCTCCTCTTCGTAGCTCAGGTCCGGCTTAAGTTGCTGGTGAAGTGTTTCGCTTCCCAGTACATGATTCGGGTTCGCAACGTATTTACGTAAGGTTGAAACGTGAGATATGTCGTGGACTTGGGGCTAACGAGGCTGGTAACTCCAGCTGATACGCAACTTCTCCTACTCTCTTGAGTATTCTGAAAGGGCCAATATACCTCGGACTCAATTTGCTCTTCTTCCCAAATCGCTTCACGCCTCTCATCGAGGAGATCTTCAAGAATACCCAATCTTCTTCTGTGAAATTTAATGGCGTTCTTCGTTGATCAGCGTAGCTTTTCTGACGACTTTGGGCCGTTTGCAGTCGTTCTCGGATCTTTGTTATCGCGTCCGTCATCTCTCGTATCATATCGGGGCCCAAAAGTGCTCGTTCTCCAATTTCGTCCCAGTGTACCGGGGATCGACATTTACGCCCGTATAAGGCTTCGTACGGCGCCATCCCGATAGTAGCGTGATAGCTGTTGTTGTACGAGAATTCGATCAACGGAATATATTTACTCCAATTCCCTTCGAAGTCGAGAGTGCATGCTCGCAACATGTCTTCAAGGGTTTGAATCGTTCGTTCGGATTGCCCATCGGTTTGGGGATGATAGGCCGTGCTGAACGAAAGTTTTGTTCCCATCGCCTTTTGCAGACTCATCCAGAATTTAGATAAAAATCTCGGATGATAAAAATCTCGTATCACGATCCGAGACAATCGAGGATGGGATCCCGTGAAGTCGGACGATTTCTCGAATACACAATTCGGCATACCGTTCCAGTGAAAAGGTCGAACTAATCAGTAGAAAATGAGCAGATTTGGTTAAACGATCCACAATTACCCAGATGGCATCGTGGCCTTTCGCAGTTTTCGGCAAACCAACAACAAAGTCCATCGCAATGTGATCCCATTTCCACTCAGGAATCGGCAAGGGTTGTAGCATTCCTGCCGGCCTTTGATGTTCTACCTTTACTTGTTGACACGTCAGACATTGGCTCACAAACTTCGCAATGTCGCTTTTCATTCCCGGCCACCAATATGTTTCTCGTAAATCCCGGTACATCTTCGTCGCGCCCGGGTGCACCGAGTACGTAGTGGCATGTGCCTCCATCATTATTGATTGCCGGAGTGCTTGATTATCGGGAATGTATAGACGATTCTGATATTGCAAACTCCCGTCGTCCCGAAACGTTAAGTTAGACGGAGTTTCAGTTGCTTGCTCGCTCGTCGTTTTTAGATAAAGCTCATCTTGCTCCTGGGCTTTCCTGATCTGCTCTAACAACGTCGGCTGAAGAGTCAACGCTCATTCTGGCCTCGATCTCGCCAAAATTTATTACTTCTACTTCAAGGTTGTGGAGTTCCGTGTTTACCGCCTTTCGACTCAATGCGTCGAAGACCACGTTTGCTTTGCCTAGGTGATAGTTGATTACGCAGTCGTAGTCCTTAACGAGCTCCAACCAGCGTCGTTGCCTCATATTCAGCTCCTTCTGGGTGAAGAAGTATTTCAGGCTCTTGTGATCTGTATAGATCTCGCACCGTTCTCCATATAAATAGTGACGCCATATTTTTAAGGCGAACACAACTGCTGTAAGTTCCAGATCATGCGTAGGGTAATTCTTCTCGTACGGTTTCAACTGTCGGGAAGCATATGCAACTACCTTCCCGTTCTGCATCAACACGCACCCCAAGCCATTCTTCGAGGCATCACTGTACACCAAAAATCCTTCGGTACTGGAGGGAATCGTAAGAACAGGAGCCGTTGTCAATCGTTTCTTCAACTCCTGGAAGCTTTGTTCACACGCTTCCGTCCACTTGAATGGGACGTTCTTCTTCGTCAGGTTTGTGAGCGTCGAGGCAATGCTAGAAAAGTCTTTAATGAACTTTCGATAGTATCCAGCAAGCCCGAGAAAGCTTCTGATCTCCATGGGAGTGGTTGGTTATAGCCTATTATTCACGGCTTCTATCTTGCTGGGGTCCACCGAAAGTCCGTTTCCAGAAATGATGTGCCCCAAGAAGATCACTTGCTCCAACCAAAATTCACACTTTTTGAACTTGGCGAATAGCTGCTTTTCTCGAACAATTTGAAGGACCGTCCTCAGATGTTCTTCGTGTTCCTCTCTCGTCTTCGAGTAGATGAGGATATCGTCAATAAAGACGATTACGAATCGGTCCAGAAACTCTTTGAAGACCCGGTTCATTAGATCCATGAAAGCTGCTGGAGCATTCGTTAGCCCGAAAGGTATAACCAAGAATTCGTAATGGCCGTACCTCGTGCTGAACGCCGTTTTAGGAATATCAGCCTCACGAACCTTTAACTGATGATAGTCAGAACGTGTATCAATCTTCGAGAATACTGTAGCATCTTGTATCTGATCGAATAGATCATCGATCCTCGGTAATGGGTATTTGTTCTTTATCGTAATTTTTTAAGTTCACGATAATCGATACAATCGCATTGATCCGTCTTTCTTCCGCACGAACAATACCGGGGCTCCCCATGGTGAGTAGCTAGGTTGAATGAAGCCCTTCTGTAATAGTTCGTCAAGTTGCTCCTTAAGCTCTCGTAATTCGTTCGGAGCTAGTCGATACGGAGCTTTAGAGATCGGGGCAGCTCCTGGCATGAGATCGATGGAGAATTCAATTTCTCGATTCGGACGTAGTCCTGGAAGGTCATCGGGGAACACGTCGGGATATTCATTTACGATCGGAACATCTTCAAGCTTCGGCTCAGAGGATTCTTCGGCTTTCACCGAAAAGACGAAAAAAGCTTCGCAGCCCGAATTTACGAGTCGCTGAGCCTTCAGAGCAGATATTCGAGGAATTGGATTACCATTCGCCTTTCTCGAAAATTCAAATTCCTCTCCCTCGGGCAAGCAGAATTTGACTACTTTCGGGATGGAAAGCCAATCCATCCCGAAAATGACATCGTAATCATTCATCGGGATTATGATCAGATCTACGTTCAAATCTCTTTCCTCGATTCTAACAGGACAATCTTCTACAACTAGATTCGTCCGTGTCGAATCTCCGTGAGGTAGAGACACCACGAAATTGCACATAGAACGAGTGGGATGAATTCCCGCTCTAGCCACGAAATTAGCCGACACAAACGAGTGTGTGGCCCCAGAGTCAAATAAAATTGTTGAAGGTACGTGAAAGATATTCAGCATACCCGTGATCACGTTCGGGTTGGCCTCCGCCTCCTCATTCGTCAATGTGAAGACACGAGTTGGCAGCGGCGGTAAGGCCTCCGCCTCCTCGTTCGTAAGTGCGAAGACACGAGCTGGCAGCGGCGGTGGTCGGACTGGATTCTTTGGCTGGTTATGTGGCGGGTGCGGAAGCATCTGCTGAGTTCTGGGACAATCTCGAGCGTAATGTCTGGGCTGTCCGCACTGGTAACAATGCACCGGTCGTTGTCCGAAACAGACTCCGACATGATTCCTTCCACACTGCGGGCATCGTGGTGCTGGATTTGATGGCCTCGTATTCGCTCCCTGGTTGAACATCGGACGCCAGTTCTGTTGGTTGGGTCGGTTGCCCTTGTTGTTTGAACCCCTTCCAAATAATGGCCGTTCGGAACTTCCGCCTCCTTGTGGAGCTTCCCTCTTCCGACTAGACTTCTGGGCCTCCCTCACAACTCCCTCCGCCTGCTCTGCAATCAATGCCCGTTCCGTCGCCTGTCGAAACTCTAACTGGCGCACTCCCGCTACGCTTAGATCCCGATAGAACTCGGGTTTCAGCCCCTGAAGAAAACGCGTCACCTTCAGAGCATTGGTGGCTACGATGTGAGGAGCAAATCGAGATAACTCCTCGAATTTGCGGATGTACTCGGGCACCGACATACTCCCCTGCTTCAGGTTCATGAACTCATACATTCTTTGCTCCTGATCGTGAGCAGTGAAGTACTTGACGTAGAAGAGCTCCCTGAAGCGTTCCCAAGTCATAGTGACTGGGTCCTCCAACACCTTGACGGTGTTCCACCAGAAACGCGCATTCCCCCAAAGTAGAGAAACGGCACATAACATCTTCTCCTCGTTCGGTACACGGCTGTATATGAAGAGGTCTTCAATGGTGCCGATCCAATCCTCGGCTTCCGTGGGGTTAGCGGCCTCCGAAAAGATTGGAGGATTAAGTTTGCGGAGTCCCCGATAATCTCCACACGGTCGGGCTGTGGAGACGGACGGTGCTCAGATGAGCTCCAGATCAGATCATGGATTTGATTCAATTGTTGCTGAATAAGTTCAGTCAATCGATGGATGGTAGAGCGGTCCTCCTCTGGTGGAGATTCAGATCCCGCCCTATGACTCGACTCGCCCACTTCTCTACTTGTTCTCACCATTTTCAACTTACTTCTACAATAAATCAATAGACACAAAAATCAGTCAAATCAAATCACATAAAAGCGAAAAAACTTACAGGCGCGGCTGGTTCTCCCGGCTTTTGAGCGGCAGTATATGGACAGTCTACAGAATCTATAACCTAACACTCTGAAACCACCTGTAACGACCTGACTTCCTAGATACGTATTTTGGCGGATTTTCGCAGCATAAGCAGCGGAAAGCCCCTTTAAATAAAACTTTTAAAACATAATAATAAAAATACGTTCAATGTCTAAATCCATAAGTCCAAGCCCAAACAACATTTTTATTCATTGGGCTGAAGCCCAAGAAGTCCAAGCCCAAATTTAAAAACACAAAACATAAACTCGTTCCACAGGTCGCGTCACATGTACTGCGCCATCCTCAAAAGTCCGTGGAGTCACCGCCATCAGCCGCCTTACCTACACACGCGAACCCTGAGCTTTTGCCCAATAGATGAAAATATGCATGAATGTAAATGCTCTCACATCCCAAACCCGACACCTCACAAATGCACGCTCGACATCTTTCGAGCTTACGCTCATTCCTACATCAACTCTCAACTCATAAACAGGGCCCTAGGCCAGACTCGGAATCCACGCATAAATGTCATATAATGCCATGATAGTACGGCCGCATCTCGGTCCCAACCGTAACTATGACAATGGCAAGTGGTAACGGCCCCATCTCGGTCTCAACCGCACCTAAAATATTGACAAGCAGCCCCATCTTGGTCTCAACCGCAAGCGTTTCATCGAATCGTAGCCTGACAACCAACATCGATCACTTTACCCCACTCATGGACACTATACAGTGTTACCGTGACCTTGCACGGTTATAACTCTCCTCGTACCACGTGTATGCAAATGACATGCAAGTAAACTGCAACATATCACAAAGCAACATATAAAATGCAACATATTGGCCCGAGGTATTAGCTCGGCCCGATCACGAAAATCTTCATACACCAAATAATTCGGGCCCAAAGCCCGCGTTCCGATTTGATCGGCCCGAAACCTTAACCACTAAAACTCTCCCCGGAATTTCACTAAGAGTTTCCAAAATTTAAATCATTTTCACTTTAAGACCCTAATTTCACAATTGGTCCCTTTTTTAATATATTTTAAAATTCTAACGTCCAATCTCAAAATATCACTTAAGTTCCCAATTTAAAAAAATATATTTCCGAATTTTACATTTAAAAACCCCAAAATCTCATAATTTAGTTTTTATAACCCGAAAATTTTCCTAAGCTTCAGACCTACCCTGAATCTTTAAAAATTTCAGATCTGCCCCAAAAGCTTTTAAAAATTTTCAATCTAGTCCCTAAATTTTTGAAGAACTATTTTATACGGCGGTTTTGCGACAGCTTAGTATTTCTCAACGATCACGGGGTAAACGTTGTCCGATGGACCTGAAATTTTAACCATATATAAAGAACTTGCATATCATGAGATATGATTTTTTTAACCTCTTGGCCTCAATGGATAAAGAAAACCCTAGAAAACACTAATCCTCCCCAAGTTTTGTTATATCCTCTTAATCACAACTCCTTTAACTCTATTCTTATGTTTCATGGACCTAAACTTCATAAAGATTAAGGTATTAAGCTGGCCGAATTTTAGCATGTAAGCATTATCACGAAAATCATGCAAGAACTTCACGTTTAGCACATAAACACGTATAAATTCAGAAGAGAACATGCAATACGTAAGATCTCGACCCTAATGTGGTTTACGCATGTAGATGATCTTCACCTACCTTACTTCCAAGCTATATTAACTAGTTGTTAATGGTGTTGAAGTAGCCGAACTCTACTACCCCTTAGTTCGTGCACCCCTCACTGTGCTCTACTTCGGCTATACCAATAAACCATGTAATATGTTAGATACATAAGTTAATAGGAAACTTACACGTCAAATGAAGTTCATACCACCTAAGCTTAGTTCGAACAACTTCCTAAATTGAGAGATCGAACAGAGTTTGCCCAAATCCTTCTTTGCTCCTTTCGTTGTTTTCTTAAAGTTCCATAATGAGTTTTGTTTTCCTTTGCATCTATATATCATTTTTCCTCGTTTACCAACAAAGATATTATTTTAGGCTAATCATTATGTAGATGTATGGCTTCCAACGTCACTTTCCATACCATAAAGTAAAATATTTATTTTCTTTGTTGCCTTCTCACATGTTACTTTCATCCCATCCACCAATGAGGGTTTTAATTTGTCAAGTGGTTAGTTGATGACAACATTCCAACGTGTATTACCATCTCCACAACCTCATTTTAAACTTTTGTTCATTCAATTATTGATGTTCATTCCATTAAAATTAAATATGAGTATTTTTACTTAATAAGGACAAGGTGTGATGTGTCTTTCCTTTGTCCTTAATCAATCTCATCCTTATATCTTATTTGGGCATTTTTTTAATAATTATCTTGGACCCTTTTATACTTCTCATCTATTTATAAAATTTGGGCCTTAATTCCCTTTTAGCCCATAATATTTTTCGTCCCTATTACCTATTGGGCTGTTCTTATATTTTCGACGCATATTATTTTATTTAACGCTCGGCCTAAATATTATTTTCGGCTCACTTTCGAAGAATTCATTTTATTCGAAAATTAACTTCATAAATTTCGAACATTATAAAAATAATTCCGTACTAATTTCACGGGTATTAAAACAGCCTCGGGGCTTGAGTGTTGTTGTTGGGGAGGGCTTGCATGGAAATCTATCGGGGACCCTCGAATCATCTGCTCCGTAAGATGATTCTCCCGGCAGTATCGTTGATATCTGTCTCCCGTGCGGTCGGCAAGACGAAGAAGCTCAAACGAGTTTGGCATCGATGGTGTATCAGATCCGTGAGCTTAGAGTTGTGGAAGAAGTTGAGTCTCGTTGGTTGGTAGTTCCCTCCTGCAGGTAGCTGAGGGATATTCTCGTGAAGCTCCATCAGGTGGGCAATTATCACGTTGAACCACCGGGCATATGGAACATTCTTCGAGCGTTTGTTCTCCTTTTTGTCTGATCTGTTCAGCTAAGTCGTTCCAGATCAGTTGAGTGAAGTCGTAGTTGCTGGAGAACGCTATTCCGTGAAGGATACGGAGAATGTTGCCGTTGCCTTTGTCGAACCCGGCGTGCTTTGGCGACAGACACTTGTTGATGATTCCAAAAAGTGTCTTCCACGATGAGGGATGCCGTTGCTATGCACTTGAGCAAGCTTGTGAGTGGTGGCCGGTATCCCATGTGGAGAAAGTCAGGCACCATTTCTGCATCGGAAGACAGAGGGTCGTAGTTAGGGCTGAATGGTAGGTCTAAGACGAGGCCAAGATCATCCTTGCTGAAGCTGACATGTCTCGTCCCAATAACCCTGGTGAATCGGTAGCTGCCCTCAACTATAACTCTTTATTCTTCCCCAGAATTGCTGGAGATAGACCATCGGTACTGACGTCGTCACCGTTAGTGCATGCCAGATAGGATGGCATTGTAATATAGACACAATTATCTCGTCCGGACACCTAAAGGTGGTCAGGTCGAGTTGAAAGTTGGTGTCCTGAACCTTGATGTTTAAAGTTTTGTCGTAGATGTGGTTATAGGCTGGATAATGATCCATCTGAAAATCAATTAAGAAAAGCAAATCATTAGTCCAAGAATTTAAAACCAGTCGAAATTAATTTGAAGGATATATGAATCGGCACATAGGTATACGAAAATGAACATTGAGGATATAATGACATTTCGACATATGTATGTAAGTCATATGGAAGGTTAGTCGAAAATTTTACCAAGTGTTTAATATCACTGTTCACTCCGTGATTTTTATCGTGCGAGGAATAAAATTCTCAATTTAATCTCCTAAGTGCGAATTTCTAATTAAAATCTCCGTTTAATTTTGCGATCGAAAATTTTATTCGCTAAGTTTCGCTACAGTAGAAAGGACTTAGAGAAAATTTTTCTAAGTGTTTGAACTTAAAACGTGGTACTGTAGGCGAGAAATTTTACGATCGAGAGAAATTTTCGTATAAATTTACGATCGAGAAAATTAATTTCTGTGTAAAGTTACGATCAAGAAATTTTTTGCGCGTTAATAAAACTTTCGTCGTGAAAGTTATTGAGCGAGAAATTATTTCGATTTTAAAATAGTTTTTTGCTATGAAATTTTACGATCGAGAAAAATGACAGCGAGAAACTTGGTGACTTGCCGAGAAAATTTTCGACCGAGAATGAAATTGAAATCGAAATTACTGTTTGCGATTGTAAGTTTTGCGCTCGAAACTTATATTGCACCTATTTGATATTTCATTCAGTAATCTTTTCGCTCGCATAAAATCAAAATTCAATTTCTCGATTGTAATTATTTTGCGATCTACGTTATCTATCTTAACGACTAAGTCAAAAATTTAGCGAACGAAAAACTTTACAATGCAAACAGTAGATCAATCGAAATTCAATTGACACTATTTGCGTGCGAGAAAGTTCTTCGACGCCTTTAAATGTTAAAACTTAGTTTCAGTCGAACTTTTAACCAATCTTTTAAAAACGCAGATAATCGAAGTAATACACTCCTAGAATTATCAGAAAACACAGAAACTATCTTTAGTGCAGAATTTAACCCAGATTATCCACATAAAGCGGTCGTAAACACTGCAAACTAGCATTCGGGTTTTCCTATTTTGAACATAAGAGAATATAACACTAAATCATGCGAAAGATCACATAATACAGATGCAAACGGAGTTTAAATGCACGCAATTCCCTAAATAAAGTCGATTCTACCTTGGAAAGACGAAAATAAGTGAAAATAACGTAGGATTTGAAGATTTTTTACTTTCGTCTTTGTGAAAAGGGTTTTTCGCGAGAGAAAGTTTTTCGACTGTTGAATTTTGCGATCGAGGGATTTTACGTGTATTTAGGGATTTTCGACTGCAAAACATTAATTTTCTTTAAGTGGGCTGATTAGACGTTTTAAATACTTAGCTAATCCTAAGCCCACTACTGTTTTCGATCGAGAAACTTTGATCGAAAATTTTCATCTGGTACCTATTTAATTTTCGCTCGACAAATTGGAAGCGAAAATTACCATTTGGTCACAATTCAATTTTCGCTCGAGAAATCGCGATCGATAACTACAAGATTCGCCCAAATTTTTAGATAGTAAGTTTTCTATGATTTCAGATTGACCCCTTTTCAATTAAAACCACATAATTGGTCCCCCTAAGTATGACATTAAATGTAATTAACTCCCAGTAGTTCTGAATGATGACATCTGGCTCCAAGGCTGAATTTTGAAATTCTGCAATACTTTAGAGCAAAATTGTCGAGAATATTAGAGTTAATTTGGAAGCAATTCTACGAATGAGGCTCGGTAACCTCGCTGTAAAATTTGAAAGAATTGGTTAAATCCAAATTATAAAACACGTTAACGATCAAAGTATTTTAACCAACTAGATTTAAACCAATGTCTTGAGCTCCGAGTTATGAAAATTCTTGAAGTCTGTCTCATGTAATTGCGTTGTAGATGAATCTGTACCCTTAGAGAAAGAACATCAATAATAGTTGGAGCTTAAGACATGAAATTTGTAAATGCTCTCCCTCAAATGATTCACCTAAAAATTGATTTAATACTAAGACGCATGGAATCAATTTTTGAGTACCAAACAAGTAATACACAAACTAGTTAGTTTCGCTTACATACATGGTCCCCTAATCATGTATTCAAACCGTTGTGTGAGGGAATGAGCAAGAACAAACACAAAATCGCATTTAATCATTTCAGCATAGATGCATATTATTGCATATCAGAATGTGCGATGAAAAAAAATATTATATATATACTAATTTTATTAATAACGGGTCAGATTGTTTTGCTTCGATCATTGTCACGCCTAAAAATTCACAAGACACTTGAAAGATTTTATGCCGTCAAGTCACGTCTGCAAACTAAAGTCCTAAGTTCAAAGCAGGATCCATTTCGACAATTGTCACTAGGTCCAATCTAGCTCTCATTTATTTTGACTAGGGATTTTTATATTTATATCACTCAAGTCAACACAAGTCATATTAAGTCAATTTACTTGTGATCGAGGCGCTTTTAATCATTTCACCGAGCGAGAGATCGTCGTTTTGGAATCAAAGGACTTTGAAGGCTTCTATTTGGTTATGACTAAGAAGGGAAGGGAACTTTTGGGAAAAGTGAGCTTTATGTCATCTTCCATTCCTTCGTCGTTCTCCTTTTCTCCGGCATTTTTCTCTTTTGTCATTTTGTTTTTTTCATCCTTTTATCTGTTGTAAATTTTCTGCACTTGCTCAAGCTGAAGCTCCGCTTCTCTACGAGGCTGAGAGATTATCGAAGGCGAAGTTCTTCTTTTTGGTTCTTGGGCCGATACCGTGCTCCTTTTCTCTTAATCGCTAGAGAGGTTTCAGAGATTATCGATTTGAAGAAGTTCATAGTTATGGAATTCAAACACAAGGTCGTGCTCCTCTTCTCGTTGTCTCGATATAAGACCAGATTATCGTTGGAGAAGTTCACTTCGTGGTGCTCCTCTTTCCAGCCGTTCTGACGAGTGTACGAGATTATCGATGGAGAAGTTCACAGCAAGATCCATACCTCCTTCTAATAATTTGATATTGTGACAGTCGAGAGGCAAGTTCTTTTGGTCTGCTTTTTGTGCGTTGAGCACTCCTCGTGTGCGTTTTCCACCAGTCATCTTCTTTTTTTCGTCTCGTTTTTCTCCCCTTCCTTTTCTCGATTGAACATCTTGTCGAAAGCTTAGATTGTCGGTTGAAGGCTCAAAGGGTTTTCAAATGAAGAAAAGGAATTTGGAAAAGGCTAAAAAATGGATGACTAAAGGCTATGTTAAAGGATTGAAAAATATATATTTGGCCGAGTGAGGAATATCCTAAGTGCCCTAATTATTTTCCTAACGTTCTAACGCAAGGCGAGTATGAGACCAAGAATCACTAGTTAAGGCAAGCAATGATTGTGTGACTCGCTCAAGAATAGATCCGTCGTAAGTAATAAAAGACTAGAAATCTCACTCATATGAAGTGGCTTTGTGTCAGAACTTTTAGACACAAGAATGCGACTTGGACTGACAAAATTAAGCAATTAATCAGTCGCATGTCAGGGAGATTTATACGTGACTTAGATCGAGCATCCTAAAGATATCGTCATTCCCCTAATATTATACTTATATGTATAATATTTTTGGATTTTTTGTATTTTTAATATAAAATATCTCACGCAAGATATAGCATTAAAGTGTAGAAAACACACAACATAGAGCATGTGAAAGCACATAGGAGCACGTAAAGCACAGATTACGGAAGATTCAACATGCCTAATTTTCTGACAAGGAATTGGAACCATTTTTCATCCAGAGCCTTGGTGTAAATGTCAGCTAGTTGATATTCCGTGTTCACAAAATACATGACAATGGTGCCTTTTTCTACGTGATCTTTTATAAAGTGATATCTAATGTCTATGTGTTTTGTGCGTGAATGGTGAACGGGATTACACGTAATCGCAATGGCACTTTGGCTATCGCTATAAATGGGTATATTATTTAAATTGTACCCATAATCGCGAAGCTGAGTCCGCATTCATAGTATTTGGGAGCAAAAGCTGGTAGTCGCGACATATTCTGCCTCGGCCGTCGATGTTGAAACGCAGTTCTGCTTCTTTGATGACCAACAGACTAGTTTTTCGCCTAGAAATTGAGCGCCACCCGATGTGCTATTCCTGTCCATTCGGTAACCTGCGTAATCAGAGTATGCCCTTTAGGTATACCATAATCCTAAGGTCGAGGTGCCCTTTAGGTAGCGCAGAATCCGCTTGACCGCAAGCATGTGAGATTCTTTGGGGTCGGCTTGGAAACGGGCGCATAGACATGTGGCAAACATGATGTCCGGCCGGCTTGAGGTGAGATAGAGAAGAGAGCCGATGATGCTGCAATAAAGTGTGATGTCGACCGTTTTTCCAGTGGGATCGACATCCAACTTGCAGCTTGTGGACATAGGAGTGCTAAGAGGTTTGCTCTGATCTTGATTGTATTTCTTCAAAATGTCCTTGATGTATTTTGTCTGACTGATGAATATCCCATCATCGAGCTGCCTTACTTGAAGTCCTAAGAAAATTGCATCTCTCCCATGTGACTCATTTCAAATTTGCTCTTCATCAAATCTCGAAATCTCTTGCATAGCCGTGGATTTGTTGATCTGAAGATGATGTCGTCTATATAAACTTGGACGATCATCAAGTCTTTGTCTTGCCATATTATGAAGAGGGTCGTATCGATCGTTCCTCGGATGAACCCTGACGTCACGAGGAAATTGCTTAGGACATCATACCAAGCGCGTGGAGCTTGTTTTAGTCCGTAGAGAGCTTTTTCCAATCGATAGACATGATCGGGATTTTCTTGATCAACAAAGCCTTCTGGCTGAGCGACGTAGACTTTCTCCTTTAAAACGCCGTTGAGAAAGGCGATCTCGACATCCATTTGATAGACTTTGAAGTCTTTGTGAGCCGCATAAGCCATGAAGAGGCGGGTGGCTTCGATTCGGGCAACAGGAGCATAGGTCTCGTCGTAGTCAATGCCTTCATGTTGATTATATTTCTTCGCAACCAATCTCGCTTTATTCCTAATCACTTCTCCATCTTCAATCTTCTTGTTCTTAAACACCCATTTCATCCCGATGATTGTTTTCCCCATGCGGACGGGGTACTAAGTTCCACACTTGAAGACGCTCGAATTGGTTGATCTCGTCTTGCATTGCTATTACCCAATCCGGGTCTTTTAGTGCGTCTACTACCTTGGTTGGCTCATTTTGGCTTAAGAAGCAGCTGAAGAGACTGTGTTGATGACGTGTCCGTACTCCACTCGAAAGATCACCAATAATCTGATCAACCGAATGTGCTCGAGTCCATTTTCGCTCATGTGGCAGTGCTGAAGTAGATGCATCAGCCATTTGTAGACCGAGATTTCCAATAATTTCAGGTTGTTCATTAGGTTGAGGTAAGTCTGATTCTTCACTTGGATTGAGCGATTCTGATGAGACTTCCTCATTTACTATAGTAGGGTCTTCAGTGATCTGTGGTAATTCTGAGTCGGGTGAGGTGGGGACATTAGAGCTTGGAACATCGGCCTCGTCGAGTGGGGGATCCACTAAGAGTGTAGCGGTAATAGTGCCTGGCCAATATACGGGCTCAAAGAGAGAGTCGAAGTCCTCCAATGCAAGTCTCAAAGCTTCTTCTGACGTGGAATCTTGAGTTGTTGCCATCTCTTGTTGGTTTTGTGCCAACATACCAGTGAATGCGGGTTCTGAATTGTTGTATTCCGAAGCTATCTGGTTAGATACGAGTCCTGGACTGATAAGACCAGAAGCCATCGAGTTTGGCATTGGTCCTGAACTGAGGTGTTCATTTCTGCCACTTCGTGGAAAGTGACATTGTAGCTTTCTTTAATTGAACGGTTGGACTTGATGTATACTCGGTACGCTTTTGAAGTTGATGAATAACCGATGAATGTGGCTTCGAATGCTTTAGGGTTGAACTTAGCACGTTGCTCTCTGTCGTTCTCCACAAAGCACTAGCACCCGAAGACCTTGAAGAAGGAAATATTGGGTACTCGCGTATTTATTATTTCGTACGGAGTCTTATCGAAGCGCTTGTGAACCACCATTCTGTTCTGAGTGAAACAGGCGGTATTTACTGCTCCAGCCCGAAGGAAGTGTGGGAGGCCAGAATGTATCAACATCGTGCGTGCGGCTTCTACTTGAGTTCTGTTCTTTCTTTCAACGACACCGTTCTGTTGAGGTGTCTTTGCGGCTGAGAATTGCTGACTAATCCCATGTTTTTTATAGAAATCGCTGAGGCACTTGTTCTTGAACTCAGTTCCATTATTCGTTCTAATGGTTTGGATAGTCGGTTGCAGCAAATTCTGAGTAGCGTTCACAAAACTAATTATCAAGTCCCCTGTCTCATCCTTAGTTCGAAGGAACTTCGTCCATGTATAGCGAGAGTAATCGTCACAATAACTAGCACATACTTGCGCCCATTAATGCTCTGTGTCTGCATAGGTCCACAGAAGTCTATATGTAGCAATTCCAAAGGACGTGAAGGAGAGGCAACTAGTTTGACGTGATGAGATGCTCGCTTCATTTTCCTAGTTGACATGCCGAACATTGATGCTCTTTTTGTGGAATGATGGTTGGTAGACCGTGAACCAACTTTTTTGTTGATAGTCGTTGAAGAGCTTTGTGTTTGGATGAGACACACGTTGATGCCATAAGCTCTTCCTCTGAATTGTAATCTGGGAGATGAGGCAAACAGCTGGCGTGGAGTTCATTGTTCTAACTGTCCAAAATTCTGCACCGGTCAGCATGAAAGACCACCTGGAATCCTTTGTCACAAAACTGGCCTACGCTAAACAAGTTACGGCGGAGACCTTCGACGTAAGAGACATCCTTTATTGTCAGATTTTCCAGAATAATATCCCCAAGTCCTAGAATGGGGGCTGAGTCGTTGTTCCCAAATCTGACTTTTCCATTCGGTTGGTCTTTGTAGTTGCTCCGCAGCTCTTGTATTCCCGTCATGTGTGTGGAGCAACCAGAGTCGAGGTATCACACATGATGGATCTGCAAAAACAAATTAAATAGCTTTAGGTACCCACTTGTAAATGGGTCCTCTCAGATTAGCAGATGTAGAGGTAGGTTTAGATATGGTTCCTAAGTTATTAGTAGTTTGAACTTTAGCGACCCAAGCCATCTTCAAAGAAGTTGATTTGCGTGTGCCCTTTGTAGAAGACTTGGCCTTTACAGCTTTCGTCTTTTTAGGCGGGGATTTAGGAACCCATTTAAACCTTACAGGAAAGATTAATTTCAGCGCGGACAAATGCTTTAGTAGGCTTGACCGTGGAAAAGATCTTTTCATTGGATAGTCTCCTAAGGTGCTTGGGGGATTCGATCTTAACGGGGTACCTTAGGTGAGAACAAGCATGAATAGCGCCATATGCTTTCTTTATGGCTGTATCTTGTTTCCTACGAGTCATCCTAGAGGCATTTGTCTTAGAATGATCAACTTTTATTGCTGAAGTAGAGCCTATTTCGAAATTTGTGCTTCTAAAAGTGGTAGGCTAAAGAGAACATGTAGAAGCAATTATTTTGAGAGAAGAAATGGCTCTTTTATTTCTACGAGTGTCTTTTATTTGTACATAGCGAGATTCATTCTTAGAAGCATTCAAAATGATGGGCTCCTTCTTTATTTTTAACCTAGACACGTCTGCCTTCGACTCTAGTGCTGCCCTTACGCTCCCTGTATACGTAGGTAAAACAGAATTAGAGTTAGAATTTTTTGAAATATTATATTTACGTTTCTGATCGTTTGAAGGCACTTTATATTTCTTCGCGCTCTTTAGAATGATCTTATTAGTTGAGGGAGTAGCGTGAGAAATAGCTTGTGAGATGGAGGAAGCTTTGAGAGATTCCATCTCTGTTAGGAACAATTTCTTTTCAGCTTCAAAATCCTCTCTCTCTCTTTCCAAAGAGGCTTTTAATCCCTCTATTTTCTTAACTATAGGGGGTATGTTGTAACATCCCGTCCCATACCAGGTGTCACTGTAGCATAGGTCCGGGACCTGTGGGGTTGGGCCCACCACACTCCGACTGATAGTCTGGCCCCACTGTATCAGTATTTAACCTTTCAGCGTGCTTCGTGCACTCGCTCACACGCACCCTAAGAAACTTCCCAGGGGGTCACCCATCCCTAGATTTCCCCAAGTCAAGCACGCTTAACTTCGGAGTTTCCATAGATCTCCCGAAAAGGCAGCTCGACCTTGGTGACATGAGTAGTACTATCAATTCTCTTACTCGATTCTTAGCCTGACACTCCCATACATTGTCAGTCTAAGGATCCCCTCTCATTCGGATGTGGGATCGGTTCGTTCATGTACCCTTTCGCCTATAAGCCAGCCAAGTGCTCGCTCCTTGTCCGTGCACCTCTCAGGCACCAGCGATCACTCCCCGCCCTCATCAGCTACGGGCATCACATGCCCACCAACTTCCGCCTGGTTCGTCCCCGAACCAGCACCGTACTGCGAGTGGTTGTGCTCTGATACCACCTGTAACATCTCGTCCCATACTAGGTGTCACTATAGCATTGGTCCCTACCGGGACCTGTGGGGTTGGGCCCACCACACTCCGAATGATAGTCTGGCCCCACTGTATCACCATTTAACCTTTCGGCGTGCTTCGTGCACTCGCTCACACGCACCCTAAGAAACTTCCCAGGAGGTCACCCATCCCTAGATTGCCCCAAGTCAAGCACGCTTAACTGCAGAGTTTCTATAGATGGACTCCCGAAAAGGCAGGTCGACCTTGGTGATATGAGTAGTACTATCAATTCTCTTCTCGATTCTTAGCCTGACACGCCCATACATTGTCAGTCTCAGGATCCCCTCTCATTCGGGTATAGGATCGGTTCGTTCATGTACCCCTTCTCCTAGAAGCCTGCCAGGAGCCGCTCCTTGTCCGTGCACCGCTCAGGCACCGGCGATCACTCCCCGCCCTAATCAGCCACGGGCATCACATATGTAGAGAGAATTTTCAGAATGATGAACGTTCACTTCCTCTAATTTAGAACGATCTTCGGGAAGATAAATTGATTCAAAGCTCCAGCCCTTGGGTAGTTCCCTAGTTTTGTCACTTTGATTCAAATCGGTGTAAGAAAACAGAAATTCAGCCCTAGTCTTAGCTTTTCTCTTGGCTTCTTCTTCCGCATCTATTTCTTTTGGTAGCTTCCTAATAGAGCAATATTTTTTTCCGCTGTCAATTTGGCGGCTTTACAGGCGTCTAGATCATTCATAAGTTCACGAACCTTAGAATTAGATTTATCTAATTCGACTTCTAGGTTGGTAATCTTAGTGGTAGCTTCTATTAACCTACAATTGAGCTTAGCTTTCTCATTGAGATTTCTAACCAAACAATTATAGTTATTTTCTAGCATGTCTTCTAATTCCTTAACTTTTAAATCATGCTGCTCTATCTGATACTTTGTAGCGGAATTCTTTTTGTCTTAGGTTTGGGGATGTGTTTCGAATTCTTTGTTTGTTTTGTGGGTTCCCTAGCAGGTTTTGTCTTTGATTGTTTCTTTTTCTTTAAAGGCGTGTCATTTGAAGTCGTTTCGTGAGTTTGTTTATGAAAACGATTATACTTGGGAAAACGATTTTTTGAATGAAAAGATGAGTTATGTGATACATGAGAAATTGAAGACGATACAAAGCTTTTGGAAGGAAAGAAATCAATAACAAGAGGTTCTTTAAAATCATGAGTCTCTTTCAAAAGATCTTCTTTTCTAACCCAGATTTGTCCTTTCAATGGTTCTTTCTTGGGTCCTGAAAATTTCAAAGCATTAGTGCAGGAAAGTTTATCATTAGACTTCAAGGTATATGTGAGTGATTGTAGTCTTAATTTTTCTTTAAGTTTAGAAATTTCCTCGAGAAGTATCTGCCTTTCATTATCAAAGACTTTCTCTCTCTTTCGAGAGTGGAGTGTAGATCACTAATTTTCTTTATGCATTCAGGCATATATCATGATGCATACTTACTCATCTGTGTCTCACTCGTTGATTCTTCTGAGGTATCTCCTTCAATAGGTCGGATTTCAGACTCAAATTCGGTTATTGCTGGACACTCTCTTTCTTTATAACTATCGTTTAATTCTTTATAATCAAATGATATCTTAGTTTTCTTGTGTGTCTCATCCTTTTCGGATTCGCTAACAAAAGGCATGAGTTCTATCATACATCCTAACTGCATGTATTGGACATCATATAAGTAGGGTGCATTGTCTATACCTTTCTTTAACAGACATGGGTTTTCAAAACCAACTCCCTTGTGGGGATTATAGAAGTCGACGTTGGCAGGTTTGTTAAGAAAGAATGTCTGTTCTGTCGGTTCTCGTCGGGTTAAGAGGTCCTATAATTTTTTAAACTCGGAGTACAGTCTTTCCCGTTCATTACAGAGTAAGTCATATTTTATTGAGGTTTCCATTGCTTTATCTCTATGGGACCTCATTTCTACGGCTAACTCCTTGGCTTTAGCCTCGGATTTTAGCACTTGAGCTTCAAGCTTAGTGACTTTCTCATTAGCAACAAGTACACGATTTTTCTCACATGCATTTTCATACCTGAACTTATCTAAAACTTCTACCCTGTTTATTCGATTTATAGAGAGTTAAAAATTCATTTTTCATTTTAAGTAATGAGTCATAGTCAGCTTCGCTTACCTCAACCATATCTGAGCCGTTGTTGGTTTCTTTTTCTGACTCACTTCCTTCAGCTTCAGCTTCAGCTTCATCTTCTTCGTCATCCAGTCTGGCCATTAGTGCCATGTTTTCTTCCTCGCTGTCTGAGGTGTCCTCAAGCCAATGATCCTGTTCAGCCATCAAGACCATTCCTCTCTCCTTTTGCTCGGCCAATTGAACCTTTCTTCGATAATAGTTGACATCCTTTTTCTTTGGCAATCTGCATTCTCTGGCAAAGTGTCCAGCTTTCCCACAATTGAAGTATTTTCAAGCTTGAGGGGCGGTTTCAGGGTTCTGTTGCTCCTCATGAGCCTTTCCCTTTGAATTAGAGGAAATTCTTTGACGGTTGGATGAGGATCCTGGCTTCTTATAGTATTTCTTCTGTACGAAGTTTCAGACCAAAGCGATTTGTTTTACAAGTTCCTTGAGTGTGATTTCCTTATCCCCATGTTTTGTGAGATCCTGTTCTCCATCAATGTCTGAATCTCCTCCTTCCTGAGCTTGAGATGTCTGGATGATCTCCTTGTCCTTTGATTGCTTCCTTGATGATCGTTCAGTCATAAGTGCGAGTGTGTCGCTTCCCACTGCCCTAGCTTCCTCCCTTCTTTTCTCCACATAATTGGAGTGTTGATTGAGATGGTCAAATAAGGTGTGGATACTTACTTTGGTCAAATCATTCATTTGTCTCATCATGATTGTTGTTGCTTCCCATTCTGGATGAAGTGATCCAAGGAACTTAATGTTGATCTCCATTACATTTTTCGTAATTCCATTCATTTTTAGTTCATTCAGGAGAACAAGGAATCAGTGGAAAGTTTCTTGAAGAGTTTCTCGTTTATTTGCCTGAAAGCGATGGTAAGAGATGAGGGTATTTGCCATCCTTGCCATTGTGTTCACCTCTGTTCCTTGCATCATGATCCGTAGGGCATCCCACATTTCTTTTGCACTTTCACCACATTCGAGTTGCATCAGAATATCGTTGGGAATGGCTTGCATCATGTATGATTTTGCGACTTTATCGGCCTTAAGTCGCAGTTTTTATTCGTCATTGCATTGGTCAACAGTCTTCAAGATACTCTGTGCTTCTCTTGCAGGGGTGGTAGTGCTTGTGGGTGGGGTAATGGTCCAGTACTGCTTAGGTCCATTGTAATAGATTCAAGTAAGTTATCAGAATTGTCCTTGCTTTCTATGAAGTTGATAAACCTTCTCTTCCAAACTGCATACTCTCCGTGTCGGATGATAGGAGGTCTAACATCATTACCCATGCTAAAGGAGTACATTTCTTGTGTTTTGGATATGTTCGTTAACGTGTAATGTGAGGAAAGGTTAATTGAAATCAAAAGTTGGGTCAAAATTTAATTTTGAGAATTTGACTTTGACTAAGGGTTTGGTTCACGAATTTGGACAAGAATATGAATTCGCAATTGGGAATTGGATCAAGTTCGTGAGATGATAAGGGTTCGCGAAACTCTCTGCTTCAAATGGTCCGTAAGTTCAATTCGGAGACTTAGATTTCGCGAAGTGAAGGATTGCGAAGTGAGTTGAGATGTTGATTCTCAAAAGATAACCGAGTTCGCGAATTGGCTGGAGTTTGCGAATTGAAGGCTAAATTCGCGAAATTGTCCCGGTTCGCAAAGTAAAGATGGATTCGTCAAATGACCTTGATTCTTGAAGTGGGCTAGTTCTTTGAGTTCGCAAACAGGTTGAGGTTCGTGAAGACGATTCGCGACATGATCTAAAGTTATGTCTCTTTCACTGGTTGGTAAACTTAATTCGTGAAGTAGTTGGATCGCGAATTTATCTGAAGGTTCGGGAACTTAAACTGTGACACAATTTTGCGAAGTGATGAGAGAATTCGCGAAATGCAATTCGTGAAGTTGACTCGCGAAGTTGAGTGTTGACTTGCTGAGAACTCGTGAAATTCCAACCCGTGAAACTCTAATTTGCGAAGTGTGACAGTGCGTAAACCTGATTCGTGAAATGGTTGGATTCGCGAAGAATGTTGGAAACACTGATTCGCGAATTGACTTGATACCTTCAATTCACGTTCAACTCTTAGTCTGAATTCGTGAAACTCCCTAACAAGTGAACTGGATTCGTGACACTGGTTCGCAAACTGAGAATTGGTGAGCTTAAACCCAAACCAAGCGCCGTTCGCGAGCTCAAGAACAGACTGAATTACCGAGCTGTTCTTCAATTTTTCAGAAAAAAATCCAAAAGATTTGACACTAACTCGACAGAAACTGATTCGGTATTCTCAGAACAGATAACTACACTTAAAACTGCCTTAACAAATCAGAATAGCCTCCGAAAATAGCTTAAACCCACGAGTTTCAGCTGTGTAACGAAAGCTGAAAAATCACAAGAACTCACACTGCCGATTCTTTAAAGCTTGAAATAAAGTTTCCTCAGCTACACGCTTGCTATGATACCACTTGTAATTCCAGATTATCCAAGAACACTTCAACTGATTAAACCTTCGTAGAATGTGAATAGTATGCTTTTTAGGCTTAGTGTTGAATACGTGAGATTTTAGCAAATGGAAAACTTAGATAAAACCTTGTTAGTGTTTAAGCAGGTATTTAAGCCCATTGGGCCCCTAACAAGCCCATTACAACGACAACCCATCTACGTACAATAAAGCGTATAAAATACATCATAAAGAAATAGCAAGACTTAGAATAAATTTATTGGACACTTCTAAAATATTCCTAACATCCTAACTCGAATTCTTAGGCAATCGATTAGAATTATATAGAATGAGATTTCGATCAAAACCTTGGTTGAGAGCTTGAGAGAGAATTTCGCTTAGAGTGAGAAGATATTCGTGTTTCTCTCTCTAGAAATCAAATTGCAAGCCTTTCGGATCAATTTTCTAAAATCTCCTCATTAAGCACAATGTTTGTACATCTATTTATACCAAACATACTTGGTATAAATAACATAGTAAGTCCTAAACTACGGACAAATACAATAAAAGCCCCCTAATTACAAGGATAGCTAATAAAATTAAAGCACAACTAAAATTGATATTCTACAAGGCAGAACTTACGCAAGTAGTTGTTTCCAAAAACGGCAATTACCAGAAAATTTTCGCAATATCAATTTCAAAAATTCATAGTAAATCATAGAAACATCGGATTAAGTTGAATCAAGAGGCTATGAAAAGCTGAAGACCTTAGCTTTCAATAGAAACAAGTTTCAAAAGAACCAGAGCACAATGAATAGGTCAAATTCACCGAAACAGGAGTTGTGTGTAAACCTAGCCTTAGAAACGAATTAGAGGAAAATGAACTTGTTAATTACCTTAGGAAAGCTTCGCTGAGACAAGAATTGATACAAATCAAGCTTTGGGAGTTTCCTCCTTGCATCTCTATGCGTCTTTGCTCTCTCTCATTTGCTGCCTCTTTTCCTTGTTCTTTCGTTGCTTAGGGTGAAAGGAAAATTCAACATAGATATTAATGAAGGTGCTAGAATTACTAATTGGGCTCGACGGTGTCATGTATTTTGAATTCGGCTGAAAAAATTATCTTTTCTTGGGCTTAATTACTTAGTGTTCCGGTGTTATAACAAGCCTCTTACTGTAGTAGGTAATAGAGGCTGAAGCTGACAGCATTAACCAAGTCAAGACAAAAGCTTCCAACAGCTCTTTTAATGTGTCTTAACGGCTATATCAAGTTTGAGAGCTATAAAGACACATTAGCATGGTAGAAAAATACAAGGATTCTAGAGCGAACAAGCACACATTCAAAGAGAGATCCAAGAGAGAAGAACAATAGCAAAGAGCACAAAATCAAGAGAGTTCTTCCCAAGTGTATGGGTTAAAAAAGAGAGAGCTACAATGTCAAACTCAGACACCTCATTGACGCAAAAGAGAGATGAGCTAAAGTAGAATGGTTGAGTGAGAGTCTTAGCACAAAGACGTAAAACTATGTGTTTGTAGTCTTTGCACATAGACGTAAAAGAAGTGCCTTTCGTAGGGTCTTGGCCTACGAATCGTAGAGCGAAATAACTCTACAGTGGACTTTAAAAATCTAATGATATAAAGACGTTTCGGTAGACTTGAATAGTGGCCGAAGCCGGTGGACTCTAAAAGGCCGCCGATGTGGTTGTGCTAGGAAGGTTAGTTAGCGGAATATAGCTTAGAAAGTTATATTGTGTGATTCTAGCTATGGAAGGTTGTACATTGTCGTATGTAAATCGAGTCTTGTAGTGAGAGTCTTCCTTGCGGAAAGAAGGGGAGACTGTGACGAGCCTCATTTTCTAATTATGAATAATGGCTTATTTTTGCAACGAAAGCCGCGGAAAACCCATTTTATAATTTTTTTCTTAATATAATACAACAAAAATCACGAATACTCTAAATCGCAGGATAATTAAATCCATAGGCTAATTGCAAGACGGCGTCGGTCAAACCAAAATAATTCAACAACAATCGACTCGATTAAATAAAACACGACCTCAAAGACTTCATAACGAGTATGCATTATGACTCGAAGAAATTCGATTATATAACTATATCATCACACTCACAAACATACACACATGAGACAAAAGAACCAAGCCCATTACACAAGTCGTCATCCGTGTACAGCCCCACCCTCAAACGTCCGTGGAGTCACCTTAATCAGCCCACCTCAGTCGCGAGTATCTCATCGTCGGATCGATCGTACCTACAACACGTAAACATTGTTAGGGATATGCCCTCGAATGCTATACGATGATTGGATTGTATAGGTCATTAGCTTGTTTATCATTCGACCTCTTATGTAATAAGATATTTTCGTGTGTTTAATAAAGGCATTGTTCGTTTATTGGATATATGAGTTCGTTACTTAGCATCCAGTAAAGTAATAAATGAACAAATCCATATGTATCGAGTCGAGTCATTATTCTCGATGGGCACGAAAGAGGAAGGCACCAGTGGACTCTTAACCTCGAACATTGAAAGTCCGTAAGCCTAAAGCTTCAGTTGGGTACGGGAAAACCGATTACGGCTTATTTTTCAATGACCTATCGTGTGCCGATATCTCGCTTGGAAGTGGAGGTCATGACTTGTGATACGAGTCGAAGCAAGGGATTGAATCGTCTCATGGACACTGACTCGCAGGTCATGCGGTCGAACATGGCTTATTACTCAAGGAGGTCAATGATCGACCACAACGCTATAGTAGTCTGTGTGAACCTTAGAACGAAAGGGATTTTGACGGAGTTGACTTTGAAGTCTCGACTGTCACTGATTCCCCTCGACCCGATTTGCTGTTGCATGGGTCAGCGGGCCATGTGCGGTATTGATAACGATTTGTGATTGTCGGGCTCAGACCGCCAAGTACGGATTCACAGTCTCGTAATAATCGAGACAAGTGTCCTATGTGGACGGCGACGGGAAATTACGAAATCTTTGGCCAAGGTATTGAACTAACTCATGTTAGACATGGAGGGTAGTTTGGTAATTTGCCTCGTCTCCGTTTTATCATAGTATCGAGTTCAGTAAGTTTGACATAGACCATGCTCTAACTCGATCGGAACACAGCTGAAGGGTTTATACGCAGCACTATAATCTATAGTATGGTTACGGAATAAAGACTGGGTCGAAATTCGCACTCGAATCAGGTTACGGTCCGGTACTGAGGGATTGGCTAGGTAACTACCGGACTCTTGGATTTCCCTTGCCGATTGAGTCGAACCTAGAGAGTCGGGCTTCAAAAGGATCATCAACGTGTACCGACGAGGAGAAAAAGTGTTTTGGGCCTGAACGGGCCTTGGATCGTTGGGCCGCGCCTAATGGGCCTCGGGCCTTTTATTCGACGAATTCGGACTTCGTATGAAACTAACTTAAGACTTGGGCTTGGCTATGTGCTTAAAAGGCTTGAGGGTAAAATTAGAATTTGACTCTAAGCTGATTTTCGAATTATGCCTTGGTAAGTAATTTCGAAAATTAAATATCTTGAGATATATATAAATATGGTAAAAAAATATTTGGAATATTATTTATTTTAAGTTGAAAATTCGAATTCTATATAGGATTAAATTTCAAAATTTCCTACCATATTTAAAGATATCTTATTTGATTTGAATATCTAAGTTAGTTATCTAATAATAGCAAGTTTCCTTAAGTTTGAATTTGGAATTTAAAAGAGAGTAAAATATGACAAAAATCTCTCCTATCAAGGAGTAAATTTCGAAAATCATATCTTCAATAGATCTTGAGATATTTGAGCCTATCAAGGAATAAATAGGGTAGCCCTAGTCCAAATTCAGAGCTGATCTTTCGAAAAATAGCTGAGGCGAAACACAAAGTATACACACACACCTTTCTCCCAAGCGACGGTTCATTTCTCTCTAACCATCTTTAGAGGATTGGTTCCGGGGTAAACAGCGAGGTCGGCCTGATGATCTAGTGTCATCCACCACCATCGCTGTAGTCTTGAAGAAAAGGATGAAGAGCTGCCACTCGCTTCAAATGGTAATTCCCTACGTGTTTGATCCGCCCCATTAAGTGTCACTGAGCTACGAGGCAATCGGGAAACTCGGAAAATTTTTATTCCACATCGTTTCCGAGGACTTGGCGTCTCTGGTACACACCGGGTATCACAAGAGTAAACACTGAGCAGTTGCCCATTAGGTGATAATATGAATGAATGCAGTGTGCGCTCACTCCCTGAACCGAATACCTCACAATAAATACACGCTCGACTTTTTCCTCTCTTTTCAATCCTAGCATAACCAAGGTTACGCGCCTTAGGCGCGCCTAAGCGCTGAATGAGGTGAGGCGGTAGAGAATCGCCTCTAAGCACATAGAGGCGTTGTGTATTGAAGAGGCGGTCGCCTAATCGGTAGTACGAGTTGCAGCGAGGCGGTCGCCTCTGAAAATTACTCAGCGAAAGAGAAACCAACTTATAAAAGCCCAAAAGTCCAGTTGTAAATGTAAAAGCCCACTTATTTAAACATGTTTTCTCTTATAATTAAAAGCTCCACTATCGATAAACCCTAATAAAAAAATAATTTGACTTCCATTTACTCTTGCAGTTCCAACTTCGAACATTGGTAGTGGCATCTCGCGTCTCCTTCTTTCTTTGTAAGTCATTTTGTTTCTTTCTCCCTAAAATATTTTTTTATAACAATAATGTTTTCGAAAATCATTTATGAGTGGGTGGCTGCGTGGCGCTTGCAGCTTGCAGATTATTTGGGATTGGGTTGGGGACTATTATTATATTATGATGATCAATAATATTTTTTCATGTTTTATTGAATCATTTACTTTGATTACAGATATTGACGATGTCAAATGAAGAAGAAACACGTAAGAAAGACATAGCGTGGAACTTCGGGAATTTAGTGGATCCTAAAAACCGCGATAATGTGAAATGTTCTTTCTGCGAGAAGGTAATTAAAGATGGGATTTTCATATTCAAGCATCATCTTGTGGGGTGTGATCGCAACGTAAAGAAATGTCTGAAATGCCCCGAACACGTCCGAGAAGAGGTTCGGCTATTCATGGAAAAAAAGAAAGAACGCAAGCAAATGATGGAAGCATCGGCGGCGTATCATGGTGATAGTGGTATTAATGAAGAATTCATGTGTTGGGAAAACCACGAGAAAGAGCTGCAGCTACTCGAAAATCTGATGCTGTCGTTGGATCGGGACCAAGCAAAAGGTCAAAACAAACTCCGATAAGTGCATTTTTAATGAAAAACATTGAAGAGCTTGTGCAAGCAAGAAAAAAAAGGAATAGATAATGAGCCGCTTCAAGAGTCGATGAAAAGAATAAGAGAGCATGATCGCGAGCGTGTGCGTTAATAAATTGAATAAAGGTTCGTGCAAGTACGTCAAGTAATAATTAAAACGAATATGTTATAACTAGCATCACGCGCGATAGGCAGTGTACCTATCGTTTGTAGAATAGCTATAGCGAATATCCGAGTATCGAACACGAGGAATAAATTGAGTACTAATAGTAACCTATCATTTCGATATTTAACCTAAATAAATATTTTTTAATTGTAGTTTGATTTATAAAATAAATTCTAACAACTTAACCTAGCAAAACCAACGGCTTTAAACACAACTTAAATATTTAAAATAAACCTTTTATATAAAACAAATGTGCTCGGGATTTCGAATCCCGCTAGGTATCATTGACGAGGCCATAAATTATCGTTAACACAAAGATAATGGCTAAGTCGCGGTAATTCCTACTCACGCCCGAATTTGCTGTCGCCCTAGACGGTTGTGAGAATATATATTAATTTACCTAAGCGAGGATCGATTATTTGCTGTCGCCCTATAATCGAATTCCTATCATTTTATGAAAGGTCTAATCGTTTTTCTAGCTGTCGCCCTAAAACGATATTACCACGAAATCACATCAACACATAGACATATCGAAGTGATATCCAAATCAACACATAGACATATTAATTTGAACAACAAAATCACAAATGATAAATAGTCAATATCGCATGTTCACGAGTATTTTACGTCCAATAATTCTACCTAGCGTTCATCTCATTCCAAGCACACAATAAACTTAGCTACTCATACGAAATATTAACGCAACGAGAAGCATAAATGACAAAGAGAAATAAAACATATTTCTTCCCTGATATTCGTCTTCGGGTTAAGATTTCTTTGAGGACTTTTGTCGAGCAGGTGGTGGACGAGTTGGGAATGCTCACGGCAACCTCTTGGCTATCCCTTCTTTGGCTCCTAACATGCACGCAGCCCAATCGTAGTCCAAAAGATAGCGTATTTACCTTGCTCGTTACTGCTTTGCCGTGACCGTTGCGTGCGGCTGACGATCCCGTTCGCTGTCCCTCGGCACGAGCAGCCCCCGGAGTAGCGAACTTGATTTCTCCTCAGCCGTGTATGCTCGTAAATGCTTCAATTCGCTCAGCGGAGGTTGCGGGAGTTTGACGTGGCAGCTGCTAGCTTGAGGTGGATGCTTGAGATGGTGTAGTGTTCGGCCCTCAAGGTGACGTTTGTGAGGTGCCTCCTTGATTGAGGTGGGTGCTTCCTTGAGGTGGATTATCGATGGTTGAGAAGTTCGACCCCAACTTAAGGTGGGTGTTTTGAGCAATGAAGTTTTCCACCCTCACGTAAGGTCTGTCCTTGAGGTGGGTGTTTGGTGTGGTTGAGCAAAGAGGTCGATGGTGTGGTCCCTCTCCTGTGAAGAGCTCGGCTAGCACCCTTTATAGGTGACGAAGATTGAACAAAAATAAACACAGATCCGTAAGATCGGCAACTCCTCTTCTTCCTTGAATTCTGCTCCACGTTTTCTGCTCGTGTGTTTCTTCCTTTTTCGCTTTTTTTGTCTGTGGGTGTAACGTGTGTGTGAGTGTGTTTGTGTAGAAAAATGATCGATCCTCTCTGCCCCAACAATCATATATTTGAGTGGGTTGAGGTTTTGGGCCTGCATTTTAATTGGGTTTAGAGAGAATTTTCGTTTTCTTTTTGGGCTTTACCACTCATGGCCTGTTTCGGCGAGCAAAGTAGCAGTGGGTTCGAAAAATCATATCTTCTGATCTGGAATTCGGAATGGAAATTCATTTGGTCACAATCAGTATCAGCTAATCTTCTATCATCGATTAAAATTTCAGCTCAATTGGACATCATTTACCTACTGTTCTGCAAGAAAAACCAAACTGCCGCAAAACTGCCGTAAAAACTTTAATATTGTCATTAACTCACATTTAAGTGCTTGGATATTCAAAAATGACTTCATTAATGCACACAAACGACTTAAAATTAACAAATATAAACGTAAGAAATTACGTTTATCAAATCTCCCCACACTTAAGCATTTGCTTGCCCTCAAGCAAATAAAACTAAAAAGGCATTAAATTAAAATTTAAATCCTGCAACTTATCTTTCAAGAATGAATCGTGTAATGAACTAATGCAAGTAATGTAGGAAAACACATTTGAAGCTAACGTCTAACTACACAAATTCCTTAGCAATATCAATTCAGATTCGTACCTCACAGGGATTCACTCAGATCACACAGTGTATAGGCTTAATATGTCTGTGAAATCTCTCTTTTCATGCACTAATCTAGTCTCTACCATAAGCTTGCAAGTGATTCGTAAATCTACTACCCAAAGTAATAAAGTGTGAATCGAAATGACTTTACCGGGTATTAGCAGGCTAAATATCCAAAATATTCAAGGGCTAAGCGCAAAAAGGATATGAGCTAGAGTCGTGTTGGAATCATGCCTATGTCACGAATGCGCCAATAAGTCGACCATCTAATTTCCACCCAAACATATATTTTTTTTCTTCTCTCATTTTTTTTTCTTTTTTTTTGTCTTCCTTTTTTTTTCTTTCTCTTTTTTTTTTACCAAGCCTTTCTTCTTTCGACATCTCTACTTAGGTATCAAAATGTGCTCTAGAGAGTGAAAGATTATCGTAGGAAAGGTTCTTAGCTATTTCTCATTTTCTCTATTTTTTTTCATTTTGTTTTTCAATTTCGGTGTTTGTCAGACATTTGACTAAATTGTGCACCGTGACTCCGTCATTCATCATTCACTTACACTATCGCTCCGATGGGGTTTAATTCTGAGGCTTATTTAGGCTGGTAGCTATGAATATCGGTTTCGAAAATAAAAGGTTCAGGCTCAAAGTGGCTAACTACGGTGATCAGGCGTGGTCAGAAACTTTGGCTATGGACTAATTCCTAATGCATTCCTCATTTTCACACATTTTCACCTTAAGCAGTTTCAGCGCGTAATACACGAGCAAGTTCTAGAGAGACGTAAATTAGGCACGTTTCACACAACCAAATAAATGAGCAAAAAGCTCGCAGGCTCAAAATCTCACAAAAATAAGGTTATGTGTACGAATCCTTCATGTACCGCTAAGTTCATCATGCAAGAAAGAAATCGACTACGCATATGTATCCTAATTACTCACAAAATTTCTACATGAAATCATCCTTTAGTAGATAAGAACCATGATTTTCGAAAAATATTTATGCCATTTTTTTTTAAATCACAGCATGCACATATAAATATGTAAATATCATCAATTTCGCAGAAATTTTCCTCCCCACACTTAAGATTTACGTTGCCCTCAACGTAACAAACATTTGAACACAAGGAAGAGGAAAATAATTAAATAGACGAACTTCCCTGAATAGTTCGATGTACATGCTTTGCAAACGGCCCTCCCACACACTTGAGGTTTTGAATTCCCTTAGTTGCAGAAACGTTTGGCATGATTCTGACTGGCTTGGATGAGACTACGCATTGCATTATTCGTAGATGGCGTTCTTCGTGACATTTGACCTCACAAAATAGACTTAAAGAAAATAGGGCGTAAGACAATTCATAGAAAATTAATAGTAATAGGCATCTTAAAGGAAAATGGGACAACACTGATACTCATCGCGGAAAAATCACCAATCCCAAAGTTTAATTTTTTTATTTTTTTATTTTTGCGAAAACATAAACGTGGATGCAACTAGTTCGGAATTTGAAATAAACGTGAAATCATTTATCGAGATTACAAAATGTTACCTCCATGAAAAGAACAAAATTTGATTGCCCGTTTAATAAAGGTGTATCGTCCTGCATCTCTCCCGATTTTTTTTTTAACGTTTTGTTTTTGTTTTTTTTATTATTATTTTTTTTATATCTATATTTTTACTAAGATTAACACGCAATCGACGAGTTTTTCGAGAACGATTGGTGCGAGGAAAAATCTGATAATCGACAAAGAAAATATCAATTTCTCTCGCGGTGCCGAATCCTCAAGTCAAAAATTCGTCTGTATCATTTATTTGATTTGCCGGGTATGATAATGATGTTTTTGTTCCCTTCATGCCTATAAATAGACATTGCTCGAACAACACAACAACACTATTTATCATAAATCACACGTCTTCAGCAATCTCATTTTTGACATTCTGGGTTAGCTAGCCACTATGAATTGGGGACAGCAGCAAGGCCGTGAGAATGAGACTGAAGAATACGCCCGGTTTCGACGTAATTTAGATATGCTATCACTCAACTTCGCTCTTCTTGTGGGTTTGTTCGCAGTTTTACTGGCTTTTGTGTGTTGGGTTCTCACTAGGTGTACTTGTGAGTAACCGCCCTTACGAAATAAAACTAGTTCCGTCTTTTGTGTTATTCGTAGTTTTAAGCGCTTTTGTATTGGGTCATCACAAATTGTACTGGTATGTAACCATCTATATGAAGTAAAACTATCGTTCCTATCCCGTTTCTTGATTCTGCATTGTGAGTTTCGCACTTTGATAGATTAACGACGAAAACCTGTGAGAATCCTAAGCAAACACCGCGATATAAGATCAGTTAGAAAGCAAAACCCTCCCTCAATATTCGCAGTTTTTATTTTTATTATTATTATTATTTTATATATATATTTTTTTTATATATTCTCTTTTTTTTTATTTTATTATTATTATTATATATTTTATTTTTTATGTTTTTTTTTTAAAATACTCTAATGCCTAAAACATAAACGAAAATACCTGGGTTGCCTCCCAAGAAGCGCTTCTTTAACGTCTTGAGCCGGACATAGTTGAGTGAGTCTTCAAGGTGGTTCGAAAAAATGGTTGGAATGTACTGTCATCGGTGGTTTTGGACCGCCCTCGGAAAAAGCACAACTGAAATGGTTCGGCTGCCGCTCAAGCTCTAAAAGCGGTGGTCCGCCGATCAAACGCATCTCCTTGCTCTCATCTTTGCTTCCCTCGACTATTTCCGTGTCTTTCTTCTCGATAACCTGCGATAAACTTGGGAAAGACATAGAATAATTTTGATCAACAACATCAAGATAGGAGTAATTATTATCATACTTGCTGATATCATTCATAGTTTCCACCATGCAAAATGTTACTTCCTCTCCATCTACCGTGAAAGTCAAGGTGCCGTTTTTAACATCTATCATGGTCTCTCCGGTGGCTAAAAATGGTCTCCCTAAGATCAAAGGTACATTCTCATCTTCCTTCATATCAAGAATAACAAAATCCACCGGAATAATAAACTTATTAACCTTGACTAACACATCCTCTATAATACCCCTAGGATACGTAATAGATCTATCCGCTAGTTGTATACTCATCCTAATGGGTTTGGGTTCACCTAAACCAAGCTTCTTAAACATAGAATAATGCATCAAATTAATACTAGCACCTAAATCAACAAATGCCTTATGAATATATAAATTTCCTATAAGACAAGGTATAGTGAAACTCCCTGAATCCTTTTGCTTCTTCGGGATATTCATTTGCACGACGGCGGAGCACTCCCCTCGAAGACAATTAGCAGAAACATCTTCGAGCTTGCGTTTGTTCGTGAGCAAGTCCTTGAGGTATTTCACACATCGAGGTATCTGTGCAAGGACTTCGACGAGCGGTAAGTTAATATGTAGTTGTTTGAAAAGCGAAAGAAATTTACCGAACTCGTCATCAACAATATACTTCTTTGGTTGACACGCCTTGACAGAGGGTGTAGTCACGACCTCCATCTTCTTGTCGACTTTCTCTTCCTCGACGCGATTGACAGGTGGTCTTGAAGCAATCCCCTCCTCCTTTTCTTTTTCAGGCGCGGCCTCCTCCTCTTCGGGTTCGACCTTCTCCTTTTCAGGTTCGGCCTCCCTCAGTCGAGCTGGATCCGGAATCTTCGGCTGGTACGGCTTCACGAATGGTCGCGTCTTTCCTTTATCAGCCTTGACCTTCTCGACATCGTTGCCCTTGCTTTCCTCCACTTCTGGCTCGTCGTGGCCCTCGAAATCAGCTTTCTCCTTTAAATTTTGCTTGGTGGGTATTTCTTGCAATTTTCTCCCGTTTATCAGGGTTACCGCGTTGCAATACTCCTTAGGGTTTGGCTCGGCGTAGCTCGGGAGTGATCCTTGATTTCTCCCCACCAGTTGCTTCGCTAACTGGCCCACTTGCTGCTCCAACTTTTTGATCGAAGCGTCTGTGTTTTGAGCACGTACATTGTTGGCTTCAATATATTCCTCCATCTTTGTCATTCGACTTTCGTGGGCTTGAGTGGTGTTGTTGAAGTTCGTGAGGAGTGCCTCCTTGATTGAGGTGGGTGCTTCCTTGAGGTGGATTATCGATGGTTGAGAAGTTCGACCCCAACTTAAGGTGGGTGTTTTGAGCAATGAAGTTTTCCACCCTCACGTAAGGTCTGTCCTTGAGGTGGGTGTTTGGTGTGGTTGAGCAAAGAGGTCGATGGTGTGGTCCCTCTCCTGTGAAGAGCTCGGCTAGCACCCTTTATAGGTGACGAAGATTGAACAAAAATAAACACAGATCCGTAAGATCGGCAACTCCTCTTCTTCCTTGAATTCTGCTCCACGTTTTCTGCTCGTGTGTTTCTTCCTTTTTCGCTTTTTTTGTCTGTGGGTGTAACGTGTGTGTGAGTGTGTTTGTGTAGAAAAATGATCGATCCTCTCTGCCCCAACAATCATATATTTGAGTGGGTTGAGGTGTTGGGCCTGCATTTTAATTGGGTTTAGAGAGAATTTTCGTTTTCTTTTTGGGCTTTACCACTCATGGCCTGTTTCGGCGAGCAAAGTAGCAGTGGGTTCGAAAAATCATATCTTCTGATCTGGAACTCGGAATTGAAATTAATTTGGTCACAATCAGTATCAGCTAATCTTCTATCCTCGGTTAAAATTTCAGCTCAATTGGACATCATTTACCTACTGTTCTGCAAGAAAAACCAAACTGCCGCAAAACTGCCGTAAAAACTTTAATATTGTCATTAACTCACATTTAAGTGCTTGGATATTCAAAAATGGCTTCATTAATGCACACAAACGACTTAAATCTAACAAATATAAACGTAAGAAATTACGTTTATCAGAGCACATCATGCAGAATTTCTCTAGGTGGATGTACGACGCTGGAATTCCCTTTAATGCGGTAAACTATGAAAGTTTTAAAGCATTCTTTGCATCCATGCATCTATATAGGTTTGGTCCTATGCAAGAACCTACGTATCACGAGTAGGGGTGGTTCGGTACGGTATACCGTATCGAAACTGTGATACCGTATACCGTACCGGAATTTCAGTATCGAAAAAAATCATACCAATACCATACCAAAATTTTGGTATACCTTAAATTTCGATAGGTATGATACCGAAATTTCGGTATGGTATCGGTATCATACCTTCTATACCATTCGCATGGAGGGTTTTTTATCATGCGTGTCTCGTAACTCGTTAATTCGTTGTTTTTGAATTTTTAGTCAATTCAAACTCCTTAGGCCCCAGTAAGATGGATTATTAATACCAAAATTTCCAAAATAAAAAGATTTTTAATTCATAAAATAACCTTAATAATTTACATATTTTAGTCAGTCTCCTTAGTAAGACAAAGAACTTTACATAAATATGGTGGGCCTCAATAATCTTAGAAAGTTGGTATAGTTAATAATTTATGTGCTAAATAATTTTATGTAGTTCCTTATAATATTTTTATCAATTTTATATTTTTTTGAAATAATATAATATATGTACGTGTGTGTGTGTATATATATATATATATAATATTATAAATCTTAGTATTTCGATATTTCGGTATAATCGGTATACCTAAAATTTAAAATTTCGTACCATTACCGTACCGAAAATTTTCGGTACGGTATCATACCTTACCAAAAACTTCGGTATACCAAAATTTTCGATATTTTCGGTACGTTTCGATACGATAAGGACGGTATATCGGTATTTCGGTATATTTCCCCATCCCTAATCACGAGGTAAGAGTTACTTATTTGAAGAAGGAGTTGGAAACTACGAAATCACTTTTGAAGGGTCATGAACAAGAGAGAGCTCTTTACGGGTGCACAATAATGGCGGATGGTTGGCATGACAAGAAAAATAGACCGTTGATCAATTTTTTGGTGAATAGTCCGAAAGGAAGTGAGTTTTTAGAATCTGTTGATGCGTCAAATTTTTCTCAGACCGGTGAGAAATTATTTGAGCTGCTTAGTACTTATGTAGAACGCGTCGGTGTCGAAAATGTTGTTCAAGTAGTGACTGATAATGCGAGTGCAATGAAACTAGCAGGTGATGATTATTTTTAAAGGTCAATAGATATTATCTCTTGGTCTTAAGTGTATTATTATTTCTCATGGATTTATATGTTTTATTAATGCGTAGGTACATTCTTGATGGCAAAATATCCGAATCTATATTGGTCTCCATGCACTGCACATTGTATTGATTTGATGCTCGAGGATATTTTCAAAAAACCGATTTTGAAGACTACGCACGCACGAGCAGTTATGATAAATGGCTACATCTACAAGCGGAAGCACGTGTTGAATCTCATGAGACGTTTCACGAACAATGTAGACATGGTAAGAGCCAAGAAGACTCGTTTCGCAACTGCCTTCTTGACCCTACATCGCTTTCATAAGCAAAAGAAAAATCTGAAAAAGATGTTTACTTCTGCCGAATGGATGGATAGTAAATATGCAAAGGAATCAAAAGGCAAAACCGTGATGCAAGTTATAATGACGACATCATTTTGGAATCATATTCTTTATGGTCTCAAAGTGGCTGGACCTTTGGTAAATGTTCTTCGACTAGTTGATGGGGAAAGAAAGCCAGCGATAGGATATATATATACAAGGCGATGGACAAGGTTAAAGAAGTAATTGCCGTTTCTTTTAATAATGACGAGCGGCAATATAAAGATGTCTTGGTTATCATTGGTAAACGATGGGATCGTCAACTACATGGACCTCTACATGCAGCTGGCTACTTTTTAAATCCCGAGTTCTTCTACTCCGACTTATCTTTTTCAAAAAACGTGGAGATTGAAAGGGGTTTGTATCAATGCATCGAAAGGTTGGTTCCAAGCACGGAGATGATAGATAAGATTTGTGATGAACTTTCCTTGTACCGAAAAGCCAAAGGAATGTTTGGGTGAGCATGGCTATAAGACATAGAAACCTAAAAGCACCAGGTAGATGAACCATTTATTTATTCTGCTATTATTTATTATTTTATGTTATACTTCATCATGAAAGTGCCATATGTTATTTTTATTTGTAGCCGATTGGTGGCTCTCTTATGGATCTTCAACAAAGAGCTTGCAAACATTTGCTATAAAGGTTCTCAGCCTCACATGTAGTTCTTCAGGTTGTGAAAGAAACTGGAGTGTGTTTGAACATGTTAGTTGTTGTTATTATTAATTATTATTATTGTTATTATTATTATTATTATTATTGTTAAAATTTTATCATGTGATATTGCAAGACTTATTTTTACGGTTTTTTTTTTTTTTTGCAGATTCGTTCTAAAAAGAGAACAGGTTGAATCAACAACGCCTTAATGACTTAGTTTACATCAAGTATAACAGGGCTTTAAGGCGGATATATGAAGCGAGAGACACCATTCATCCCATTACATTGAACGAATTGGATGAATGTAATGAATGGCTAGTTGGGCAAATCGATGAAGAGGATGAGCTTGTTTTCGGGGACCATGATTTAACTTGGGGAGATGTTTCTCGACATACGGGAGTTGAAAAGCCGATGTACGAGTTTAGAAATAGATCGACCGTGAGAAATGCATCATCCTCAAAAGTGAACAAACAAGCTGCTTCTTCTTCTAACGCGGTTGCACGTCGACTAGTTGATGAAGATGATGAAGAGACTAACTTTGTTGAGTCCGAAGAAGAAGAGGAGGAGGCATACCACCCTAACGATGATGGTGATTGCAACAATGAAGATAACTACGATTAATGAGCAACTTGATGATGACATATAGATGCTTTGGCTTCTGTTCTTTTGTCTAGGAAGCTTTTTTTTTTTTCAAAGCTTGGAGTCTTTGACTTCTCTTTTTTTGTCTAGGAAGCTTTGACTTTCTCTTTTTGTCCTAGAAGCTTTGGGTTCTATTTATTTTTTGTCCATGCCTTTTATGTGCATGTTATGAACTTGTTCATATTTTGTCTAGATTATTATGTTAAGTACTACATGCGTTGAATATTTTTCTATGATAATTTTAATCAATCGTTTACTCTTGAATGGTATGTATAAGTATTACAATTTATACAAGAGTGGGTGGTCATGAATAAAATAAAAAATATTCATTTAATAATAATCGCCTCAATTTTTTAGGCAACCGCCTTATTTACGCCTCGCCTCTGAGGCAAGACAGTGACATATCGCCTCTTTGCGCCTCTCGCCTTTAATAACTCTGGTAATGACATAATAAATTTTGTGCTGAGGTGGAAAATTTGGAATTTGCTGGTTCAATAGCAATTAATTCACGGACGACTAGGTAAGTGGAGATTTCAACTACAACACATAATTTACATGTACATGCTTAAATTATGTGACCATGTGAATTAACCGACATGCTTTTACATGCATGGTAAGTATTTCCGGCATTAGTTCACGTTGCATATTCACGAGCATGCACGAAACACTCGGGGGTTATGCGAGTTGAGCGTGCATAATATATATCGCTTGAAAGCGATTGATAATTGCCGATGTGGGTAGTTGGTGTCGACTCACAGTTGAGTCAAGGGCTACTTCTATGGCACCATGACGGCGTGGGACGTCGTCGGGTATTATTTTTACTATAAGGCAAGAGGAGCGATCCAGGTAGGAGCGACCTAGCTATGCTAGCGTAGGCTAACTGGCGTAGGCAACTACCCTGTTAGCGGTAAGGAGCAACCTGGAAGGAGCGACCTAGGGGGAAACCCAGCGTAGGCTACCGCATGTCAGAGGGGACGACTTGGGAGGGTGCGACCTAGGGAAATAGGTCATTGTCACATTTAATTATATTGGATTAGATCTCTTTATGGTTCATAGTAAGTTAGCCGAGGGCCCTGAGAGATATGAGATTGAGTTTGATCTTTGAAGAGTTGAGATACATTAGCGCGGATGCCTTTGTGGGGGTTGACACGTGCATGTCATGTATATTTCCACTTACTGAGCTTTATAGTTCACCCCTTACTTTATGTGTTGTAGGTGCACGCGACCACGGTACGTGATCGCTTTGATGGCAAGAATTACTTTTGAAGCTTCCAGCGACTTTTGGGGTGGTGTGTACATGGATGCGACCTGTGAGGCCGGGCGATAGAGTTCTTTTTGCTGTGCATTTATACACTTCCCATGTAATTGGGATTTGAAATGTTATTTTGTCATGTACAGAATGACCTCCTTTGTATAAAAGGAAAAATTTCTTACGCATTTTTATATGTCTTCCAATTTACAACTGCGATAGTCACATAGGTTAATGTTAGTAAGGGTCATAGAGGGCGGGGCGCCACATTTACAGAAACAAACACAAATGGCAGCATTGAAACTTATAGTATCCAGAAACAACCAAGCCTCATATCAAGACAGTCACAAATGCTACCTTTATGAGGTTTCATCGAAAGCATAATAGAAGCTAAAAAATATCCCTAATTTGAAATATATCAAAACCCCAATCAAAAAACGAAAATAAAACCTTAGTTTTAGCCATAAACCCCAAATTCGAGCACTAATCAAAGAAGTAAACATAGCCGACATGGAATCCTTGAAGAAATGCACCTATCGAAGCCCCAAGGTCTACATTAACCCAAAATACCAAATTTATTTTTTGAAAAAACGAAACTTACAGTCCAAACTTGCTCGCTCTCTCTCGTTGAAAAGAGGTGTTGGAAAATGGAATCTCTCTCTCTCTCTCTCTCTCTCTCTCTCTCTCTCTCTCTCTCTCTCTCTCTCTCTTCCTTTGCCTCGTTCTCTCTGTCGCTCTCTCTTGTCAGTGTAAAGTTTGAAAGTGAGAAGTGGAAGAATGGGGTTGTTGACCAATTCAATTGGTTTTTTGATAATATTTATGTTTTACAAGGCTAAAATTATCCATTAGGTAGGTATTTGATTTAAATGTTGTGGGGAGGTTGATGATAAATAAATGGAGATCGGGGAGTTAGTTGATGGAGAGTTTGGGGGGAGGGATTTAGTTGTCGCCTTCATTCAATTCTGAATGATATATATTAAGATGGCTGGTTGTATTTCCTAAATATATTTAGTATTTTATCTTCAATGTTATCGTTATTAAAGATACCAATAATAATTTATTTATGTTATCTCAGTATTATATCGTTTATAAAATGGACTTCTGAGTTCTGATTCCTACTTTATTTAAAGTGCTAGATACGTAACAATACGTAAATTATCTTTTTATCAAGACTTTAAGAGAGTGATTAATTAAGATTTTTTATGACAGTAAAACCTCTCCAAATTAATAATATCGGGACTCTTAAATTTTATTAATTTAAAGAGATATTAATATATCAATAAATTAATATTTTATGAATTAAAAGAGAAGCTTCATAAATTAAGTTACTTTTGTATTTTCTATATGTTTCATTGATTATATTCATTCATTAACCAATTTGTTTGTAACTAAATAAATATGTCGGTGTATAGTGTTAATTCGTTGCATACAATTAATAATTATATTCATGGATACCGTAACCATTGACTGCAATTTAAAAAGTTAGGGATGAAATCCAATTAGATTAAAATTATAAGAAAATTATCATAATATTTATAATCGCAATATTTATGAATTATTAATTTAGAGTTTTAATGGGACATAATATTTTTAAAGAAATTTATCGAAGGATTATTATCTTATTATCTTATCGAATGTGATGATTTTTTGTAAAGGCCCAAGCTGAGAACAGAAAATTTTATTAGTTTAGAGAGTTTATTAATTTATCGAGTATTATTTTAGAGAAGTTTTACTAATGTTATAATCTGTACTTCTCCTTAAAATATATTTTATATTTGTGACTGAAAGATGTATCTCTATCTGAAACTTTTGGGGGGTAATTTACGGCAACATTAATATGCATGCGGATAGCGTTTTTCGTAAATACTTGTCCAAGGACCATATTAATAGTTTGTGTTGTGAGCTTTGAGTTTGTTGCACTCGATATCAATGGTATAAATCATTTGTTTTGGATAAGAGATGCCGAATTTATTCGTAAAGGAAATACATCGTGATAATGTTGGTGAGTATATTTCCAATGCAATAAATGATTATTGCATGTCGTTTGGAAATGGTGTTGAGCTACTTGATTTCATGTTCGTACGAGAAGTTGTATTGCAAAATCAATGATTAAAAGGCTGTAATTAATAGCAAAATTATTAATGTAGTTAAAATTGCCATCATCTTGTTGGGGACATGTAGCGGCATTGATCTGTATCAAGACAAAGTTTACATGAATAAAATAGTTTCCACCACAATGCAAAATCATTATATTGGAAATATATGTTTCTATTGCTCCACCACAATGCAACATGTGACTCAAGGAAGGATAACAATTTATGTCGCTTCTACATCTTCAATTGAAATATTAGTAAACATGAAATATCATATTAACATCTACGAATGGAAGTATGTGAACAAAAGTTCAAAAGATCATCCATTTAAAAAATGTGTAAGTAGTCAGTTATCGAACAATTTTACTGACCTAAAATATAGTGACTAAATCACACATACCCTGTTCATGTTTCTATAAAAATAGATGTCCCCGCATAACACGAAAGGAATAATACCGAGCTTAAGGAGTAAAACCAAATGATAAATAGCTCGAGCAATATTCAATTGGAAGGAAATGATAAAAAAAAAAAAAAAAAAATTGCGTTGCTGCGTGTCTTTTCTTTCGATGATCCCTCGTTGCGTTAAGCCAGGCCACACGTACGTGACGAGCTCATCCTAAAATGTGGATATAAGAAAACATGTTACGGATTTGCCATGCGATGATGCGACAGAACTCTAATCAATCATTCCTTCTAATAATATCTTATTTGTCAAAACCCACGTATTATTCAAAATCAGTTTTGCTTCGTCATTTATCGCCTTTTACGATAGGCCTCACAAAGAAAGCAAGTTAGCTTTCGTTCTTCCTTTGAATGCGCATACAACGAAAATTCACAGTACGTTAATAGGGTAAAAATGGGTTTTATTTATTTTATTTCATCGCGAGATTCATCATCATCGTATTCATAATATCACCCCATACAACACATCCATTGCATTATTACTTGCAATCGGCCAAAGGTGGACCGCAGAGGCACTTATTGTGATCAAAGCTCGCCTTCCCAAACTTGCTCAGCCCCGAAGGAATCGACCCACAAAGCTGATTATACGAAACGTTGAACTGCGTAAGCTTTCCCAACGAAGACGAAGACAACGCTGGAATTTCTCCCGACAACTGATTGTTCGAAAGATCAACTACTTGGAGGTTCTTCAGCTGTAACAGCTCCTTAGGAATCGACCCAGTCAAGGCATTAGAGTCGAGTTCGATGTGATAGAGCTTAGTTAGCTTTCCAAATGCATTTGGGATAGGGCCCGTAACGCCTTTGTTGTCGGCCAAAATGAAGAAGCTAAGGTAAGGAAGATCTCCAAAGTCCGAAGGTATTGTGCCCGAAAGTCCCCAAGAACGGCTAAAAGTCACCGTGTCTATGCGTCCGTATGAGCTTCCACTTTTGCTGCTGCAACTTACGAAACTCCAATCCGAACAGCAATCTGTGTTGTTGTCCCAATCGGAGAGTCGGCCGTTTGGGCCGCCGAAGTGGTCTCTGACTTTGAGAAGGACCGCCTTGTCTTGGGCGTTGCACGGCGGAAAGTCGGTGGCTTTGGAAGAAGGGATGTAGTGTAATAATGGTAGGAGAGAAAGGGTTATTAAGAGGAGAGTTGTTGAAGACTTCATCGTGATTTTTTACTTGCTTTTTTTTTTTGTTTTCTTTTTGTAAGTTGTGGAGAAAATTGGTGGATATGGTGGATTAGTATGGGGATATCAGTTACGTATTTATAGTTATTTCTGTCGGCAATGACTTTTGACTAGAGCTTCATACAGTAGAAAATTGTAGATAAACAAGACTTTTATATCGGTCAAATATAGTTGCTCTATCCTAATTTTTTCTTGAAGGAAATCTTCATTTTCAATTTTGTTATCTCTATCGCGTTTCCTATAAGGAGTGGTACACAAGGTGGGAACATAGATGGGGCACAGAAGATCCCGTGCGTTACATATGTTGCCTGTCCCTCCTTCCTACCTTGAAAAAACACATGCATTTGGAACTGTAATCAAGGAAATACTCAAGTGTAGGCAATAATTCTGTGCTCGTGATAAAATTGACACTAACGTTACTGGGAAATAAAAACCTCAAAATTTCTTTCTGAGTTAAAGTAATTTGATAATAGCGAGTCCTACTTTCAATTATTGTGTCCCAATCAAGCTTGAACGTTTTTTAGGATCGTATTATTATATGAGGTTTCATTTTATTTTGTAATGGAAACATATTCCAATTTGCAAGTTACCAGTTAACCTTCGTGGGAGTCTTTCCCCTCCTCTCGTGGGAGCAATTTTCTCCCTTAGTGGAGTTTCCCTCGGGTCCCTTTTTCGGGGCTTTTAGAACGGATACTGTGCTATCATTGGGCATTTACGCAATAGAAATAGTCAATTATGTTATAACATTTTGGGTTTTGCTCTATTGTATCTTCGTATCCATTTGGATTGATGAAAGTAAATTCCTATTTTCAAAAACAAAAAAAAAAAAAGTTGCCAGTTAACCGATATACGTGATGGTCAAACTTTTGCAATTTTGCAGTGAACAAGGTTTTGTAAATAATACCCTCTCCCTTAAAGTCTAATCCCACATGGACATATTGTTATTTCGTGCACGTAAATATCTGTATCAAGAATAAATGCTTTGGGGAAAACATAGAGGGAATTCAACAAAAACGATGAGAATCGGATTAGATCATTTGATTTGGCTCTTGCAAAGGTCCAATACTTCATTATTAAATGGAGCAAAAACATTTAAAGCATATAGTTGTTTCAAATAAAAGTAGGTCTTACCTGAACCTAAAAAGCCTAGGAGAGGTATATGTGCCAAAATTTGAGATACATTACTTGTCATCCAAAATCGCCAATATATGATATGTTTATACAGATACGTTAATAATAATATGACAAATTTATTAAATAAAAAGGTTTGATTAAGCTTACTCTTGAATATGAAATCAATTTGCCAAGCCATTTAAAAAATTGCATTACTTATATAGAATGTTTTTGCTACTATAGTTTTCTAACTTGCTTTTATTCTCCTTTATCTTTTATATTTTTTTGTTTTAAATTTTTATTTTTAATATTTTGTATTCTCTCGTTATTTTTATTTTTATTTTATTTTAATTTATTTGTATTTCTTTTTTCCTATTTTATTTTTTATTTTGTTATTTTTAAGCCTGATACTCGCGTGTCGACACATGGCGTTTTTTAATTCAAAACGATGGCCACATTAACGGAAGGACCAAATTTGTTCAAAACCGACAACATTGGGGACTAAATTGATTCTAGAGAAACATCGTAGCTAAATTAGTTAATGGAGAAAACATCCAAGACCATTTTGGATTTTATCCCTTGTATGCTAAACATGTTGGATTGACATGGAACGGAAAAGAGGTTCATGACACGTTTAAAGATACCCAAGGAACATGATCTGGTGGTCAAACGTATGGCATACCAAACTGGAGGATGTGTTCAAACCCCGACTCTTACTTTCGTAGCTTGGTAGGAGTGTGACATCTCCACTAGCCCCAACAGATTAGTCCACATCCTGGAGTGTGGTGTGCAAAGCCCATCACTAGCAAGTCCACAGTCAGTTGAGTGGGATATTCGAGTCAAAAAAATAAAACAAACATGTTTAAACTTGAATCATATATGAAATTGACACAAATCTACCCAATTCCCATGCTACTTTAGGGGTGTTAGTTAATGAGGCGCGGTAATTCGGCTCGCTCAATGTTCGCCTTTAGTGGGTTCAGTTTAAACATCAAACAGGCAAGCCAAACATGTTTCTGCTATAGCTCAAGATGAAAGTTGATGTTTTGTATGATCATCTCTATAAGTTGTTTTAAAGCTTATTTGCATCTTTTTTATTATAGTTTACTCGTATTTTACCTTTGTAAGACTTCAAGCCATTGAAAACGAGCGAAAACGAATTAAGGCCGACAAAACGCGCCTCACCACCAGCCGACAACCTTCACGGCCGTGAAGGATGTGTCACGGCCGTAACCGATGGACCATGTGGTCGTGAAGGCCGGCAGTAAGCCCCCCTTTGGAGCCGGAAGGTTCACGGCCGTGAATCAGATGAAAGTGGCCGTGAAGGAAGGTTTCGCAGCCATGAATGCCACCTACTAAGGCCGTGAATGACAGCAGAAGGTGCATTTTTCAATCCCCAACATCCACGGCCGTGAAGGATTGAGACGAGGCCATGAATGATGGCAGAGACACACTTATCAGGCATTGAGACGAGGCCGTGAGTGATGGCAGAGACACACTTATCAGGCCTGGTCACGGCCGTGAACGCACAACATAAGCCAAATGCCCGCGAATCTTTGCCAAAAATAAAAGATCTCATGCCATACTATAATACCACCCTTGGAGACAAAGAAAATGATACTTTTGACGATCTTAGAACCCTAGAAACACCTTCTTGGTGATCTCTAATCGCAAAGAGGGACTTACAATACCAATTAAGCGAAGAACGTGGGAATCAACCCGGAGCCGAATTTTAGGAGCATATTATGTTTTCCCCTTTGTAATCTTCTAAATGAGTAGCTAAATCCTTGTATTTGAGAGTAAATGAACCCTAGCGAGATTAAAACTCTGTTTTGAATAGTTTATCGTAATATTCCTTATCTTTATTATGATTCATTTATGAATCTTAATTTCAATTGTGTCTATGCGATTGAAGTCTTATTATTGTTATGATCGTGTCTATGTAATTAAGATAGTTATTGGAAATTGGTTGCGCTCAGAAGAGGGACGAACGATAAGACAATTCGTAAGCGAACGGAATAAACTCAACGCTAGAAATAGGTTGAACCACCCCGCCGGATTAAAGTCAAATCCAACAGTAGAACTCATCATGTTTAATGCAGTTCTATAGTTTGTAGTTAGGGAAGCTTGCCCAGCTATCGAATTAGTAGGATTAGTTGAAGATGTTTTTATGTGATTGGGAAAGTTATGTCCAGTTAAATAAACATCGTTTGCATGCATTAGGAACTCTCACGGTCTAATAAAAAAGAAAAACTATGTGGATTATCTTTATTGGATTTTATCGAGTTAGGAGGATTCGAAGTCTCAAATACGCTCGTTTTAAAAGAGTCGTGTTTAGTGTCTATTTCATTGATTAATTGTTAATTTATGTTTTTGCACGATCAACCAACCTTTTTCACTAGGATATATAATTGCATAGTTCATTTGGGTTCGATACTCAACTACTCACCATTGCTATACTATTTTTGATAGTGCACTCGCCTATTTAGCGTAGAGTAGTTGATTATATTTCGTATTATAAATTGTATAACCTGCACGCTTTGCACGCATCGAAAGTCCATATCAAACTCCAACTTTTTGAACTATTAAAATGTTAACATATTTAAAACGAATAATATCATGAATTATGAATGTCCATTCACTCTAGCCAGCATTAGTTGTCAACCACCAAACGCATGCAATCGATTAGGGCCCCATGGAAGAGAAGCGGATAATTGATTTATGTGGTATGTGATGAAGTTTTCATTTGGATTCAAGTTCATGTATTTTCCAATATATATGAATCTTGTAACATCGAGTTACAGCAAAAATTAACTATAGTCACTATGAAAGATTTACAGTTATAGGTATGATCAACAATTTTATTATGTTGAAGCACGAGGGCTACCGTTGTTGATACCAAATTCTGTTAAGGATCTTGTGCGCGTTCAAAAGGGGAAGTGTAATTTTGTGTCGTACATATACTAGTTATACATTAATTATGTTTAGTTTAAAAATACATAATAAATGTATAAATGTGCCCATACCCAGTGGTGTCACAGAATATCGGTCACTATGTCCTTGTTTGGTAGCTTAGTTTATATTTAAGAGGGTTGAAATTAGTACGGTTTATTAGTACGGTTTATATAAACTAATGGGTATAAAACAAATTGAGTCTTTGCTTAGTGGATTTATAATAAGCTATCTTAGTAGGTGCGTTTTATCTAAACTTGTATACATGGGTTTAAACCTATGATAGATAAGCACATGCTTTATATAACCCGTCAATCAAACATACTGATACTACTATGGTCTAAACTAACATTTAAAAACACTAAACAATGGACCATATGTGGCGACACTCGTTTTCTAATGACAATTAGTGGCGGATTTCCGCAATGTAAGCCGCGGAAGGCCCGTCTAACAAAAAAAATCTCTAAATAAAATATATTACACAAAAATATTGTTGACGTGTGCTGATATAAAAAATATTAGATTTGATCTGATCTTTATTTCTTTCCTGGTATAGAAGATAGTGAAAATCATATCTTCTACTAATTAGAAGTACGATGTAATCTCATATAAAGAGAAGGAAGAATACAGCAATGAGGACAAGCTTTGGAAGTAAGCCTCTATTCTCATCATGGTATCAGACCTTAATTTTTCTTGACAACCCTATTTCTAGACAGCCTTCATTGCTGTAACTAAAACACTGCCTTCATTGCCGTGTTCATGATGGAATCTGAAATTTCCAGCAATCCACAAGTTAATAACCCCACACCTAATAATCCCAATGATTCCTACAAGACGGGTGATTTACAGACACTATTAGACCCTCTTATCGACTCAATGGAAAAAATTATTTGAAGTTGTTTCAGTTTGTGCGGACCTATTTGAAGGGTAAGGGCAGAATGGATCATCTCACGTCTGCTTCACCAGCACAAGATAACCCAACCTTCAAAACATGGGACGAAGAAGACTCAATGATCATGTCATGGCTTTGGGACTCAATGGAGCCTTCTATCAGCGACACTTGTATGTTCTTAGTCACAGCAAAGGAGATTTGGGACTACATTCAGCGTACATATTCCATAGCCCGTGATGCAGCCCTAATATATGAAATCAAATCTAGGACTGCTGCAACGAAACAAGGGGAAAAGACGGTTACTGAATATGCCTAAATTCTGCAAAACTTATGGCAGGAACTCGATTATTATCGTGTGATCGACATAAAGTGTGCCCCTGATGCTGCTGTTATCAACCTTCATAGAAAAGATCGAGTATATGATTTCCTGGCTGGTCTGAACTCTGAGTTATAATCAAGTACGGGTACAAATTCTTGGTAAGGCTGAGACACCTTCACTGGAGGAAACCATAGCCATTGTAAGAGGAGAAGAAAGTAGGCGAGGAGTTATGTTGGAATCGCAACCTATTGAATCTTCTGCCATGACTGCAAGAACAAACATCAAAGGAAGTGACAAAGACGAGATTCCTAAGAAGCGGACTAAGGAAACTCAATGGAAGGTGAATAAGGATGATTTGTGGTGTACTCATTGTAAAAGGTCCAGGCATACGAAGGAAACCTACTGGAATTACATGGAAAACCACCAAGCAAGGAATGGAGAAATCCTGAGAATAACCACATATCACAAGCCAATGTGGCTGAAACAACTGAAGGAAAGGTGATTGTTGGAGGATTCAACCATGAGGAGATTGACGGCTTGAGAAATTTGCTTCAATCCTTGAAAAAACCAGCCCATGGAAATTGTTCATCGACTCCTTCATGTAAATGACATTCTCTATTTGTTCGCATGCCTCAGAAACTTCTGAAAAAACAGATTTGGAGTCTCGACTCAGGTGCCACTGACCATATGACCCCAGAACTTCATTTTTTTCGATCATATCGTTCATGTACGAATAAGACTGTCCCAGTTGCTAATTGTCAATTAGTAGCTGTTGCAGGGATGGGAGATATATATCGTACACCAACTATTATCCTTAGAAGGGTCTTGCATATTCCAACTCTTTCCACTAGCCTTATATCTATTAAAAGACTAACGTGTGACCTTAATTGTTACGCAACTTTCTTCCCTTCTTACTGTGCTATTCAGGAACGGGGAACGAGGAAGCGGATTGGACTTGCTGAGGAAAGGGACGGTCTTTACTATCTTAAGTCACCTTCAAAACATCCAAGTCATCAACCTATGTCCTAAGTCTGTCAAAAAGGGAATCTATCTGGTTGGTTCACATGCGATTAGGACATCCATATTTTATGACATTAAAGTTTATGTTTCCTAGATTATTTCAAGGCCTACATGTCTCTGAATTCCAATGCGACGTTTGTAGTTTGGCAAAACATACCCGAGTTATTTTTCTTATCAGCAATAAAAGAAGTGCTCATCCATTTCAGCTAATCCATAGTGATATTTGGGGGCCATCATCCGTTCCTAATATTTCTGGGGCTAAGTGGTTTGTTATTTTTGTTGATGATTGCAGAAGGGTAGTATGGCTTTTCCTTTAAAAGCAAAAATTCGATGTTAGCTCTGTCATACCTTCTGTTCATAGTATGGTACAAAACCAATTCGGGGTCAAAATTAAGGCATTTAGAACAGACAATGCCAAGGACTATTTTAACACCACTTTGTCCTCATACTTCCAATCGCGGGGAATTATTCATGAGTAATCTTGTGTCTAGACACCCCAACAAAATGGAGTGGCTGAACGACAAAATAGACACTTACTCGACACAGTCCGTGCAATGCTCCTTCAGAGTAATGCTCCAAAAACATATTGGGGTGAGGCTGTTCTGAATGCTACATATACCATAAACAGACTTCCCTCGAAAACTCTCGGTAACTAAAGTCGGTTGAAATACTCCATAATTTTTATCCTCATTTCAGAATTCCAATGGTCTCACTCCTCGAATATTTGGATGTACAACATTTGTTCATATCCATAGCCACTTGAGACGAAAACTTGATCCTAGAGCTATTAAGTGTGTCTTCCTCGGGTATTCAGCCACACAAAAAGGGTACAAGTGTTATAATCCTAAGCTCAGAAAGACCTATATCTCAGCCGATGTCACCTTTACAAAACATAAACCATATTTTTCATATCCCTATCTTCAGGGGGAGCATATTGAACCACTTCATAGTATTGAACCACTCGATCTTCCTCAAGTGTCTGAACCTGTGTCTAGAGCTACTGAACCCGATCTTGAAACTTCTGAATCTGATCTTTAGCCTGAAACTAGTCATTCATTGTCTGAACCAGCTAATATCATTAATGATAAATTTCCAAGGTTCTAACAGGTGTACTGAAGAAGGAATAGGACTCAACCTATTCCAACGCAAGTCCATGACTCAAACTCAGCACCTCCTGAGATAGACCAGGTTAGTCATGAAAATACTGAGCCTTCTCTTGAAACACTTGATGACATTGATCTTCCTATCGCTAAAGGCACTAGAAAATGCACCAAACATCATGTTTACCCATTAGTTAACTATATTTCTCTCAAAAGGTGCTCTCCAAATCATAAGAAATTCCTCATGAGCTTGAATACTATTGTTATTCCTAAATCTATTTCTGAGGCTGACACAAAATGGGAATGGAAGAATACAATGAAAGAGGAGATGGCAGCACTCAAGAAGAATAAAACGTGGGAAATCGTCGATAAACCACAAGGGAAGAATATCATTGATTGTATGTGGATATTCACCGTGAAGTACAAGTCCGATGGATCGCTTGAAAGATACAAGACCAGATTAGTCGCCAAAGGCTATACGCAAACATACGGTGTCGACTATCAAGAGACGTTCGCCCCGGTGGCGAAAATGAACACCGTAAGAATTTTAATTTCTTTGGCAGCTAACTGTGATTGGCCTCTCTTACAGTATGATGTGAAGAACGCTTTTCTTTATGGGGATCTAGAGGAGGAAATTTACATGAAGATTCCACTTGGATTTGAAGGAAAATCAAGTGGACAAGTTTGTAGGCTACGGAAAGCTCTTTATGGCCTTAAACAATCTCCTCGAGCATGGTTTGTGAGATTTACTGAGGTTATGAAGAAGTCAGGGTACAACCAAAGCCAAGGAGATCACACGTTATTCATCAAGCACTCAATCGATGGAAAAATCGCAGCACTTCTGGTTTATGTCGACGATACTGTAGTCACTGGGAATGATGAAGAAGAAAGGCAATATCTAAAGCAAAGACTTGCAAATGAGTTTGAGATTAAAGAGTTGGGGAAACTCAAGTACTTTCTTGGAATCGAAGTTGCGTACTCATCACAGGGCATATTTCTATCCCAACAGAAGTATGTAATAGATCTATTAAAGGAGACCGGAAAGTTAGGGAGCAAACCAAGCTCAACTCCTATGGATCCGAATCAGAAATTAGGTGATTCACAAGAGGAACCATGAGTGGACAAACAGATGTACCAAATGCTTGTTGGAAAGCTTATCTATCTTGCATATACTAGACCAAATATAGCGTTCTCAGCCAGTGTGATTAGTCAGTTCATGCATGACCCTCGAGAGCCACACTTACATGCCGCATACAGAGTATTGCAATATCTAAAGGGCTGCCCGGGAAAAGGACTATTATTTAAAAGAGGAAACAAGATTACGATAGAAGGCTATACAGATGCTGACTATGCTGGATCACCCGTGTACAGAAGATCTACAACTGGGTATTTTACGTGAGGAAATTTAGTAACATGGAGAAGCAAGAAACAAAATGTGGTTGCAAGATCATCAATTGAAGCTGAGTTCCGAGCAATGGCACAAGGATTATGCGAATTGCTTTGGTTAGAGATTGTGTTAGGACTTGAAAATCACAAGGGAGGGACCGATGAAGCTTTATTGTGACATCAAATCCACCATCATTATTGCCAATAACCCTGTCCAACATGATCAGACTAAACATATAGAGGTTGACAAGCATTTCATCAAGGAAAAACTCGAGGAAGGCATTCTAAGGCTATCCTACGTTCCATCCAAACTTCAGCTTGCAGATATCCTTACTAAAGGACTTTCTGGCTCGAGATTTTATGATCTAACTAGCAAGTTCAGAATGACAAATATCAATTCTCAGCTTGAGGGGGAGTGTTGACGTGTGCTGATATGGAAAAGATTATATTTGATCTGATCTGTATTTCTTTCCTGGTATAGAAGTACGATATAATCTCCTATAAAGAGAATGAAGAATACATCAATGAGGACAAGATTAGGAAGTAAGCCTCTATTCTCATCAAATCTCGTATACAAGATTGTATATATACATAGGCCGTAGCCCCAAAATATTCAAAATATCAAAAACCTTAACGCCGCTCCAAGGGCCTTCATCCATGTACAACCTCGCCCTCAAAAGTCTGTGGAGTCACCGTCATCATCCCGCCTTAGTCGCGACGTACCTCGACGTCGGACTCGGTAGTACCTACAACACGTAAACACTAAGCGATCGCGCCAGACATCTTCCTAACAGGTCGCTCCTTCCGCAAATATCAGACAGCCTCATACCTCAAGCCACACACATTGACGCTTACCGGCCTGATGCACCTGACTCGCGGTCCAGGCTTTATGCACCGGACGCTTATCGACCTGATTCACCTGAGTCACTCACTCCTCAAGCCTCAAGCGCCCAATAACTCATCGCAGTCTGTCGTACTTGGGTTAGCGCACTACCTCGAATGCCAATACCGTCTGGTGCCATAGTACTAACCTCAACTCCTCCACGAGTCAAATACCAAAATAATCACGATCTACCCCGCTCATCGATTCGTCAACCGCTACCGTCTCAATACGGTCTAAAGCTCCGCTCTGGTATGATATGCATATGCCATGCATATAACGTATAAACAATTAAATTCTACGTAAAACACATAGTTCATCGAATCACATAAGCACATATATCAGGTAGGTATTTACGTGTTGTAGATGAAAGATTCACCTACCTGTAATACTTAAAGTAACTGATATGAAGCATGAATAAGAGTTAGTTGAGATATTTTAGGCATTTAAATTAAATATCTAGTATTATAGATATTCTAGGCAGATATATCTCTAATTAGTTACTAGTAGCTATTATAAAAGGGAGAGAGACTACTCCTGTAAATGATATCGAATATTTTCATAAAAGTTTATAGTTAAAAAAGTTCGATCCCGACAAGGAACCAGCCTTGGCGAGATCTTCGATAAGGAACCAGCCTTGTCGAAGTCTTTTCTCTTTTACCCGATTTACCTTCTATCCATTTGGTCCGACCTGCCGGATCCGATCATGGTGGAAACACGAGGTTCCTCAACCAACGCTAGACTTCAAATCCTTGTAGAGAATACTAGAATTATGGCTGAAGATCACATTCAGATAAAGGCAGGTATTGATGCCATCAAGGATCAGATGGCTGAAATACTACGGGTTTTGTCGAGAATTTCAACTGGACCCATGTCTGAAGAAACAAGTAACTCCCACGCAACATCAACCGCTAAGGGTAGAATATCAACCGGTGGTATAGAATCTACGACCAATCTATCCCTTCCCACGTTCGACGAAAGCGACCTTCTAGGGTGGATTGCTCGAGTGGAACAATCTTTTGCAATCCATGTTACTCCAGAAGATCAACGAATCCAATTAGTACTCGTGGCTATGGAGGGGTTGGATCTTAATTGGTTTCGACGGCTTCAACATCGTAAACCCGGGTTCACATGGCAACAGTTTACCAATGACCTAATGGTTCGATTCGATGAAATATATAAAGAAGGTACATACGAGCACTTGGCAGTCCTTCAGTAAACAGGCTCCATCGTCAACTATATTGATCTCTCTATTCAAGTATCCAATCACGTGCCCGACCATAGCGAAGATCATCATATGGGATACTTCATGAACGGGCGAAAGGAAGAGGGCCGTTGCGAAATGGGGAAATACTGTGACTGTGAAGTAGAACGATTGAGATCATGAGAGTTGCTTTGAAATTGTCGACGATGACATTAACCCACGGAAGGTTGAAATGTCCCAATTAAGATAAAAATAACTACGCGAACCTTACGCTTTAATCATGCCACATATTACTATAAAGGAATTCGTTGCGCCATTTACTAATAAAAGTTTTAATTTATACACCCTTTCTTTAATATAGAGAATAACAGAGGGAGAAATAAATATAAACAAGCTTATCAAACGAAAAATATCATGGATGAAAATTAGTCCTCAAATGTTTAATTATGAAACGTGAAAATATTGTTGTAAATTTAATTATGTTGTTGGGAGAGTAGTAATAAATGGGAGAAAAGAGAATTTTTCATCTTTTCTTGGTTTATCTCCGAACTTAATCACCAAAGTGTGGACATGTGGTAGATTTTTCGTCTGCATGCTTCATTAATAACAGCAATATTTTCGCAATTCGAGTTATCATCAAACTCTGTAAAGTTTCATTTCACAATAGGAAATAAAATAGAGAGAAAATCGAGGTCAAAGTGGTCGAACACAAACTCCAAAAGGTCAGAAACTCTATTCTACAAATAATGCTTGAAATTGCTCTTTGAAACTCGAAACGGAACACGTGAAACTTGTGTGGAAAAATCGAAGTCGAATAAAAATTGTAGTTAATTATGGCAACCATGGGTTCTTCTAAGCATGGGTTCTTCAAGCAAAACAACATACATAATGCATATAGATGTTAATTATGGCAAACATGGGTTCTTCAAGCACATATGTTGCAAGTCATGCTGTAAGTAAGATTTATATGGCCAACTATATGACATACACATCCTTCATTTGTATCCCACAGTCAAAGTAAATTAGTTACACATAATTATTTTAGCCATAATCTTATAATCAATGATGATTATATGTCTCTAACTTTTAATTTCAATTTAATATCTTTAACACATGATAATGACTTTCGTATATAACTTTTGTTGCCGATCATGTTGCGAATCGTGAAGATCAAAGGCTAGGAAAATTGTGCTTTGTTGTTCTTCTGGTGCAGATTTTCTTTGTAAAATAAAAATACGACATCGACCCTCGAAGGTGAGTTGGGTTAGCTCGAGCTCGACTCGTTTACACCCATAAAGCAGGTTGATTTAACTATGGATTGTCCCGGGAATATGCTACATATAACACTACATTTGCCATCGCATGGTTCAGGCGTTTCTCAATACAATTTGTATTTAGCATATAAATTTGGAAGCAATGTCACACACTTTTGGCAAGCATGCGTAGCCTTTGGTACACGAGAAATCGAAAACGTCTAATACGTCACGAAAGAGTCATTTACCACTCACACGCTTACTTTGCTTTTAGTTAGAAATTAATGGGGCTCGAACAACTGATTGTTAAAGCTTGTCGTAACGCCATCCACTTTTGATTCCACGTCATTAAATGATGAGATTCTTTCACTTTCACCGGAAAGCTTTGAAGCGGTTGGTGTCACGAGATTAAGCATTATACTACAACAATATGTAAGGTACCAACTTGTCGGAATTCACCCTTTATATTTCGAGCGTCAAGGCTCGAGTGCTATAATACGATTCAGAGCCCTGCTGGTCTTGGTGAGTTTACAACGATAAGAACAATTGCCAACTATTAGTTTTTTTTTTAATGATTTTTAGTCTCAATTCGCATGCTCATCGTTTTGGATTTTAGATCTTGTCGGTTTTTAACTCGGTTATGGAGAATACGGAAAATAATGCACCGCCTTTGATTCTCCAATCCCAATGGTCTTCGGAAGAGTTTGTGAGATGTTCATCATGGAGCTGACGCTGAGGTCGTTGGTGTTAGGAATATGCCCTCGAATGCTATACGAGGAATAGATTGTATAGGGCATTAGCTTATTTATCATTCGACGGTTTGTAATAAAATATTTTCGTGTGTTTAAGGAAAGGCATTGTTCGTTTATTGATATGTGACTTCTTTACTTAACATCCAATAAAGAAATAAATGAACAATCCAAATGTGTCGAGTTGAGTCACTGTTCTCGATGGGCACGAGTTGAATCGTTTCATGGATACTGACTCACGGGTCGTACGGTCGAACATGGCTTATTACTCAAGGAGTGTCAATGACCGACGACAACACTATAGTAGTCTACGTGAACCTTAAACCGAAAGGGGCTTTGACGGAGTTGACTTCGAAGTCTCGATTGTCACTGGTTCCCCTCGACCCGATTTGCTGTTGCATGGGTCAGCGGGCCAGATGCAGTCTTGATGACGATTTGTGATTTCCGGGCTTAGACCGCCGAGTACGAATTCATAGTCTCACAAGTAATCGAGATAAGTGTCCTATGAAGACGGCGACGGGAAATTACAAAATCCTTGGCCAAGGTATTAAACTAACTTATGTTAGACATGGAGGGTAGTTTGGTAATTTGCCTCGTCTCCGTTTTATCATAGAATCGAGTTTAGTGAGTTTGACATAGACCATGGCTCTCGCTCGATTGGGACACAGCTAAAGGGTTACGGTCCGGTACTGCGGGATTAGAATAAAGACTGGGTCCAAATTCACACTCGAATAGGGTTACGCTCCGGTACTGCGGGATTGGCTAGGTAACTAACGGACTCTTGGATTCCTCCCTTGTCGGGCTTAAAAATGATCATCAACGTGTACTGATAAGGAGAGAAAGTGTTTTGGGCCTTAACGGGCCTTGGGCCGTTGGGCGACGCCTTAATGGGCCTTGGGCCATTTATTGGATCGAAGTTGGACTTGTTATGAAACTAACTTAGACTTGGGCTTGTCCAAGTGCTTAATTGGATAAAATTGGATTTCACCTTAAGCTAATTTCGAAATATGCCTTTGATGGTATTTTCGGAATTTGCATATTTGACATATAGAATAAAATATTTGGAATATTATTTATTGAAATTTCGAAATTATTCTAGGACTAAGTTTCGAATTTTATACCATATTTAAATTTACTTAGTTTGACTTGGTACTTAAGTTGCTTTTCTAATAATAGGAAGTTTCCTTAAGTTTGGATTTGGAGTTCAAAAGAGAGTAACGGCAAAAATCTCTCACACTTTAGGGGACTCTCTCTAGCCATCTTTAGAGAACTGATTCCGTGGTTGCGAGGTCAGAGTGACGATCTAGTGCCATCCACCACCATCGACGAGTCTTGAAGAAAAGGACGAGGAGCTGCCACTCGCGTCAACTGGTAAATCTCTACGGGTTTGACCCGCCTTATTACGTGTCTATGTGTTACTATTCTGATCCGAGCTACGAGGGCAATCGGGGAACTCGAAAAATCTTTGTTCTGCACCGTACCTGGGGACGTGGCATCTTTGGGAGACACCGGGTAACCCAACAGTGGTATCAGAGCGGGCGCCCGTGATCGGAATCATAACGTGTTTAAATTGAAACGAGGCACGTGGGATACGGTTGAAATGCCGACACGGTTCGATCGTTGTTGGGCTACCCGATGTGTCGTTTGCCAACCCACGGTCATAAACTCATGCGGTACGGACCGACGAGGAACCACGGACCGGACCGGGACCCGTGCGGCGGCGGGATCCGGGCAGCCATGTGTTGCGGGCGGGCTGAAAGCGGTGCAGCGACGCCGCAGCCGCGGGGTCGGGCTGCTTCAAGCAGGCCCGATCTGCCTCGTACTCCGGGACCGATGCCAGCCATGGTGGCTTAGGCACCGGCCCCGGGCAGCGCCGCCACAAGGGGTGGCGGCACGGCAGAGATCGTCCGCGGCTTTGGCCGCGGACTGCGATGGCACGCACGGTGCGCGCTTCGCAAGACAGCTGCAGCAACTCCGGCTCGGCCGGAACGCTGTGGCCGTGATCTCTCCCGGCGAGGCTCCGGCACGGAGGGGCTGAGGCAAAAAAGGAGTCGCGGCAGTTTTCTGCCGCGAGTTGAACACGCGCGCGTTGCGCGCGGCGTGTCGTCGTCGGTGGCGCAACTGTTTCGGCTCAGCCCGGCACTCCCCGCCGACGGCCTTCTCCGTCGTGGCTCTTCAGCGTGTTTTGATGACTGTGCGATTTGAGTCGCGACAGCTGCGTTACGGCTTCACGCTCAAAGCCTTAACGGGCCTTTTAATGGGCTTGGTCCGTTTGAGGCCCAATTTTCGTTTCTTTTTAAAATCATGTAATTGTCAACGTGCTCGTTATGAATGTGATTTAAGGTGCACTTGCGGGTTTAGGAATTTGGTTTCCGAGTCATTTGTTAAGGGTTACGTCCCCCCGGGTTGTATTTTTTTATACGGGTTGTTCGGGACTTATGATCCCCCCGTGTTATAATTTACCGTTTTATTAGATTAGCTTAGATACGAACACGAGGGTCCATTTGATGGAAGGCAACCCCCGGCGGTGACAAGGTGGTGGACGTTTGGTGACTTTGAGGCCGGTCGAGTGACGAAGGACGTTTGACCACTTCAAGACCCGTGCAACGACCTGAGGTCTTTTGAAGATGCATGTAATAGGGATAGACTAGAAATAACCCGCTTGTGTTGCCTTGTAGTTTATTTTCCTAGGGTTAATTTACTATCTACATACGTGTTAGTTTTTGAAATGATATGCATGTTCTATGTGCTCTTATGTGAGATGGTTTATTCTCCCGTTTGATAAATACTAAGTGGGTAAAGGAATTAGATTTATGTCTTCTATCATGCTTGAGATGTTTAGCACTGGGGAGTTTTGCGATTTGTTCCGAGTAAGTTGGCGTCGTAAATTCCGCCGCAGTGTTAGCGTCTCAGGTGCGTCTTGGACGCCGCTCGTCATACCAGTCCGCCCCCCCACGAAGCGTATCGCAGCAATGCGATTTAAGCATAAGTTGATAGGTCACACTTAGGCAGTTATACCCAATAAGCAGGGTTAGCCATGAGGGTCAATGACTGCGACAAAGATAGTTGAAACTCTTATTGGATAAGTTCGCATTTGACGTGACTTCGATAAGATTAGATGAGCCAAATATTGCATGAAAGGCTGAGGCGAGTCTAGTCGAGTCGAGGACATCAACTCCACTACTAAACTTTCAACGATGTTTTCGAAACTCTTCTCGGGAAGATAGTATTTTCGAGAAAAATAGAGGGAGTCAAGCGAAACGAAAAGTTGTTTGCGCTTGATGAATGATAAGATAAACCTAATTAGATCTTTATTTTCTGCAGCTTTACGTTTCTTTCTATTTACTGCGATGACTAACATTTTTACTATGCTGCTTGAGACAAACTGTTTGGTGGGACCAAACTACGTGGATTGGCTCCGTAACCTGAGGATAGACCTAGGTATGGAGTCGCTAACTTATGTCCTCGATTTCCGCGTACCGCAAGTCCCAGGGGCTGATGCGAGTGACGAAGACCGGGCTGCGTATGCCAAGTGGCAGATAGACGAGCCAAAGGTCAAGGTCTACATACTTCTTTCCATGAGCAATGAGTTGCAGCGCTCACTCGGAAACGGAAGTGGGCGCCATTTTGCTTCATTTGAAGGAGCTTTTTGGCGAACATTCCAGGAGTGCTCGGTATTCCTGACGGAGCGACTATTCCATTGCAAAATGGCTGAGAGTAGTGACGTCGGAGAGCATGTGCTCAAGATGATCGATTGGATCGAAAGACTCGAGGCACTGGACTTTATCATGGATAACGAGCTCCAGAACGATTTCATACTTCAGTCGCTCCCACCTTCCTTCAATTCGTTCATTGTGAACTTTAATCTGAACAAGGCCGAGATGACATTGACTGGGTTGATGAACCAATTGTCGGCGGCGCAGACTCAGATGAAGAAGGTGAAAGGAAAGGAAGTTGTTCTTGTCGCGAATGCTAAGACTCGAGGGTCTAGTAGAAAGAAAAAGTCGGCTTTCCGATTGTTTAGTTTTGCCCAAGGGGCTTAAGAATATTGTTTCTATTCCCGCTTTGCGGAAAAGGTTACGAGTTCCGTTTTAGTAATAATATATGCAATATTTATTTTGGAAATAATTGCGTCGGAAGTGCAAGTTTACTGAATGGATTGTATTATCTAAACGTCAAAGATAAAACAAAAACTGTGAATACAATCACCAACAAACGAAAATTGGAGTCGAACTCGAGACTGTTGTGGCATCTTCGACTCGGTCACGCTGGAGAACAGAAAGATTCTCGAGTTGGAGAAAATCGGCATTATAAAGCCGCTTGGGTCTGATCCCTATCCGACTTGCGAATCTTGTATCCTTGGAAAGATGACCAAGTCGCCCTTCACAGGGACTTTCACAAGAGCCGCAAAACTTCTCGGTTTGATCCACACGAATGTTTGCGGACCGTTCGGGGTAGCGGCTCGCGGTAACTTCCATTATTTCGTTACCTTCACTGATGATCACTCTCGCTTCGGTAAGGTGTATCTCATGAAGCACAAGTCTGATACTTTTGAATGGTTCAAAGAGTACAAGGTTTTGGTGGAAATCAGACTGAAAAGAGCATTAAAGCCATTCGATCAGATCGAGGCGGGGAGTATATGAGCCTCGAGTTTGACGAGTTCTTGAAAGAGAACGGGATCATATCACAGATGACACCGCCCGGAACACCGCAGTTGAACGGTGTGTCCGAATGCAGAAATTGAACTCTGTTGGATAAGGTTCGATCTATGCTGAGCTATACAGACCTGCTCATATCGTTGTGGGGTCATGTCCTGTTGACAGCGGCACACATTCTGAATAGATGTCTTACAAAGTCTGTCGATCGTATTCCGTATCAGATATGGACAGGACGAAAACCGAGCTTGAATCACATTACAATTTGGGGTTGCCCCGCATTCGTGAAAAAGCTCAAGATAGATAAACTGGAATCGATGACTGTGAAAGGACGTTTTGTCGGGTATCCTGAGGATTCCATGGGATACCAGTTTTACTTCCACGACGAGCAGAGGATCGTTGTAGCCCTTCAAGCTCACTTTCTCGAAGAAGAGTTCGTTCGAAAGGTGGAGCGGGCCGCGAAGTAACTCTTCGAGAGTCGTCAGAAGCGCTTTCACAGACTCCAGTGTCGGATGACCGTAGAGCAGTCCGAGACGCAACCTCAGTTGAGCAGGTCGGGTAGCGTATCTCGCCAGCCTGAGAGATACGGGACGGTCCACATCGAGCACGAGGTTGCTGCGATGGAAGGGAATGTCGGAGAAGATCCCACTACCTATGACTAGGCAATTAGGGATAAAGATCCGGAGAAATGGCTTATAGCTATGCAAGCCGAAATGGATTCTATGCACAAAAACCAAGTCCGGACTCTAGTAGACCTCCCAGATTGATTTAGACCCATTGGGTGTAAATGGATCTACAAGAGAAAGATTGGATCTGACGAATTGGTTGACACATACAAAGCTAGGCTTGTGGCGAAAGGGTACAGTCAAAAAGAGGGCGTTGACTATGAGACCTTTTTGCCTGTCGCTATGATGAAGTCATTCGAACATTTCTTGCGATAGCCGCGCACTATGACTATGAGATCTGGCAGATGGATGTGAAAACTGCGTTCCTAAATGAATACCTCAAGGAGGAATATATATGGAGCAGCCCAAGGATTTTACATCGCAAGAAGATGCTCATAAGGTGTGCAAACTGAACAAGTCCATTTATGGACTGAAACAAGCCTCCAGAAGCTGGAATCTTCGGTTCGATGAAGTGGTCAAGGGCCACGGATTCTTAAAGAACGACGACGAACCTTGCGTCTATAAGAAAAGCAGTGGGAGCAAAATATCTTTCCTCGTATTGTATGTGGACGACATCCTTTTAATAGGAAATGATATTGGAATGTTCTCGATGGTGAAAGCGTGGCTTCCAACCGAATTCTCCATGAAAGACTTGGGAGAAGCTACCTACATTTTGGATATTCGCCTTTATAGAGATCGAGCGAATCGTATGTTAGGACTCTCCCAGGCCCTTTACCTAGAGAAGGTCCTAAAGCGATATAATATGGATAATTCTAAGAAAGGGTTCCTGCCTATGCGACATGGGATTCACCTTTCCAAGGCTATAAGCCCTCAAAGTGAGTTGGAGCAGAAAGAGATGAATGGAATCCCCTATGCATCCGCAGTGGGTAACTTGATGTACGCGATGCTTTGCACGCGACCTGACTTGGCGTACGTTGTGAGCGTAGTCAGTCGGTTTCAGGCTGACCCTGGTAAGGAACATTGGACAGCAGTCAAGACTATCCTCAAGTACCTCAGACGAACTAAGGATATGATGTTGGTCTATGGTAATGATGAATTGGAAGTGGAAGGGTATACGGATTCAAATTTTCAGTCTGACGTGGACGAGCGAAAATCCACTTCAGGATTCGTCTTTATGCTGAACGATGGAGCAGTGTCTTGGAAAAGTTCCAAACAGAGCACTACTGCAGATTCCGCCTGCGAAGCAGAGTATATAGAAAGCTCAGAGGCAGGTAACGAAGGTGTTTGGATGAGAAAGTTGTTGGAAGAACCTGGTGTCGTTCCTGTAGCAGATAGGCCATTGCCATTGTGGTGTGACAATACTGGCGTTATTGCTCAGGCGAAAGAACCGAGGTCTCACAGCAAGTCCAAACATACAGAAAGAAAGTACCACGTGTTACGTAAATTCGTTGAGAATGGCTACATATCCGTGCCGAAGATTGCAAACGCGGAAAACGTGGCCGACCCGTTCACCAAGCCTCTATCACAGCAGTGCTGGCTAGACATCTCGAAAAGTTGGGTATGAGATACTGCAGCGCATTGAGTGCATGTGGGAGATTGTTAGGAATATATCCTCGAATGAATACGAGGATTAAATTGTATAGGGCATTAGCTTATTTATCATTCGACTTTTTGTAATAAAATATTTACGTGTGTTTATGGAAAGGCATTGTTCGTTTATTGATATATGAGTTCTTTACTTAGCATCCAGTAAAGCAATAAATGAACAAATCCAAATGTGTCGAGTTGAGTCACTGTTCTCGATGGGCATGAGAGAGGAAGGCACCAGTGGACTCTTAACCTCGAACATTAAAAGTCCATAAGCGTGAGGCTCCAGTTGGGTGCTGGATAATCGATCACGGCTTATTTGTCGATGACCTATCATGTGCCGATATCCCGCTTGGAAGCGGAAGTCATGATTTGTGATACGAATCGAATCAAGAGATTGAACCGTTTCATGGACACTGACTCACGGGTCGTACGGTCGAACATGACTTATTACTCAAGGAGTGTCAATGACCGATGACAACACTATAGTAGTCTACGTGAACCTTAGACCGATGACGGAGTTGACTTCGAAGTCTCGACTGTCACTGGTTTCCCTCGACCCGATTTGCTGTTGCATGGGTCAGCGGGCCAGATACGGTCTTGATGACGATTTGTGATTGCCGGGCTTAGACCGTCGAGTACGGATTCATAGTCTCGCAAGTAATCGAGATAAGTGTCCTATGAGGACAGCGACGGGAAATTACAAAATCCTTGGCCAATGTATTGAACTAACTTATGTTAGACATGGAGGGTAGTTTGGTAATTTTCCTCATCTCCGTTTTATCATAGAATTGAGTTTAGTGAGTTTGACATAGACCATGGCTCTCACTCGATTGGGACAGAGCTGAAGGGTTTATACGTAGTACTATAATCTATAGTAAGGTTCTCGAATAGAGACTGGGTCAAAATTCGCACTCGAATCGGGTTACGGTCCGGTACTGCGGGATTGGCTAGGTAACTATCGGACTCTTGGATTCCTCCCTTGCCGATTGAGTCGAACATAGAGAGTCGGGCTTAAAAAGGATCATCAACGTGTACTGATAAGGAGAGAAAGTGTTTGGGACTTAACGGGCCGTTGGGCCGTTGGGCCACGCCTTAATAGGCCTCGGGCCATTTATTAGATCGAAGTTAGACTTCTTATGAAACTAACTTTAAGACTTGGGCTTGGCCAAGTGCTTAATGGGCTTGATTGGATTTCACCTTAAGCTAATTTTGAAATATGCCTTTGAGGGTATTTGGAATTTGCATATTTGATATAAATAAATATGGAATAAAATATTTGGTCGAAACTATTCTAGGATTAAGTTTCGAATTTTATACCATATTTAAATATACTTAGTTTGACTTGGTATTTAAGTTGGTTTTCTAATAATAGCAAGTTTCCTTAAGTTTGGATTTGGAGCTCAAAAGAGAGTAAGATTTGGCAAAAATCTCTCACACTTTAGGGGACTTAGAAATCAAAATCCAAGCCTTTAAAGAGACTAAATTTCGTGCTCCAAAGAAAGAGAAGAAGTGATTCTCGAAATCAACATAAGGCACAAAACACACACACCGAATGCACACACGTTTCTCCCACGCGATGTTCTCTCTAGCCATTTTTTGAGAACTGATTCCGTGGTACACTGCGAGGTTGGCGTGACGATCTAGTGCCATCCACCACCATCGACGAAGTCTTGAAGAAAAGGACGAGGAGCTGCCACTCGCGTCAATTGGTAAATCTCTACGGGTTTGACCCGCCCTATTACGTGTCTATGTGTTACTATTCTGATCCGAGCTACGAGGGCAATCGGGGAACCCGGAAAATTTTTGTTCCGCACCGTATCCGGGGACGTGGCGTCTCCGGGAGACACCGGGTAACCCAACAGTTGGCGCACGCCGAAGAGCAGAACACTTCAAACGAGAGACGTTTTTGCTGCTATGGCGGAGAATGAGGAATACGATTTCTTGGCTGACATCGTACCTCGGGAATATTACCACGATAGAGAGTTGGTCGAGTCCAATAATTATGCTGGATGTCGAGATACGTATTATTACGTGCAACGTCCTCCAATGCCATCACCTTCGGGAAATAATCAGGCAGCTCAGCTCCACCACATGCTGCAGGTTCTAGCAAGCAGGTTTGAATAGATTGTGATTAGGCTGCTAAAAACCAACCCGACCCGCCAACCCGACAAGAACCGCACATGTAAATGGGTAAACCCAAACCCAACCCGAATATTAAGTGGGCCAGGTTAGGGTTCGAGTTTTCAAGACGAACTCCATTCGAAATCAACCCGTTTATCAATCCGTTTAACCCGAATAATATAAATTATTACAAATATCCTTAATATAAATAAAATAAACCGCTTTGATTTAATTTATGACTTGTATTATTTTGAATTTTAATTGTTATTGATTTTTAGAAAAAAAAAACAACTGCTTTGTTTCTCTAGGTTTATTTAATTTGGGTTTATAATTCTGATTATTTAGTTATAATTTTTTTTATTTTAAACGGGTTGGCGGGTTAATGAGTTTTATTTAGGTTAAAGCAGGTCGGGTTAGGGTTCGATATTTCAACCCGTTTAAGAAAAAACAGGTTAGGTCATGGTTGAAGTTTTCAACCCGTTTATTAAACGGGTTGAACCTGAATGTGACCCAACCGACCTGTTTACCACCCCTAATTGTGATGAGTTGATGCGTTTGTCATGTTTTAACTTTTTTGCAATCTTATTACAATATCAATCTATATATTGTGCGTAAGCAGTTATTTTATTGCAGAATCTCTTTTGTGGGACGAGGAGTGTATGAACAAGAAAGATTACCTTACTAGTAGTCCAAGTCACTATTGTTGTATAAGTTGTGCTGCTGTACTTTATTACGGAGTAGACGTTGGCTTTTTGCTACGAATAAAATTTCTATTGATGCTATAATGTTAGCTTTACTAAATTCTCTAAAATGCATGATATTATTGGTTTTTCTACGGGAGAAAATCCAACATAGTATTGATGTTTACCTCATGTACCAGTTTAGTCTCATGTTTCGCACCAACCAAATTTAGTCATTCCGTTAGAATGACCGTTAATTTGAGGGAAAATGACACGTGACGATATGTGATTGAGCAGACTTAAAAAATCATAAACAAACGTTAAAAAAGGGAAAAATATCTAAAAACAATGAAAATACTAATAAATTAATAAAAACTGAAGAGAGAAAAAAATTAATTAAAAATAAGAAATTAAAATCAAATAAAAAATAGAGAGACAATGGCTTTCCATTTGAACACAGTCTGCAAATAATGGCTTATCACTTTAGGGACGGAAATACATTGGCTTTCCATTTGATTGACTTTACCGACGGTATTTCTGTTGCTACATTCACCGGTTGTTAGGAGAATCCCTGGCTCAGATATTACTTTCGTTAGCGATGGAATTCGTTCGGACCAGCGACAGTACTTTATTGTGACCGAAATACGGATGAATGTCATATTTGATGTTCATTTTGCGTCATGACTCTCTGCGATGGATATGACGTCGCTATATTCAGCGACGACTTTTTACGTCACAAGTATCAATCACTAATTTGGCGATTCATTTGTGTCGCTCGTTCCGTAATATGGATCCTTTTTCGTAGTGAGAAGCAAATAGGATCCCCCACCCATGTGATGAAGTTATTATTGAGCTCTGTATAGCAATATTGCAAAATATGAGAATCACTTCTCTGGAAGCAGCAGACGGAGCTATTTATTACACGAGAGAGAACGAACATCACGTTCAAACAGGAAACTGGGGAGGCCGTCTTATCATTCCATTTGATTGCTTAAATACCTTTACGATGTTCTTGCAAAAGTTGGTGTTGTTACAGAGAAAGTGTTGCAGAAGAAGAAGGCTAAGAATGCACCCCCACAAGATCAATCAAACTGAGGCATCATCTGCACACTCGTTAAGGTTTGCTCTAGATGTTCTTAAATCGCAGTATGTTCAGTGCGGTGCATTCTTGTCTTGTTGAATATAGTAGTAGAGATTCACATATGAACAAACAACCAAGTGATTGAAGGATGTGGTGTGATTTCTGTAATTCTTTCATGTGTTAGAATCGAAAACAAGCAAACCATGAAAGAATCCACAAAAGGTGGAGGAAAAAACAAGCATCCGTACGTTCTCATCAAAGCCTGCTACACTAGATAAATTACGATGATGATGATGATGATGATGTTTGATGATGAAAATTATTATAACAGAGCCCAAAATCTACTTTAAAGTGATCTCACGACCTCAGCTTATTATTCAACAACCAACATGCAGCAGCTCTCTGACCACCATGTAAGAAAGATAGCCGAGTTTAAACTAAATAGAGACAATGAGATGATGCCAAATTCGAATATGCACCTTTTTCAAACATTGTTGATCGACTTGACGTAATCCTCGGGCAGATAAATCTCTCCCCCGACCTCTCCGTGCTGCTCACCGCTGATCGTCTTCTTCGCAGATAAAAACTCCCGACTCATCTCCTCCATTCCCTTCCTCACGGCATCCTCCGCGCTTCCATAGCCGTGTTCCTCGGCATACCTCCTCACATCCTCGGTGATCTTCATCGAGCAAAACTTGGGCCCACACATTGAGCAGAAGTGAGCCACCTTCGCACCGTCCGAGGGAAGAGTCTCGTCATGGAAGGCCAAAGCGGTGACTGGGTCTAGTGAGAGGGCAAATTGGTCCATCCACCTAAACTCGAACCGAGCCTTGCTTAGGGCATCGTCCCGAGCCTGAGCCATGGGGTGGGACTTGGCTAGGTCGGCCGCGTGGGCCGCGATTTTGTAGGCTATGACTCCCGCCTTGACGTCGTCTCGGTTGGGAAGGCCGAGGTGCTCTTTCGGGGTCACGTAGCAGAGTAGGGCCGTCCCGAGGGAGCCGATGTTGGCCGCCCCGATGGCCGAGGTGATGTGGTCGTAGCCCGGGGCTATGTCGGTGGTCAGAGGCCCGAGGGTGTAGAACGGGGCCTCGTTGCACCACTCGAGCTGCTTCTGCATGTTTTCGGGGATCTTGTGTATGGGGATGTGCCCCGGCCCTTCGTTCATTACCTATCAAAAAGATTTATAAAACGATTATAATACTGTACCAATTGTTGATACGCGAAGTAAGTTGGGTCTTCTTATTGAGCCTAACAACTTAAATGTTTCTACGTGGGACAACAGCCACTTTATGATCTTTAATAATTTCGTAAGGGAAAGAACATCTACATGTACATCCTATCAGGATTTGAACTATTATCATATTGCACTCGTATCATAAGATATTGAGGGCTCCACCCTAAAACCAACTGGTAATAGGTGAAGTTGCATCTTGTTATATTAAGAGAGTCTAACAACTTTAATTTTCCCAACGTGTGACAAGACAACACCAACCTTATAATCTCAACGGAATTGAACATTTACCTGTACGTCCTTCTCCCAAGCCCGACGAGTCAACTCGCCCTGGGTCAACAGCTCGGCGAACTGGGCCGTATCGTTGGCATCGTATATCGAGCCGGGCCTCAACCCATCTCCGATCGACAAGGAGATATCATACTGGTTGCAAATATCCAAAATCTCGTCCCAATGCTCGTACGCAAAGTTCTCCTTGTGGTACGCCAAGCACCACTTTGCGTGTATCGAGCCGCCCCGGGACACGATCCCCGTCATCCTCTTCGCCGTCAAAGGCACGTATCGGAGCAAAACGCCCGCGTGTATAGTAAAATAATCCACCCCTTGTTCGGCTTGCTCGACCAACGTGTCCCTAAACACCTCCCAACTAAGATCCTCCGCGACTCCGTTTACCTTCTCCAGTGCCTGGTATATGGGCACGGTCCCAACAGGCACGGACGAGTTGCGGAGGATCCATTCCCGAGTCTCGTGGATGTGTCGGCCCGTGGATAGGTCCATGACCGTATCCGCGCCCCACATTGTGGCCCACTGTAGTTTGTGGACTTCCTCCTCTATCGAGCTCACGATCGCCGAGTTTCCAATGTTTGCGTTGACCTTGACCAAGAAGTTGCGGCCCACTATCGTGGGCTCGAGCTCGGGGTGGTTCTTGTTGGAGGGGATTATGGCCCGCCCGCGGGCCACCTCCGACCTCACGAATTCCGGGTCGAGGCCCTCGCGGGTCGCGCAGTAGAGCATCTCCTCGGTTACGACTCCTTGCTTTGCGTAGTACATCTGAGTGAATCTCGGGCTTCCCTCTTCCTTCCTTCGGGCAATCCAACTGCTACGAAGCTTGGGAAGTCCTATTTGTAACGCAACCGAAGAGCAGTTCTAACAGGTGAGTAAGAGTCATATACATAGGGAAATTTTGTGTAATAAATTAATAACCGATTCTCGGGCTGATCTTCTGCGGACCGCTGGTGTCGTAGGTGTCGAAGTGAGGCTCGTCGCCAGAGAGATGGATTCTACGGAAGGGAACCCTTAGCAGATGGCCCGATTGCTCGTGGGTGACTTCCCTGCGATGGTGAGATTACGAAAGTGTACTCAATACGTCGACTTTTCAATGAAAAAAAACCGAGGATAACCCAAGAAGCAAGGGCTTACTTGTACTCTTTGGAGCTATTGGGAAAGCACTCTTCGAAAGAGGGCAATGGGAGGAAATTAGGGGCGTTTGGGTCGGCCGTTTGCTTTCGTTGCTTTGAGCTTCCTTTGCCGGTCGGAGGATCGAATGTTAGCGTAGCTCTTGGGCTCGAATGAGGAGATGAATAATGGGAAAAAGCAACTTTCTTATACACCCCTGCGGAAACTGCTTGCAAGAACGAGGTTTTGTGGTAGTTATGGTTTTTGTTGTTGAACACTGCTGCTGAAGCTAAACTCGTCTGCGCTGATGCCATTTCTGAAACGCATGCATATATATATTTGTATAGATCTGAAATTACTGACAAGCAATAAGGCAAATGGACACAGTCGAAACATCAAAGAGCAAAACATTTAGGATTTGTACGAAACAATACAAAAACCACTGTTATACAGCCAATGAAAGACTAAACTGGGTAGTAATGATCTGAGTAATAGGAAGGATCAGGCGAGGCCCATATTACAACGCAGGGCTTTACATTTCTCGGTATCAAATAAGCGTCGTTAATCGCCTAGTTATGACGGAATTTTGTTTATTTTTTCCAATTAACAAATCAACAACAGCGATCTGAATAAAACCTCCGATTTTGTGACAATGCATCAGTAGATAAGAAACGACCCAAGGAATGTAATAATCCCATGACGAATCACCTATAATAAGGTAAAAGGAAGAGATCTGAAAAGAAAAAACTAGGAAGAACCTTACGAACACACAGATGGACTGACGAAGCTCTCGACTGATGAATCTTATCTGATTCGACTGGCAAAGATATTTGTGTTGGAACGAAGCTGAATGAGAGCGTATTGGTACAAAGTTCGTATTTATAGCCAATTAATAAAGGGAAGCAATCGAGAGAAGTGAGGATTGAATGAATCAAAAGTGATTGATGGGCATTTATTTTACGTTTACAAATATCTCATGCAAAAAGACAGACGCTTGGAAAAAGTTGAAAGGGCCATTAGTTACGTGGCTTCTTTTATATTTACCAATCTTAAGTGTCGGAAAATTTCATTTAACTTTGCTAGATATTTATTTGACAATTGGCATATTTCAAATAAAAATGGTATCAACTTGAATCATTACTAGTATTATTTTCTTGTTAGATATTCGATGATGCGGTACTAGATATTATGATCCAAATTTTGCAGAAGACTTATCAGGAGAAGTGATAGAATAATCTACCTATGTAATTAAATAATGTTCGTCTTAAAAGATTTATTAGTTATGATTGAGATATTTTAATGAGATCTTCGTCACTAATGGCATTCGATCTTATTATCATCTTTCATGCCTATGATGCGTAAGGGTCCAGAGATTGATTGTGTATAAAGAAGATAAGAAAGAACAGCAAATTTCTACTAATGGACCTCTGAAACTCGTTGACATCATGATCTCTATATATAAATAATAAGAATAACTACTTAATACCACTAACTTAACCACTAACCATCATTTTGAGCCATTAAACGACTAACACTTAACATAGCTCACGTACTAGTAAAAGAAGATGAATAATCAGACCATCTCCAACCGAGAAACGCATTCTCAAACTCAAACGCATTTTCAAACTCAAAATACAGTAATTCTTCTTCAACACATCAACTCATTCTCAAACTCAATAGACTATTTTGTAATATTCACATCTACACCAATTTTTACAAATTTCAATAATACCCATATATTTTACAACTTTACACATTAGACTACAAGTATATTTTAGATTTAATCATAAAAAATTAATAAGGTTAATAATTTTATATATATTTATACATATAAAAAGCAACAATTAATGTTTATTAAAAAACGACAACTACAATATATTTATACATATAAAAAGCATCTTTATTAAAAACACGACAACTACGTAACACGGGAAACAAAAACTAATTCGAGATGCATATAAAAAATATCTGTACAGTTAAAAAGCTAGATAATTTTTCATGCCTCATTGTCTGTATATTCCTCCAACAAATGATCAATTAACAGATTACGAAGTGCAATGTGATCATCTTTATTTCTCATTTTTAGGTACCGGGATATAAATTCTTGAAATCGAGAATTTTCATCTAGAAGACGGACTACAATTAAATGAAATCTAGAAGAATCAAACATTAAATGGACTACAATTAAATAATATATATTGTAAATTGTTCTTATAATCTTTCAAATATCGATGTGATTAACACAATTTTGTTCTGAATGTGGCATCAAAAAGATATTTACGAGATATACAATAATGCTTTTGAATAATGAAAATCCGAAAAAAAAAAGAAAAAGAAAAATCTACGGCTCATCAATCTGCTCTTTTCCCATATGCCATCAGCCAAGAAGAATCTCACAGCTCATCAATGGAGGCTCTTTTCCCAAAATACCCCTTTCTTCTTCCAAGGGAAAGTGATAAAAAGAAAAAGGTTCTTATTTCATTCCAAAGAGGGGCATTGATAGACAGAAAGCAAAGACTATAAAACACCACATGGAAGAGATGATGACGAACAATGAGAGCTACACTTATCACAGAAATCACAATAAATAACATTCCTACGGTAACTTCACCGACATGCCCAGCCTGGTAACACTCTCCAAAAACCTCAAAGAATCAATCATCGGCGTAGCAAACAACTGGCCTTGAGGGGAATCGATCACCACCGTCATAAGCAAGTTCACAGTCTCCATCTCAATTATTTTCTCTATTTCAATTATTTTCTCCTTGGCCCAGGGATTCAGTTTTGAACATTACCGTGAAAATTACATTTTTTTTTTCTTTTTTCGGTTTTAATTGCTAGCAAACTAGAGAGGACATTTTATGCAATTAATACAAATATTGGATTATTATGTTATTTTAAAAAATAAAACGCAAAAAGTTGTTAGAGCATCTCCAACCGAACTGGAAAATAAAAAAAATTCATAAATTTACCTCAACCGATACCAAAAATCAAACTCAAAATGGGATTTTTAATTTCTCTCACCTAAAAAAACGCATGTATGCGCTTGGAGCGGTTTGTATGCGATGTAGCTTTTCAAGTTACACTGAAGTCTCGAATTTTCCCATTTTGTCAGAAAAAGCAGATGGATGTCAGATGAAGGACTGTTAGAAAAAGGTTGACATATCAAGAAAAAGCAATCGAACTACATAAATATCATTAAAAAATATGATAGTAGATACAAATGTATGGTAAGGTCATGCTGACAGCTTTTGACGTGACTGAAAATATTTATTTATTTTTCTTCCATAACTAGATGTACTATAGGCGATTAGCTGTAGATCTTTCTTTTTGTTGTTTTAGTTTTATTTTCATTATTCATAAATATTATCGTATATATAGTAAAAATATTTTTAATGCCATATTCAGAACAAAATTGTGTTTTATCTCGATGTTTTTTATATGTATAAATTTTTATTATTAACCTTATTATTTTTTCGAATAAATCTAAAATAATATTTGTAGTCTAATTTATAAAATTATAAAATATGTGGCTAGTATTGAAATTTGTAACATTTGATGTGGAAGTGAAAATTACAAAATAGTCTTTTGAGTTTGAGAATGAGTTGAACGATTGAAGAAGAATTACTGCATTTTGAGTTTGAGTATGCGTTTGAGTTTGAGAATGCGTTTCTCGGTTGGAGATGGTCTTATGAATCGCATATATGCGATTATTGAGGAGAGAGAAATGATAAATTCCATTTTGAGTTTGATTTTGGGGTTCGGTTGGAGTAAATTTCAGATAGTTTTATGATTTTGCCGTACCATTGGAAATGTTCTCATGCCCACTAAATGCGTGTGTTATAATATATAAATATATATTTATTTTAATTTAAAATAGTTAATTGAAATTATAATTTTAATTTAATTATGTATATATATAAATTATACAATTAAATGTATATGAATTAGCTAAAAATAGTAATTAAAAGATAGTGGATAATATTTTAATTTACTTATCCATTTTTTTTGTGAAAATGACAGGTCTAACCAAGGGGCAATTTATATCTACCCCTCACTAGATGTGTCAATTGGGCCTGTGGCCCGCGGGCCGGGAGGCCCCCATCTATTATAATTATATATTTTATATTATTTATATTATATAGTAAATATACATTAAATTAATTAGAGAAATTAATTAATGATTGGTATAATTAATGATATATTTATTGATTAATACATAATTAATGTATATAATTTATTAATAAATATCATAATTAATTAAATAGTGTTTAATACAAATTAATTTCTCCGGCGAGCGGGGCTGTAGATAATGTAAGAATCTACTCCACTAATGCATTAATGCACTCCTTTGCTGAACGTGACTATGTTCAACGCTCCCTTTTAACCATGTTTCTGCAAAATAGTCAAGTCAGGCATTGTCCTTAGCTTCACAAAAGAGTCAATCTTCAAAGGCTCGGTCCGAATATCCGCAAGTTGATATTCACTTCGACAAAACTCTATCTCAACCCTTTTCTTCTCAGCTAGCTCCCATAAGAAATGTGATGCCGCCGAAAAATGGATCTACCGCGTTGGACGGCTAACGGACTTTCTCCCGCCTTAATTTCGCCGCGCGCTGCCTGGAGACTCGAAAACAGGGTAAGGTTTGGGGGGTCGTTTGCCCTCTTACCTAGGTCAAGAGGGTGTTTTACGTGTTCCAGGTGTAAAGTAGCATCCAAAGATTAAGTGTTCAAGTGTGTGTGTGAGTAATAAAAATGGCAGAGTAACGGTAGGATATGTGAGAAATCGATACATGTTTCGGACGTCACTTGCAGTATTTATAGGAGGTCTGTGTTGGGGCGGTTTCTGAGCGGTTTTCCCCACCTCCCGTGTTTCTCGGGCTCGAGCTTTCCCTGACCCACAATGACACGTTCCTTGGTCTTCCAAACTCCGGGCCATTATTCGCACCATGTCCTAACAACGCTGTCAGGTGAAAATCGTGGCGGTTCCCTTCTTGAGAGGCCAAACTTGCTGAGGGGTGTGTCGTCTTTGGGTATCGGGTAATAACCGGGGGTTCCCAGTTCCCTCTGCTGGAAGGCGTCGGGGGTTAATCCCTCGAGTCAAGGGACGTTTCAGGGTCTCCGAGATGCATCTGGTGCGGGTCCTTCTTCCTGGGGCGTTCCTAGCTGACCCTAGGCCATGTGAGGGGTCGGGGTTGTTCTTTAGCTAAGGTGGTTATTTGTTGGTTGAGACGGGTCGGGTATTTTGCCGCGGGTCTGTAGGATCCGAGGGTAGCAATAGTCCCCCCTTCGAATAGTCCAAAAGAATGTAGTGAATTTTGGACGTCTAGTACGATTTCGGCAAAATACCCGAGTTGCCAGTGTTCTCGGGGCGGTTGTGGTTATCTAGTCTGGTCGGACGCCTTTGCCGAGGTGAATTATTCAGTGTTTAAGGATTTCGGAATCGCTCCACTCCTCTTCGCCACGTGTCGCTCTTCCGTTGGCCGGCTGTGATGGGACGTCTGGGCGGGAGTTTTCGCGACTCTTCCCCAGGTTGACACGGATCGTCAGGATTTAACGCGAATCGACGCGGCTCGTCGATCTGGCCTCAATCCAAGGGCCCGGATCAAGAGCGTGGGGCCTATATATATACCCCACTTTCTTCGTCATTTCTTTCTTTCTACTTTCTCTCACTACTCTCTCTCTTTACGAAGTTCCCGAGCACCCGATCCTTCCAACCTTTCCTTCCGAGCTTTTTAGGTTTTTGTAAGTCCTTCTCTTCTTAGTCTCTTTCCATTCTACAATCATGTCTTCTGCTAGTTCTAGGGATAGTTCTCAGTTTGCCGAGGGTAGTTTTATTTTGGGATCGGGTAATTCGGGTAGCAGTAGTAGTAGTAGTTCCTCGAGTAGTAGTAGTCGTTCTTTTGAGGGTTCGGGGAGCCTTGTGGTTAGTTGGGGGTAGCCCACGGGCGAATGGAGAGATCCCTCGGGCAGCTTCTCATAGGGACCTTTCTGTAGATATTTATGAGGGCTCTTCGAGGGCTCCCTTTGTAGATTCGGAGGCCACCCCTTCCGCTCACGTCGCCACTCAGTCTCGGGTTGCCAGGGAGCCGCCCCTCCTCGAGAGGTTGACTTTCCCGGTCCGGGGGCTTACCGTCGAGCCTTCAGTGCCTGGATCGGGGAGGTTGAGTCGTTCCGGGCTGGCCGCCGTGGCATCCGGTGGCATCAAATCAAAGTCTCTACTTTCAAATCTTCTGACCTTCCTAGGCTAAAGTCACTCTCAGGACTTCCTGATGACTTTGAAGTCATGATCCCTTCCCCCACCGACCTAGCCAGTGCCCCTCCCGAGGGCTATGGTACCTATTTTTTTGATCAGGTCGAGATGGGTCTTAGGTTTCCTATGCCTCGTTTCCTTGTCAACATTTGTAGATATTTCGGGATTTCCCCCGCTCAACTAGCTCCTAACTCCTTCAGTCTCCTTCTTTCTTTGGCAGTCATTCTTTCTCACTTCCACTACGACCCCTCGATCCCCATGCTTTCAGCTTTCCTGAAGTTGAATAAGAAGGAAGAGGGAAAATTCTTTTTTACTCCTTCTCGCGCTCCTGTACTAATCCGAGCTAACCCCTCTTCCCACAAAGGCTGGATGAGTAAATTCTTTTATGTCAAGCCTTCGGCAGATAGTGCCGAGAGCTTCTTCCTTTTTCTTGGAATGATAATGCCACCATCTCTCATCCCCTACCCCCTGAGCCAGCTATTCGGGTAGAGGCCTTTTTGACTAAGGTGGGTGGGCGTCGTTATTTTGCTAAGAAGCTTCGAACCGACGAGCTCCTCTATGCTTACGGCTTCCGCTCCAAAGCCGTTCTCCTCTCCGACTCCCTAGGTATAAATAAGATGTCCTCGGGTATTTTATGAACCTTTCTCTCTCTTCGAGAGTCTAACTTCTTCTTCTGTCTTTCTTGCAGAACGACTCAAGACGCTGGCAGAAGAAATTACTCTTGTTGATGAGGAAGACGAGGATCTTCCCATCACCAACCAACCTCGAGCCGCTCCCCATACCCGATCCAAAGGTAAGGGCAAAGCTCCTGCCTCCTCTTCGGGGGTGAAAAAATCTGCGCCCAAGAGAGCTGCTTCATCTCAGGGAGGGGCCTCGGCGAAAAGAACCCGGGCTTCTTCAAGCCAACCTGCTTCCTCGCCTCCAGGGGGCCAAGTCGCGCTGGGTCGGGCCAAACAGCCCGACTTTTTTGATGATCCTTCGAGGGATGAAAGCTGGGAGTTCCTTCGGGAATTCCCCAATGAAGCCAACCGCCAGCATGAGCTTTCCTACCCCGACCTCAGGAGCACTCTCGCCGTTTCCCTCGGGCAGGTAAATATTTCTTCACCGCTTTCGTTCCTTTGAGATTTATCAAAATTACCGAAATACCTTGCGCAGTCACTTTACCTCGGGACTGAGGCCATGAAGCGCGTCTCCCGTTTTTCCGAGCGTAACAGGGCGCTCACTGAGGCAGAGGCCGATCTTCGTAAGAAGGCCGAGGACTTGGGACAAGAGGTGGAGGACGCCAAAGCTCGGGAGAAAAGGCTTTGGGAAGAGGTCGCGGAGCTCCAGCGTCATCTTTCCAAGTCGGAGGTGGCCAGGGTCGAGGAGAGGAAGGAGTGGGAGAAAGAGTTGGAGAAGGGCTACATCCCCAAGCGCAGCCATCTGAGGGAGATGAAGACCTACTTCAAGTGGGGTTTCCATGGTTGCGTCTCCCAGCTCCGGGCGTGTGGGTACAGCCGATCGGATCACCCTTTCGAGTTCCTAGACGCCACCCAGGCCCTGAAGGAGACCCCCGATGAGGGTTACCTTCCCGAGCCCCGAAATGAGAGCGGTCCTTTGAGGACGCCAATTCCACCGGTGAGGGCGGTGAGGGTGGTAGAGCCGAGGCCCGAAGAGATGCTGGGTGCTTCGGGGAATGAGGCAGATGAAGGTGCCGGGGAGGTCGATGTGTGTGAGGAGCCCACTGGAGAGGAAGCTCGCGAAGAGCATGCTGAGGTTGAGATCGAGATCGGGAGGGATGGTGAGGAGGTTGCTGCCACGGATGCTCAAGCCGGTTCGGCCGTGTGAATGTTTTTCTTTTCTTTTGTTTTGTTGGGATGATTGTAATGAACCCTTTTCTTTTTGGTCTGTACAAACCTAGCCCCTCGGGGCATAATTTCTAAATCCATGGCCTTCGGGCGCCTTTTTTTCTCGAATTGTTTCTTCTTTTCACGTATATGCTGTGATGTTTTTCTCTGTCTGCTTGTTAACTTTACGCGCCTCAACCGATTTTAGCCCGAGGACAACATCGTCTCCTCGGGTGTAAATGTAATACGCGACTCCCGTAGGTTTAGTGATGTCCTTCCTTCATTTTCTAAAAATAGCGTGGACTTAGTCTGGTTCAAGTGCGATTTTCCGAAAACTCCGTATCCAAGAATGTAGCAACGGCCAATTCGAGGCCGGGTTCCCCCGAGGATCTCGCGGACTGAGTCGCGTTCCTAGGTAGTTCAACTAGCCGTTTTGCCTTCCAGCTTTCCGATAATATCGGGGCCCAGTCAAATTCTCCTAAGGCCGCCTAGCCGTTTCTCCCTTAAATCTTGAATTTCCTAGCTTTTCGCTCAATCCTAGTGCTACCTATAAATATGGGCTCCTTTCTATCTTCTCAGCACGTCGTTTCTTAGCCCTTTCTTTTTGTAGTGCTTGTTTTTGCATCCTCTAGTTCCTGAAATTCTTATGGCCTCGTCTTCTTCTTCCAAAGGTAAGCGTGTTGCTGCTTGTTTTCCCAAAACAGAGCGTGTTCCCTTTGATTTTGGTAGTTCTTCAGCCTTTCGTTTTGATTCGGGCCTACAGCCCGACCCTGCCTCCAGTGTGAAGACGCCGATCCCTCAAGGTGATGACGAGGATAAGAGCTATCGTAGGGGCTTGGCCTGGTAGGTGGTCCGCTGAAGCGGAAGAGGCTCGTTCCAAGGCGAACCTCCCGTGGTACCAGACAAAAGTGTCGACTCTCAGCCCCCAGTCTCTTCGGGAGTATCTTGAGAAGGCCAAGATCCCTCTGATTATGAGGTTCAACTGCCCGGTCCCTTGCAAGTGGCCTCTGCCTTCCTGCTGGCTTCTTGGCGTTTTTCACTGATCAGATAGATATGGGTCTTAGGTTCCCTATACCTTTTTTCCTTCTCGACCTTTGTGAAGCCTTAGGCCTCTCCCCCGGCCAAATATTTTCTAATTCTTGTAGTCTGCTCCTGGCCTTAGCCGGCGTCGCTCGCAGGCTTAGTTTCCCTCTTACCACTGAACTGATCCTTAATTTCTTCCGTGTGTGCGAGCGGGATGTTGTCAAGTTCGTTTTCGTGCCCTCCACTGATGTCTTTCACGACAATTTCAACGCCACCAAGGGATGGATGAATAAGTTCTTCTATGTGCGCCCTTCACCACAGCATCAGGACCGCCGATTCTCTTTACTTCGGTGGCGAGATCACTGTCAGGCATCGGGTGATGCTGCCGACCTCTTGCTTGCATTTATGGATCGGGTCGGCGACCAAAGCTTCGCGGTGAGAGAGTTGGTGTCTGATGCCCCTCTCGAAGCGGCTGTTCCCCCTCGCGTTCTAGGTATATTTTTCCTCCATTTCGGTTTGTTAGCCGCTCCTTCTCTTATTATTTCCCTTTTTCCAGTAAGCGATGGCTCGGGTGTTTTGCCCGTCATGACTATTCATACCCGAGGAGCTTCGGCACGCACTTGCCATCAGCATGGTGTATCTTCGGCGAACATTGCCGAGGAGGGGCCGGTGACTCCTCGCTCAGATGCGGGGCGATCCAAACGAGTAAGGCCATCACCGCCCACTCCCCTTGTCTCCCTGCGTGATGGTCCTTCTTCATCTCGACCTGCTTTTCTCCCCCACTTCCTGTTGGAGAAAGATGGAGAATCTTCTTTGTCTTACATAATGAATTTCCTTACTCCCGAAGAGAAGGACTTTGCCAAGGAGATTTCCGATGGTCGTTTCTGGAAGGAATGAGCCTTGGCCTTGAGTCAGGTATAATTATCTTTTCCATTCGCTGTTTTGAATATCTGCTTTGATTGCTTCCTCTTGTCTTCAGGCGTACTCCTTATCTTGTGAGGAGGCTCGGCGGTATCGTCTTCAGCAGAAAATGACTGAATCGGCACGGTCTTGTAATGTGGAGATGACCATGCGAGTCAGCGAGGAGGCTCAAGAGGTGGGTCACTTGAAGGATCAATTGGCAAGGGCTCAGTTTGAGATCGGCAGACTTCGTCAATAGCTTCACTCAGAGACGGAGATTCGTGTGGAGAAGGTGTCCGAGGCGGCCAACATGTACTTCAACTTCGGGTTCCAAGGGTGCTTGTCTCAGATCAGGGCGAATGGCTTTCCAGAAAGTGCACACCCCTTCAGTTTCCTAAATCCTGAGGCAGCTTTTATGGCCTTGGCTCCTCGGCGTTCTCCGCTGAAGCCAGTGAAGGGGAAAAGTCTCTGGATGAGTTTGATTTAGGCGAGGGTAGCGACGCCTCTCGAGGGGATGGTCCAGCCGAGAATGATTAGTTTGATGATTTTCTCTGGTGTCTAGTTTTTAGTCTTTGTTATTCCTTGCTTTTCGTAGATGTCTTTGCTTCCTAGCTTTTCTATTTATCTGCTGTAAATTTTGAAGTATTAAGTAAATAAAGGATTTCGAGTTACCTGGACATTGCCTCCTGCTTGATTGTCTGATGTCTATCATTTCCGTTTTTATTCAATTGTTCTCGGCAATTACGGAAGAAGTGAGGTCTCTTACCTTGGGCCGAGGGCGTCCCCCCGATCCCAAGGAGAGCCTCGGCGACTTGAGGAAATATTTCTTCTATGCCTCTAGCTTATATAGAGGTGGCGCTGCCTCGCGTAGAGGGATATCAGTGTGCGCAAAAAATCTTACTTCTCCTTGGGAGAAGAATGTATCAGCCTCTCGTAGAGGAAATTCAGTGTGTGCGATTTATATTACCCGAGGGGAGTTGTCCCGAGGGGCCTTCTTTGCCTCTAGCTTACATAGAGGTGGCGCTGCATCGCGTAGAGGGATATCAGTGTGCGTAAAATTATTTTCCCCTTAGGGAATGCCTCAGCCTCACGCAGAGGGAACTCGGTGTGCGCGATTTATATTACCCGAGGGGAGTTGTCCCAATGGGTTTTGGAGTGATTGCCTTCTTAGTAGGTGGAGTGTCTTCTACCCGGGTCTTCATGTCTTTTTGTATTTTAAGTTTTCGCTCGGACGTCCCTCGTACAGAAAGAAAGCAAACTTCATTAAGGTATATGTGTGGTTTACATATCAAAAGTGATAGAAGTAAACACGGAAAGATAGTGTGTTAGAAATTAAAAGAAACATATGCATAATGAGGGTACCCCCCTCTAGGGATAATACTTCCGCAGCTTGCGGGCGTTCCACGGGCGATCGAGCTGCTTTCCACTGGCGTCCTCGAGGTAGTAAGAGGCTTCTCCAACTTTTCTGACGACGCGGTATGGTCCTTCGAACTTAGGCTCTAACTTCTTCCTCCCTTCTTGGTTCAAGATCTCTTTCATCACTAAGTCCCCTTCCTCATACTTCTTGCCTCGGACTCGGCGATTGTAGGACTTAGTCATTCTCCTCTGGTAGGCGGTCATCCTGATGGCGGCTCTTTCTCTTCCTTCCTCGATTAGATCGAGGTCTTCGACGCGGAGTTGATCGTTGACTTCGGGGTAAGTAAGATTCGGGCACTTTCCATGCCAATTTCCGCGGGCAGCACTGCTTCGCTCCCATAGACTAGGCTGAAAGGAGTCTCATTGGTCCCTTCTCAAGGCGTCGTTCTATATGACCAGAGGACACTTTGAAGTTCGTTGAACCATGACTTCTCGAGCCCCTCGAGTCGGGTCTTCAATTGTACGATGGTGCGATTGGTTACTTCGACCTGGCCGTTGCTTTGAGGATATGCCACCGAGGTGAAGATTTGTTCTATCCCGAGTTCATCGCACCACTCCTTTAGCTTCCTTCCGTTGAATTGCCTTCCGTTATCAGACACTAGTCTCCTCGGTATCCCGTAGCGACAAATGATGTTTTTCCAGATGAACGCGGTGATGGCGGCCTCGGTAATCTCGGCCATGGGTTCGGCTTCAACCCATTTCGAGAAGTAGTCCACAGCCACCAGCAAAAACTTCTTTTGGGTGATGTTTCCGGAGAATGGTCCGACGATATCGAGTCCCCACAAATCAAATGGGCAAGGGGATGTTACTGATTTCATGGCTTCGGACTGTTTTCATGGCGTCTCCCTTCATCGTTGACCAGAAGAATCCTGCGAGGAGTGCTTTCCTTACTAACGCCCAACTCCCGATGTGACTCCCACAAATCCCCTCATGTATTTCCCGAAGGACATTTTCCCCCTCTTCCTTAGATATGCATCGCAGGAGAGGTCCGGCGAAAGATCTTTTGAACAAGGTAGTGTCGATCAAAGTGAACCTCTGCGCCCTCCGCACGAGTTTTCGGGCCAGAGCTTTATCCTCCGGGAAGAGTTTGTGGCGTAGGTATTGGTAGATTTCGTACCTCCAATCTTCTCGGGACATGTCCGCTTCGGGTATATTTTGATCCTCGATCTGCCAAATGGTTAGGACCATTCCTTTTTCTTCGAGTGGACCGATGATGCTTGCCCATTTAGCTATTTGGTCTGCCTTCTCGTTCTGGGCTCGGGTGATTAGGACGATCTTGAGTTACTCGAAGCTTCCCTTGATTTCCTCGAATGCCTTGACGTACTTTTCTAGGTTCTGGCCCTTGATGGCAAAGTTTCCTTCCAACTATTGGACCACGAGTTGAGAGTCCGAGTGCACCACCAAGCGTGTGATTCCCATTCTCCGTGCTGCTCGAAGTCCAGCAAGTAGCGCCTCGTACTCTGTCTCATTGTTTGATGCTTTGTAATCCAGCCTAATGGCCAGGTTGGTCTCATCTCTCCAAGGCGATATAAGAAGTATCCCGACTCTGTTCCCTGAGCTGCAGGAAGAGCCATCCACAAACATCTTCCATATCTCTTCAGGACCATCTCCGACCATTTCCACCATGAAGTCAGCCAATGCCTGTGCTATGATTGCAGCCCAAGGCTTGAATTGGATATCGTATTCTCCCAACTCTGTTGACCATTTGACTGCTCTTCCCGAGACGTCCGGCCGAGTGGCGATTTTCCCGATAGGGTGGTTGGTCAATACCACGATTGAGTGTGATAGAAAATAGGGCCGCAATTTCCTGGCAGTGATAAGAAGGGCCAACAGTAGTTTTTCGGAATTTGTGTACCTTGTTTCAGGGCCTTTCAGGATGTGGCTCACGAAGTAGATTTGTTTCTGTACCCTTTCTTCTTCCCGAACCAACACGGAACTTATTGCCCGAGGGGACGCTGCCAAGTAGACTATCAGTTCCTCCCCGGGCAGCGGCTTATTAAGCACGGGCAACTTCTTCAAATACTTCTTCAAGTCTTGGAAGGCCTTCTCGCACTCGGGTGTCCATTCAAAGTTCTGGACTTTGCGCAATACCTTGAAGAAAGGTAAGCTACGGTCGGCAGATCGGGAGATGAATCGTGAGAAGGTTGTGATCCTCCCTGTCAGTCTCTGAACCTCGTTTAGACTCCGGGGGGACGTCATATTCATCAAGGCCTTGATCTTGTCGGGGTTGGCCTCAATTCCTCTCCTTGTTACCATGTATCCCAAGAACTTTCCCCAACTGACTCCAAAGGTGCACTTGCTGGGGTTCATCTTCAGGTTGTATCTTTGAGCGGTCGAGAGTGTTTCCTGGACATCGGCTAAGAAGCAGCTCTATTCTCGAGACTTGATTAAGATGTCGTCGACATAGACCTCCACATTTCTCCCGATCTGGTCATTGAAAACCTTGTTCATCAGCCTCTGGTAAGTTGCACCGGCATTCTTCAATCCGAAGGGCATGACGGTGTAGCAATAGGTCCCTCCGGCGGTTATAAAGCTTGTCTTTTCTTGATCTTCCTTGGCAAGTAGGATCTGATTATACCCCTGGAAGGCGTCGAGAAAACAGAGTAACTCGTGCCCTGAAGTGGAATCCACCAACTGGTCTATCCGAGGCAAGGGATAGCAATCCTTCGGGCATGCTTCGTTCAGGTTCCGGAAGTCCACGCACATGCGCCATTTTCCCGAAGCCTTTGGGACCAAGACCACATTCGAGAGCCATGTGGGGAATTGGACCTCCCTAATGTGGCCTGCTTCAAGCAGCTCTTCACTTGGCGTCGAGCCCAGGCGTCCTTTTCTGCGTTGAGATGTCTCCTCTTTTGAAAGACGGGTCGGGTTGTTCGGGAGACATTAAGCTTATGCTCAATTATCCCACGATCGATGCCTACCATGTCCTTAGATGTCCATGCAAACGCGTCCTTGTTCCTTTTTAGTAATCTGATTAAGTCCTCTCGTAGGTCTCGAGGTAAATCCTTGGCAATTTTGACTGTTCCTTCTGGCGGGTTAATCATCACTTCTTCAGTCTCTTCTTCCTTGTCTTCTTTTTTGGTAGTTCCGATGGTGTACAGCATTTCTCTTCCCCTCTGGTGGTCTTCCCTTCGGTCTTGGAGGACTTGACTTCTACCCGAACTTCTACCACGTAGCATTTCCTAGCCATTTTGCGATCTCCCAAAACTTCCCCTACCTTGTCTCCCACGGGAAATTTTATCTTCTAGTGTAGCACCGAGGCGATGGCCATGAAAGAGGTCAGGGCAGGCCTCCTGAGGATGATGTTGTATGGGCTTGCCCCTTGATGACCATGAATGGAGCAATCCGCGTTTTCCTCGTGTCACCCTCCCCGAGGGTGAGTGGTAGATATAGGATTCCCACCGCCTCGATGCAGTGTCCGGTCAAGCCAAACAGAGCCGTTTCCACTTTGTCCATAGGGTATGCTCCCAAGTCCATTTGATCGAGTGCCCTCTTGTATATGATGTTGACGGAGCTTCCATTATCGACGAAAACTCTGCCAACGTCATGATTGGCTACTTCGGCTCGGATGACTAGGGCGTCCTCATGAGAATCATCGCCTCCATGAAAGTCCTCAGGACCGAAGCTGATGGTAGGTCCCGACCGTTTACTTCTTGCCTTGATCTCAAAGCTTTCCAATCGGCAGACTCCGGCCTTCCTTGCCCGATTGGAATCTCCTCCTGTAGGTCCTCCCGATTTGATATTGATCTGTCGTGGCGCAGTTCTCTCCGGAGATCTCCGCCGTCCTGCGTCTCTGTTGTCCTGATTCCTTTGTGTGTCGTTTCCTCCTGGCCTCGGGCCTCGTCTGTCCTCCTTTTCTGGCATCCTCCTCTGGGCTTCCCTCTGATTGTGAGGTTGGCGGTCTTGTCGGGTGTTAAACCGATTCCCTGCCCCAGGATATCTGGGCCTGGTCCCGAAGCCACCGTCTGCCCCAACAAGCTTTGCTCGGGCCTCGGGATTGGTCGCGATCAACTTTTCTAATTCTCGATTTAATTGAAAACATTCCTCAGTGGTGTGCCCGTACTCGTGGTGGTAATTGCAGTAGGTGTCAGACACTGGCCTCCTTGGGTTGCCGTCGATGTAAGGGGGTCGGCGGAGAAAGTCGTTCTCCTCGCATATTTTTAACGCTCGAAGTTTGTTCACCCGTAGCTTCGGATAGTCCGCCCGAGGGAGTGGAGGTACAGGATAAAGGCGATCATTCCTTCTAGGGAATATTCTGCGGTCCTTGTTTCTTGGGGGGCTCTTTCGACGTTCTCGAGGGGGACTCTTTCGTTTCCTGTCCTCGGGTTCCCGGGCTTGTGACTCTTCTACCCAAACGTATTTCTCCACTCGGGTTATCAGCTCCTCCACTGTGGTAGGATATTTCTTCACCAGCGATCTGAGCAGATCCCCATCCTTCAGGCCGTGGCTCCGATAAGCAATTCGGGTGCGATATTGGGGACCTCCATCTTCACTTGGTTGAAACGCCGAAGATAGTCTCTTAAGCTCTCCCTGTCGGCCTGTTTTATGTTTAACAGCTTTACTGCGGATGAAGGGCGTCTTCTGTTGCTTGAGAAGTACTTCAAGAAGTGGCTATTAAGGTCATGAAAGCTTCTGATTCCTCCTGGTGGCAGTAAAGTGAACCATTGTTGGGCTCCTCTCGACAAAGTGGTCACGAAGAGTCGGTATTTAACGGGGTCGCTTAGTTGGTATAGCGCCGTATTTCCTTCAAAAGCGACCAAGTGGTCTTCGGGGGGTCCGGAACCATCATACTTTCCCATCTCGAAAGATCGGAAGTGCTCGGGCAATGGGGCTGCGAGCACCTCAGGCGAAAAGGGCGAGGCTCGAGGGAGGATTGGAGCTTCTGGTGGGTCGGCGAGATTTTGAAGCTGGCGAATCCCTCTCTCATCCTTTCTAAGTCGGTTGTTTGTTGATCGGTGCGTTGTTGGTCGGCGCGTCTCCTTCTGTTGGCTCGGGCTCTCCTTTGCATCGACACCAAAGTATGGCCCTCGTCGCTGCGTTCTCCGGTCTCCGATTCGGCGTCGCGCTCTCCGTTTGCCTCACGCCGACCGTCTTCTCATTCAGCATCGCGCCCTCTGTCCTGCCTGTTAGCTCTATGATTCCTTTTAGCCATCAAAACTCCCACATCAGTTCCGATCCTCCGCATTTCTTGCATGACCGCAGCGAACATCGCGGCTGGGTCGGCCAGGTTCGGCCCATTGCCGTCGGGTGGTGGCACGCGATCATTTTCGACAACCACCATACTTAATTTCTACTTACGAGAAACTAAAGTTTCCCACAGACGGTGCCAAGTTGATGCCGCCGAAAAATGGATCTACCGCGTTGGATGGCTAACGGACTTCCTCCCGCCTTAATTTCGCAGCGCGCGCTGCCTGGAGACTCGAAAATAGAGTAAGGTTTGGGGGGTCGTTTGCCCTCTTGCATAGGTCAAGAGGGTGTTTTCCGTGTTCCAGATGTAAAGTAGCATCCAAAGATTAAGTGTTCAAGTGTGTGCGTGAGTAATAAAAATGGCAGAGTAACGGTAAGATATGTGAGAAATCGATACCTGTTTCGAACGTCACTTGCAGTATTTATAGGAGGTCTGTGTTGGGGCGGTTTCTGGGCGGTTTTCCCCACCTCCCGTGTTTCTCGGGCTCGAGCTTTCCCTGACCCACGATGACACGTTCCTTGGTCCTACGGGCCATTATTCGCACCACGTCCTAACAAAGCTGTCAGGTGAAAATCGTGGCGGTTCCCTTCTTGAGAGGCCAAACTTGCTGAGGGGTGTGTCGTCTTCGGGTATCGGGTAATCACCCGGGGGTTCCCAGTTCCCTCTGCTGGAAGGCGTCGGGGGTTAATCCCTTGGGTCAAGGGACGTTTCAGGGTCTCCGAGATGCCTCTGGTGCCGGTCAACCACCACTAACTCGGGTCCTTCTTCCTGGGGCGTTCCTAGCTGACCCGAGGCCATGTGAGGGGTCGGGGTTGTTCTTTAGCTAAGGTGGTTATTTGTTGGTTGAGGCGGGTCGGGTATTTTGCCGCGGGTCTGTAGGATCCGAGGGTAACAAAATGAAAACGAATATTGATATGTTCGCTTCTTTCGCCTTCGACTGGATATTTCGCTAAATTATTTGCAGACTTGTTATTGACATAGATCTTCATAGTTTCCGCACTAGGAGTACGCAATTAACTCATCAGATAACTCAACCAAATATTTTTGGCAGGCACAAGAAGTTGCAGCGATATACGTAAGCTTCACATGTCGAGAGTGCGATGACATATTGCTTTTTCGATGACCACGAACATACGGTCTTCTCAAAAAGAAAATAATAACCAGATGTGCTTTTACAATCATTCTGATCTCTAATCCCAATCACTCTTCCAGTGTATCGCACAAGCAAACACTTACCATTAGAAGTGTAAAGTTATTCAACATCGCAAGTGCCTTTCAAATAACTTAGAATACCAAGCAACCGTTGATTGTTTACGGGAACTGCGAATGGGATTAGAACTAATAAATACTATATATGTAAATAAGATCAACACATATCATTGTTTCTCTCCCAATTGGCATTGAGCAAACGCACAAAGTTGTAGTGGTGATAACATTAAGCCATAGTGAGATGTATCCTTAAGATTACCATGTGCTTACAGCGGTCCAATGAGTAGTAGTGGAAAACACATAAACTGACTAAGTTTGTTGACAACTTAGCATTTATTGGGCGAGTAAGCAATACTCAAGGGAACTCAATAAATGTCTATACTTTTGTAGATTTACTTGCCGGAGAACCATCATCAAGTCTAAGTGAAACTTACGTAAGCATTGACGTGCTCATGTCTTTAGCTGCACGAATCCTCGTCTTTTAAAGAATATCTATAATTTATTTGCGTTGAGAAAGGAATAAATGGCCGATGTGTGAGTAGTTTCCATCCTAAGACAGAATTCAGAAATTTGAGATTTTTAGTAAAGAACTGAGCCAAGAGATAGAGCAATAAATGTCGCAATAAGTGAAGATGCGCATGTCCACTTATCATGCATTTGAACTATATTGTCTCCTTGGTAGCTTCATTACTGCATGTACTCAACCTCAGTCGAGGATAAGGCTACTACACGTCGTAAGATATGCTTCCAGCTGATGGTTGTTCCATATGAGGTAAATAAATAGTCGGTTAGAGATATGCTGGCATCAACACAACCAACAAAATCAGAATAGACAAAACAAACAATATCTCAGTTTCTTGTAAATGAGTCCCTTGTCTCATGTTCCATTGACATACTTCGTCATCCACTTAACTGTTGTTGGGTTCCGCCATAAACCTGCTTAATATGCTCTTGGCATATTAGAGATCCAACCAGGTACAAACCATGGAATACATTAGGGGTCCCATAATATTAGCCTATGGAACCACCTTTCATAAGCCAAGTATCCACTTTCTTTTGCTTTAGCATCGAATATCCCTTCTTTTCTCAGGAATGAAGTAAGATACTCGATTCGACACTACAAAAACAAAGATCAGATAGCGACGGAGTGCGTGACAAAAATACGGTAGCAACAGTTTGCGACGGATTTTCTGTCGGAAATATTGCCAATGGAAAATCGGTCGCACAATCCATCGCAAACACTTTTCGACGGATTTTCTGTTGGGAAACTGTCCGACGGCAACTCCGCCCTATCAGTCTTCTCATCTCTCTCTCTCTCTCTCTCTCTCTCTCTCATTTCTTACATTCTTTTCTTCTTCGTCCTTTCTGGGGCGGGGCTAGCCGCGGCGACTACGAGCGGGTGGCGACGACGAGTTAGTGGCGACGACGAGCTGGCAGCGACAACGAGGACGAGAGGCGGCGGCGACGAGCTGGGAAATCGGGCTGCTCAAACCTGGGTTGGTGAGTGGTGGTTCTGAACGGCGACGGGCAACTCCGAGCAGCTGCCAAGGGTGAAAAAAACGAGAGGGTACGACCTGGTGGCGGATCTAACATCGGCGGCGCGAGAGAGCTCGAGGCGAGGCTTCGGCGAGGCTGCGGTGCAGTTCTTCGAAAGGACAGTGGTTCAGTGAAGAGCTTCGGTGGACGGGTTGGTTGCGCGAGAGGGATAAACGGGTGGCTTTAGTTCTGTGGGAGGGCTGCGTTGCGGTGCTCCGACGAGGCTCCGGTGAGGCATCACTATCTTTTTATTTTTTACTCGACGTTTGCGACGGATTTTCCGTCGCATGGGAGGACGGTAAAATTGTTGTCGCAAGATTAGGGACGGAATTGCGACGGATCTTTCTTTGCAACGGAGGTTTATGCGACGACAGCCTCCCGTCGGAAATCCGTCGCAAAATTGAGATCAACGACCACTTTGCGATGGAGTTGTCCCTCGCTAATCCAACTCTTTTTTTGTATTGTGAGTCAAATGCAGTGAATTATCATCTTAGGGCATGTTGATTTCCATTCCCATAATCTTACTGGTTGCCTTTAAGTCCATCTGACTACTAGGGTTTCGGGTGGAGATTGTTGCACTTGTGCCCAAAATAGGCATCTTAAGATTTGACTGTTCTCGAGTTTGCGCTCACCATTCACGATAAAATCATGTAGTCTACAACAAATTTGATCTTATTAGCCACCATTGTTGTGGAGTTTTAGAATTAGTTTGTGGTAGAAGTTCATTGTTTGTTGATTTTTGGATGTTTGGAATTAGTTTTATTATTAGTTTGCCTTGGTTTGAGTTGCTTGCTATAGGTTGAGCTTTTATCTCTATTGTTATTTGCATATATTGCAAAGAGACCTTTTGGGTTGTTTAACCTATGTAATTATCCTTTGTGAAACGAGACAACACGCTGTCGTTTGGAAAAAATTTAAGGTCGTTCGAAGATGGATGGAGAAGCTTGGCAAAGTTGACACTTGTCAGTATGGATGGCAACGGGCCGGGTATGCCTCGGGTCTGGACCAGCCCCGCCCCGGCTGGACCCGGACAATAACACTACATAATTTAATTATGAAATGAATTATAATATATATATATATATATATTGAAATGAATTATAATATATATATATATATATTCGGGTTTCGGGTCAGGTCTCGGGACGGGTTTGGCTAGACCCGGGACCCGTCCCGGACCCGGCCGGGTAGAATTCGAATCCATTACCCGCCCCATACCCGATTATTTTGAAAATACCCAGCCCATTAGGGGCAGGTCCGTTGCCATCCCTACTTGTCAGTTCTATAACATCATGCTAGGTTATTTGTATAACACTAAGATTGTGGTGCTTCCGCTAAGGAGGACTGTTAAGTGCCAAGGTTGGGTAATGCTACTGAAGGAATCGCTATTCTGGCGATTTATGTATTGATCTTCTACATTTTTAGACCGTTAGAGAAGAACGAATACTTTGAGCTCGATGATGAAGAGGCTGCTAAAAATGGCACTTTGAGATGAGAAGTGTTACGTAGCTTTGATCCAAGCTCGTGCTTTGTACCCTTCTATTTTATAGAATATATCTAAACTCTTCCAACAAATAAAATGTTGAATTAGGTAGCTGTTCTAACGGTTGGATTGTATGAATGTAGTATTAATTTGCTTGCTTTTATTCCCTTTTGATTAACCCTTCATCTCGAAATGTAGCTCAAGTACTTCAGTTTGCATTTGAGTTTTTTGAGTAAACGACGACAATGATGCTTAAAGTATACCAAATCCTCACTGTTCGTATTCAAACTTTTAAGTGTCTCATTTTGGTTCCTGAACTTTGCAAAACCTGTCATTTTTTGTTCCTTTAACCTAGAGAATATGTAAAGAATAAAAAAGGAACCATTTACTCGAGTTTTATAATTAAGTTGGGGTTAAAATAGTAAATTGACAAGGCTGAGGTAAGATAAAATTATCTCTAATCTTGGAAAATAACTGGATAATAATCAATCCAATATAATCATAACTGGAAACTGAATAGTATAAGGAAATAAAAACCTAGATTACTATCTTAAGTTAAAAACTATACCTCCTTTTCTCATATCATGAACTAAACGCGGCCTTGTTTGTTTTGATGGGGAAGATTGTTCTCTACCAACTCAATCGCTTGAAGATATTTTCCACACTGATTTTCGCTTTAATTTGGTTCGTTTTGATGGGGAAAGCTGTTCTCTACCAACTCACTTGAAGATATTTGCACACTGGTTTTCGCTTTAACTAATGAAGATCATCTGATAAAAAAGAAATACGTATATACTATCACCAAGTATCGAACACAAGGAATAGACGTGATTACTAGTAATAACATATCAAGTCGATATCTAGCTTAATTAAAGTTACAAGAATTGTTTGTACTATGAATTAATTTCACAACTCAACCTAACATAATAGAAAACTAAGAAACACGACTAATATGGATACGAGTGAGATCAGATAACAATTATGTGCTCGGAATTTTGAATCTGCTAGGTACTATCGACTAAGTCGTTGTCGTTCATAAAGTGCGTATCGATTAAATCGCAGTAATTTTCTACACACTCCTGAATTTGTTGTTGCCCTAAACATTCGTGGGAATCTATGAATCAACTATTACTTAATTTAATGATTGAGTATTTGCTATTGCCCTATACTCGAATCATGTCATCTATGAACGGCCTATCGTTGTCTAGCTGTCACCCTAAACGATGTACCACACATTCACATCAACACATAGACATATTGAGCGAAAGAAACAATTTCATATACGATAAATAATCAATTACACTTATTCACGAATATCCGACACCCTAAATACGATACGACCTTGCGTTCATCTAATCTGAACCACAAAGGAGAATTAGCCACTCACTAGAAGATGAAACAACGAAATTAAACATTAAGAGGGATGGAGAATTCATAAATCTTCCATACGGTGTGATCCGGGGCTATCTTGATATTGAGTTCTCGTTCCACGAACAATTCGGCGTAGATTCCTCGTGAAATCGTATCTTGAGCGTCTAGAAATCACGGATCTGTTTCCTAGTGTTCTTGATTGTCTTCTTTCATCCTTAGCGTGCTTAGAAGTGTGTTGTCGAAAAGTTCCCCTGAATTGCATCGAAATGGAACTTCTCTTTAGAGATAGCCGGGTTCACCGCCGTGAGCAGCTCGAATCGCATAATCACAAACCCTTCACGGTTGCGTCAACTACTAATTTACGGTGACACACGACTAATCCCCTACTTGAAGTCTCTGGTTGGTGTCACGGCCTCGGGGCAAGTTATTCACGGCCGTGAGTTGAGAGATGTGCGCTCACTGGGACGCTTCACGGCCTCTTGTCAAATCATTCATGGTCATGATATATATGACTCGGAAACATAACTCTCTGTAGTTGGTCATGGCCTAAAGGCACGAGTTTCACGGCCGTGACCTTGGCTTTCGTCACGTTCTAGATTCTGTCACGGCCTCTGAGCGCTACGTCGCGGTCGTGACATATCGTTGCATCGCTTTACATTCTCTCTGCCTAGGTTCACGGCGTGGTGCTGAAAATCTCACAGCCGTGAATGCCTCATCACTTCGTATCTTTATTTATCTGCCGAGGTTCATGGCCTGTTTGTAGGATCTTCATGGTCGTGACTGGAGCATCACTTCATCGCTTTGTTCTCTGTCGAGGTTCACGTCCTGTTGATAGTGTCCTCACGGCCGTGACAGGCACGACTTCGCTTTTGCTTGCTCACTGTCGTGGTTCACGGCCTGCTGCTAGAAGCTTCACGGCTGTGACTGTGATACCCGAAAAATTTAACTATGGGATTTACAATATAATTAGCGGTGCAATGGTTTAAATAGGAATTTGGTAGATTATTTAAATAAAAAAATTGGGACTTTGGGTGAAAACCTTATTTATAACACATAATTATTTTGAGATTGATGTGTGATATGATGCTTTCATGCTCTCATGCTTTTAAGTGATTTATGTGTCTACATGATTTTGTGTTATGTGATTTATAATATCATATATGTGATATATGATTTATGACTTATGTGATGGTATTAAGACTTAGAAAAAAATTGGATAATATTTATATAAAGACGAAGAGTTAGAGAAGACTCGGCATAGTATGGACCAAGTTCGATTAATAGTAGTAAATAACAAGAATCGACCGATTTTTATATAATTAGGTATTGAAATCGCCGAGTAGAAGGTGGAATCGGGCGATAGTATGATTATGTGTTAACTAAGAATCGACCGACTTGAAGGACTACAATGATAAGAAAATCGCCGAGCCATTCATAACTCAAGAATCGATCGATTCTAAGCCCTATAAATAACTATTTTCGCCGATCAAATAAATAACAAGGTTCCAATCGGGTGATCATGACGTGGTCCTTAATTAATTAACTTAGACCAAAGTCGATCGATTCCAAGGTAAGAAATTTGAGCAACATGGAAGTAGGTTTAGACCAATCATATAAGGACTTGTATCGATTGATTTTGGTGAGGATGGGATTCGACCGATTTCCATACATAAAATGTTGAGATCGCCGAGAGCAAAGGAAGTAGGAATCGAGCGATTGTTGTATATTTAATGATTAAACCATATTGATTAAATCGGCCGATCGTAGTATAAGAACTTAGACGAATTTTGAGAAGGAGGTTTCGGCCGATCATAATATATAAATACTAGTTTTCGCCGATATAAATTGGAATTGAACAATATTATATATCAATTAGAGTTGAATCGTCCGATTTGGGGAACATGGGGTGGAAATTAGACTAATCACAATTAGATCATGTTGAAGGAAAAAAAATGGTACGTAAGGGTTTCGAAATTATTGATAACCCTTAAAGTGAATATTAAAGTTGATACTAAAGCATAACTAATATAAGGTTTAAAATATTATTATTTGGGGCTTGTGATGGTATTAGGTAAATGTCATTATTCTTTAGAAACTAACATACGATAAGAATGGGAAGATAACTCCAAACTTCCAAAAGCTACCTAAAACTAAAGTGACATTAATAATTGCAACCTTGAGGATAGGAACATTGAAAGAAAAATTCATTAGACGAAATTTTCAAAGAACGAGTTTAGAAAGAAGGCGAAAGAACTCAAATAGTAACCATAGCGCAGCTTCGATTCGGTAAGGGTTCTTACTATAATTTTTACATTTCTAATTAGGGTTTGGTTTGTTTAAGAGGTATTAGGCACGAAAATCTCATAAGCTCATATTCTTTAGGGTTTTGAGTTTGGAAAGATTTAGGATAAGTTTTAGGGTTCTTATTGATTTTAAAAGGGTTCTTGACAAATAAGGGTTCGATCGAAAGTTCTTATGAATTTTGAAGAAAGGATAGAACATATAAGTTTTTGGGAGAGGTTGATCATAGGAGTTAAATCTTCAGTAGAAGAAGACTTGAAGCTTTCGATTGATTTTGAAAAGATCACTAGAGCGTCCGGGCGATTAGAAAGTTTAGAGGAATTCAACGATTTTGAAACTAAGAAATATAAGATTCGATCGAAACATGGGTTTTCTTAACTTGGATCTAGATTTGACCTATGTGAACATCTCGGCCAATAGAAGTTTCAATCGGGCGAATTGGTGTTTAGTGGGACATGGCGAATGTAAGCATGCATGCATGATGAATCGACGAAACTTGGTTGCATTATTTGCAATCGGGCGATTCTAGAAATAAGCAATCGGGCGATCTTGAACCTTAGAGGAATCGGGCGACTCAAAGATGGTATGGAGTCGGGCGATTTCATAAGAAACATGCGGCGAAATAATGATGCAAAGCATGGCAAATCGGATGACTTTGAAGTTCGGAGAATCGGGCGAAATTAGGATATGAACATGGCAAATCGACCGATTGGGAACTAGTCTAGGCAATTGGGCGATTCAAGGCATGAATGAATCGGGCGATTGGAAATTCATGACAAATCGGGCGATTATATTTTCGTCGGGATGTTGTATGAGTTAGGGCTGACCCGACTTTGACCATGTTTTAATAAACCCTAGGACAAGTTTAAATTAAATATCAAGTCAATTGTTAGAAAATAAGACTATGTACTAACTTAACGTGGGCTAGAATCGAGCGATTAAGGGATTTCTAGCAAATTAGTATAGTCAAAACAATTTAGTTCGACTTAATTATTTAATGAAGGCATGACACTAATACTATGATCTTTATGTCTAAAGGTCGAACAGTAATAAATTCCCGAAGCAGTAAGTGTACTCGGACGACAAGTAAGTGGGAATTTCACCTACAACACATAATTTGTTTTATGTATGCTTGTATTATGTGACTAAGTGCTTTGATGTGAATACGTGTTTATGATATGTGAAGTGAAATGATTTTACATGTTTTTGCATGGTAAGTATTGGTTGCATTATTTACGTGACATGAGCATGTGCATACACGAATTATTTGAGGAATTAGGAGTATGAGTATGCACAGTATATGAACGCATGAAGGCGAATTATGTTCGCCAGTTTTAGCATTTGATGTAGACTCACGAATGAATAATAGCTACTTCTACAAAGGCACCACGACGGGATGTAAACCGTCTAATGTATGATTTAAGGCATAGGGGCGACCCGGCAAATGACGATCTAGGGAAATACCATAGCGTGATCTTAGCTGGTGTAGGCCAATTGTAATGGTAATGAAAAAGGACGATCGCAATATAGAGGGGGCGACCTGGTTTGTGAATGCCAGTGTAGGCCAACTATCATACTTTTATCCATTTTGGATTTGAGCTCATTATATGGTGGTGCGTAGTAAGTAGCTAAGGGCCCTGAGAGAAATGAGAAAAAAATGAGAATGATATGAGAATATGAGTGATAGTAAGCATTGGCGCAGATGCCTATGCGAGTTTGGCACGTGCATGTCATGCATATTTCCACCTACTGAGCTTTATAGCTCACCCCATGTTTTATGTGTTGTAGGTACGTTAGAGTTGGACGTTGAGAAACGTCACGACTAAGGCAGGCTGATGGCGGTACTCCAGGGTCTTTTGAGGGCGAGGCTGTACATGGATGACGACCTGTGGAGAGGTTTTAGTGAGTCTTAAAATATTTTAATGTGTGAGACTAAGGGTCTTGTAAGATAAGACATGCGCGGAATAAATGTGGGTGTAGAATATGAAGTCTGTATTGTGTATGATTGTATAATATTAAATTATTAAATGAAAGTGGTTTTGTAAATCAGATTTGCAGCTTACGTTGCGAAAAATCCGCCAAACTAGTTATAGGAAAAGTGAGTCGTGACAGTGACGCATGTATACTGCTAATCCTTGCTTGTTTTTTCCCTTGTTTTCACTCATTTTCGCCCAAAAGCCGTCATAAGACCCTATAAGGTCAAACTAGGTGTAAAAGAGCAAATAGATGTATGAAATGACTATGAAAACTCTATTTTAACCACGTCATGTGACTACGATTAACGTATTGAAATACGTTCATCACTTACCAACAACCTCTGTCAATGCGTAACACAATGACACTACCTTTTGCATTTGAACGGGCAAATTGGACTTCTTGCCAGCAGAATTCCTCGAGTCTCTAATCGATCTGCTGCTCGCAACATATCTTTGTCACCTTTGATTTGTTGACGCTGTTGAGAAGCCATTTACAGAAGTATGTAATGTAAAACTGTGGAGGAGCAATCATTTAGATTTAGAGCACTCCACCGTAGGAGATATTTATAGCATACAATGTTGTATATAGTATGTTTAACAAAGCTTCAGAGCAAATATCACGCAGTTGTACAAAATTGTTGAATGCACAGAATATACAACTATTACCAGGAGAAAAAAATGAAAAGAGAGCCATTTCTCTTCACTTACACAAGCACAGAAGAAAAATATGGGGAAAAACAAATCATGTCGAATTACAGACAAGGTGAACACAGCTGGGTGATATTAGTTGACAGGGAGATCAAAACAATATATGACGAACAATCTAGTGTCGAAATTAGGAAACTGCTTGAGAAAGAACCCTTTTCCATATCCGATAGCGAAGATACGTAGGTTATCATATCAGCACCACAAAATATTATAACAATGGCAACATTTGATCAACGACGACATTTGGAATGGAAGACAAGGCTGACTAAGGAAATTCGTGGATGACCTCTTAAACTAGACAATAAGTTCAAGCTTCCAATTCGTGACATGTAAAATATATGTATCTTCAAAGCAAAAACAAAATGTGATATTTGCTTGCCTTAGTCCACATCATCAATGTCCTTTCCTTTACTTCAAAGCAATACACTCATCCCTACCCTTCTATAAAAGCCCCATTAAAGAACCTCAAATTCCACGAAACAAAACAGTTAGATACACATCAAACAAGTCATAAAAATAGACACACGCACACAAACAAAGAACCAAATAAAATGTCATCGAAAACCAATAATTCATCACTTACAACAACCCTATACCAATCAACCCTCCCGGGACTTGGAAGCCTAATCAAACTCTTACCAACGGGCACGGTTTTCATGTTCCAATTCCTCAGCCCCGTCCTTACAAACAACGGCCATTGCCACATCATCAACAAGTACCTAACCTCGCTCTTGATCGCAATATGTGGATTCAACTGTTTCTTCTCTTCCTTCACAGATAGCTACACCGATAGCAAAGGACTTGTACACTACGGTGTTGCCACTACAAAGGGCTTTGGCCCAACAACTCCTCAGAGGACTTGTCTTCTTACAAGCTTAGGATCGGAGACTTTGTGCATGCTTTATTCTCGCTGGTCGTGTTTTCTATTGTGTCCCTTTTGGACCCTAACATCGTGGGCTGTTTTTATCCGAGCTTTGAGTCTGCTCAGAGGGATCTGTTGATGGCTTTGCCTCCGGTCATAGGGGCGGTTTCTGGGGCGGTGTTCGTTTGGTTCCCGAATAAGCGACATGGGATTGGATATCCTTACTCCCCGAGCCAAATGCCGTCTGCTCAAGCTTCTTCAAGCTTGGCTTACACAAGGGCGGTGTTTCGGTAAATTAATTTCCCAATAGGGAATGCTGTCTTCTTGTTCTTGACGTGAACGAAGATATGGACGACCTTATTGTGAAATAGGTTATTTCATGTGTGACAGGATTATGTCTGTAATAGCTGTTTATGATTGATGCCTTATTTCGTTCAATCGGAATCTATAACGTTAGTGTTTATCGAAGGCCAAGTTTAAAATGCAAAAAAGAAAGGTTTTCTTAGTGGAATTTTTTCAAAAACAATCTTTTAAAATTTTAAAAAAAATTTGCGGATGCAAAAGTCACATGATTCGTCATCATAGTCCTATATGCAATATACACCCCAATAATACAATATTCGTATTTCCCTGGAGTGTTTACTTTTCCAAGTACTAAATTATTTAAATGTTTTGGTTATTGAAACAACTCTTGTCCATTAATACGTAAAAAGTCCCTTGTATTCACAACTTTTCAATTTTAAACTTTCCTACATTAAAATAATAATGTATTGATCGTGGGCTTTTTGTACTTTATGTTCCTTTCTAATAAAATATATCGTTGATATTGAACTTTCAGTATTACTTATTTTTCCGTAACAATCGCTTCGGTGTTCAAGTACTGAAAACATGTGAAGCTTAACTTGCTAGATATAGTTAATGCTAAAGTTTGGACTTTTTTAACAACACCATTTTATTAACATAATACATTTCTAAATTGAGGGTTCTCAAAATTTCGGGGGCCTAAAGCCCGTGCATCACTTGCGTTACCCAAAAGCGTAACATCAAAACGCTACTAGAAAACAGACATATTAGACACGGAGAATTCGGTGTCTAAAAATCAAAATTTCATATCTATTGAGTGAGTAGACACGGAATTAACCGTGTCTGATGTGTAGGTTTTGTACTCGTAGCAAATTTTTGGATACGGAAATATACCGTTTCTAAAATGAATTATGTCACATTTTCATTTTTGTTTCCATATCTCATCCGTGTCTAAATAAAATCATAATTTTATTTTGAAATAAAAATAAAAAACCGTGTCGGAATCCGTTTCTAATACTTATAATTTAAACACGAAACCAATTCTGTATCTCACCCGGGTGTGCCAAGCCACGGGCTACTTACTAGATTTGCCACTCCGCACTCACCCGAACGTGCCCATTCGGGCTACTTAGAACCTGATACCAAGTGTATGCAACAAACAAGACCAACCAACAATCCACAAACCCACAAATCAACTCAATATCGAACACTGACGTGCCATCACGCCACATGTCCCCATGATCCTGACCGATTCACGAAACCGCACATACGACCAAGACTCGTCAACCACACATATATGCATAACCTATAGCCTATAAGGCTCTCTATTACCACATAATAGACGACAACATAGAACGACGAAATAAAACGACGACACAAACTGAAGACATCTATTACGATGTAAAGCGACCCGACGCGGGGTCCACACATCCCACGAAGGGAAGGCGTCCCCGTATTACCAACTCACAGCGTATTCCTAGGTTCCGGCCTCCGCAGCTGCCCTCAAGTCCCAGTCGATGTACCTTCACCTAAAAACTGCTGTCGCATTGATAGAATTTCTAAATTTTGACCCATCTATACTTATCCGATTTCTTTGAAACCAGTTTCTATCGAAAGCTAACTTCCTAACCTGTCCATAGCCATTAGAATCAGCTCAATCCGATAACTCATCATTTTTATACGCATTTTCGAAGTCCGCACCGAAACAGAAAATTTCTGGCGTTACTGTGATGCGCAGTTACTGTTTTCCGTGGTTTTGACCCATGTAGGATGATCCGATTAGTCTGAAACTGGTCCCGTTTGAAAGCTAACCTTCCCAGTTTTCCATAGCAACTTGAACCATCTTAATCCGAGGGTTGTACGAATTGTTAGGAATTGTTGAATTTTCTGCTGTAAAACAGTAAATATTCTGCCGTACTTGAAGGGAATTCTCACGACTGATCTTAAAGGTGTTTGTTATCATCGTGCTAGGCGAAGGGACGCCAGCCGAGGGCTTGAGGGCAGCTTCGGGTCTTAGGGAACGCCAGACAGGTGAGTGGGTGATACGGGGACGCCTTCCTTCACGGAACGCGTGGACCTCGTCGTGTCTTTTTATTTCGTTATTCTAAGTCATTGGTTTACGTCGTCATCTTACTTTAGGAGATATCTTATGTTTTGGGAATAGTGAGCCTTGCCGGCTATAAGGTGTTAATATATGTTGGGATTGTCGTACATGTTTTCGGTGTTTCGAACCGACGATTATATGAGTCTTTCTATGACGTGGGGATGTGATACTACTTGATTGACTTGATTTGTGATATGGATTGTTGTCTATCGGTCGGTCTTTGCTTGTTGCATAAACTTGGTACCAGGTGGTAGTAGCCCGAATGGCTACGTTCGGGTGAGTGAGAGTGGCAAAATTGAGTAGTAGCCCGCGGTTTGGCACACCGGGGTGAGTGAGGCCCAACGACTGCACCCTTCTCGTGCCCACTATTGATGATAGTCGAAGGGTGGTCGTTGGGTAGATTTTGGCCAACGTCACCGTGTGTGGGTCATGCATATGTCTTAGTAGTGGTTGTGTCATTTAGTTTCATGGTCTAGAGTACGGTGACGGACTCGTCTGAGCTCTCGACGGGGAGTTTGGTTCGAGGGAGGAGTGGCCACCCACGCGTCGTTGACGTGACTCTGTGGATTATATTGGTTTATGTGTACGTCTTGAGGTGATCTTTATAATATTTATTTTATGAGTGATGGCGCGATTAAATGGTTATCGGGCTGTCGTGGAGGAAACGCCTTCTGGAAGAGAAAGTGTGTCCGTATTATCCACTCACTGAGCTAGTAGTTTGCTCACCCCATTATTTACATCCCCCTTCCAGGTTGTTGATTTTCCTTGGACGTGCCATTTTGCGATCGTACTTCCGTTGCCGTTTTCTCCATATTGGGTACATAGTCTTCTTTTGTTGGGTCCATTGGCAGTGTTGTTTTTGGAAGGAGATTTTATTGTAAATTCATTCCTTCGTTTGATCGATTTGGCGATGTAGTGTGATATTTTGTAAAAACCGTCCTTGATAAATATATATATAACATTCGTTCGTATGATTTCCTCTTCGTGTTTTATTATTTTCCTACGATAAACAAATGGATATCGAGCCTTGCGTTTGTTGAGAAACGCGGCGGCTGTCGCGCCTGTGACGCGGGTCGGGGCGTGACAGTTTTGGTGGTATCAGAGCGTCTGATAGTATGTTGTAGTGAAAGCGTAAAAAAAAAAAAAAAGAGGACGACCAAGAAACAGAAGTAATTTTTTCTAGTGACTTCACATATCATCACTTTGGCCTTTCGCTATCATCACGACCGCATTCACTAACTCGGCCTTTTGGAATTGGCTTTCATAGTTGATCATATAGTGTATTTATGTGTCTGTTATAATAATGTTATTACACGACACTATTTATGTAAAAAAACGAGGATGGTGATTAGATTGAGCCTTGAGGGATCAGCGCATTGATCAGCTTCATCGTCCAAGGGGTCGAGCTGAGTGTTGTACACGTTAAGCTCACCCGTCGACGGCACATGATCGATTGTAGCCTGTATCACGTTCCTACATCGATTTCTTTTAAATTTATCGAAGTTTTATTTCGTATATACTTGCATAGGAAAATTGACGAAGGCCGCATTGAACATGGCTATACGAATAGCGCTTTGCGAGTTATAAGAAGCTATAGGTGGGTCTTGCTTCTATTTTGGTTTTAGCTTGGTTAGCCTTTTGGGCAAAACTATAAAAATGGGTCACTAAGTATACCAGTTTTTTATTTTGGGTCACCGTGTTTGCCAATTACAAAACTAGGTCTTATGTTATATAGTAACAAAATTGGGTCACTAGTTACAAAACTAGGTCAAGTATGTATATAGTAAACAAACCTAGGTCACTAAGTATGTATATAGTTACAAATTTGGGTCACTAAGTATGTATATAATAAGAAAAAAGAGGTCAGTGACCCAATTTTGTTACTATATACATACTTAGTGGCCTAGTTTTGTAACTGGCAAACATAATGACCCAAATCGAAAATTAGCATACTTAGTGATCCATTTTTATAATTTTCACGCCTTTTGACCACACTTTTCGGCCACGGACGACAAAACACAGACCTGTTGTGATTTCCTTATCGATCTTGATCGATTTGATGTAGTAACCGTTTTATAAATGAAGTTATAGTCTCGTAGTAATCGATTTCTGTAACAGGCTCGGTTTTCTGTTTTTAAATGACTAGAATAGTTCGCTTGCACAGGTTTTAGCTCGAATGTAGTAGTTCTTTACTGCTTGTTTGGTTGGAGGGTTTAAGTATTTTAAAGGTGGGTTTATGACATCTTACTGTGTTTGGTTGGCAGGTTTATCTAAACCATGCGTTTATATAAAACCACTCTAAACCCATGCGGACAAGTTTAGATAACACACATCCCCTCACATGTGTTTATTTAAAACCACTAACCAAACACAGATTTTATTTATACCCATTAATGAGTTTTATATAAACACTTACTTATTTAAACCCTCCTAAATATAAACCTGTCAACCAAACGAGCAATAAATGTTCTTATTCAATCAATTAAATTACCATCTTCGGATATGTGGTTTTCTATTTCCGTTTATTGTTTCCTCGTCAGTTGTTTGGAAGATTTGTTCTCTAGAGGATTATGGAATGCCTCCAAAGGCATGCTCTTTACTCTTTAGCCACCTTAAAACCTTTTTATTCATATATGAAACTATTGTTCCAAAAAAAAATTAATAATAAATCTAACATGAAAAGTAATACGCCTAACGATACGAGAAGTTTCATATGTAAAAGATTCCGGGAGAATCTTCCCAAGTCTAATCGACTATGTCATAGATTATCATTCCTACGTATAATTGTTAATTAAATCGCAGTAATTCCTAATAACTCTTGATTTACTGTCGCCTAAATGTTCGTGAGAATCAAAATCGTCAAGTAAATATTGCGAGGATTCGATTATTGGCTGTCACTTTTTAATCGTATTCGTAGCGTTTATGACGTTGGGGTTGAGCGGTAATTTTTCGGACTCAGCGGAAGGTTTATTTTAGACCGGCGACACTTTTGTTGGACAATATAAAACCGAAATGACGCCGATAGAGAACACGAGATTTTTACATGGTTCGGCCAATACCACCTACCTCCACGGAGAGCACCAGCTTACTACATTGAAAATAACCTTACAAATTTAACGCTCGTGTTTAAATCCAAACTCGAGACCCCTTACCCACCTGGGTAATGTATTTGTATATACTCTCAACTACCCCAGTAAAATTAAACTCGCTCTCACCCTTTATCCACCCGGAAATTTCCTTCTTTTTTTTAACTCACTCTTACACATTGCTATTTTGGGATACATTCTACAACTGAATCACATTGCCTATTTATAGGCCAAGCAAATAACAATTAACGTCATTGCTTACATCAATGTTATTAATAGGCATGGCCTATTGCAGTTGGGAGGAATCTTCAATGCTGGACCCATCATATGAACTGTCTAATTGTTAATGTACATTTTCCATAACATAATATAACACAAACCAAATCACCACATAGACATATTGAATCGAAGAAAATAGTTTCATAAACGATTCTTAAGATCAAATCACGTGTTCACGAGTATTTTCCACGATAAATACATCGAATCTAGCTGGTGTTCATCTCATCCGAGAAAAAAAAATTAGATACTCATAAGAAAGAAACAATGAATTACAGAAAGAAAACATATTATCTTTTCCCTATAATTTGATCTGAATTCTTGCTGTTCTTTGTCCAATTTTTTGTTCATTTGTAGGGTTCTTGAGCCTCGTTCGTCATCTTGTTCTCTTGAATGGTATGATGATATGATTAGATTACTATACCAAGTGGATCTCCTTTACATGGTGGAAGACAGGCATGTTCGTGGTAGTAGACCATTCCGGCCCTCATCTAGTCATTATCTGTAGTTGTCTATGGTCGTAGATCGATTTGCCTCGTTCCATAGTCTTTTATGGGTATAGTCTGCTTTATCCTTCGGCATGTGGAGAGCTCAGTGATCTTCTACGGGCGTAGACCATGATGTGCTTAGCATATAGAGGTCTCTGACGTCTTCTACTAGTGTAGATCTTGATATTTGATAAGGTAGAACGTTTTGAGGTTCTCTACGAGCAAAGACGCGTCGCACGAGCCCGTAGAGATTGATATTTTGTCTTTTCAATATGTTTTAATTTCGGTTCGTGTTGCTGTCCTTCAAAGCAAAATAAGTGTAAAGACACAAATAAATACACAAATGGACTTATAAACTACAACTTGCTATATATCAAAAATAAACTTATAAAAGTAGTTTGTCGTAAAGGTTAGGAGGACCATAAGAGCCCCTCTTGGGATGGACAAGCTTAGCATTTGCTCTTTGTCTCATAGGGGAAGAGGAGGTGAGCCGTGGGCTTACAAAGAAGCAATGTAAGATCCTGATAGAAATCAATGGAAAAAATACTATAAACAAGAAAATCAACTTTGACAAAAAAATGATACTTTGGGTACTTGTGGATCGACGAAAAAGGGCAAAAGGTAGAGTAGCTCACGAAAAGATAAAATAAGAAAATATAGCTGAGAAGAATATAAGGTGTAAATAGACTTGTAACAAAAGGCAAAACCCAGAAAGAAGGAATAAATTACCTTCATTGAAATCAACCCCCCTTTGTTATGCATAGATCGAACTAAGATTTGTGCTATCGTTGGCGGCCCAATACAATAAAAAATGGAACAACTTGATGTCAAGATTGCCTTCCTATGTGGAAAGCTCGACAAGATTGCCTTCTTATGTGGAAAGCTCGAAGAGACCATTTTATGACTCTAACTTGAGGGATATGTGGATTCAAGCGAGAAAGGTCAAGTTTCTTTACTAAAGAAGTATTTGTTTGAACTGAAAAAAGAAACTCTAGACAATGGAATAAGAAGTTTCAGAAGGAACCGCTCTGATGAAAGTATGGGCGAATGACATTTTTATTCCACAATATTTGGGGCATGGACGTTTCTAGTCCTCGTATTCTGAGATGCCTCTTTAATTTTAGTCCCCAAGTTTATGTATTATCGACCGTTTTGATCCCTCAGTTAATTTTATGTTCATTTAGATTGAATTTACCACGTGAGAGCACACGATCTCCTTCTAGTTGACTTAAGAAACCTCAGAATTCATCTTGTTCTTCGACTTAAAGGCACATGAGCATCATTATGCATCACATTTATGGAATGACTGATGACCTTGAAACTGAGTAAAAGTGTTTTCAAATGATGTGCACGTGCATTAAGTCGGAGAAAAAAACTGCACTAAAAATGAGATCATGTGCTCTCAGTATTAAATGCTGTCTAAACGAACGCTTGATGGACCAAAACAGTCCAATGTCGGTAATATTGGGGTTCAAAAATTAATATTGCGGAATATGCGAGACCTTAAACACGCATGTCGTAAACAATGTCCTTGACAATATCACTTCAAAGATTAAACATAGTCTTTTGCTTCTACATGTGGATGACATATTGATTGGCGGTGTAAGCTGAAGTGGTCCCGGTACGATATTGATGTAAAATAGTTCTAAAAACAGGTGACCAAATGTTGGAACAAATGTTGGGTCAACACTGAAGCCAACACAGAACGCACAGCGGAATATGTAATGAACTTAATAAAGAGAGATGGTGAACACGAGATGTAAATCTGTGCAGCAAGTCAATAAACTTGCTGCGTGCCTCAAGGCAAAATTCCACTACAGCAATGGATGGCAAAATAACTATCCGAAGATAGTAAAAAACAGGCCTAGAAAAACTACGAATCTAAACGATCCTGAAAAACCTACGAAGTACTAAGACTTCTGAAAACTCAATACTAGGCTAAAAGACAACTCTCGTAATATATAAAACTCGCTCAAACTCGATATGTGTTTCGCTCATAGATTACGCTCAATATGTCGCTCAAAGCTACTCCATGAAAGCTCTCTCGAAAGTCGTACTTTGCAGCTCGAAAATAACTCTTATTTATAGACCTTGGCTCCCTCTTGAATTGGTATGAGATTCCTTGAATATCTCCTAATATCTTAGTCTTTGACTTGAGCTCCAATCTTCCTATTTTTAGTAAGCTTCTTCCTTATTTTGCTCCTAATTGCTCCACACGTTTTTCACACAGTTTGATCATTCCCAATCCTTATTTAAGTCCTGCAAAATATTAAAAATAACCAAGACACGGATTAAACAAGTTTTGGGCATGAAAGATAAAACTGAAGTTGGAGACATTCTCGGCCAACAGATGTTGACTACAATGTTTTCACCCAACATTGCCAATGTTGAAGGCTTAACATCAACAATCTCCCCCTTTTTATCTTTCTTTCCAAAATCAAAGCAGACGTTAGACATAGTGAAACTCCCCCTGAAGGCAAACTCTACTCAACCACAACACATTAAAAGATGGTTAGAGTAAACACAAACAGAATAGCGATTAAACTATTCAAAGTACTACGAAATAGTACATAGCCATAACAAGGTCTTAAGTTAAACATCTGCAAAATAAATATAGTTCATAAGCAGGCCGGAAAAACACAAAGTCACACAAGCAGAAATATCCAGATCAGCATGCACAAAAAACAATAAAGTCAAGCATGGAAAAAGAAAAGATCTTTAGGCAAATCTGCAAAATAAAAATATTCGGCAAGTAAGCAGGCAAACATGTAAGCAAATCAGATTAATCTGTCATGTAAAAATAAAAATCAGAGAAGTAAATTAGCATGCACATAAACACAAAAATCAATCATGCATGCAAAAATAGAAAGGATCAGAAATTCACTCTCAATGGAGTATGGAGTTTCCTTCTGATGCTTTCTCGGCTGCTTCTCCTTCTTGGTCAGTCCCCCTATTTGTTCGGCTCCTTATTCTGCTTCCCCTAAATTTCCTTATCTCCCCCTTTTTATCTGCACAACCTTCTCCCCCCTTTTTGGGAAGAAAGAAAAAATCAGAGAATTTCTCTATTAGCTAACTTGCAGATGTTGAGGCAAATGTGAGACAAACATCTGGACCCACAATCTGAGACTCAGAAACAGGTGAGTTCGCCATAAAGAAATCAATGATAAAATCAAGAAATGGAGATGCAAGACAAAATGAGTAACCCTTGATTATATCAAACACAGTCAAGAACAGAGAGTAATCTCAGCGTGAAGTTCGAATTATGAAATAGGAAATGCGCAAGTGATGAGAGTTCAAGTCGAACCTAAAAGTGAGAAATATCCAATGACACAAATAAAATGATCACTCAGTAAATAAATCAAGGAGTAAGTGAGATAAGTAAAGCTAACCGTTGGAATAAAGAGCATTTAGACAGTTTGAGGATGATGTCGAATTAGGTCAAACCTGTCTAAGTAAACATGGAGCTAAGAACAGTATATGGAGGAATCGTCACGTGAAAATATAGGAGCACATCAGATCATGATTCAACCAAAAAAACCAAGTCAAAAGTCATAATAGAATCGAGCGAGACTAACCGTTTACGCGACAATGAGTATCACTTGAGACAAGCGTAACGAGCTGTTCTTCGAGGAGTTCTAATGCAATTCTGAGAGATATTTATACTAGACACAAAAGACTAACAGATGCTGACCTAAAAGCTGCAAATAAACGAAAGCACAAAAATATAGCATGATCAAACTGACAATCACATATGTTGCCCCAACATAAGACTCAACATTCTACTTTGAAATTCCAGACTTTTCTGTTCAACACCCTAAACTCAAGTCCCTTTCATTTTCTACCCTACTTACCTCAGTTATAGACTTATTACCTACAGCCCTTATGCGTTCCTTATCATCAAGGTTAGGATTTTTGTCGCAAAGAGTACATCGTCACCGCGAATGTCGTGTACCTAGGGAAGCTTATTACCTGAACCTGTATCTTGAAAAAGGATCACAAGCAATTTTTTTTTTAAGGAAGAGGGACATTTCAGGGAACGGTCTAGGTGAATCAAATCATTTCACAGAATAACAGAGAGAACATTAAATCAAACATCAAAACAGTAACCATCAAGTTCGACATATGCTATTTTGATCCAAATGTTGGACCAACATCCAGACAGACTGATGCAAACCTATGGATTTTTTCAGGTCCGAAAACCTTTCAAAATCCAATGCTTTCGTGAAAATGTCAGCTAACTGATGTTTCGTGTCTATATGCTCAATGCGAACTAACTCTTTCTCTACCATATCTCTTAGAAAATGATGTCTTATATCTATATGCTTCGTGCGTGAATGCTGGATAGCGTTCTTAGATATGTTGATGGCACTAAGGTTATCACAATACATGAGAACATACTCGCACTCTAAACCATAGTCACACAACATGCTATTTAACCACATCAATTGCGTACAACAACTACCCACCGCAACATACTCAGACTCAGCTGTAGATAAAGATACACAATTTTGCTTCTTACTATACCATGCAACTAAATTGTTACCTAAGAAGAAACAGCCGCCACTTGTGCTCTTGCGATCATCCTCGTCACCTGCCCAATCGGCATCACTGTAGCCTACAAGACTCATATTAGTATCTTTAGAGAACCATAACCCTAGGCTACACAAACCACTCACATATCTTAATATATTCTCTTCAAAGCATTTAAATGAGAGATTTTTGGCTCAGCATGATATCAGCACAAAAACAAACATTGTACATAATATCAAGTCTACTTGCTGAAAGATATAAAAGATTTTTGAAGAAATCGAACGATTCAGTTTTTTCCCCAAGTAAGAATATCCATGCATATCTAGAATAGTCATCAACGAGCACATAAGCAAACCACCAATGCTATCTACTTCCATAGGACCCATCAAATCCATGTGAATAAGCTGAAAACAGAGCTGGGCAGCATGTTGATCAGCATTATGGCTAACATGCGCTTGCTTACCCTTCAAACATGACTCACATACAACCTTACCAAACTCCTTAAGATTCGGAATGCCTCTGATTGCATCGTGCTTGATAAGTTGCTCCAATGTTCTGTAGTTGACGTGGCCCAATTTGAAATGCCAAAGTATCACATCTTCCTCGGCCTTTGAGAGTTGGCACACGGCCTTCACATCACATTTGTCACCGACTAGATAACAGTTGTCGCTCGATCGTTTACCTGTCATCACTCGAACACAATTGCTGTTAAAAACTTCACAACATTCTTTATTAAACCTTACATCAAGATCGTCGTCGCATAGCTGATTTATGCTAATCAGGTTAGCCACAAGTCCGTCGACGTGTAGAACGTTGCTCAGCTTCGGGAAATCGGGCACGTTCAATCTGCCTCGTCCGAGAATCCGTCCTTCACCTCCTCCGAACGTCACAGATCCACTCTTTAAGGGCATGTATTCACTAAGATATTCTTGGGTACTCGTCATATGTCGGGAACACCCGATATCGAAGTACCAAGAACCTGTCACGTTAGCTCGCAAAGAGGTATAGACAACATTGCACTTATGCACGGACTTCTCTACCCAAACTTTATTAGATAATAAAACAGCATTAGGATTACCAGAATTTGAAGGTGAGCCAGCTGAACTTTCTCCAGACATACCTTTCAACACTGATTTCTCAATGTTGAGCGGAATGTTGGATGATATTCCAGCCGACATCGATTTCTTTGCTGAAATCTCCCCCTTCAATTCCAGCAATATGGCTTAATATGACCAGACTGCTTGCAATGATGACATTTAAATGACACATCCTTAAGTTTACTAGCAGCTTGCTTAGGAATAATCTTAACAATCACATTTTCACAAACATCATTCGAGGCATGAGATTTCTCCTTCATAAAAACTATCTTAGGTTGAACATTGGTCACGGGTTTAGGATCATCACATATGGGCTGAAAACTGAATCCTAGACCTTGTTTATCAAAAATACCGAGAGATAATACCTCATCAAGGTTCGATTTACCCTTGTTCAACTTCGTAAAAGTTTCATCGGCCTCGTCGACTCGCTTTTGTAGCTTGTCGATCTCCTTGTCCTTTCGTGTCAGTACGGCTTCCATCTTGTTCATTCCATCCACCAAGCTTTCGATCATCTTTTCATTTTTGACATTCTCCTCGGACAGCGCTTTCACTATGGCTTTGAGCTCCGAGTTTTTCGCCTTTTCATTCTCATATTGTGTGGACAGCAATAACACAGCTTCATTAGTCTGGACTTCTGCACAAAGGTCTGTTTCTAAACCTGCATCATCAGAATTTAAATACCCATCAAAACAGTTTGAGTCATCATAATCAAAAATAATTTGTTTCCCAGATATTGAGTCAAATGTTGGCTCAACATCCGTTACCGCCGTAAAGCCGATTTGATGATCTTCTTCTTCGTTGTCTGAGAAGGACTGTATGGTTACTGATGATTGCCTGGACTCCTTAGGACATTGTTCTTCATCTTCTCGTCGAAATGATCAACCCAAAGTGCTTTCCCTTGTTTGCGTAAAGTATTCGCGCATTCGTTGGCAAAGTGACCCCAGCCCGTGCACGCATGGCATCTCACTGAATCCCAGTCGATGTTCTTTTTCTTTCCATCAGCATTGCGTTTGAAGAACGGAGGCGCAGACGAAAGTAGTTCTAAAGGAACTTTCTGAATTTCTTCACGAGCATAGCTATATCCTCATCATTGTCAGGGTCAACTTCAGTTTGTACCTTGGATGACTGACTGACTAGAGCAATGCTTTTGCCGCGTGAAGCTCTCTTTTGGACTTCGAGGTTGGTCTCATAGTTCTTCAGAATGTTCGTCAATGTGTTGAACTCTAACGTGCCCAGATTGTGTGCTTCCTCGACAGCCGCTACCTTCACATTAAATTTTTCAGTGAGCGTACGTAAAGTTTTAGATACAAGTACCTTATTTGCGATCGGATCTCCGAGACTAGCACACTCGCTCGAGATCGACAGAATTGCCGAAGTACGTGGTAACATTCTCATCATCCTTCATTCTGAGGTTTTCGAACTGGTTGAGGAGAAGCCTTAGTCTGGTTTCCTTCACGCTCGCATCGCCTTCGCAGTACCTCTGAAGTAGATTCCACGCATTCTTCGCCGTAGTACTATTTTGAATGACCTTGAACGTGAAGATGTCTACCGAAGAGAAGATGGCATTAAGGGTTTTATCATTGAACTCGGCTGCGTTCTTCTCTTGGAGACTCCATTCATTGATCGGTTTCTCATAGACTTCACCATCTTCATCCTGGTTAGTCTTTGGAGTCGAATAACCATGGAGCACAGACTCCCACGCTCGCACATCTATGGATTTGATGCACTGCCGAGCACGAACCTTCCAATAAGCATAGTTGGAGCCGTCTAACACGGGGACTTTTCCTATGTAGTTTGAGCTTGTAACATCCACGGAAAAGGATAAAAAATGCTTAGTCACGTCAAGCGGAGGCTCTGATACCACTTTGAAGTTGTCCCGGTACGATATGGATATAAAATACTAAGTTCTAAAAACAGGTGACTAAATGTTGGAACGTTCGGTCAACACTGAAGCTAACACATAATGCACATCGGAATATGTAATGAACTTAGTAAAGAGAGATGGTGAACACGAGATGTAAATCTGTGCAGCAAGTCAATAAACTTGCTGTGTGCCTGATAGTTGCTGATAAACTACCATTTTATGCTATTTTATACCATGCAAACATGAGTTATTTATGGTTACTTCTTCAAATTCATGAGTATTTCACATTTGATAGGATATGGAAGCAAAATAAACCAAAGTTGGAAAAACTCAGACCATGTGCAATAAAATAATTAAACGACTGGTGGGACAAAGACAATGACAACAAATACACATGCGATTGAAAAGAAAAAAAAGGGGTTTTGAAGACTATTCATCAACAGACAAGCTGCTCACAATCAATTGAAGAAAAGGCACAAATGCGATTGACTGAAGGAAAAAAAGGAAAACAAATATATGTCCATATCTATCTTTCGGCTGTTTTGTCTATTATGGCTGCTCGATGTTGTCGCTGAAGAACGCACGCTAGGAGGAAAAATGGGACGATTTCAGGCTCGTTGTCTACGAGTTTGTCGCTGGAGAACACGCGTGGGAAATTTTCTACGTTCTTTAAAAAGGGGCAGAGCTGCTCCATTTGAGCTATCTCCCAATTATCCAAAGGTTCGATCAAGAAACCTACTGTCATCAGCGACTAAAACACCTCTCTGTTCATAGGCCACATACACACACATACACGGCAGAACAGAGAAGTGCAAAACTTGGGCAGAACCTTACCGATCGGAGCTGATTTCCTGAGCAACCACCGGCCAAATCGGGGCAGTTCACGGGACAGCAGACGTGCTGTAATTCTGTGACAGAAAAGGGCTCGAAGGAAGTTGTTCTTGTCAGATCGAGGCTGCAACAAACACATGAGCAGTGGCTGAAACCGAGGGCTGAGCATAAGGAAGAATCGAACTGAAATTGCAACACGAGAGAGAGAGAGAGCTCAGGTCGGCGTTGCTGTGAAGAGGTACTAAAGGGCTGAAATGAAAAGCACTGTAGCTTGGGCTGAATTTTCTTGATGGGCTTGAGCTGATTTTCTTTGGACGGTTGTAAGCGATTCTTTCTATCTACGTGTTTCGATTGTTATGTTTCGTAGCTAAGTTATTATAGTTGAAGAATTATCAAAACCTTGATTTATATTATTGTGAGATTATTGTGCTTATTCGTTAACGCGTGAGTATTCGTTTAAGCTTGAATTTATTTTAGTTGATGAATTTAGTTTGATTAAATAGTTGCAAATGTTTAATTAATCTAGGTGAGTCCATCGCTAATTAGAACAACAAATCCGTAAGTATTTGTTCGTTTTAATAAGTAGCAAACAATATTCAACTTCTCTACCTTAGGTAAGTGTAAGTTATATTGTAGTTTATGCGGTTTGATTTTAACGGACCAGCGTCGTTTCCTGCGCGAGCGTCGTCCGAGCGAGTCAGTCAATAATCGGGTCTCTTTCATTTTTAATGCTGTCGGAATCTTAAACCTTGCAGGGCGTCCCGGAGGTTATTTTTCGATTAGGGAAGTAGTTATAGAGCGTCTCTTAATTATCGAGAAACTAAGAAGAGATTGGTTGTTAGGCGTTCGTCGACAACTATAACCGATTATGCTTATGTGTACACGTTATTTAGAAATCTATGATCGATTTTATAAATCAAGGTGGAGAACGATTACTTCAACTATTATTTTATAGTCGTTAGTTTCTATTATTTCCTTCGTCTATTTTTAGTTTAATTTCGTTTCCATATCAGTCTATAAATATATTTTCGTTTATAACTGCTTTAGTTTTGATTTCGGTTTGAAAAACTAAAAACCCCCCTTTATTATTATTATTATTATTATTATTATTATTATTATTATTATTATTATCGATCGAATTTTGATATAGAAGTAAATCAACCATCTTCCCTGTGGAGACGATCCTTACTTTCGCTATACTCATTAGTAAGGTTATAAATTTTATTTTTGGCCGTTTACGACGCGACCAAATTTTGGCGCCGTTGCCGGGGAAGGTGGTGTAAATTGATTTGCTTTTACTTCTGATTCGATTTCTTTGTCTAGTATCGATCTTCTCGACAGGTATGCTATGTTTGATCTAGAAGAAGAGAAGACGGAAGCGGAAAATTGAAAGGCGAAACATTACTTTCGTTAAGAGACATGGAGAAAAACGAACAACTACCATTCCATGTTACGTTGAGAGCGCACTATAATTTTCAACAGCCTTGAAATTTTTCGGAACTATGTCTAGCTAAAAGACGTTAAAGAAAAGCGCTCTTGGGAGGCAACCCAAGTATTATTGATGCATATCTATTATTAAAAAAATAAAATAATAATAAAAATCAGTTTTTTTTTTCTTATACTTCGTTATCATAAGTTCGCTATGACGTGCCGTGTAGCTATGATTGTCTACAGGTTTTAAGCTGGTTTGGGCAGGGTCCGTTCATCGAAAGCTTACATGTCCACTTGTCGCGAGGAATCACATCCTAAGTGTGGGGAAACGGCTTTTGAGAAGCATGCATATCAGCTATTCAGGGAAGTTCGCTAAACTATTATTTTTCTTCTTCCATGAGTTACAATGATTATTACGTTGAGGACAACGTAACATTTAAGTGTGGGGGGGAGAAAACTTATCCAAAACAGATGCGAACGTTATTATTATATATGTGCATGATTTGTTCAATTACATGAAAAAAAGGGTAAAAATTTTCAAAATTATGTTTCTTATCATTGGAAGATTGATTTCATGTTAGATTAATGTGAGTAATTAGGATACACATGCGTAGTCGATGTTTTTCTTGCATGATGAACTTGGCGATACCCGAAGGATTCGTACGCATAACCCAAATTTTTGTGAGATTTTTGAGCCTACGAGCTTTTTGCTCATTTCTTTGGTTGTGTGAATGCTTAATTTATTTCTCTCTAGAACTTGCTTGCGTATTACGTTTTGAAATTGCTTAAAGTGAGATTGCGTGAAATATGGAAGGTATTAGGAAATAAGTCATAGCCAAAGTTTCCGACCACGACTGATCACCGTAGTTAGCCACTTTGAGCCTGAACCTTTTCTTTCTGACAACCCAAAAAAAAAAAAAAAAATGTTCCACTCAAATAAGCCTTCAGAAATAAATCCAACCGGAGCAATAGTAGAAGTGGAGGTTGAATGCGGGAGTTGAAAAGCGCAGCCGGATCTGTACCAAAGTTGAGCGTGAAAAGAAGTTAAGAACTTCTCCATTGATAATCTCTCACTCGCAAAGAGGCCGAGAGAAGAGGAGCTTAGCACCGTCGAAATCCTAAGAACCCTTCCTTCGATAATCTTTCAATTTCTCGAAAAAAAAAGTATATGTGATCCTAAAAATGAAAGAAGAAGGGCTTGGTGAAATAACGACGAAGTCAAAAGAAGAACCAAAAAAAAAAAAAAAAGCAGAATTTTCGGTGCGTTCGAGACGATGGCGTGATCCCGACACGACTACTGCTCATATCCTTTTTGATGCTTACTATTTGCCTACTTCACATACTTTAGCCCTGCTATACCTTGAAAATAAAACCTTCCGATTCACACTTTATCATTTAAAGTGGTAGATTTACGAATCGTTTGCAAGCTTATGGTAGAGATTGGATAAATGCATGAGCCGAGAGAATTCATTGACATTTTTACCTATACACCGAGTGATCTGAGTGAATTCCTGTGAGGTGCGAATCTTGATTGGCATTACTAAGGTAAGTCGTGTAGATAGTCGTTGATCTCGTATGTGTTTTCCGACGTTGCCTACATGATATCTATGCATTGTCATTCCTAAAGTGATAAGTTACATGATTTATATTTATATGCTTTTTAATATAATTTGCTTGAGGACAAGCAAAACTTTAGTGTGGGGGAATTTGATAGTTGCTGATAAACTACCATTTTATGCTATTTTATACCATGCAAACATGAGTTATTTATGGTTACTTCTTCAAATTCATGAGTATTTCACATTTGATAGGATATGGAAGCAAAATAAACCAAAGTTGGAAAAACTCAGACCATGTGCAATAAAATAATTAAACGACTGGTGGGACAAAGACAATGACAACAAATACACATGCGATTGAAAAGAAAAAAAAGGGGTTTTGAAGACTATTCATCAACAGACAAGCTGCTCACAATCAATTGAAGAAAAGGCACAAATGCGATTGACTGAAGGAAAAAAAGGAAAACAAATATATGTCCATATCTATCTTTCGGCTGTTTTGTCTATTATGGCTGCTCGATGTTGTCGCTGAAGAACGCACGCTAGGAGGAAAAATGGGACGATTTCAGGCTCGTTGTCTACGAGTTTGTCGCTGGAGAACACGCGTGGGAAATTTTCTACGTTCTTTAAAAAGGGGCAGAGCTGCTCCATTTGAGCTATCTCCCAATTATCCAAAGGTTCGATCAAGAAACCTACTGTCATCAGCGACTAAAACACCTCTCTGTTCATAGGCCACATACACACACATACACGGCAGAACAGAGAAGTGCAAAACTTGGGCAGAACCTTACCGATCGGAGCTGATTTCCTGAGCAACCACCGGCCAAATCGGGGCAGTTCACGGACAGCAGACGTGCTGTAATTCTGTGACAGAAAAGGGCTCGAAGGAAGTTGTTCTTGTCAGATCGAGGCTGCAACAAACACATGAGCAGTGGCTGAAACCGAGGGCTGAGCATAAGGAAGAATCGAACTGAAATTGCAACACGAGAGAGAGAGAGAGCTCAGGTCGGCGTTGCTGTGAAGAGGTACTAAAGGGCTGAAATGAAAAGCACTGTAGCTTGGGCTGAATTTTCTTGATGGGCTTGAGCTGATTTTCTTTGGACGGTTGTAAGCGATTCTTTCTATCTACGTGTTTCGATTGTTATGTTTCGTAGCTAAGTTATTATAGTTGAAGAATTATCAAAACCTTGATTTATATTATTGTGAGATTATTGTGCTTATTCGTTAACGCGTGAGTATTCGTTTAAGCTTGAATTTATTTTAGTTGATGAATTTAGTTTGATTAAATAGTTGCAAATGTTCAATTAATCTAGGTGAGTCCATCGCTAATTAGAACAACAAATCCGTAAGTATTTGTTCGTTTTAATAAGTAGCAAACAATATTCAACTTCTCTACCTTAGGTAAGTGTAAGTTATATTGTAGTTTATGCGGTTTGATTTTAACGGACCAGCGTCGTTTCCTGCGCGAGCGTCGTCCGAGCGAGTCAGTCAATAATCGGGTCTCTTTCATTTTTAATGCTGTCGGAATCTTAAACCTTGCAGGGCGTCCCGGAGGTTATTTTTCGATTAGGGAAGTAGTTATAGAGCGTCTCTTAATTATCGAGAAACTAAGAAGAGATTGGTTGTTAGGCGTTCGTCGACAACTATAACCGATTATGCTTATGTGTACACGTTATTTAGAAATCTATGATCGATTTTATAAATCAAGGTGGAGAACGATTACTTCAACTATTATTTTATAGTCGTTAGTTTCTATTATTTCCTTCGTCTATTTTTAGTTTAATTTCGTTTCCATATCAGTCTATAAATATATTTTCGTTTATAACTGCTTTAGTTTTGATTTCGGTTTGAAAAACTAAAAACCCCCTTTATTATTATTATTATTATTATTATTATTATTATTATTATTATTATCGATCGAATTTTGATATAGAAGTAAATCAACCATCTTCCCTGTGGAGACGATCCTTACTTTCGCTATACTCATTAGTAAGGTTATAAATTTTATTTTTGGCCGTTTACGACGCGACCAGTGCCTCAATGCGAAATTCCACTATAGCAATGGATGGAAAAATAACTATCCGAAGATAGTAAAAACAAGCCTAGAAAAACTACGAATCTAAACGATCCTGAAAAACCTACGAAGTACTAAGACTTTTGAAAACTCAATACTAGGCTAAAACTGTAATACCCGTAAAATTTAATACGGGACTTAGCAAATAATTAGTGGAGTAAATAATTAAAGTAGACATTTTAGACGAAGTAATAATAATCGAGATGGAAAATATAAGGTGTAACAGCTTCGCAATAATTTCAAGACTTAGCCAAAAGTCCAGGGCTAGATGAAAATAAGTAGCATTAGAATAATTAGGGCTTGGGCTGTATTTAGTATTAGTAATATATAAACAAGCCCATATACTCAAATTAATAAAGAATAGTATAAACTTAGATTGGGCCATAGTTGAATTATTTAAAGGGATATTATGATTACCCAAAGTTTCGATTAAAGGGGCATGATAATAGGTTGCTTAAGACATAAGGAAAAATAAGGATTATTATCATCATGTCATCACGAGTATACCAAGAAAAGAACTCATGTCTATCTAATTCTAATACTCCTCAAACGAAAAGCTGGAGTACTTAATACAAGAACTAACAGAGGAAGACGAAACTTGTGGGAACATCACATACAAACAACGAACTACCAACGTAAGGTATGCACAAAGCTTCTCAAGACTTTAGTAACTTGAAATATTAAAATAATTATGTGTTGCTTTCGTGAGTAGATAATGAACACAAGAAGTTTTCGAATGATACCATGATTACAAAACCCTAGTCTCTTAAAGTTCGATCTATATTCATGAGTATTTAAGTGATGGAATATAGACTTTGATGATTTGGGGAAAGGCTTCGTGTTTTAGGTGTTATGAATATAATCCAGAACCATGAAATATTAGCATTAAGTATTATTCTGTGAGTGAAAGTTGAAGCTTCAGCTTATAAGAATACTTGTAGAAATAATTTAATTTTTTTGTAGGTTGATACAAGTTTAGGGTCTGAATTGTTTTCAAACCGTATCATTTTCCGGATTAATAATGGTTTTCGAAGATTGTTGTGGTGATATAAGAATTTTGGTGTTTTCAGAAGCTGTATTGTTCTTAACAAACTTTGGAGATCTCCGAAAGATGAAATATTCATATAAGGGTTTGATGTTTATAATTTCTGGGTTTGAAGTAATATTTGAAGCCGAACTTAATAATATATGTAGTTTATTTTAGGGTTTTCGAAAGAATAAACGATTCCATTTCATATAAGTATCTAGCGATTTTGAATTAAATTGATCGGACGATTTAGTTAAGTCGGACTCTATTGAAATCAGGCGATTTCTGAATTCCCAAATATTTTAATATAATTTAATTCTTTGCACCATTCGGGCGATTCAGAGTACTTTAAAATCAAGCGTTGACTCGACTCTGATTATAAATTGAGCGAATCAGTTTAACGGATTGACCGTTGACTGCCGAGTCTAATATCTAAATATAATCATTTTATACCAATATAGTTGAGAGTTAGTACAGAAACTAATAAATATTAATTTTATTCAGAGGATCGACAATTAGCAACTCCACCCGATTTCCTATTTGACCATAGCGGGAGGACAGGTAGGTGAATTATTCATCTACAATGCGTAAACACATATCTGATCTTATGTGCTTCTATGTGATTAAATGATTTACGTGATTTACGTGTTTTACGTACGTCTAATGTGGAAGCATGTTTTCATGTATTATCACGTTTATATGCATGGCATATGCATACATATCACAGGGGTGAGATATTTACACCGTATTGAGACGGTTGATTTGAAATATTGTCGAGCGGGGTAGAATGAGATGTTTGTGATTTTCGTTGTTGACTCGTTGAGGAGTCGAGGTTGGTACTCATATGACACCTGACGGCAGACAGGCGTGATCGATCTGTCTACTCGGGCGTGAACGTCCCGAGATGCAAAACCGTCGTGATTATATTTTCAGCGGAGAGAGCGACCTGACAGGGCAGTTGCGTGATCGTCAAAACGCTGTCGGCGTAGGCTACCGCTTACGGAAGAGCGACCTAGCAGGGCAGTTGCGTGATCGTCAAAACGCTGCTTGTGTAAGCTTTCGTATGTTTTTATTATGGGCGCGCGAGGTGTCGAGTCTGACCTAGGGCCCTGTGTTGTGTGATTTGAGATAGGATTGTGGAAAAAGAAAGAGTGAACATTGCATGTGAGATATTGGGATCGGGAATGAGCATTCACGTGCATACATGCATATTTATTCACCTACTGGGCAAATCGCTCAGTGTTTACGTGTTGTAGGTACCGAGTCTGACGCCGACGCGCGTCAAGACTGAGGCGGCTGGTGGCGGTGCTCCACGGACTTTTGAGGGCGGGGCGGTACATGGATGAAGACATGTGGAGCGGCGTTAGGATTTTGACTTTTGGGGCTACGGCCTTTGTATGGACTTGACTCTGTAGATAATATTTTGTTGTAATATATTTTATTTTAGAAAAAAGTTTTTGTTAGACGGGCCTTCCGCGGCTTACGTTGCGAAAATCCGCCACTAACCTTAATTAGAAAACGAGGGTCGCCACAAAAAGACAACTCTCGTAATATATAAAACTCGCTCAAACTCGATATGTGTTTCGCTCAATATGTCGCTCACAGTTACTCCATGAAAGCTCTCTCGAAATTCGTACTTTGCAGCTCGAAAATAACTCTTATTTATAGACCTTGATTCCCTCTTGAATTGGTATGGGATTCCTTGAATATCTCCTAATATCTTAGTCTTTGACTTGAGCTCCAATCTTCCTATTTTTAGTAAGATTCTTCCTTATTTTGCTCCTAATTGCTCCACAATCACACGGTTTGATCAATTCCCAATCCTTATTTAAGTCCTGCAAAACACTAAAAATAACCAAGACATGGATTAAACAAGTTTTGGGCATGAAAGATAAAACTGAAGTTGGAGACATTCTCGGCCAGCAGATGTTGACTAGAATGTTCTCCCAACATTGCCAACGTTGAAGTCTCAACATCAACAAAAACAAATATGAAATCTATGTAATAACGTAGTCACTTAATCTCAATTTGAGAAAGATAAAGAATTTCTCACCACGTAACAGAAACAAAATTCATTAATCGAAGGTACCCGAGTCCCAAAGGGGAAGAAGTCTCAAAAGAGGGGAACAAACCGAAAAAGGAGAAGAAAGTCCCACGAAGGAAAAGATTAACTCCAACATGGGATACCCAAGCTCCCACAAGGAGGGAAGAAGAAAAAACACAAAATAAAACAAAAATGAAGAGGAAAATGAAGGAAAATGAGCTCCGCCACCCTCCATTAATGGAGGAAGGAGGAGAAGATAGCTTCGTCCTTACGTTCGTTGAGACTTCCAATTCTGGCGCACAATTTGCGAACGTTGTAGGATGTGATCTTGAAGGTTTCGATCTCGACGAAGGTAACATTGACGAGCATGAAGGGGGGGAGGATAAAGGAAAGAGCAACCTAAATCGTCTACAGTCGAAGATGAAATTTACCCACACGCTCATGTCGAACAAAAAGGGTTACATGAATTCTATTCCTCAGGAAACGTGTAAGGTTTGCCCAAAATTGACATAGGGTTTTTATTTTCAAGGGTATTTTGGTCATCTTGCGATTAAGAACACGGGTTGGATAACTTTTCTTGCCCAAGTTCGACGGATAAATTATCTCGAGTTTGGTGGTTTATAATAACGACCAGTTTTATTTTCGGCTTTACACACATGGACCTTTTAGTAAGTGAACAAGACTATAATGAATAAACAGACTTTATCTTGACATATCTAATAAAGTAAACAAGGCCTAAGAAAATAATCTAAGGCAGTCTTCTAGCACACATATGAAATTCTTTATCTTTGGAAGAACGAATGATCCCACTTCAAGTTGGTACGCCAATCAATCACACAAAAAGTATGCCATTTTTTTTTCGTGGTACGAAGTCATACCGAATTATCTTCACATGACGAGTTACTCGGCCGGATTTTAAGGACAAAATCGACATCATTGGGAGAAATGTAGCTCGAATCAAGTTTTCTCTTATAGATGCTCATAGAAACAAATAGCAACAGGCCATATGATTTCTTTGCCTAATATGAATATCGTTACTCCGAGCAAAGGGGCAGAGTCACTTGCCGATTATTGGTTCGTGATGGGTGCATCATGTCTCGGTGTGTTAGATACGGCTTCTCTATTTATCATTTATCTTTGGTTTTAGCCATGTTATGTGCCTCGCTCCAGTTGTATAAAGTAAGAGCGTTATAATAAATGACTCAACTTATATATATGTTGGCTCATGTAAAAAATAGAAAAGGTCTATGATTTCACTAAAAACTTCATGTCCATTTCATATAAGCAATAACGATATGGAGCAAGGGTATAAATTTGGGGTAGACTCAGATAACGTCAAGGAAAGCAAGCGTGTTTGGGACCCACAAAAAAATAAAAAGAAAAAGGAAGCAAGCATTATTGATTATAAGCGCAAGGAAGTCAAGAAAATCAAAGAAAAAGATGCGCAGGCCCCACGATGACTGTGTTTATTTTAGTTGTCCTTGTAGAGTATACATTTTAGATTGTGCTCGATTTCATTAGTTGTCCTTGTAATTAGGGGCTTTATTTGTATTAGTCCATAGATTAGGACTAGTTAGATATTTATACCAAGTTTGTTTGGTATAAATAGTTGTACAAACATTGAGCTTAATACAGAAAATTAGAGAATCAATCCGAAAGGCTGTCGAATTCATTTCTAGAGAGAGAAACTCAGAAAACATCATCTTACTAGAGGAATTCTCTCTTGTGTTCTTCATCGAATGTTTTCGGTCGATTACAATTTAAATCATTCTAATCGATTTCCTTAGAATTCATGCCTAGGATTGATTGAGTTGATAACAGAGGACCTAACAATTGGTATCAGAGCAGATTCGTTCTGTTTTGAATCGAAATTGTTAGAATTCGGATCGAATTTCATTTTCTAGAACTGTTCACGCGAAGAACAATTTTGGCGCGAAAAAGCTTTTCGATCTGAAAGTGCCTAATTCTGTGCTTATTTGATCTGATTTTGATGTTTAAGTGCTCGTATAAGTAGTATTAATCAATCAGGATTGGATCGGTAGCAATCAGAATCATGATTTGAGTCGAATTTTTGATTCTGTGAGATTATTGTTCGTGCGAAAACAGTATGAACGTGTTTTGATTTTCGTCAAATTGAACATTATTTGCTTCAAAACATGTTTAATCTTCTGTTCGTGAATACTCAGTAGCTGATTCCGAGCATATATCTGTAGTTTCATCGATTAATTTCCAATATTTGCTTGAATCTGTGTTAAAATCGTATTCTGCGTTTAAACTGTGAATTTTAATTTTTCTCGCTAAGTCTTCGATCGAAATTAATTTCTCGATCGAAAACCTCTGTGCGAGAAATTTTGCTCAATTAGAATATAGATTAGTTACTGAAGTCGCTGTTGTCAAGAACGTGTTTAGAAAAATTTACGAGCGATAAAATTTCGACGAGAATTGACTATTTTGACCCCCACGCAAAACTTTTTCTCTCGAAAACTTAGTCGTTCACACATATTGATTCTCGCCCGTAAATTTTTTCGGTCAACCATTTAGATTTGACTCAGCGAGAAACTCCTTAGGGTACTGTACCTCAACGACCAAAATCAATTAAAAGAAATTTTACGCTCGAAAATTCTGGTCAATCTTTCGAGTCTCTACATTGTGGATTCTGGTCAACAAAATTTTTCGACACTTAAAATTTTCGATCGCAAAACTTCACTCAATAATTTTACGATTGATCTCACTGTTTGCACAATTTCTTAGCGTAAAGTTACGTTCAAGTCGAAATATTTTCCGCTCGAAAATTTTTAAACAGTGCCTGACGCGCGAAAACAGTACCATCTTTTCAAATTGAAGAAATTATTTTCGATCAAACTTTAAAGATTGAATCGAAATTAATTCTCGATCATTTTTTTTTAATCAAACGCTACTAACAAATTTGCTACTTGTGAAGCTTACTACATCAAAGTTCATTCATCAAAACTAACGAAGATCGTACATCAACTCCACAAAAATTAAAAATAAAATTCAAGAAGAAGGATGGATGCTTACTCGCTAAGAAATGACAACCGTCGACCAATCTTGCAACGCGGCGAATACACAGTATGGCGAAGCCGTTTCCTAAACTTCATAGCTCTAAAAGATCAAGCCGAAAATATGCTAAAATCACTCGAAGAGGGACCCGCACAGTTCTGGGTTAACGTAGCCGGTGATGACACGGTTACTCCTCAAATTCCCGCTACTAGGCGACTAAAGGAACCTAGGGAATACACCATCGAGGAAAGGGCCCGTGCAAAGGCAGATCTAATGGCTATGAACACACTTATGCAGGGCATTCCCAACGACATCTATAGACAGATAGACAGCCTCCCAACGGCTAAAGGAATGTGGGATGAATTGCATAGGATGATGCAGAGGACGGAAGTTGGCATCAAGGCCAAAAAGGCAAATATTCTCACTACTTATGACTCCTTCAAAGCAAAGCCAGAGGAGAGTCTCTACGATGCATATCAAAGATACCTCACTCTTCTCAATGAGATGAGGAGGATAGAAATCTCGAAGACAAACATGGAAACAAATATCAGATTTCTATCCTCTCTGCCCTCGGACTGGAAAAAGATATCCACTCAACTTAGACAAAACAAAGATCTGGAGAAGTTGGATATCCATGCAGTATTTTATAATCTCGCCCAACACGAGGAAGATGTGTGCGAGACTCAGAGAGAGCAGAAGGGCAAGCAGGTTGACAACACTGTTGCTCTAGTCTCAAAGAAGCGTGGAACAAAGCCTCGCAAAGAGAAGATCGTGAAGCCTCCCTCATCATCCGAGTCAGAAGAAGATTCAGAATCAGATGCCGAGCCAAACATGAAATCACTGGGGAAGAAGTTGGCTTTAATCGGAAAGATGATGAGCAAGAAATACTTCAAGAAAAAGTCCTCATCCTCGGCCAACCGACTTCGGACCTCAAGCTCTAAGAACAAGGAACATGCACCAGAGAGCTCCGAAGTCAAGAACACTAAAGAGCCCAACAAGTGCTTCAACTGTGGCAAGCCTGGTCATTTTGCCCGAGAATGCACTCTTTCCAAGAAAAGAGATGCTAATTACTACTCCAAGAAGCTTCAACTTACGAAGCAGAAGGAAGCATGAGTAGCCCTCATGGCAGAGCAGGATCACTGGCTCGAAGACACATCTAGTTCTGGAGAAGAGAATCTTGCCCTCATGGCACGCCTTGATAAAGACATTGACGCCGAAACATCCAATCAGATGGACGAAGATGGCGCATCCACCTCATCACAAGAGGTAGACGCTTCTTCCACATTATTGACCATGTTATATTCATATCAAAAGCAATATGCTAACATGAAACATGAGCAGAAAAGTATTAAGGAAGTAGAGGATAAACTTTCTAGGTCTCAGGAAAGGATAAATAGTCTCGAATCAGAACTTAGGAGCTCTAGTGCCAAAATAGAAGAACTTACTAAGAGCCTACATTCTAGAGAGACTAGTCAACCTCAATTAGGACAGCATGGCGAAAAGATTAAGGAATTAGAAGATAGGTTTGCAAATAACTAAATAACTACAATTGCTTGGTTAGGAATCTCAACAAGAAAGCCACCTTGAATTGTAGGATAACCGAAGCTACCACTAAGATCACTAACTTAGAAGCTCAATTAGAACTATCAAATGCTAAGGTTAGTGAGCTTAGTAAAAAACTAGATGCCTGTCAAGCCGCCAAACTGACGGTAGAAAATAATTATGCTCTCCTATGTGAGGAACGCAAGAAACTATATGCTAAATTTAAGAAATTAGATGATATAGTTACGCGTAGGGGACAATCCGAACAGACGATATTTTTTAACAAGCCCAAGGATATAGAGTTTTATAATCCTATAGAAGGCATAGGTTTCACTAACCCACGAGTTCTACGGAAAAAGGAAATATATGATATTAAGCACATGGGTTTAGGAGTAACCTCTCTTAGAGAATTTACTGAATCGACGTACCAAAATAATTTTGATTCATCTATGAGAAAAGCCTCACATGGGCCTGAGATCCCCTTTGACTACACTGCGCTAAATGAAGGAGACAGAAATATGAAACCGTCATTAACACCTGTCTCTGACCTATTTCAACTTCCTGACCCTCAAACAGTCCTCGAGGAAGCCAAAGACGTTCATTATAAAAATTCTCTCTACATACCTCCTATAATAAAACAGATAGAAGAATCTCAAGCTAAATTAGACAAAGAAAGAGAGAATTTCGAAGCTGAAAAGAAAAAGTTCTTAAAAGAGATGAAAAATCTCAAAGCTTCCTCATCCTCCCAAACTACCTCTCACGCTATACTACAAAGAGTGAAAATCGAAAAATCACCGAAAGATCAAAAGTGTATTAATAATTCTGCTAAAAGTGCTAAGACTAAAGTTACTTTACCTACGTCTACAGGGAGCGTAGGGCAAGCACTAGAATCGAAGGCGAGAGTGTCTAGTCTTAAGAAGGAGCAAGTAGATTTGAGTATGCTTAAAAATGTTACTCCTTCTGTACGAATAAATGACACTCGTAGAAATAAAAGATCCATTTCTTCGCTTAGAATAATTGCTTCTACGTGTACTCTTCAGCCCATCACCTTTAGGAGCACCAACTACGAAATAGGCTCTACCTCACAAGCTAAAAATAGTCATTCTGAAACAAATGCCACTAGGAAGACCCGAAGGAAACAAGATCCAGCCATAAAGAAAGCTTATGGCGCCGTACATGCTTGTACTCACCTAAGGTATCCCGTAAAGATTGAGTCCCCCAAGCACCTTAGGAGATTATCAAAAGAAAAGATCTTTCCCTCAGTCAAGCCTAACAAAGCATTTGTACGTGCTGAAATTAACCTTTCCTGCAAGATTCAACCCAAATGGGTTCCTAAATCTCCGCCTAGGACGACAAAAGCCAAAAAGGCCAAGTTACATAAAGAGGCAATACCCAAAACCACTTCTACGAAAGTGATATTAGAACTCCCTCAAGTAATAATTTAGGAATCATATCTGAACCTAAAATTAAATCTGCTAATCTGAGAGGACCCATGCTTAAATGGGTACCTAAAGCTCTCTAACTTGTTTTTGCAGATCCATCATGTGTGGTATCTCGACTCTGGTTGCTCCACACACATGACTGGAAAACAAGAGCTGCTGAGCAACTACAAAGACCGACCAAACGACAAAGTCATATTCGGAAACAATGACTCAGCTGCCATTCTTCGATGTGGGGACATTATTTTGGACAATCTGACAATAAAAGATGTCTCTTATGTTGAAGGCCTCCGCCATAACTTGTTCAGCATAGGCCAGTTCTGTGATAAGGGATTTCAAGTGGTCTTTTACGCTGACCGGTGCAGAATTTTGGACAGTCAGGACACAGAACTCCTCTATTGACTTCGGAAATCCAACCTTTACACGATCAACCTGACGTCCGTGCGGCCCTCGACAGCTATATGCCTCATCTCTCAGATTGATTTACAGAGGAACAACTTATGGCATCAACGACTGTCTCATCTGAATATGAAAGCTCTCCAACGCCTTTCTACGAAAAAGTTGGTTCACGGTCTTCCAGCTATACTACTACAAAAGGAGCATCAATGTTCGGAATGTCAATTAGGAAAGATGAAGCGAGCGTCTCATCATGTCAAGATAATTGCATCTACTTCTCGACCATTGGAACTAATCCGCATGGACCTCTGTGGGCCAATGCAAACACAGAGTATCAATGGACGCAAGTACGTGCTAGTGATCGTCGATGATTTCTCTCGCTACACTTGGACAATGTTCCTCCGAACCAAAGATGAGACAGAGGACTTGATTATCAACTTTGTGAACACTACTCAAAATCTGCTGCATCAGACTATTCCAGTTACTCGAACAGAACAACGACACTGAGTTCAAGAATAAACATCTCAGTGAGTTTTATCAGAAGCTTGGAATTAGTCAACAATTCTCAGCCGCAAAAACGCCTCAACAAAATGGGGTCGTTGAAAGGAAAAACAGAACCCTAGTGGAAGCCGCTCGTACAATGCTGATCCATTCCGGACTTCCACACTTTCTTTGGGCTGAAGCAGTTAATACCGCCTGTTTTACCCAAAACATGACGGTGGTTCACAAACGGTTCAACAAGACTCCGTACGAGATTGTGAATAACAGAGTGCCCAACATCTCATTCCTTAAAGTCTTCGGGTGCAAGTGCTTTGTGGCGAACGACAGAGAGCACCGTGCTAAGTTCGACCCTAAAGCATTCGAGGCAACTTTCGTCGGGTATTCTACAAAAAGCGTACAGAGTATACATCAAGTCCAACCGAATAATTAAGGAAAGCTATAATGTCACTTCCCACGAAGTGGCAGATATGGCTTCTGAACGCATCAGTTCAGGACCCGTGCTAAACCCGGTGGCTTCTGGAGACAACATCTCAGAACCCGTACTCATTGCTGTGTTGGCACAAAACCAACAGGAGATGGCAACAAATCAGAAATCAACGCCAGACGAAGCTCTGAGACTTGTGTTAGAAGACTTGGATTCCCTCTTTGAGCCATTACATCCGCCAATTAACGTCAACCATACACCCGACAAGGCTGATGTACCAAGTTCTTCAACAGTCCCTACCTCACCCGATTCAGATTTGCCGCAGAATAATGAAGAACCTATCATGAGTGTTGAGGAAGAATCATCAGAGTCGCTCCCTCCAAATGCTGATTTGGAACTTCCTCACGCAAATGAACAATCGGAGATCATTGGAAATCTAGATCCACAAATGGGTGATGCATCTTCTTCAGCCTTGCCACATGAGCGCAAGTGGACTAAAGCCCACCCGGTTGATCAGATAATTGGCGATCCTTCGAGTGGAGTAAGTACACGATATCAACACAGTCTTTTCAGCTGCTTCTTAAGCCAAAACGAGCCTATTAAGGTAGCAGACGCACTTCAAAACCCGGATTGGATAATTGCAATGCAAGAGGAAATCAACCAATTCGAACGTCTTCAAGTATGGAAATTAGTACCCCGCCCGCGGAACAAAATGGGTATTCTAGAACAAAAAGAATGAAGATGGCGAAGTGATTAGGAACAAGGCACGATTAGTTGCAAAGGGATACAACCAACAGGAAGGTATTGACTACGATGAAACATATGCTCCTGTTGCCCGGATTGAAGCCATTCGTCTCTTACTGGCTTATGCGGCTCACAAGGACTTCAAGGTCTATCAAATAGACGTTAAAACCGCCTTCCTCAACGGCGTACTTAAAGAAGAAGTCTATGTCACTCAGCCAGACGGCTTCGTTGATCAAGAACATCCCGATCACGTCTATCGATTGGATAAAGCTCTTTACGGACTAAAACAAGCCCCACGTGCTTGGTATGATGTCTTGAGTGACTTCCTCATAAAATCTGGATTTATTCGAGGAACAATCGATACGACGCTCTTCATCAAATGGCAAGACAAGGATCTGATGGTCGTTCTAGTCTACGTCGACGACATCATTTTCGGTTCAACAAATCCACGGCTTTGCAAGAAGTTTGGAGATCTCATGAAGAGTAAGTTCGAAATGAGCCACATGGGAGATGCAATTCTTCCTAGGACTTCAAGTCAGGCAGCTCGAAGATGGTATACTTATCAGTCAAACAAAATACATTGAGGACATCCTGAAAAGGTTTCATCAAGATCAGAGCAAGCCTCTCAGCACTCCCATGTCAACAAGCTGCAAGTTGGATGCCGATCCCACAGGAAAATCGGTCGACATCACACTCTATCGCAGTATAGTTGGATCTCTTCTCTACCTCACTTCTAGTCGGCCGGATATCGTGTTTGCCACTTGTCTCTGTGCCCGATTTCAAGCCGATCCCAAAGAATCCCACATGCTCGCGGTGAAGCGTATACTTCGCTACCTTAAGGGCAGAACTGCCCTAGGACTGTGGTATCCTGAAGGTACGAACTTCTAACTTATCGGCTATACTGACGCTGATTATGCAGGTTGTCGAATGGACAGGAAAAGCACCTCCGGTGGCGCTCAATTTCTAGGCGAAAAGCTAGTCTGCTGGTCATCCAAAAAGCAAAATTGCGTCTCAATTTCGACGGCTGAGGCTGAATACGTCACAGCTGCCAGCTGTTGCTCTCAGATGCTATGGATGCTTCGCGATTATGGGTACAATTTAAATAATATACCCATATATAGTGATAGTCAAAGTGCCATTGCGATTACGTGCAATCCCGTTCAATTCACGCACGAAACACATAGACATTAGATATCACTTTATTAAAGATCACGTAGAAAAAGGCACAATTGAAATGTACTTTGCGAACATGGAATATCAACTAGCCGACATTTTCACCAAGGCATCGGATGAAAAACGATTCCAATTCCTTGTCGGTAAATTAGGCATGTTGAATCTCCCGTGATGTGTGCATTACCTGATCTTTTGTGCTATTAGATGCTCTATTCTATGTGTTTTCTATGCTTACATGTTTTATCTTGCGTGACTATAAAAAAAATAATAATAAATAAAATACTATACATATACCTATAATATAGGGGAATGACGAAATCTTTAGGATGCTCGATCTACGTCACAATTAGATTTTCCTGGCATGGGACTGATTTCTTACTTAATTTTGTCAGTCTAAGTCGCATTCTTGTGTCCAAAGCTCAGATAGTTTGCTCCACTAGACACAAAGCCACTTTACATATGTGAGGATTCTGGCCTGTTAATTTTCCTTTCTATTGATTTATTCTTGAGCGAGTCACACTTCAATTGCTTGTCTTAACTAGTGATTCTTGGCTTCATACTCGTCTTTTGTTAGATCCTTAGGAAAATGATTAGAGCACTTAGGAAATTCCTCACTTGGCCTTAAATACAGAAAATCTCAATCCTTTAATACAACCTTTAGTCATCCATTTTTTGAGCCTTCTCAAATATTCTTTTCTTCACTTGGAAATCCTTTGAGCCTTCAACCGACACCTAAGTCTTCGATGGGATATTCAATCGAGAAAAGGAGGGGGAGAAAAAGAGACGACAAAGAAAAAGATGACAAAAGAAGGTGGAAAACGCACACGAGGAATGCTCAACGCACAAAAAGCAGTCCAAAAGAACCTATCCCTCGACTATCACAATCTCATATCATTAGAAGGGGATATGGATCTTGCTGCGAACTTCTCCATCGATAATCTCGTACACTCGTCAGAACGGCTGGAAAGAGGAGCACCACGAAGTGAACTTCTCCAACGATAATCTGGTCTTATATCGAGACAACGAGAAGAGAAGCGCGGCCTTGGATTTGAATTCCATAACTGCGAACTTCTTCAAATTGATAATCTCTGAAACTTCACTAGGGATTAAGAGAAAAAGAGCGCAGTATCGGCCCGAGAACGAACAAGAAGAACTTCGCCTCAGATAATCTCTCAACCTCGTAGAGAAGCGGAGCTTCAGCTTGAGCAAGTGCGGACTGAATCAAAGGAAAATCATTGAAGGATAAAGAATGATAAACAATATAGAGAAAAACGGCAAAAGGAGGAGAACGACGAAGAAAAGGAAGAAGAACTTTAGTCCACAACTCCAAAAACTATCCTTCCCTTCTTAGTCAAGACCAAATTAAAACCTTTCACAGTCTCTATGATTCCATATCGACGATCTCTCGCAAAGGTGAAACGATAAAAAATGCCTCGATCACAGGTAAATTGACTTAAGATTACTTGTGTTGACTTGAGTGATATATATATAATCATCCCAAGGCAAAAATAATTGAGTGCTAGAGTGAACCCAGTGAGAGTTGTCGAAATGGATCATTCAATGAACTTAGTACTCTTTAGTTTGACGACATGACTTGACAGTATGTGATTTTTTCAAGTGTCTTGTGAAATTTAGGCGTGACAATGATCGTAGCAAAATAATCTGACCCCATACTAATAATTCTATTAATATATACAATTAAAAAAATATAATAATAATAATAATAAAAATTAAAACAAATAAAATATATATATATATATAAATCGCACATTTTGAATGCATGTTTAACTTGCATTGGTACGGAATTGATTAAAATGCGACTTTACTTGTTTATGCTCATATCCTCCCGCAACATTTTGAATACATGATTTGAGGACCATGTATCTAGGTGAAATTGCCTAAATTACGTATAATAATGATTGTTACTTGTATTGATTTGCTTGATTACGTGATAAATCGATACATGTGCACTATTTGAGGGCGAGCATTTACAATGATTCCATGTTTTGAGCTCCAAATATTTTTGAAGTTCTTTTCTTTAAGTGTTGCAGAAATTTTCATTCTAGAATTGTTTTGGTCAATGCTTAAATAAGGAGGACCTCACAAAATTTCACGATCGTGAGCTCAAGACATTGATAAAACAATACAGGGGGAGCCTTAGTAGATCAATTACTTCTTGATTAACTCTAATATTCTCGACATTTTGCTCTAAGTAATGCAGATTGTCGAAGATCAATTTTGGAGCCGGATGTCACTTCTTCGAAAATACAGGGAGTTAATTGCATTTTCGTTTATAATTAGAAGGAATAATTCTGTGGTTTATTCTTAAAATTTAGGATCAATCTGAAATATTAAGGTAAACTTACTATTGAGAAATACGGGCGAATTTGCAATTTTCAATCGCAGTTTCTCGAGCGCAAATTAATTTGGGACCAAATTGTAATTTTCGCCTTCATATTGTCGGCGAAAATTAAACAGGAACCAAAAAGAATTTCGATCGGAATTGTCGAGTGAAAATTCAACAGTAGCCAAATCAAAATCCTCGATCGTAAGTTTCTCGATCATAAACAGTAACGGGCTTAATTCTCTAAGTATCGTAAACGTCTAATCAGTCCAAATTAAATGAAATCATTAGTTTGCAGTCGAAAATCCCTAAATACACGCAAAACCCTCGATCGCAAAATTCAGCAGTCAAATTTTCTCGCGAAAAACTTTTTCTCTCAAAAAGACGAAAGTAAAATCCTCAAAATCCGTCGATTTTTCAACTAATTTTCGTCTTTTGAAGGTAGATTTGACTTCCTTTAGGGTTTTTCGTGCATTTAAACTAGATTTGCGTCTGTATTCTGGAATATTTCGCATGATTCTTTGATTATTTCTCGACTGTTCATACTCTGAGAACTCGAAATCCTCGTTAGCAGTATATTAGACCTTATTCTAAGTATAATCTGGGTTAAAAACTGCATAATAGGCTAGTTTCAATGTTTCTTGATCATTTTGAGTGAATATAACTTTGATTTTCTGCGTTATTAGTGTTCGATTAAAAGTTAGGACTGAACTGGAGTTTAAAGGTTTAAATGCATCGAAGAACTTTCTCGCTCGCAAACAGTGAAAATTGAAATTCGATTTGATTAAGTCACTGTTTGAATCGTAAAAGATCTTCGATCGCAAATAGTTTCAAGTTAGTCACTACGATAAATAACACTGATTGAAAAATATTTACTATCGAGAAACACAATTTTGATTTTATGCGAGCGAAATATTACTGAGAGGTATAGATAAAATAGATGAAATGTCTTTAAAACTTTCGAGCGCAAAACTTACATTCGAAAATTTCGATCTCAATTTTGTTCTGGGTCAAAAATTTTAGCGGCGATAAAATTAATTTTTCGACGATAAAATTCTCTCGATCGTAAAATTTCACAGCGAAAAACCTTTTGAGAATCGAAATACTTTCTCGCTCGTTAATTTTCATAGCGAAAAATTTTATTCACGCGTGGAAAAATTTCTCGATCGTAAATTTACTTGGAAATCTAATTTCTCGATCGTAAATTTACACGGAAATTTTTCTCGATCGAAAACTTTATCGGCTACAGTTTCGCATCTTGAGTTCAAACACTTAGAAATTTTCTAAGTCCTTACTTTCCACTGTAGCTTTCAATAGCGAATAAAATTTTCGATCGCTAAAATAAACGGATATCTTGATTTAAAATCAGCAGTTGGGATATTAAATTGAAATTTCAATTTTACGTGCGAAAAATTTCACGGAGTGAACAGTGGCTCTAAACACTTAGAAAATTTTCGACAGAATTTTCATATGCCTCTTATTCATAGGTCGAAATATCATTTTTTTACTCTCGTATACTTATGTGCCAATCCATACATTCTTCAAATTAATCTCGACTCAAATTTTTGAACTAATGATTTACATTTCTTATGTGAATTTCAGATGGATCACTACCCCACATATAATCACATCTACGAGAAGTCCTTATATCTCAACGTCCACGACACGAACTTCCAATTAGACCTGACCACCTTTCGGTGTCCAGACGACATTATCGTGTCCATCCTGTAAGGCCACCACTATGGCATGCACTAACAGTGACGGCATCAGTGCCACTGGTCTACCTCCAGCAGTTTTGGGGATGATCAAGAGCATAATCTTGGACGGGGCATACCACTTTACCACGGTTGTAGGGATGAGGCACATCTGCATGGGCAAGAACGAGTTCAGAGTTCTCCTCGACCTCCCTCACAGCCAAAACTACGACCCCCTCCCATCAGATGCAGAACTGGTGAATGAGTTCCTCCAGATGGGGTACCGTCCGCCGCTCACCAAGCTAGCTCAGATGCAGAGCAACGAGATTCCCCATTCATGGAAGACACTATTCGGGATTCTCAACAAGTGTCTATCCCCAAAGCACGCCGGCTTCGACAAAGGCAACGACCACGTCCTCCGGATATTTTACGGAGTTGTGTTCTTGCGGAATTACGATTTCGCTCAACTGATCTGGAACGACCTCGCAGAGCAGATCAGACAAAAAGAGAACAAAAGGTCGAAGAACGTGTCGTATGCGAGATGGTTCTCCGTTATGATACGCCAACAAATGGAGATGTACGTGCAGAATGTTCCTCGCTTGCCTCCGGGAGGAAACTATCAGCCACCCAGGCTCAAGTTCTTCCACAACCCGAAACTAACGGAATTGGACCATCCATCAATGGCCATACCGTTCGAGTTGCTACGTCTCGCCGACCCCACGGGAGACATTTATAGAGCATACTTCCGGGAGAATCATTTGACGGAACAGATGATTAGAGGGCCGCCGACAGACTTCGCTGTTAGCCCTCAACAACAACAGCCTAGTCCTGAAGACACGATGATTGATGAAGTGGCTCAGAAACTAGAGCTGGAGCCTCCAACTCACGAGGAGCCAATGCCTGACTTAGATGCCACGCTGATCGATGCTGTGGCTGCAGAGTTGGAACAAGTGGCTCCAGCAGAAACGCTTCAAGTGGAAGTGCCCATACATGTTGGCGTGCTTGAAGAGCCTATCGAGGAGGTTCCTCTACATGAAGCACAGCCCGAGGCAGAAATGGGGCAAAGCTGTCTTCCACAAGTGACGGAACAGGCTCGTGAGAACATTGAACGAGAACCTTCTCCTCACACAGCCACCTCATCAGACACGAAGTCCGATGAGGAGATCAGATTGATAGGGCGAACTCCCAGACGACTTAGCATACAACTCGAGTCCCTTTTCCCCACCGTCACTGAACCATCAGACACAGCGCAAACCATCACTACAAGTGTTGCGGACCCTTCATCGCTCAATCTTGAGCCGCAACACAGCCTACCGGTGTCTGGTTCGCAGGCCCAACTCGAGCCTGCCGAAACACCCATAGAGGAGAATCTTCAAGATTCGACTCAAGGATTGGGTGGAAGTCTCATACAGTCACAACCTCAAGTAACTGTGAGCCAACCTGAGGAGCCGGTGTTAGCTCAACGGTTGATAACAGGCGACATCAGTCGTCCTGGACCATCCACAACGGAGGCGTCCGCTCCGTATGTGACAGAAGATCGACTTCAGGCCGCTCTCGCTAATGCGCTAAAGGATTTTGAAGACAAATTCATGAAGAGCGTGCGAAATGCCATCGAGACGTCCCGCCAAGAACGTGGGAAAGCACCAGTCTCGGAGCCGTCTTCGTCACAACCCATCCTCACACCGACTCAACCCATAATATCCACACCAACACCCATCCTCACCCACAACCTAATAAATCCTGCCACAGTACCCATCAGCGAACTCCACTCAATTCTGGTCGCTAGGATGTTGGAATTGACCGCACGAACGTCGGAAGAAGAAGATCTTTTCCACCGTCTTGTGAATCGTCCTGACCCATCAGAAACGTGCCGCGGCCAAGGCTCCCACTCCAAACGCCGACATGACGACCCAGACGATCAGGGTCGTTTTGAGGGGGAGAAGAGGCTAAGAATAATCACAAGGGGTCAGAGACAGAACCCTGGCGCGACTCAGACAAGTCAAGGAGTCGCTGGAACCTCACAACCCACTACCCAAACAACCACCACCACCCGCCACACCACTCTAACCCAAATCGACCCACCAACCTTTTATATAAGGACGCCTCCGCCCACACCACCGACCTTCACGAGCCCTTTGCTTCCGGAAGAAGAAGCAAGCGGTGCCATGCTCGTCGCCCTAGCGCAGACTCAGGCGACTCCCTCAATTGCTCCAGACCAACCGGGACCATACGGACATGGCGTCAACCCACACGAGGTCCTAGACAAATATATATTCGAAGGACAGTGGATGACCCATTCCATGCCCGAGGAGCATCAAAGACAACGGCTTCAGGACATTCGACACTTCTTACAACAAGCCTCGGTAGACCTCGTACTCATAGAAGACGAAGAACTTCAGGAAGGTGTAGACCATGAACAAGATCCCACAGGCTTTCAGAGCTGATCACGCAACGAGCGGTTTCCCCCACAAGACAAATGCCAGGGACCGTTGAAACGACCCTCACTTTCTAACAAATATTTAGGCGGATTTTCGCAACGTAAATCGCGAAAGACCCGTATAAAAACTTTTTCTAAAAAAAATATACTAAAATAAACATCATCTACGTAGTCGTATATTTACACAGTAGTAGCCCTAAAATATCAAAATATTAAAAATCATAACATCACTCCACAGGTCGCATCCATGTACCGCCCTGCCTCAAAAGTCCGTAGAGTCACCGCCATCAGCCCTCCTAGTCGCGACGCGTATCAACATCGGACTCGTATGTACCTACAACACGTAAACTGAGCTCCTTGCCCAGTAGATGAAACATGCATGTATGCAACGTACGCTCAACCCCCATTCCCAAACAACTCGCAAATGCAATGCACGCTCGACTCTCATCACGACCTATCGCCTCTCACAACGCCCCGTGACTCGATACTAAACACGCTCGGGTATCCACTCAGGTCTCGTTAGAGTGGTACTCACCCAGCGCTCGGGCGGCCAACTCAGGTCACGTTAGAGTTAGCTCTCACCCAACGCTCGGGCGGCCAACTCAGGTCTCATCTCACCCACTTGTTTCTCATCTCTACCCTAGGTCAGACTATGCACCTTATAACTGAATCTACGGCACCATCCGTAGAGTCCGAGCGGCACCAACCACTCATCTCGACGGCACCAACCGTCATCAGCGGCACCAACCACTGATCATACCGGCACCAACTGGTCACATAAAGCTAGGCGGCACCAACCACCTATCTCGACGGCACCAACCGTCATCAGTAGCACCAACCACTGATTATACCGGCACCAACCGGTCACATAAAGCCGGGCGGCACCAACCACCCGCTCGACGGCACCAACCGTCAAGTGCACTAGTACCAACCTCAACTCGACCCCGAGTCGACAACCGAAACCGGTCACATCTACCCACTCGCGCCTCGCGCCGACACCGTAATGTGTCACCATGCCAACACGGTCCACCTCTCTCACTCTGAAGTGTCGTGCACATGCCATGCGGTGCAAATAACAAATATATAACATGCCAGAATATTTAGTACATGTAAACCACGTAAATCACTAAATCACATAAGCACATAAGTATCACATAATGTTTACGTGCCGTAGGTGAGTTTCACCTACCTGTCCTCCTGATAAAATTAGTCAAGAAATCTGGGAAATTCTCTACGCTTCGAACCTCTGAGCATGAAAATATTATCACATAAGTATACATACTAAGTCTCGTAAATCTAGAATTTCTCAAACCCTAAATTTTGAAAACCCTAGAAATAGTGAAAACCCTAAAATGCCGAAAATCCTTAAATCTCGAGAAATAACTAAGTAACAAAATACTTTCGAGATTCACACGTGTTTAGCATTATAATTTATTTCAAAGTCTAAAACCTATAGAAGCCGAAAACATAATATCATCACTTCCCAAAGAATTCCAAAAATCTAGAATACCTACAAGTTCTTTCCTACCGAAAACTACTCTGCCTAAAAACTAATCATACACTCAATAACCCAAAATTATATTACACTTATCACCTTTAAATGTATCATACTAGGTCTACTATCGAAATTATACCTTCATGAATACCAACTTAGCAAAACTGTTAAGATCTGGAATCTTAATTCTAACATTTAAGATCACAAGACTTCACACAAACATTTTGCTATATTGATATCACACAAATGACAATCACTCAAGGCACGAAACTTCACATAATTTTTACCTTGAACATGTATAAAATCATACTAATTATCTTAAGCACTCAATAGTCACATAAAACACCTTTCCAAAATAACAGACCTAGTTGACGTATAAACACAAGCACTTTGAAACCTTCACATAAATAATTCTATTCATACAAGGCACTAAACTATATTATCACCACAAAAACATTGATTTACATGTTCTAGATGAATATTTTCACCTACCTCACGTCTGAAAATCCAATTTGTTAAGATCTCTTAAGCTTGCCGAACTTTGTTCATTGATGAAATCTTCTCCTTTGCACTTGCTATGGCTTTCGTACTCCTTCCACTAGGTATATATATATATATATATATATATATATATATATTTTCTACTTATTTTTGTATTTCAGCTCACAGTTCTTTTCATTTCTTAAGCTACCCTTTAAAGTGTATCATTTGTTAGATATATATGAGGTCTTCGACTTTTGATATTGATTAAACATTAAACTAACGTGTTTTACCTTAGCTTTTAGTAATATATATATATATAATAATTGATCAAACAGACAAAGAGTAGAATGATGAATGTTTCGTGGGAAGCTTCTACAATTATCTTATTATTTTATTGTTTTCAATAACAATCCTTATCTCTTGGATATTATTAATTAGTAATATACATGCTAATGGAATATATAATAAAACTTATGTGATTGAACAAGTAACTAAGTGACGAATCTTAGCCCATGGACTAAGTAAAGTTTGTCCCTTTTCTTGTGTTTTCTTTTTGATGATTTTTACGTAATGAACATATATGATATATATCAATGTCTTGGGTCATATGAGAAAGATAAGCAAGTGAGTAGGTAACAATCTTTTTCCATTTGGCTTTTCTTTAATGTATATTTTCAATAATAACTCTCATCTCAAGTTGGGTAAAATGATCTAGCACCTAAGTTTGTTTTTTTCTTTTTTTTAATCATATACTTATTTTTGCCAAGCAAGTAGGTACAAAATACATTCACCTCAATGTGGCTTTCCAAATCATCATTTCATTGGGCTATTAAAACTTTCGACCCTTTCACTTATTGAGCCCTTTTCTTTTATAAATTCATTACTCCAAGTTGGGCCTTCCCTAACTTATTTGGGCTCTCTTTTATTTAGGCCTCCCTACATATTTTAGTCTCTATATTCTTTCTTGGGCTTCTTAAGTTTTGGCCCATGTTATTTTATTCAAATCCCGGACTTAATTATTATTTTCGACTTAATCCCGAAAATCGGTTTTTGTTCTAAAATTAACTTCATTATTTTCAGACCTTACAAAATAATTATTCACTAATCCCATATTAATTTTCACGGGTGTTACAACCGTTCGGATCGACACGCCGTGGAAGAACATCCGAATAGAAATCCCTTTCCTTGAAGAAGTTCGCGAAAACATTTGGAGGTCACCGGACAGAGTTAAGAAGCCGAACGTGTTCGAGCTGATAGGGATCTCTCACTGGGAACAGCAGAAGCGAATGACGTATCTCTGGATGCTGACCCATCTTGGACCGGATGTGAGATTGGGGATGACTAAAAAGCCAAGCCAAGAGTCATTACAAGAGTCTCTTTCCAATCTGTCAACTACTCAGCGTCTACTGTGCTAAAGGAGGACTTCCAACACCGTACTATGTCATCGAGCGAGTAGATAGAACTCGAGAAGATCTAAGTGAGAGTGAACAACCTCTACAAGCTGTACGTGGAGAAGTACAAAGGTATAATGAGAGTGATGATCGTGGGAAACATTCTGAACATAATAGTAAGGCCCATCCACAAAAAACTGTAGGAAGACCAACCACCACTCAAAAGACCGTCGATTCAAATGCAAAAGGTGTCGAATTCCTAATCATTCGCAAACATATTGTTGGCATCAGAAGAACAACTCCACAGAAGCTAATTTTACCAAGAAGGAAGAAGGTGAAAAATTACTCTACATGAACGTCAATTCCGACCACGAGCCCAGGAATGTATGGTACCTGGACAGTGGTTGTAATAATCATAACAAGCAACTAGGACTTTTCAAAACAGTCAAGAAGAAATAAAGTTGCATAAATTATATGGGTCTATAATATGTCCTTGGCAATCCAACACATTTAATTTGAGTCCAATCCGCCCGGCTCTATACGGGCCAAAATTATACGTGTCCATTTGCAATTGGCCTTCAAACACAAAAATTTTCAAAAAAGTATCCTTCTTTACTTTTTTTGGGCAATAGGATCCACTTTCTTAGCCACTAACACATCGAAATTCTCTAATCTGAAATTCTCTCCGGCAGCGATAAAAAAAAAAAATCGTTTTCTCCCCCATCACCGATTAATGGAGGTGGGGATTTTTCCTTTACTTTATTTCCTTTTTGAGTTTTTCTTTCTCTTTTTAAGCTATGTTGGGTCTTGGTCTTCCAATTTGGGAACTTTTGTTCTCCTCTTGTAGGAGCTTCTTCTCCCCACGTGGGAGCTTCATTCCCTTTATGGAATTTTCGTCCTGAAGAAGATGGATTTTGAAGTGGAAGATGGAAAAAAATGAAGAGTATTACATATTTTGGGTTTACTAGCCGTAGTTGGAGTTTTAGACTCGATTTGTAATAGGCTTTTAGTTTCTTATTCGAGCTTTATTTCTTGTTTTCTTTCAGGTTTATTTGTCATTTATCTTCTTGTCCTAGGTTTATCTATTCTCTCTTGGTAGAGATCTTGTCCTTACTGAATGTTCGACTGTATTCAGAGGCTTATTGGGCTATTTAGCTCTGGATGTTTGTTAATATATTTAACTATAATTCGGAAAACAAAACCATCGACCTTAATAAATTTTTTAAAATATAAAAGAAAAGGACAAAAGAAGAAAAGTAAAATATAGGAAAAGAATAAAGAAAAAAACTAGAAACTGCATTAACGCCATAACAACAACCCATGTCAACCCAAACATACGTCTTTTTCAAATTTGGAAGAAGTAATACGAAAACACCTATATTCACATTACTGAACTAGTCGATCCAATATCGGTTGAAACAAACCAAGAATTAAGCACATTAAAGCTCACTTAACACAATAATCACTTTTTTATTTTCTAATTTTACACTTTAAAGTCATGATTTTCCAGTCAATTAGCTGCGAATGGAGTTGGTTTCGATGTATATGTTGTATGACAGTGGTTCCAGTAAAATTCGAGTTCAATCGATGAATTTTAAATTAAACTGGGCACCTGTAGCGACCCTCCTTTTTAATCGCTAGTTAGCGATAACTCACGTCGGGTTTAGCAGCGAAAGCCGCAGAGAACCCATTTTACAAAAAACATTTGTTCATACAAAATGTTAATACAAATGGGCCGTAGGCCCAAATTATCCTATCGCTCGCCCACAGATCCTCATCCATGTACAGCTCCGCCCTCAAAAGCCCATGGAAGCTTCGATCGTCGATTACCTACAACACGCAAGCACTGAGCTATTGCCTAGTATGTAAAATAATGCATGCACGTGTGACTCACTCACGTTAACTGACCCCCAATTCTCACCAATGCAATGCCACTCACTATCACTCATCACAACTGGGATACACTCACCACCTCACAACGGGCCCTGGGCTCCATACTGTGCACCATCACGCGAACTCACTATCACGATCACGAACACAACCACAACACGATCACAACACTATGGCAGTGGCCTACGCTGAGCAGCCTCCCTGAGCTGTATCAGGTCACACTCTCAGGTCGCCTCCAGGTCGCCTCCTCCCGCATGCGACAGCGTGGCCTACACCAGATAGCCTACTTGGGGATATCCCAAGTCGCTCATTTCTAGATGCCCACACTCACATGCCTCCTCTACGAGTCGACAGCCAATATCGGCTACATGCTCAGTAGGTACAATACAGTACCACCATTCCACCACGGTACACTCCGTGAAATGACATGTAATGTACATGCATGCATATAACGTACAACACATGGTAACATGCTGCTAGGTGAGACGTACGTATACATGTAAATCATATGATCACATAGTAGCACATAAATCATGTAAATCACTTTAAAACGCATACTAGTCACATCATGCCTCGAATTCCACTTTCGCCGAGTTCTTAAGCCTTGAATCGCCCGATTCATTTCAACTTTACCTTTCCAAACATTCGCCCGATTGAGCTTCAACATCGTCCGATTGTCCACCCTCTAAGTCGCCCGATTGTTATGTTTGAAATCACATTCGCCTAGAGTTCACTTAAAGTGCAAATCGTCCGATTCTCTATCCCTTAAATCGCCCGATTTCTCCTAGTAGATAAATATTCTATACATTTCGGCGATTCTAGTTTATAATCGATCGAAACTATTTAAAATATTTATTTCAAGACCTGACTTAATTCCAATCGGCCAAAAGTACAAGTAAACTAAGCTCGGCGAATCTTAGCAATCGATCGAAACCTATCATGACTCAGCCGAATGGAGTAATAAGTATTTAACTTGACACGACGATTTCTAGCATCGATAAAACTTATGACTTTTATTCAGTCGCCCGATTCCTTAATTCAGCGAATGTTATCATCGACCGAAACTTATATAACATACGTGCATCGAATCGTCCGATCATGATACCTTCAAAAACCCTAAGGAACAATGACTAATCTAAAACCACGAAAATTCATACATTTTCATGTTCATCTTCGAAAACTATTCCTAACCCAGAAAATCTTACACCTTAAAACGTCGAACTATTAAGAACATTCACATGCCTAGAAATTATTAAATCTCACCACCTAAATTCTTATTATCTTAAAATGAAACTTAGGGTTTTCTATCATCGTTCTAATACCGAAAACCACTCAAAATTTATCAGCTTACACTTAACATGAAAAACTCGAAAACCTTAAATTCAACCTTAGCATATAGGGTCACGAAATCATCATATAAGTCATTTTCGACCTATACAAAGTTCACATACACTACATAACCATTGAAAACACGTTACCCTAATAATCATAGTATATTTACGTGTGATGGACGAAATATTTATCTACCTTACCTCCTAGGTTTTCGGGTTTGCTAGGGATCCAAGCTTGCCGAAGCCTTCTGTAGCGTATTTTCTTTTATTCGAATATCGAATTATCGGAAAAATAGTTCCAATGAAATTTGATGATATTTAATGAACTCTATCTCTACTTGTTCCTCTGATTCTTCAACGAAAGGGTTTCAGAAAATTCTTGATCTTGACTTTCTTGATTGGGCTTTTCTTAAAGTTTCTTCGCGGGCAGTTGGACTTGATCGCGGATCTTTGTAGATGCTTCTTCGCGGGCCTTTGGGCTTGATCGCGAACTTTAGCGTCTTAGCGAAAACGTATGAAGAATGGGCGTTTCTGCGTGGGCTTTTGGGCTTGATCACGAGGGTGACAGTTGGACTTGCTATTTGTCGAAAATCGTTTTCTCGAACGTCTCTTCGTGGGCCTTTTCGGCTTGGTCACGAAGCTAACACTTGGACTTGGTATTTTCGAAAGGACGGGACTTGGGCTCTGATCCGTGCACTTCCATGAGACTCGCACGGGTCTTGAGTGTTGAACCACATGCTTCCGAGAAACTCGCACGGGGCGTTCCTCGTTGCAACCGTGCGATTATGAGAAACTCGTACCGATCTTGAGTGTTGAACCGCACGCTTCCGAGAAACTCGCACGGGCTTTCCTCGTTGCAACCGTACGATTATGAGAAACTCATACGGGTCTTGAGTGTTGAACCGCGCGCTTCCGAGAAACTCGCACGGGCTTTCCTCGTTGCAGCCGTGCAATTATGAGAAACTCACACAGGTCTTGAGCGTTGAACCGTGCGCTTCCGAGAAACTCGCACGGGCTTTCCTCATTGCAACCGTGCTATTATGAGAAACTCGCACGGGTCTTGATGAACGCCTTCGAATTTTAACTTGAACACGAAGAACTTCATTGAGAAAATTTCCGAATGCTATCAAAGACTTAATTCTAATTCTCTCGAAGTTTCGTTTTCTCTTTGCTCCCTGATTTGTGATTTCTGAATTCTGAAGCCCCATATTTATAGGCGTAGAGAATTCTCAATATTGGAAAATATAATCTTTTTGGGATGATTTTGTCCATATTTAGGTTGATTTTATCCATGTATGGTTTGATCTTGATTTGATTTATTCCATATTTGGCCTGATTCTTTCAATATTTTCCGATTTCATGACATTTGATTTGATTTCTTTACTTATTTAGCAAATCTCTACAAGGCTTTCCTTATGTTGATTTTTGTATTAAAGGAATATATTATCAACACTTATGGTAATAGTTTATTAATTAAATTAACTATTTGTTAAATTGAGATTGTTTTATATATCTCAATAAAAAGTAATTCAATAAGTGACTTTATTTTATTTCTTGGAATTATTTTATTGAAACCCAATAATATAAATAGACAATTAATTTTTAATTGTCTACACCTTCCTTTGTCTTTGATGAAGTTTTTTTTTTCCCTCTGTATTCTTGTCATCTCCTTTTCTTTCTTATGCTTCAAAGCTTTTCTTTTTTATGCATTAAAGGATATATATGGGAAAGCTTGGAATTCTGGAGATGACATGACTAGCAAGTGACGAGTTTTTACCTCTTAGGTTAAGTAAACTCCTCATTAATATTAGTTATTTCCTTGGCTATTTATCCTTATAAATAGATTCATCTTTATTACTCCAGAGGTTAGTTCTTATGGTAGTAACCTTATTTTAAGTTATTTTCCAACTAACTATTCTTATTCGAACTAAATTTGAATCTATTTTCCGTAATCCTTAACTCAATCTTGTTGCGAAACGTCTAACTTAACATTAATATTTGTTAATTACATCAAAATCTCGTATTTAAATTTCTATTAAGTTGGGCCGGGTTATTTAGGTTAGATATTATTTGGGCCATATTTTTATTCAAGCCCAAAATTATTTTAGCTTCATCCGAATTTTCTTTAATAAATATTTATTAGGACGCTAATTATCTAAATATTCTATCGTAATCCCGCTTTAAATTTTTGCGTGTATTACAGCACCTGCGCAGGGGACCCGCACATGTGAAACTACCATGTTGACAATGGGGAGGGTCCACAGCCGGACCGCCAAAATCCGCCCCTAATGGGACGAGATTTTGTCAATATTCGGGTAACGGGGCGGGTACGGATCCCAAAGGATTCTACATAAATATATGTAGAAATATATAAATATATATTATATAAATATATCTTAAACATATTTCATTGTTTATATATTAGAAATTAATTTATAGCTTATATATAATTATATAAAGATATATGAATCTTAAAAGAATAATAATGCAACTGGGTCGCGGTTCAGACCCGCCACACCCGGCTTATCCGGGGTTGGGGTTTTTCTTGAGGCGGGGCTGGCGGGTTTCGCGTCCGTAAAATATAAACCTACTTCAGACCCGTCTCGTTGCCATCCCTATGTGCAAGGTCCCCTGAATATGCACACAAGCATGGATGTATAGAGAATGGCGGGGTCGCATATGCAGGGATTTGTCGGAAGTAAATTTTCATATGGCGCACGCCCCGTTGTTATTCGGAAATAAATCTACATGGTCCCATGACTCATTGTTCGTATTCACTATAAGATCTAGAGGCAATGAAGCCCAGCTCCACAAATCATTGTTCTTCTTCACATGCATGGGATTCATTTCTGAAAAAGTTATAAAATGCAGCCATGGTGTTGTGACAAAACTGTAGATAGCGATGAAAGGATTGAGATCTGGAGAATGGTTCTATGCTTGTGGTTATTGGCCTGTAAGTGTAAATCTAATGTATTGTTACATATAGTGGTTTACTTTTACCCCATGGACAAATTCAGGAGCCACGCATTCATTTGCATCTACTAACTACGTGGCGAGACTCGGGGTTATGCCTAACCTAGTTAGCTACGAATACAATGTTACCATACCCCATGGGACCTCTACGAGAACCAACCAAATCTTACGAGATAGCCCCGTAATAGTGAACGATAGGACCTTAGCCATTGACCTGATAGTCATTCCATTTAACGATTATGAAGTAATCCTTGGAATGGACTGGCTATCGAAGTACGGAGCAGTCATTGACTGCAACCGTAAGCAAGTGACCTTTAACCTAGGAGACACCGAACCATTCGCATTCACGGGAAGTAGCAAGCGTAGTAAGATTCCCAAGATAGCATTGAAGGCGCATCGTTGCTCAAGACAGGATGTGAAGCTTACCTGATATTCGCAATATCATCCGAAGAACGTTCATCCCCGAAATTAGAAGAAGTTCCAATAGTACGAGATTTTCCCGATGTGTTTCCTGAAGACTTACCCGGACTTCCGCCAGATCGTGAGATTCAGTTCACGATTGACCTAGTGCCAGGAGCTGCACCGATTTCTAAGGCACCGTACCGACTTGCTCCCGCTGAATTGAAGGAATTGAGGGAGCAACTGGATGAACTATTGCAAAAAGGGTTCATTCAGCCGAGCTTCTCACCATGGGGAGCACCAGTTTTGTTTGTTAAGAAGAAAGATGGATCGATGCGACTCTGCATCGATTATAGGGAGCTGAACAAGATTACGATCAAGAACAAATACCCCCTCCCCCGAATTGATGACTTATTTGACCAGTTACAAGGCGCAACCGTCTTTTCGAAGATAGACTTAAGGTCAGGATATCATCAATTTAAAATTCGAGAAGAGGATATTCCGAAGACTGCTTTTAGTACCCGCTATGGACACTACGAATTCCTAGTCATGCCTTTTGGGCTGACTAATGCGCCAGCGGCTTTCATGGACTTAATGAACCGAGTGTTCAAGTCTTTCCTCGATAAATGTGTCATCGTATTCATCGACGACATCCTGATCTATTCAAAGACTAGGGAGGGGCATGAACAACACTTAAAGGTCGTACTAGGAATATTACGAGAAAAGCAGCTGTATGCGAAATTCAAGAAATGCGAGTTCTGGCTCAATCAAGTCGCATTTATCGGACACGTTATTTCAGGAGCTGGAATTTCTGTTGATCCCATCAAGATTGAGGCTATTAACAACTGGCCTCAACCGACGAACGTGACAGAAATACGGAGTTTTCTTGGACTAGCCGGATATTATCGGAAGTTCATCAAGGATTTCTCCAAAATCGCATCAACCCTGACGAAGCTAACGAAGAAGAATACTTCATTTTAATGGGATGACGCTTGCGAGCAAAGCTTTCAAGAACTTAAGAAACGACTCACTACGGCTCCAGTGCTAACTATCCCTACAGGCACTGGAGGGTTTTCTGTTTATAGTGATGCGTCTAAGAATGGCCTAGGGTGTGTTCTAATGCAGAACGGAAATGTCGTAGCATATGCCTCGCGAAAGATTGTGAGAAGAACTACCCGACTCACGATCTAGAGCTTGCCGCTGTAGTCTTTGCTCTCAAGATCTGGAGGCATTACCTATACGGGGAGCGATGCGAAATTTTCACGGACGACAAGAATCTCAAATACTTCTTCACTCAGAAGGAGTTAAATATGAGACAACAACTATGGCTCGAGTTAGTCAAAGATTATGACTGCGTGATTAGCTACCATCCGGCGAAAGCAAATGTAGTGGCTGATGCACTAAGCCGCAAAACGGTAAACACGGAGTTACAAAGGCTTGAAGTAGAGGTGATACAAATGGGCGAAATCGAAACAAGACTAGCAACGTTAATGCTTCGACCTACGTCGATGGAGCAGATTACGAAGGCCCAGGAGAATGACGAATTATATTTGAAAATCAAAGAAGCGCCAGTAGAACAAAGATCTTCAGACTTTACAATACATGACGATGGGAGCCTATACTACAGAAGACGTCTATATGTTCCTAACGATGCTGAACTCTGAAAGACGGTCATAATGAAAGCCCATACTACCGTATATTCTATCCACCCAGGAGCAACGAAGATGTACAGAGATCTACGAACCAATTATTGGTGGCCAGGGATGAAACGAGAAATCGCAACCTTCGTAAGTCAGTGCCTGACGTGTCAGCAAATTAAGTCAGAGCGTCAACGACCGGCAGGGATTTCGGCAGGGACTTTACAATCCCTGCCAATACCTGAATGGAAGTGGGATCACATAACGATGGACTTCGTTGTTGGCTTGCCTAAGACCGTGAAAGGACACGACACTATATGGGTCATCATTGATCGACTGACCAAGTCCGCTCACTTTCTGCCTATCAATTCAACATTCTCAATGGAACGATACGCGGAACTGTATGTTCAGGAAATAGTACGACTTCATGGAGTTCCAATTTTGATCATTTCCGATCGAGACTCAAGATTTCTATACAAGTTCTGGATGAGTTTGCAGAAGGCCATGGGAACCAAGCTATCCTTCAGTACTGCCTACCATCCTCAGACAGATGGACAGTCTGAACGAACTATCCAGACGTTGGAAGACATGCTAAGAGCCTGCGTGCTCGACTTTAAAGGAAATTGGAGCCGATATCTTCCGTTAATTGAATTCTCATACAACAACAGCTTCCACGCAACAATCGGAATGGCTCCATACGAAGCGTTATACGGACGCAAATGCAGATCTCTAATTCATTGGGATGAAGTTGGAGAACGAGCGATACTAGGCCCTGATCTAGTGCAAGAAATGACTGAAGCAATATCAAAAGTACGGGAACGGATGAAAACGGCTCAAAGTAGACAGAAAAGCTATGCAGACCAAAAGCGTAGACCACTGGAGTTCCAAATAGATGACTTTGTATTTTTTAAGGTGTCTCCAATGAAAGGTGTGAAACGATTTGGGAAGAAAGGCAAGCTGAGCCCACGTTACATAGGACCATTTCGTATCCTTAGAAAAGTTGGCGAAGTCGCATATCAGTTGGAATTACCGAATTCGCTAGCTCAAGTACATGATGTCTTTCATATATCGACATTACGAAAATACGTCGCAGATCCAAGCCATGTGTTGAGCACCGAAAATCTTCATCAACAGCTCAAGCCAAATTTAAGTTACGAGGAAAAGCCAGTGGAGATTCTAATGTATGACGTGAAACGATTGCGGAATAAAGAAATTCCCTTAGTAAAGGTATTATGGCAGAATCAGTCCATGGAAGAAGCTACGTGGGAACGGGAAGATGACATGAGGAACCACTACCCTGAGCTATTTCCCCCTACCTGATTTTGGGGGCGAAATCCCTTTTAAGGGGGGAGGATGTAATACCCGAGTCCCGTAAGTTTGGCCAATAAATATGCATACATATTATGTGACTTTCGTGACTGCATGAAACATATTTTAAATATTATATGCCTATGTGATTACATATTAGGTGTTATTAGGATTACTAACCAAGTAGAAGAATTAATTGAATTTAGTTTAGTTATTGATTTTAGGGTTTCTAGTACATGACATGATAACCTAGAAGATTTTAAACTTAGGGCTTTGTAAGGTCCAAACCCTTAGTCATAAGGTAAAAGATTATAATTAAAATAGGTACACTAACTTGGGTATGGAGAGGTTTTTGAAAACTAAGAAAGAGCAATGTCGAAACAATGAATCTCGAAATCCTTAAATCTCGAAATCTTTTGAGGCTCGAGATTTATAATTCCGAGAGAAGGTTGAGTTCGAACTTAAGTAATATGAATGTCGAAGTTATAGGAGGTCGAAATGAGAGTATTGCTAAATAGGAAAATCTCGGTATACTAGAAGTTCGAAACTTGGAGTATAGGGTTTTCTATGTATATCGAAAACTTAACACAATAGTTGAGATATGATAAATATTAATATAACCACTCATGTCATTTGTACATTAGGTTACGCTAGGCATAGGATAAGAAGACAACAAAGCAACATATATTATAAAGGATAAATATTAGAAGGAGTTGCTTAGGCAAGAGGAAATCTCGTCACTTTACATCTTATCAAATATATCTTAGGGGAAGAACGTTTTTATTGAAACCCTTAATAATATAATACTACTGAAACAAGAAAACTCTTGCAAAAGCCATTCAAGACCGATTAATATAAAAGAATCAAAGGAGGAAGCTTAAAATAGAATTCAAACTTCGATTCAGGAAGGTATGATTTCGATTATGATCTCTAAATTAGTTCTAAGCTTTTACTACCCAGTATTTTACATAACATGATGGTAAGAAGGAATTAGGATTTGAACTATTGATTTTAGGGTTTTGATCGAAAATTTAATATCCTTAGGGTGTACTACTTCTGGAATTAGGATAGTTCTTAGAGGATCATGATGTTACATGAATTTGGATGATTTCTGTAGGGTATTTCAGTGGTAATATGATTCCCCAGGTTATGAACTTCGAAGTCGGGATACTTTTGTAGGAATGATCTCGAGCTCAAGGATGTCGAAATCATGTAGTGCGTAATCGAGCTCGAGATTCATCTTAAGAATATGTCGAAATCCATGTTAAATCCATGCTGAAATGCATGTCGAAATTGTGTTGCTAAATCTCGAGATCAAGCTCGAGATTCGTTTTGAAAATCGTTTCGAAATCTATATTAGCCTTAATTTCGAAATCCCACAACATGTATATCGAGATTTTAACACAATGCAGCTCGAGATCCTATCTTATAATTCATATCGAGATCTTTAGTGTAATGTCTCACAGCACAGAGATCTTTGTGCACTATTTAAAATGTCGAACTTTGTATATACATCTCGAAATCTTACCATGTCGAAATCTAGGTGTATTGATTTATAATGTTAACATATATATCGAGATTTAGGTCAAAGCTAATATCGAGATCCACTTCAAAATTTGTTTCGAAACTTATAGAAGTCGAAACTAGGGTTTTCCAAATTAAGCCAATTTCGTGAAATTATAACTAGACTAACAAACCCTAATTTTATATGCTTCTATATTTAGGGTTCGAAGGTTAGCAAATTACTGTACGATAAGCTAAGGACACCAGGTAAGTGGAAGTCTCAACTACAACACATAAATATATGCGCATGAAATTATGTGTTATGTGTTTTTGTGATTTTATGTGACTTCATGTGAATCAATTATGCATGCTACGCGTGCATAATATACGATCGCCTGAGAGCGATAAAGATTCGCCGATATGGGCGTCTGATGTCGACTCATAGTTGAGTCACGGCTCTTCTATGCTACCATGGTGACGTCGTATGGCGCTACCTTTAAGACATGACATGTACAAGGCAAGACATGATTTTAGGGCTAATGCCCTCATGGCGGGTCGTGAAACCTGGAGGGTGCGAGCTGAGGGAGTGAGCGACACCGAGGGTACCTCTGGTGTTGACTTCCTCAGATTAGGCTACCAGTGTGAAGCGTCCGCGTGGCGTATGAAACCACCTTGGGACAGAAAAGGCGCCCTAGGGTTAGCCTCCCTTGAGTGGGTATTGCCACTTATATATTTATTTATCCCTTGTGGATTCGAGCTCCATGATGGTGCATAGCAAGATAGCCGAGGGCCCTACATGACAAGACAAGACAAGGAAAAATATGAGGTCTAGGAAGTATTGGCGCAGATGCCTTTGCGAATTTAGGACACGTGCATGGCATGCATGACTTTCACTTACTGAGCTTTATAAGCTCATTCCATGTATTTTCGTGTTGTAGGTTCACGGGATCACGGTACGTGATCTTTACGATTGCGAGGCCAAATTTTGAAGCTTCCGGAGGACTTTTGAGGTGGCGGTGTGTACATGGATGCGACCTGAGTGGCGGACCAATAGATTATTTTGAACACGCATGCGCACTCATCTATGTATTTATGTCCTAGGAATATTTTGTAATGTACAGAAGAATTTCCTTTATATAAAAGGAAAAATTTTGTACGTATTTTCGTATATAGATTTTGTTTATATCGCATGCAGTCATACAAATTAGCAGTAAGAATGGGCGGTAGAAGTGTCAGGAACCGAACTAACTATCATTTTATGCATTGTCATAAATTCATGCATTTGCATACTTAAATCATGATATGTATATAGATGATAATGATATTGACTAAGGGAGTTTAATTGCTCGTATAAGAATAAATAATTGAAATATATTTATTACTAGGAAGCTTTTGATATATAAACCTAAGTAAAGAAAGGTTTCCGATGGATGATAAATATATGTATTATATAGGGTTGAATAAAGAGGAGCAAAGTTTTCGACAAGGGTGTATCAGGAATTAAGTTTTCATGATATATATATATATATATATATAATAATTACTTAAGAGAGGTGAAAGTTTTCGATGGCCATGTAAAAGTTGGAAAATTTTCGATAGTTAAATCATAAACATGTATATATATCAATAACCCTAAGACCTAGAATAACACGTGGAGGTCTTCCATACTATTATAGGTATGACTAATAGATAATCTTGCTTGACTTTAAGGTAAAACACGTCACTACCTATAAAACCCTTATATATGTATATATATATATATGAATTTATGATCTAAAAGAAGTATTTGAGAGAGATACATATACATATATGTATATATCTAGTATAGAGTAACGTGGAAAACTAAATAAGATTTCGATAGGCCTAAATAATCAAAGTTTTCGACACATGAAATTAAGTAAAGCTAAGTTCTCGATAAAGGAGATAACTATCAAAGTATACTTAGTATAAGAGGTAAATAACGAGTCAACTACTTATCTTTCATAATATATATATATATATATATATATATACTATATATATTTATATAGGCAACCTAACATTTAGTAAGAACCGAGCTTGAAAATAAAAGGGAGAACAGAGGAGCGTGACTTTGAACTAATACGAGAAAACTAAGCAAACTTCCGAAGGTAAAAGAATTTAAATGATTTCATAGTTTATATGCATATATGTGTTCATAGACATTTAATAAATTTGATAAAAGACATGTGGATGATTAAGGGAATGACCTGTCGACATTAGAGAACAGGAGTTGGAATACTTTGTGATAGACATCAAATGGAATACTTTGTGATAGATATATGATTTTTATGATGTTAACGACTATCAAGAATTTTCAGAATATTATAGGAGCTAAAGAATCGAGTTTTGGACTTAAATAGGTGTTCAAGTTTACATTTTAATTATGGTTAGTCATGTCGAAGTATTTGTACGCACGGAAAGTTTCACAACCATTGTCTTATATTGATTTTGATTTTTTTTAGAGGTTTGAGCGTGGTCGAGGTTCTTAAGATTCTTAGTATGTTTTTGAGAATTATGACATGGGATCTAAAGTTTTAGGGTCTTCAAGTCAAGTGTTTTTGGAAGTTTTTGGTAAATGAACATTTGCGATGATTAGGTACTTGTTAGGGTTTTGAGTATTGATATAATTTTTGAAGAGCTTAACAATGCAAAGTTTTCGATATGTTTTGATTTAAGAAGTTTTTCGTAATAATACGAGTCTTCAACATTCATAAGATAAAATTTTCGACATGTGTTGCTTAGGGAAGTTTTCAGCATTTATACTTAACGAAGTTCTCGATATGAACTACTATAATGAAGTTCTCGGCAAGGGCATAAAGGTTTAAGGTCATAAAGATTTCGGTATTGTTAATTTAATAAAGTTCTCGATATTCTTAATCGAAATTTTCAGAAGTTCTCGATAAGGGTAACAAAGTTTCGTGTGAACTTAACTAAATTATTAATTAATTCAAGGAAAACACACGTGGACTTCATTTAGAGTATTAATAGGTATGACTAGGTCATTTAAGTATACATACATGTATCTATATGTGTGGGTAAAAAGAAATTCCTCTAGAACAATTAAAACAACGGACATTTAAAAAAGAGAAAGAAAAGGATGAAAGATATTAAGTGGAAAAGTTAATGGATTAAGTTTTCGATAAAGACTTAAAGGGGATGAATATTTATAGCATCTTACGGGTTAAGAGTGTCAAATTTAATATGATTTTTTTTTTTATGAAACTAAAGTTTCGATACAAATATATATTAGGTTTTTGGGAATTGTTTCTGATATGATGAAATCTAAAGATTTCGGTACTAAGTAAATAATACGTTTAGGCCGAAGGTACAATATATCGAAATGATTAACATAAATTGAAAAAGGTAAGGATTATAAAAAAAGTATTGATCATGTATAAGAAAGCATGCATATCACGACATATGCATCATATTTGGGATATCATATTTACCGAAAATAAATATTTCTATAGGTCAGCATCCTGATAAAGGCAAGGATATGGTTGATTAGAGAATGGGAGTATAAACGAAACCTGTGAGTATGATATGCAACATGTGTTCTGTTTCTATGTGATTTATGTGCTTATATATGCTTATATGTTTTATACGAATTTATTAATTGATTTGAAATTTTATGGCTATATGTACTGATTGATAACTAATGTGTCTTATGTGCCTACATTGCTATATGGATTAACTGATTGATGAATTATACGTGTTAATTGTAAATTGACGTGAATTGTGTGACCGTATCGTGCTCTCATATGAAATATGTACCATATAAGGATAGATTCACGGCATTGCTTACACGTAATAAATGAAAGGAGAAACCGTTATGACTGCTACGACTATCGATGGTATGATACGGATGCTACGGCATATATCCCTACAAATCGGGGGATTTTACAGAGTCTTGTACAGGCAATACGTATCCCTACAAATAGGGAGATTACGACATGGTTACAGAGTCCCATACATGGGCGCCGACTGGGCGTACAGTACAGTCTAACTAGTCTATAACGGGAGTATCAAAAGAAAATGATCATATAGAATTGCATTGATCTATAGGTCATATGAATGGATCTGTGGAGTATGGCTACGTGACGGAATTCATGATGGATTATATGATGGTTATATGATTTTAAGTGTTTCTTTTGATATACGGAACTTATGTGATTGATGGTATATGATGGAGGTATAGAATGGCATTTGATCTACGGATCTTATGAACGATGGTTTTATGAACAAAGGAATTACGGAATGGGTATATAAAAGAAATGTTATGATATTTATGGGAAACGGATTTATTTCTTATTACAGTTTTATTTATTATATGTCTACGGAATAACATGTTGCGATCATACTCTGAATAATTGTTTTACAGTGTTGTAGATATCTAACAGGCTACTTAGAATGCATCCACATACGAAAGCATGGATTCAAGGTTGGCCGGCTACACTCTCATCCTACTCCCCATAGTTTATAGTTGCATATAGTTTAAGGAACGCTAGCAACTTTGGTATGATACTAAATGATTATGTTGCGTACATATATGTACATTATGTGTGAAAATGAATAGACAGATGTACACCCCCGTTATGTTCAAAAGGAATGGTTATGAAAGGAAAAGAAAAGCGAAAAATTTTATGAGAAAAATGGTAATTGCTGCGCAAATATGGAAAAAGGAAACGGGGCGCTTCATGTAGTGGTATCAGAGCCTAGGTTTTAGGTTCTGTAGACAATTGCATGGTATGTGTATGTCATAGTTTGTCTTACACTCTTTTTGCATATTAAGGCAAAGGATAGTAAAGTGAAACGATGCATATAGAGTACGATAAACTTATGATAGGGGAGGAGGAAGACTGGCCGTACCTGAATCACATTCATCTCATATGCATAAGTAATAAGAGCATGGAAAACCCTGACAATTTCCCATAAAACGATGGTATGGCAAGCTGAGAAAGATGGGTACCGTGGACCTTATGGGTACAGATTTTGCAGAAACAGAAACATGGCTGAAAGGAACAGAAAACATGTTTAACATGTGATGGTAAACAATTTCAGATAGTGTAGATCCAAGGTTGAATTGGGAGGATTTCTTAATTTGAATAATACTTACATTCTGAGGTTATAGATCAGAGAGCAAAGGAATTTTGGAACTGAAATAAAGAAATAGGTCGCACGCGAATACGAGGTGTTATAGAATTAACTACCTCATTATGCTTTTCATAGGGTTGAATTGAAAGGAATAAATGCTGAAGGTTTGAGTCAAGACTCTGATATACGACTCGATATAGTATAGTGCCATTAAAGATGGAGTTAGTATGGAAAATTAAGGAACAGTTATTCATGCCGAAAGATTGGAGATAAAAGTTAGAAAATTGTGGAATAGTAAATGAGGTAAGGCGAAGTATCGTTAGAAAAAAAAGGGGTATATATAATGCATTTATGTAACAAATATGCAAAAAGTTTCGCAAGGAATAGTGTGGGCGTAGGAAATGAGATTAATGATCGACTTCCAACGGGTGAAATAGTTATAACCAATATAGTACACCCGAAGTATAAAGTTGATAGTGAAGAAATAGGGAAAGAGCAAAGAGGCAACCTTACGAGTCATATCAATAATAGACCTTGACGTTCTACTAGGTATGGATTTGTTATACCGATGTTTAGTGAAACCTGACAAATTTAAGAAGGAAATTGAATTGTCTCCTTTGGATTAACCACGTATGATATACAGAGGAGAAAAGAATATACAAACAGCATATTTGATATCAAGCTTAGATGAAAGTTAAGGATGAGAAGGATATCTGACTTACGTATAAGTACGCAATTATTTAGATTAAAAGTAGAAGGTATTCCAGAAGTTAGCAAATATTTTGATATTTTTCGTAAGGAATCGCATGGATTACCACACCATTAAAAAGAAGAATGGTATGCTTAGATTATGTATTACCGACAGTTAAACAAGGTAACGGTGAAAAATAAATATACGCTACCTTAGATCGATAATTTGTTCGATCAACTACGGTATTCGAAAATATTTTTCAAGATTGACTTAAGGTCGGATTATCATCAACTAAAGATTGCAGAAGGTGATATTCCAAAACGTTACTTTTGGAATAAGATATAAGCATCTACTTATGCCATTGACTAATGAATACCCTGCAATCTTTATGGTACTAACGAATGACATTTTTCGATCTTACGTAGGCCAGTTCATGATCGTCTTTATTGACGACATTCTGGTTTATTCTAAGTCAAAAGAGGAATGCAAACGACATTAGAAGAATGTCAAATGAGTTCTGAAGATATTAAAGGAATGATTAGCTACGGATTCTGTGTTAACTATTTCATTGGTATCGAAGGTTTTATAATTTATAGTGATGCATGATATCAAGGATTAGGATGTGTACTAATGCAACATGAAAAAGTATTGACATATGTGCCTCAGCAACTAAAAAAAAAAAAACTACATGAGACGTCTTAACTGATCTATGATCTGGAATTAATTGCCGTAGTGTTCGCATTAAAGATATGAAGACACTATCTATATAGTGCAATATTCCAGATATTCATGGATCATAATAGTCTCGAGTATTTGTTGAGTCAAAAAGACTACACATGAGACAAAGATGTTGAATTGAATTGCTAGGGGATCATTACGGAAAGATGGACGTTGTTACGGACGTTTTGAATCGAAAGTCGTATGGTACTATTTCTGTCCATCACATTCAGGATCAAATTTAAATTGATCTGAGGTAAATAAATGTTGAAATGAATGTGAGTGGAACGAGTACTATATGTGCCTCGATCGTAAATCACCTTACCGTGAAGGATTGAATTAAACAAGTTTAGTTCAAGGATGGAAAACTAGTCAGGATTGCTGAGAAAGTGAGACAAGGAATAGAAAAATTGTTCACTCGGGAAGGAATTAGTGTGTTAACGATCAATAGTCGATAGGTGTGTCTCAATTTTGGTAATTTACGACGGGAATAATGGAAGAAGCATATATAGGGTAGCACTAAAATATCGAAATCCCAAATCTCACTATTAGTGGCTAAGAATAAGAATGGATATGGTCAAGTATCTGTTGAAATGTCTGACTTATCAACACTTTAGAGCTGAACACCAAGCACTCATGGGTAAAATTCTATCCTTTATCCATATCAGTTTGAAAATAGAAATTTATAATGATAGATTTTCGTTAAGATCTACTTCCAACAGTCAAGAAAAATGGAACCACTCGAGTAATTACCAATAGGTTTACGAAGTTTGCTCACTGCCATTTCGACGGGATTCTACAATGGAAAAATGTAGCAAAAAGAAACGTCAATGGAATAGTTTGACTACATAGAGTATCTGAGTATATTGTGTATGATTGTAATTTCCGATTCATTTACAGAATTTGGTGGAGTTTATAAGAAGCGATTGGAATTAGGTTATATTTTGGTACGGTGCTTTTATTAACAGATAGATGAATAATCATAAAGGACGCTACAGATTTGATTCAGGTTATAATGGCAAAAGATGAAACAGTTAAGAATCGACTTAAAGCAGCGTAAGAACGATAAAGGAGTTACATTAATCGATTTCGATGGAAAATGGAATAAACAGTGAGGAAAATAAGAAAGGAAAATTAAGTCCAGGATACATTAGATTATCGGATATACTTGAAAGTATTAGACCGCTGAGTCAGTAAGTTACGATGATACAGATCGGATTTTTCTTACGAATTGAGTGATGAAACAGTTAGTGTTGCCGAAGATTTCAGGTAGGAAATTAATAGAAATTCTTGAATATGTTGTTAGACAATTGCGGACAATTCCGATAATAAAGCACGATGGAAAAGTCGCATGACGTGTAAAGTTACTTGGGAAATGATAGAAAACGTGAAAACAAAGTACCCATGATTATTTAAGGATACAGTGTGAAATTTCGAGGCCGAAATTTTTGTAGGGAGGGAGAATTGTCAGGAACGGAACTAACTATCATTTTATGCATTGTCATAAATTCATGCATTTGCATACTTAAATCATGATATGTATATAGATGATAATGATATTGACTAAGGGAGTTTAATTGCTCGTATAAGAATAAATAATTGAAATATATTTATTACTAGGAAGCTTTTGATATATAAACCTAAGTAAAGAAAGGTTTCCGATGGATGATAAATATATGTATTATATAGGGTTGAATAAAGAGGAGCAAAGTTTTCGACAAGGGTGTATCAGGAATTAAGTTTTCATGATATATATATATAATAATTACTTAAGAGAGGTGAAAGTTTTCGATGGCCATGTAAAAGGTGGAAAATTTTCGATAGTTAAATCATAAACATGTATATATATCAATAACCCTAAGACCTAGAATAACACGTGGAGGTCTTCCATACTATTATAGGTATGACTAATAGATAATCTTGCTTGACTTTAAGGTAAAACACGTCACTACCTATAAAACCCTTATATATATATATATATATATATGAAAAGTTCCGCATTCTCCGTATTCAGTTAAGCAGAAAGGAATTATTATATTATAGGTGTAAGCCGGTCTATATAAATATACTATTCCGTTATTTGCAAGAATGCCTTTCTTTCGAGAAATAGTAAGACGAACTGCCTTAAGATATGAGCAGGGATTTGATGGACATATCTCACAGCACAGAAAGCGGGGATCTTCCCTTACGGGCTTATGGATCTAGTGGATCGTCCCTGGGTGCACTGTGTTTTCAAAAGCTTCCTGTCGAACCGGCTCCTATTTCAATGATAAAAGACATTTAATAAATTTGATAAAAGACATGTGGATGATTAAGGGAATGACCTGTCGACATTAGAGAACAGGAGTTGGAATACTTTGTGATAGACATCAAATGGAATACTTTGTGATAGATATATGATTTTTATGATGTTAACGACTATCAAGAATTTTCAGAATATTATAGGAGCTAAAGAATCGAGTTTTGGACTTAAATAGGTGTTCAAGTTTACATTTTAATTATGGTTAGTCATGTCGAAGTATTTGTACGCACGGAAAGTTTCACAACCATTGTCTTATATTGATTTTGATTTTTTTTAGAGGTTTGAGCGTGGTCGAGGTTCTTAAGATTCTTAGTATGTTTTTGAGAATTATTGTTGCGAAATGGACAGCTTAACGAAATTGGAAATGACTATGAGGATAAATGGAACACGGGAATTTACGTGGAAAACCCCTTTTCAACTTGGGGTAAAAAACCACGGGCGAGGTAGAAATTTATTACTGGGGTAAAAACAGGGGTTACAACCTCTCAATCTATAAAGGAGAAAACGCTCACTATCTCCCTTTATAGTCGGAGCAGATACCGAACAAACCCTCTATTTTTCTCTACCCTCTATTTCTTTCCTCTCTCTATTTCTATTGGTGTTGGTGTGTTTTGGTGTGTTTTCTATAATGAGGGATCAAGCCTATTTATAGGCAAAACCCCCCTCTAATACATATATAATAATAATATAATTAAATATTATTATAATAGTAGAGTGGGTGGGTGGATTGGTTGTTGCACCAACCCACTCCCATCAATCTCCCACTTGAAGAATTGATTGATGCCCAATCAGATCTTCACACCATTCTTCTAGCTCACCTTTGCATGTTACTTATGTTCAGTCAATCCACATGAGGAACGACACCACATAAACTTGTCCACAGGAATTGCTTTGGTCATGTAGTCTGCCAGATTATCCGCAGTGTGAACTTTTTGCATGTCCACAGTCCCCTCTTCCACTTGTTCACGAACAAAGTGGTATTGGACACGGATGTGTTTGGTTCTTGAATGATATGCTGGATTCCTTGCAAGATGCAACGCACTCTGGCTATCACAATAGAGAACAATATTCTCCTGTTTGTGGCCGAGTTCTTCCAGCAACATCTTCAACCATATTGCCTCTTTACTGGCTTGCGTAGCTGCGACATATTCTGCTTCCGTTGTTGACGTTACAACAATGGACTGCAGTTTTGAAACCCAGCTTACAGCACCGCCAGCAAGATTAAACACATATCCGGTTGTGGATCTGCTTTTATCAAGTTCACCTGCATAATCTGCATCAACAAAACCATGGACAGTAAAATCTGTACCTCCGTAACATAAGGTAAGATCAGAGGTTCCCTTGATGTATCTGAGAATCCTCTTAACAGCACTCCAGTGCTCCCGGCCAGGGTTGGACATGTATCGGCTAACAACTCCCACTGCATGGGCAATGTCTGGTCTGGTACAGATCATTGCGAACATTAGACTTCCAACCGCCGATGCATATGGCAGTCGAGACATCTCTATTCTCTCGTCTTCATCAGTAGGACACATCTCAGAGGATAGCTTGAAATTAGTAGCAAGAGGGGTAGATATTGGCTTACTATCTTGCATGTTGAACCTTCGCAAGATTTTCTTCAAATAATTCTTTTGGGAAAGCCAAATCTTCCGCTTGCTTATGTCTCGAGATATTTGCACACCAAGAATCTTGTTTGCTGGTCCCAAGTCCTTCATTTCGAATTCACTAGCCAGTTGAGTCTTTAAGTCGGCGATACGACCTTTGTTGGGTCCTGCCACCAGCATATCGTCGACGTACAACAGCAACATGATGAAATCGTCATCGCCAAATCTCTTGAAATATGCACAAGGATCTGAATATAGCCTGTTGTAGCCAAGACTCATTATGAAGGAGTCAAATCTTTTATACCAGCATCGAGGTGCTTGTTTGAGCCCGTAGAGAGATTTGATCAATCTGCAAACCAGATCTTCTTTTCCTTGTTCCTCGAAACCTTCTGGTTGAAGCATATATATTTCTTCATCCAGGTCACCATGGAGAAAGGCCGTCTTTACATCCAGCTGCTCAAGATGCAAGTCGAATGTAGCACACATTGACAAGACCACCCTGACTGTTGTAAGTCGAACCACCGGTGAGAAAATTTCGTTGAAGTCAATCCCTTCTTTCTGAGCATATCCTTTTACAACCAGTCTAGCACGGTATCGCTCTATCTGGTCATCACCATTCCGCTTGACTTTGTACACCCATTTGTTGCCAATGGGTTTCCTTCCTTGCGGCAATGGCACCAACTCCCATGTCTTATTTTTATAGGGAGCTTCCATTTCCTCTTGCATCGCTGAAATCCACAGACTCGCATCTGAATTATTCAGTGCTTCTTGGAAAGTGGTTGGCTCTCCATCCTCCGTTAGAAAACAGTATGCAAGATTGCTCTCTATCTCATAATCTGAGTGCCAACTTGGCGGCCTACGCTCGCGTGATGACCGCCAGAGATCCGGTACTTCAGATTCGACTGGGTTGAGCTCTTCGTGCGCCGGTTCAGCTTCAGAAGAATTATATTGCTCCAATTTTCTTTTCATCGGTGTAGTCTCTGTCACACCTTTTGAACTGCTATCATTTTCGACTTGCTCCTCATCGCTATCTTCCAGGAAGATAACATCTCTGCTGATAATCACTTTGTGGTCAGTGAGATCCCACAAGCGATACCCCTTTACTCCATCAGCGTACCCCAAGAATAGACATTTCCTGGACTTTGGATCCAACTTCGTCGTTTCTTGGTTGTGGTACATCGCGTACGTTGAACTTCCAAATATATGGAGGTTTGAATAGTCTGCAGGTGCACCAGTCCACATTTCCATCGGTGTCCGCATCTCTATAGCAGTAGATGGGGCCCGATTCACCACATAACAGGCAGTACAGACCGCTTCCGCCCAGAATTTCTTTTCCAGGCCCGCAGTTCTCAACATAGCCCTTGTTCTTTCCAACAGGGTCCTATTCAACCGCTCTGCCACTCCATTCTGTTGTGGAGTGTACGCCGTGGTGAACTGTCTTCTGATGCCCGCACCTTTGCAGAATTCAGTGAATTCTCTGCCAATATATTCCCCTCCATTATCGGATCGGAGACACTTGATTTTTCTGCCGGTTTCAAGTTCAACTCGCGCCTTGTATGTTTTGAAGTTAGGAAACACGTCGTCCTTCTTCTTGATTGGGTACACCCAGCATCTCCTGGAGTAGTCGTCTATGAATGATACGAAGTAGCTAGCTCCTCCCAGGGACGCAACCGGTGCTTGCCATACATCAGAGTGGATCAATTCTAGAATTTCTTTGCTTCTAAAATTTGAAGTGGAGAACTTTAGGCGATGCTGCTTGCTCACAATACAATGCTCGCAGAATGGGAGCGTCACCGTCGTGAGACCAGGAAGTAGATTCTTTTGCGCAAGAATTTTCATGCCTTGTTCAGACATATGACCAAGTTTCTTGTGCCAAGTCATTGTAGACTTTTCATTTGAACTTGTTGCGGCAATGGATGCATGCCCTTCTTGCAGAGTCTCTCCCTTTAGCATGTATAGATTTGCAGCTATCTTTTCTCCCTTCATTACCACTAGTGCTCCTTTGGAAACTTTCATGATCTTATTCTCCAATTCAATTTTGAAACCAAGATCATCCAGTTGCCCTACGGACAACAGATTTTTCTTCAAGCCCTCAACATGTCGCACAGCATGGATAGTACGCACAGTGTCGTCGTACATCTTTATTTGAATCGTACCCACCCCAACAATCTTCAGCGCTTGGTCATTGCAGCTGTAGACATACCCTCCAAAGGTTGGCTCGTATTGATAAAACCATTCCCTTCGAGAAGTCATATGGAAAGTAGCTGCTGAGTCGATGAGCCACACGTCGTTGAATCTTCTCTTTTCAGCGATAGTGGTTGCAGCTTCACACACCAAGGCAATTCCATCGTCGGTAGTGTTAGCGACATTTCCTTGGGCATTGGGATTCTTGTTTAGAGCCCAACAATCTTTCTTCAGATGACCTTTCTTGCCACAGTGGTAACATTTTATAGCCTTCTTATTTTTGGTAACAAGGCTTTGCCGTTTTTGACTCCCACTTGGACCAGACTCTCCGGGTCTTGTCCGTTTCCGGCTCATGTTTGGACCACGTGCTCCTGATCTTGCCCTCGTTACTGCCAACGCTTCCGCCTGTTGGGACGTTATCAACTTGTCTTCTTTGTTATTGCGCCGGCTTTCTTCTTCGAGAACCGCAGCTGCAATATTATCGAAGATAAGTTTTCCCGCAGCTTGGTTGTTGCTCAGGTTGATGACGAGTTGATCGTAGGAGTCTGGCAGGCTTTGTAGTAGAAGCTCGGCACGTTCACTTGGCTCTATTTGTAGTCCAAGTCTTTAAGTTGAGAGAACAGAGTATTCAACTTATTGATGTGTTCGGTCACTGAAGAAGATTCTTCCATTCGTAGATGGTATAATTTTCTTTTCAGGAAAATTCGGCTGTGGAGTGACTTGACTTGATATAGCTTTTCAAGATGATCCCATATTTCTTTCGCACTAGTCTTCTCTTCTACACTTGATAATATGTCATCTGCTAATGTCAGATGAATATTGGCGATGGCTCTCCCGTCTATCTTCCTCCATTTGGCATCACTAACAATAGTTGTTGGTCTGCCAGTGAGCGCCTCCAGACAATTTTCTTTGAGTAAAATTGCCTTTATCCTCATTTTCCACAGTGAGTAGTTTCTCCCGTTGAATTTCTCAATTTCATTTTTAGCTGCCATTTTTCCCACGTCGCTATCGTCAGAGAAATTCGACAGTCCAGCCAAATAGTACTGATCAGATAATTTGCAGAAAGGGTAGCGACCAGCTTTCAAGACAAAATTACCCTTCTAAGTAAATTCCCAGATGAGATCTGGTGGGGTCACTATGTGTCCCGCTTGGCACCAGCCACCTAGACAGAACTTACTTACACAGTCTATTACTACGACTTGCCAAAAAACTCTTCCGTAACGATAAACCTTTTCGATATCCTTTCTGATGTGGAAGATCAGACAAAGCTGCAACCACAGAGCATAATTGGAATATCAATCAGGGTTGGCTCTGATACCACTTGTTGCGAAATGGACAGCTTAACGAAATTGGAAATGACTATGAGGATAAATGGAACACGGGAATTTACGTGGAAAACCCCTTTTCAACTTGGGGTAAAAAACCACGGGCGAGGTAGAAATTTATTACTGGGGAAAAAACAGGGGTTACAACCTCTCAATCTATAAAGGAGAAAACATACACTATCTCCCTTTATAGTCGGAGCAGATACCGAACAAACCCTCTATTTTTCTCTACCCTCTATTTCTTTCCTCTCTCTATTTCTATTGGTGTTGGTGTGTTTTGGTGTGTTTTCTATAATGAGGGATCAAGCCTATTTATAGGCAAAACCCCCCTCTAATACATATATAATAATAATATAATTAAATATTATTATAATAGTAGAGTGGGTGGGTGGATTGGTTGTTGCACCAACCCACTCCCATCAATTATGACATGGGATCTAAAGTTTTAGGGTCTTCAAGTCAAGTGTTTTTGGAAGTTTTTGGTAAATGAACATTTGCGATGATTAGGTACTTGTTAGGGTTTTGAGTATTGATATAATTTTTGAAGAGCTTAACAATGCAAAGTTTTCGATATGTTTTGATTTAAGAAGTTTTTCGTAATAATACGAGTCTTCAACATTCATAAGATAAAATTTTCGACATGTGTTGCTTAGGGAAGTTTTCAGCATTTATACTTAACGAAGTTCTCGATATGAACTACTATAATGAAGTTCTCGGCAAGGGCATAAAGGTTTAAGGTCATAAAGATTTCGGTATTGTTAATTTAATAAAGTTCTCGATAAATCGAAATTTTCAGAAGTTCTCGATAAGGGTAACAAAGTTTCGTGTGAACTTAACTAAATTATTAATTAATTCAAGGAAAACACACGTGGACTTCATTTAGAGTATTAATAGGTATGACTAGGTCATTTAAGTATACAAAGTATACATACATGTATCTATATGTGTGGGTAAAAAGAAATTCCTCTAGAACACTTAAAACAACGGACATTTAAAAAAGAGAAAGAAAAGGATGAAAGATATTAAGTGGAAAAGTTAATGGATTAAGTTTTCGATAAAGACTTAAAGGGATGAATATTTATAGCATCTTACGGGTTAAGAGTGTCAAATATAATATGAGTTTTTTTTTTATGAAACTAAAGTTTCGATACAAATATATATTAGGTTTTTGGGAATTGTTTCTGATATGATGAAATCTAAAGATTTCGGTACTAAGTAAATAATACGTTTAGGCCGAAGGTACAATATATCGAAATGATTAACATAAATTGAAAAAGGTAAGCATTATAAAAAAAGTATTGATCATGTATAAGAAAGCATGCATATCACGACATATGCATCATATTTGGGATATCATATTTACCGAAAATAAATATTTCTATAGGTCAGCATCCTGATAAAGGCAAGGATATGGTTGATTAGAGAATGGGAGTATAAACGAAACCTGTGAGTATGATATGCAACATGTGTTCTGTTTCTATGTGATTTATGTGCTTATATATGCTTCTATGTTTTATACGAATTTATTAATTGATTTGAAATTTTATGGCTATATGTACTGATTGATAACTAATGTGTCTTATGTGCCTACATTGCTATATGGATTAACTGATTGATGAATTATACGTGTTAATTGTAAATTGACGTGAATTGTGTGACCGTATCGTGCTCTCATATGAAATATGTACCATATAAGGATAGATTCACGGCATTGCTTACACGTAATAAATGAAAGGAGAAACCGTTATGACTGCTACGACTATCGATGGTATGATACGGATGCTACGGCATATATCCCTACAAATCGGGGGATTTTACAGAGTCCCGTACAGGCAATACGTATCCCTACAAATAGGGGGATTACGACATGGTTACAGAGTCCCATGCATGGGCGCCGACTGGGCGTACAATACAGTCTAACTAGTCTATAACGGGAGTATCAAAAGAAAATGATCATATAGAATTGCATTGATCTATAGGTCATATGAATGGATCTGTGGAGTATGGCTACGTGACGGAATTCATGATGGATTATATGATGGTTATATGATTTTAAGTGTTTCTTTTGATATACGGAACTTATGTGATTGATGGTATATGATGGAGGTATAGAATGACATTTGATCTACGGATCTTATGAACGATGGTTTTATGAACAAAGGAATTACGGAATGAGTATATAAAAGAAATGTTATGATATTTATGGGAAACGGATTTATTTCTTATCACAGTTTTATTTATTATATGTCTACGGAATAACATGTTGCGATCATACTCTGAATAATTGTTTTACAGTGTTGTAGATATCTAACAGGCTACTTAGAATGCATCCACATACGAAAGCATGGATTCAAGGTTGGCCGGCTACACTCTCATCCTACTCCCCATAGTTTATAGTTGCATATAGTCTAAGGAACGCTAGCAACTTTGGTATGATACTAAATGATTATGTTGCGTACATATATGTACATTATGTGTGAAAATGAATAGACAGATGTACACCCCCGTTATGTTCAAAAGGAATGGTTATGAAAGGAAAAGAAAAGCGAAAAATTTTATGAGAAAAATGGTAATTGCTGCGCAAATATGGAAAAAGGAAACGGGGCGCTACAAGAAGTCAGGGGCGCCACAGTTTACGAGAATTTCTCGTCATGTCCATGCCAAGTTAACGTGGATGCAATCCTCCCAGTTCTCGACAACGTCCTTTGTTAAAAAAAAAATATTTGTATATATAAATTACATGATTTAAAAGTATCGTCTAATCCTTTTAAATTAGATACTTTCGTAAAAATTCTTTGAAATTACCTAATTTATATATGTTACTATAAAAGGAATCTTGAAAAAAGGAATTTCCGAGATCAAAGAGTCTCGTAAACCTCCAATGGCATTTTTATCTTTATTTTAATTTTTACTTTTTTTAGTTTTTAATAATTATTCCTTATTTTTATTTTTCCTTTTTTTTCATACTTTTAAATTTTTAACATCTTCTCTCTTTTTCTTTTATTAATTTTTCATTTATTTATTTTTAATAAATTTTTATTTTCTATTTTATTTTAATTGACTTTAATATTATTTAATTTTATTTAATATTTTTATTTCAAGATAATTTTTATTTCTCTCTTTGTTATTTATTTGATTTTAATGGTTAGGGGGTTAGAGTTTAAGGGATTCATGTCGTGCATGGGAACCCGTGTATACATGCAACGGGCCCGCACATAAAACTTAAAAACAAGAAAAATAACGCCCAATTTGTAATCAATTGAAATACTAAATAACAATGCAAAGTTGTCAATAGAAAAATACTTAATGGACGTAAGCACTAATTTCTATGGCACAACACCTCCCACTTCTGAAACATGTTCTTAATTAACCCTAAGCGCTCCAAAACATGTGGAAGCACTAATCCTAGAGCATGCACTACACCCTTCACTAACGGCATGTTGATGTCGTATGACATATCAGAGTTATACATCGGCATTCTCGTATTTGTCCAATCGACCGCTAAACTGTGAGTGCAGGTTTCAACGTTGCACAAGTTTTCAACGCATATATGTGTATTTTCCCTTGAATATGCATGCGGGTGTCCTGCATATATGCACGGGTCTCCTGCTTAAATACGCTCATTCTAGCACGGGACCCGTCCATTGGATCCCTTGCGAATTCCACAAGGCCCCCCTGCAAACAAGTACGTCCCCTGTGGACGTACTCTACAGGGGACCCGTGTTGTATGCCACCGGGTCTTCAAAACGAGAGACTCATATGCATAGGTTTAATTGTGCATATTTGGTCATCATCTACACAGCGTGCAAGTGGGAAACGAAGCAAATATTCTAATACTGCTTGCGAAAAGACGAATTAAAATGCACCTTCTTGGTCGCTGCCTTGTTCCAAATCGAAGGGAATTTTCTGGGTCTTTAAAAAAATCGAAGTGATGCTGTGAAATCCGAAACACCTTCTCTGATAAATCTACACTTGCTTGAGAGAGCGCGATTTGAGGAGGAGCAAAGAAGTTGAACTGTAAAATGTGAAGTGAAAGTAAAATTTTAGAGCTTCAAAAAGAGGAAAACGACAAGAAACTGTGAAAATGAAGAGTAATTTAACTGGTTAATCGAATAAGGGTACTATCTTTTAAGTTAAACTAGTAATTTTGCACACTCAATGCTATTTGAGTAATGATTTTTATTAAATTTATTTTAGTGTGAAATATTTCATAGAAATCATAACTTAAATTTATTTTGTATGTTTTAAATATGTAAAAAAGGAAAAGGTAATTTATTATAAATTTAAAGTAGGATAGTAATTAACTAAACATAGTAAATTAAATAAAAGAATAGTAGTAAACTGAATACAATAATTACATGTAGTTAGTGGTTTTTTTTTAATTTTATGAATTAATTTTTTTCAATCTCAATGACGACTATTTGACGGTTTATCCTATCCACTCACCTTAATATAATATAATAATATATATTTTAAGAAGGGGCTGTGTTTTAAAATTCTGAATGAGGAGGCCATCTACGTAATTGATGGAAATTATACTTTATAATAAAATTGAATCGTCGAGCACAAATTCTTTACCAGCGACACAAATTCATGGAAATATATAAGAATTCAGTTTATATGTGTGTGCAATAAAATAAGGGATCTTTATACATAAATACCTAGTTGGATAAAAACTTGTAATTTAGTACCCTGTCAGGATTTTTTTATATGTAGGTACCTAACAGAATAATTTTTTTGCACATAGGTACCCGATCCCCGAAAATACACCATCCAACACATTTGAGTACTCTATATCAACACATTTGGGTACCCTATATAACAGAAAAAGGTACGACGTATGCTATATTTAGGTACGCTCTATGTAACACACAGTATGCATTAGGTACGACGTATGCTATATTTAGGTACCCTCTATCAAAGTGTTATGGTACGCAATATACACACAGGAAGGTACGACATGACTAAAGAAACTGGTAAAAATTAAATTGGGTACCTATCTGTAAAATTTTCTGACATGGGTACCTATGTGTAAAATTTTTATCCAATTGAGTATTTTTCTATAGATTCACCATAAAATAATACGGACGTGGTTTTATAATTTTCTACTTTAATATATATAGAAAAGATCAGTGTGTTCAATTGAGACCAATTGATGATTTATCATAGTCTCTCTCTCATTCTTAATTTAATATAAAAGATAGGCCAACCTGAAAATCTGGAAATTTATCAGTCACCAATATCCGCCTCGGCTTAAATCTCCCTTGATATTAGGGTTTCTCTCCTTCATAATCAATATCAATCTTCAGAGCAAAAATAGGCTGTTCTTCAAAGTTTTCTTGTAACCATGAGTGACGATGCTTCAGTTCGCGACTTTATGTTTGGTTTCAACGACAGTACTTTTTCTGATCGTGAGCTGACCATCGACATTCTCGACGAAAACGTGACCCCAATCGAATCCAGCGACCTTCATTCTCCAGAGAACGGTAGCCCTAGCCTTCGATTAATGCATATGAATAATCTTTGTTGTTAGGCTTGGAAGTAGAAGCCTGAAGGAGTTGTTAAATCTGCTTTTAGTCTTATTTGTATTTTCTTTTTAGGTGTTGAAAGCGATTGCTCGGATTTTTCAGAAGGATGTTCTAAAGTTCTGAATTTTCACGTCAGCTCTCTTCTTTTAGCTAAAGAGAGTCCATTTTTCCGTAAAGTAATGGTGCCTTCAATCTAGTGATTACTCATATTCATTTCTCTGTCTACTAAGTGTTGGGTTCTCTTATATTGCAGTTGTTCGCCAATGGTATGATGGAATCAAAACAAAGATGCGTCACTCTTAGAGCTAATGCCTCAGGTCTCTAATTTTCTTTAAAATAAACTACTGATAACACAGCTCAGTTTATGATTGGTAAATGCATTCTCAGAGAGATATATCTCCTCGTTGCGTGTATTGTATCAGGCAAAGTTGTTTTATCTATTGGGGAATAATGAGTTGTTCGGTTACATGAATATATTAACCGTTTCCTTTTCAATTAACAGAGGAAACTGCGTTTGTTGAACTCCTGAAATACATTTATAGTGGTACATTAACTACCAGCAGTGCACCTGCTTTGCTGGCCGTGCTTAAGTTAGCCGACAGATTTGAGGTGATTTCATGCATGAGGCTTTGCGTAAAGCTATTAACAGAGTTGCCCATGACTACTGAGGTTGCGTTGCTCTCTCTTGATTTTACTTCTAGCATCTCGAGGACTGATGAGGTTCAACTTTTATCTGATGCAACAAAAAGGTTCTTGGAAGACCAATATAAGGATATAGAAAAGTTAGTACCTCAACCCAAACTATGATTGGCATGCTTCATAGACTACTTAAACTTCACTTTCTCTGTTTTTTTCTGGGTAATCTACGCTTCAATTTTGAATCCCATTATGCAGAGTTCAAGATGAAATTATGGAGATGCCCCTTGCTGTGATGGAAATCATCTTATCAAGTGACCTTATCAAGGTTAATTCGGAGGATATTATGTTTGACCTTGTTGTGAAATGGATTGAGACTCATTATCCAAAGATAGAGGACCAAAGGAATATCCTTTCGACACGTTTGGGCAAGTATATTCGGTTTCCCTACATGTCCCTCGATAAGCTTAGGGAGGTTTATTGCTTGAATATCTTAGATGATATATTTGCGTATAAAGCGGTTGTCGATGCCCTATTTTTCAAAGTCAAGACCGCCCCTCAGAATTACCAACACTGGATGAAAGCCACCACTGAGAACTCAGACTCCTCAAACAGCTACCACCCATATGTGAGACGAGACTACGAACGAAGGCCTATTAAAGTGCTCCCCCTCCCATTCGAAGGGCTTATCGTCCATTTTGACCTCAAGTTCGATGAATGCGTTAACTTGAAACCAAAGGGATGTCTTTATTCTGACACGTTCAGCTTCGGCGGGCTTGAATTTGTTCTGTTTGTAGGATGCTCGGTTAATGTCCAAGGGAATATGGAGTTTCATGTTCGTTTGTTGAAGAGCACAACAAACTGCCTTGTGGTTCTTGGCATTCGCTATGATTTTTCTGCATGGTCGAAAAGCTCAAATACCTTCGTTCAGAAGAAATCTGGCAAAGAAATTTGTGATCATGGGAATGCTATAACGTTGTATCAGGCGCCCTGGTCTAATTTTGAGGCTGGGCAAAGTCTTGATTCCTTCGATGGTAATCTGTTCCTTGAGGTCAAGCTTAGTATGCAATGAAGACTCTGCAATGTCTTCTCGCTCCTCAAATCGATCATTTGTTCTTACCCGAATGAGTTTGCTCTTCTTACTATACCCTTCATCTGGTTCGATGTATTTACTTTTTCTGGCATGGATAGTTATTTCTTTTTTGTTTTCAAAAAATTAAATTGTTATTTGCAACTAAAATTGTGGAGGTTAATTGGGTTGGATTGCCTTGGTGTTGAGGCAGAGTTCGTAGCAATTGATGAGGGAAGAATTACCAAGTGTCGTAATCGAGTTGGTAGCTTAGGTGGATGAGAAGATCTTCAAATTTGGATCAGTGAAATCCGTAAATGCACTGATGTGAATAATTATAACTTCATATACTGAGCAAGAACTAAACTCAAATATAAACATGGGGATGGCTTGTCTATCCAATTGGGTATAACCCAACTCCAATTAATAAATGACACGCGACATTGTATAAATTTAATTGTTCGTAGTTAGGGTGGTTAGTGTTTTAACATGAATGAGTTAGTGTGCTTGGTCCGATCAATTAAAAATGAAGGTAAAAAAAGCAAGTGATTTATATAGCACGGATTCGTCATGCTGTGCTGAACTGGGGGTCTCATGCGTTTACTGCAGCAAAGGATCCGTCATGCTGTGCTGCAGACGCAGGGGACCTCGGCAGGGGACTCGCTGCGTCCACTGCACAGCATGGGAGGTCCCCTGCTATATAGCACGGGTCGCCTGAGCAATGAACTCGTGCTATAAAGCAGGGATCCTCTATTTTTTAAAAAATGAACCCTGTAAAATGATGAAAATAGCCTTGAAGGCTAATTTTAGAAAGGTGATCAAGAAAGTTATTTTCTAACCTTAACCGAGACAAGACTATTTTTTAAAAGGCCCCCCTTGAAGTCTATAATCATCTGAATGCAGACCGGATTTGGGCATGTGCATCCAGGCCTACTGCACAGGACCACAAATCCGGCCCAGTATAATAGAGGGCCAATTAATTTAAAATGGGCTGAAGTTTTTAAAAAACAAATTAAAAAAGAGGCCCAATATTTCATAATAAGGCCACACAGAAAAAAATTCTTATATTTTGGGCCAACACAGAACAGGGCCTCCTAAAGTAAAAAAACGGCCCTGTATGAACGTCGTGAGGTTCAGTTTCAATTCAACTTGAATCTAGTTGAAGTCTGACGACCACATGAAACTCTATGCAAAAACATAACATACATCGAAGTTGGACTAAAGTATACACGAAAATATTGTATCCCGTGGAGTTGGTCACATCACATGTAACAAGCAAACCACATCATGAGAATGCTATCCCCAATCCTAATGACGTCAAGAATGAGTCTTTTCCTCCTCTTTTTCTTCTTCTTCTTCAAAGTAAATAGGGCTTATGCAGCTTCTTCTTCTTCTTCATATTGTGCTGCATCGTCTTGTGGTGAGATCAAAAGTATAAGATATCCCTTTCGATTACGAACCGATTTCATGCGGTTATAAGTGTTAGGTTGGGACTATTCGATTACGTATTTGTAGCACGATTAACATTCGGACATGTAGACGTTCATGTATTGCGGTATTAGTCGTATGCGAAATATTGTGATTAAGTTAAAGGACTCATTCGTTGATCAAACAAATTAAATGGGGTCCGTTGGGCGCTGTAGGTTTTGCATCCACACTGCTGTTGCGATGCGGTGGTCTCTGTTACATGTACTGCTAGTCTACTATTTGGTGGCTGCAAGAAACTAATTTATTTCTTTGTTACGTTCAGCCCTAGGGTTTATAATAGGCCCAATAGTGGCCCGCTTCATTTTCTCTTTTATATGTGCGTTAATGACATGTATGGCCTAGGTTTCATGTTAGCATTACGTTATATATGTTGCTGTGATTTCGTTAGGGCTGCTTTAGGGTTTCTAAATGGGCTTAATATGTTTTGGCCCATATCAGGTTATTAATATCATTTAAGTTTTTCTTTGGGCTTCCTAGATTTTAGTAAATAGGCCACATCAGGTTAAGAATAATTTTAGGCCCACTTCAGATTTGGACTAATTTTATTAGGTCCAATAAATGTGTTATTAGTTGGCTATTTTTCGTGACTATTCGGGGTGCTTTTAAAAGTCAGAAGTATTCGGAAAAATTGCGACTTTTAACAGACAGTGATTATTAAATTTAATAACGGCATAAAGATGCTTGTTTAGCATATCGATTATTAGAGATATTTTATCGAAGTAGTATAGTCACCTTCGTGACCTCTACTGTGGAGATTTTATAAATCTAATAGTCGAGACGGTGGCGTAACATGACACATGCGGATATTTCGACCGGCCCTTCGGAAGACGATTGTCTGGCAATGTCATGTGTACGTCTGTGATGATAAGCTGAAGTACCGGAAGGTCTTTCCATTGCGAGTAGTTGATCGGCCTTTCGGAAGGCAACTACTTGGCTGTACTAGGGTACGAACGCTTGATCGTTGCACCAGTTTGATTGACTATCTAACCTTCGTTAGGCTCTTTTGCACAACGATTAAGCTAAAGATGGGTTGTTATTCTATTTTAAACATTATTAAGGCTAAAAATTGTGAGTTAATTCAATCATCGTTCTCTTTTCAGCTGAGGTGTCGGTGTTGCAACTACGAACTATGCCATGAACAACATTCCTAAACTTAATGGAATGACCTTTGCTGCTTGGAAGAATAAATTGCTTATGGTTCTGGGTTGTCTGGACCTAGATTACGCTATTATTAATCCGCGTTCAGCTGAACTCACTGAGGAGAGCTCTCGTCAGGAACAGAGAGCTCACGAAAAGTGGGAGCAGACTAACCGCGTAAGTCTTATGGTCATGAAGAATGCAATCCCAGAGACCTTCTTAAGTACTGTGTCATCAGAGGCGACTGCAAAGGAGTTTCTCGATGCCCTACAGGAGCGATTGTGAAAAACGATAAGGCGGAGACAAGTGTTGCTTTATGCAAACTTGTTTCCATGAGGTATAAGGGCAACAGAAACATTCGTGAGTATATTCTCGAAATGGCGAATTTAGCCACTAAGCTGAGAGCACTCAAGCTCGAACTTCCTGAGGATTTGGTTGTTCATTTGGTGCTTGTCTCTCTCCATGCACAGGAAATTCGAGGTGAGCTATAATTTTCAGAAGGAAAAATGGACAATTAATGAGCTCATTTCTCATTTGGTGCAAGAAGAGGAGAGACTTAGGCAGCGTAAAGTCGAGAGTGCTCATGTGGCTTCGACTCACTCTGTTGTTGGCAAAAAGAGAAAGGCTAAGGAAAATGCGGTCAATCAGAAGAAGCCTAAGGGCCCTGACAAAGAGCGTAAAGAAAAACCAATTGAATGCTTCTTCTGCAAGAAAGCTTCTCACTTGAAGAAGGACTGTGCCAAGTATCATGCTTGGCGACTAAAGAAAGGTACAAATTTGGCTTTTGTAAGCACTGAAATTAATTTGGTTGCTGTACCTGCATATACGTGGTGGGTTGCTTCCGGTGCTACAACTCACATAAGTATGTCTATGCAGGGTTGCCTGAGCTGCCGAAAGCCCAGTGATGCTGAAAGATTCATCTATATGGGGGTTGGAGAAGCAGTTGAAGTTCAAGGCGTGGGGACTTTTAGATTACTATTACGTTCTGGTTTCTTTTTGGATTTGTATAACACTTTCCTTGTACCGTCATTTAGACGGAATTTGATTTCAGTTTCTGTTTTGGACAAAGAAGGTTATATTTGTTCATTTGGTAACAGAAAGTGTGTTATTTATTCTAAATCTTCGGCTATTGGAACCAGTAACTTATCTGGACATGATAATCTATATCTACTTGATAAGTAAACTACGAAGAGTCCCATAATGTAGAAACTAGAGGAATTAAGCGTAAGTTACCATCCGAGAATTCATTTGGTTTATGGCATAAGCGTTTGAGTCATATATCCGAAAGAAGAATTGATAAGCTTGTTTCTGATGGAATTCTAGAAACACTTGATAAATCCGGAGATCATTTATGTATCGAGTGTATAAAGAGTAAAACAACAAATAAAAGAAAATTAAATGCTGAGAGAGCTAAGGAAGTCTTAGAACTGGTTCATGCGGATGTGTGTGATCCATTCCCTACGGCTTCTTCGAATGGACAACGCTATTTTATCACGTTCATCGATGATTACTCTCGTTACGAGTATTTGTATCTAATTCATGAGAAGTCTGAAGCACTTGATCTTTTCAAGGCGTTTAAAGCCAAAGTCGAAAATCGACACGGCGAAATGATTAAGGCTGTCAGATCCGACCTTGGTGGAGAATACTATGGGAGGTATGACGGATCAGGTGAACAATGTCCAGTACCGTTTCCTAAGTTTCTAGAGGATTGTGGGATCATACCTCAGTACACCATGCCAGGAAGTCCAAATATGAACGGTGTTCCTGAGAGAAAAAACAGAACCCTTCAGGATATGGTGAGAAGTATGATTGCTCGTACGACTTTACCTCACTCCCTCTGGGGCGACGTATTAAGAACCGCAGCCTACATTCTTAACAGAGCCTACTAAAGCTACGAACAGTACCCCTTACGAGTTATGGACGGGTAAAACGCCCATCCGTAGGCATTTACGAGTTTGGGGATGTCCTACTGAGGCACGACCTTACAGTCCGGGCCAAAAGAAATTGGACTCAAGGACTATTAGTAGCTACTTCGTAGGTTATCCGAAAAAATCACGAGGCTATAAATTTTATGATCCCACATCAAGACATTTTTCGAGACAGGAAATGCCAGGTTCTTTGAGGATCTTGAGTTTGGGGAGGATAAGGATAATCGAAACGATTTTCTATTCGAAGAAGAGGGTTCAAAAATTCCTCTTCATACAGCTCAGGTCTGTCAAAACGAAATTTTTGTCCCTATGGTTATCCGACCTCGAGATATGGACGAAGATGAAATCGTTCCTCCAATGGATCAGCATACTTCACCTGTAGCTGTTCATTACTATCAGCCTTATGAAGGTGAAGCTGAAGCTGATCATCAAGTACAAACTCATGAACCTCAGATGGAGCCAGTGCCTCTACGGAGGTCAACGCGAGAAAGGAGAAATGCAATTTCGGATGATTACATTGTATTTCTTCACGAGCATGAGGATACCATTGATTTAGTGGGAGATGATTCCTTTACGTACCAAGAGGCAATGAAAAGCTCTAAGGCTCGCGAACGGACCAATGCCATAAAGGAGGAAATCCTTTATAAAGCTCGTCTTGTCGCGAAAAGATTTCCTCAGAGGGAAGGCATAGATTATAAAGAGACTTTCTCTCCAATTCGTGCTAGAAATACGTAGTCGAATAGTCCCAACCTAACAATCTCCCACTGGACTATAAGACGCTGTATTTATCCAACAAGCACCCGTCGTCGTATACTAAATATCGCACCGAATATAGCTATAACCGAAGTGTCGCATATGAAACCAATCCCGTCCATCAATATTGTCGATGCAAGAACTAAAGGGGTAGTCACTCTATAATATATATATCGTAACTCAACCCACAGTAATCACGAACACCAACTCCATCGAATGACATAGATCAAGTGTGGACGTGTAGCATGGAAATTACATGCTCTGTTGATCATGCATCTCTATTTCCAACTGGTCCTACTTTAGTGAGATGAGAATTCAAAGATAAACTAATGGATATCCAAAAAACCCAAATGTCATGACATAAACATGTATTAAAGAAACTTTATTAATAACCATTAAACACAGAATTTACAGAGCCACGATAAGACATAAAACTTAATCGTCACACCCATACGAGCAACATGCTCATGAAATATAGCGGGCGCTAACGCTTTAGTAAGTGGATCTGCAATCATAAAATCTGTTCCTATATGCTCAATGATTATATATCCACTCTGAACTCGTTCTTTCACAACTAGGAACTTAATGTCTATGTGCTTAGACCTGGAAGAGCTCCTGTTATTATTGGAATACAGGACCGCCGAATTGTTGTCACAGAATAGCTTTATTGGTCGTTCAACAGAATTGACAACTTTAAGTCCTATCACTAAATTGCGCAGCCAAACAGCCTGGTTGGAGGCCTTGTAGCAAGCTACAAATTCTGCCTCCATCGTAGATGAAGCGATAAGTGTCTGTTTGCCACTTTTCCAAGAAATCGCTCCCCCAGCCAGCATAAAAACGTAACCAGATGTCGATTTGCGGCTGTCCAGGCATCCCGCAAAATCAGAGTCACAATACCCAATGATCTCCAAATACTCTGACTTTCTGTATGTGAGCATATAATCCTTCAGCTTTTGAAGATATCGAAAGACCCTTTTGGCTGCTACCCAATGTTCTCTACCCGGATTGCTTTGGTATCGACCAAGCATTCCTACGATGAACGCCAAATCACGTCTGGTGCAAACATGTGCGTACATTATACTTCCCACTGTCGACGCATATGGTATATCCTTCATGTGCTTGGATCCCAAAATGTTATCCGGACACTGTTTGAGGCTGAACTTATCACCTCTTGAGACTGGAGTGTCACGTGGACGATAATTTTTCATGCTAAACCTTTGCAGTACCTTTTCGATGTAGCTCTTTTGTGATAATCCAAGAGTTCCCCGTGGGCGATCACGGTGAATCTGGATCCCTAATACAAAAAAAGCTTCCTCAAGATCTTTCATGTCAAAATGACCCGAAGGAAATCTCTTGGTGTCCCAAAGTAAATTAACATCGCTGCTAGCTAGTAAATTGTTGTCTACGTACAAGACCAAAAAGATAAACCTGCTCCCACTGAATTTGTGATACACACATTCCTTAACAGAGTTAGCCTCAAAACCGAAAGAGGTGATAGTCTGGTGAATTTTTTGGTACCACTGACGAGAAGCCTGCTTGAGTCCGTAGATGGATTTCTTTAGCTTACAGATCAGTGGGCTATATTTGTCCGATGCTAAGCCCTCTAGCTGCAACATATATACAGTTTCCTCGAGATCTCCATTGAGGAAAGCTGTCTTTATGTCCATTTGATGCAACTCAAGGTCAAAATGTGCCACAAGTGCCATGATAATTTTAAAAGTGTCTTTCGATGAATAACATTCGGACATGTAGATGTACATGTATTGTGGTATTAGTCGTATGCGAAATATTGTGATTAAGTTAAAGGACTCATTCAATGATCAAGCAAATTAAATGGGGTCTGTCGCAATTAAATAAGATGTGTGGGGTTAATTAATAATTGTGTAGAATTCCTGGAGGCTGGAACGTAAATATCTGATGGGCTTATTAACGGGCCGGCCCATTATGACATCTATATATATGGGTGTGGTCCCTAAGTGCTGTAACACACAGTCGTCACTCTCGTAAAACCCGACTACCGTCTAATGATCTTTGGGGTACCCATCTTTCCGAAGCTAAAGGTTTCACGTACGCGTACTTGGAAGATCCACATACTCGATTCTTAATACGAACGCTATGGAATTCTCAGGTACGCTTTCTATTTCCACTGTATTTGGTTTATCGCCTTAATTAATCCAATCAAGGTTAAAGTATTTTCGGATCCATACGGTCACGGATCCCAACAATAACTACACCAAATTTGTCTTCGATTGCCAAAATAATCTGACCATCCTTAACATTCAGCCAAAGCAATATCTCGTTAAAGAAATCAATTACGGCAAGAAATCAATAAGTCTTGCCGACCCGAGTATAAGCAGGAACAACCTATCGTCTTGCCCGGGTAACATGGAGCTTGATGTTTGGCCTTATTACCATGGCATTTCTAGCAGTAACTTTGAGGTTGTCTTCATACACTGTTTGACACTTCAAACAAATCCCAAGCACATGAGCAGAGAGCTACAGCCTTTTGCGGCAACAGAAGCAGCTTCTTCTTAAATTCTTTCGAGATTTTATTCAGCTATGTGATCCTCATTGAAGACGAACTAAGAGTGTCGAATCTTGAAGACACGTGTGCTGTCGACAAGGCTATAGTCATCTCGACTATGGGCATAATACTCAAAGGACATGACTCTTCTTCTTCTTCTTTTTCTTCCACGACCTCTCTGGCTAACATTTATGATGGATTGGGTTATGGGGCTGATTTTAATTATGAGGATTTCACTTTGTGTGCGTATCGTGGCTTCTATAAATACATGATTCTTTGCGACACTTATTTGCCGTACGCTAGTCGTCGTTTGAACAAGTGTAAGTAGCACCTTTCCCCGCAGCTTGTTTCGGCACTCAATCGTATTAGATTCAGATTTGTAAATTCTGCTCCTTTTGCTTCAATTGAAAAACGCAGGTTACAAATGGGATCGATGTTGGTGGTGGTTATGTGAGTACATTCAACTGGTCTAACATTTGAGTACAATTTCATTTTATCCATTTTATTTTTGTGACTGGCGAAGAGCCCTGAATCTAATTTGCTCTACTTTTTTCTTTTCCCCTCAGATTATAACCTGCAACGCGTATTTTCGTATCTATTTCTGATTGGTAAGTTTCTTATCGCTTGCTTCCTCTTCTTCTTAGTACATTAGTGGCTTAGAAACTGACCACTGAACGTCCGTCCTTACATCTTTGCTCTATGCATGCAGTTGTAATGCTATTAGCTCTGAGGTTCGTCATCGGCTTCCCCATATTAATCGCTCTCATCGTTCGAAAATGGCGGAGAAGACACTTATCCATGGATGAAAGCATCGAAGGGTTTCTCCAAAGCCAAAAAAAGCTCACCCCAATAAACTACGCCTACTCTGAGATTAGGGGTGGGCAATCGGGGTCGGGTTTTGGGTACCCGACCCGACCCGATCGGGGGCGTAAAATCGGGTTTAGTCGGGTATCGGGTTTAAACCCGATACCCGATGTTATATATCGGGTCGGGTTTCGGGTAGCAATGTGCTACCCGATAAACCCGATCGGGTACCCGAATTAATTTAAAAAAAAACAGCCCAACCCTTAAGCCCAAGCCAACAGCCATCAGCCCAAATGCTTATATCATATTATCAGCCCACACACACATTTAATATAGATTTATATACATAATACACACATATAATATAAATATACTACTACACTACAAGAACGAACAGAGAGTTGGAATTGGAACTAGACACACATACATGCACGATACACACATCACTCGCCAATCGCCACGCCAAGCTCCTTCCTTGTCCTCGCCGGCCGCCGTTCTGCAGCTGTCAACGGCCACCCATCTCCTCCCTCAGACGCCACGCCCACATCTCAGATTCGATTCATGGACCCTAATTTTATATTTCGGGAGTTGTTGATTGCTTGTAATTTTTGAGTCCAAAATGATTTATGAGGTTCTTTTAGCATTATATGTATTGTTAGAATTCATGGGTAATTGATTTTTGGTGTCAACTTTGCCGTTTGGGAACTCCGGGCTTCATGTAATCGTCACGGATTCGGGATTGAAATTTGGTTCGAATTTCATGTCATAGCTTGAATCTTGGATGTTAATATTTGCAGATGGCTAGTCATACTCGTGTTTCAAGTGAAGGTTCAACGAGGGATTTTCAAGTTGGAGATGGAGAAGAAGATGCTAATCGAGAATCCCAACAAGCTATTGAACACGAACAAGAACATCATGTTAATGTTGGAGCTAGTGATGTTCCCCCAAGTCAAAGTGCCGACATCGATGGTGACGTAGATTCGGAAGATGAGATAGAAGGCAAACGAAAGGGTCGAAAAAAGAATAAAAAAGTGGTTGCATCTAGATCAATGTCTTGGCAACACTTCGACAAGTTCTTTTGTGATGCTGACAAAGTCCAAAATGCGAGGTGCAAGCATTGTAGTAGCGTACTTAAAGCCGATCCAAGGATGCACGGAACCAATTCTTTAAAGAATCATTTGAAGTCTTGCAAAAAGAAGCCACAAGAAGATCAACAATCTCGTCTTGCTTTCCAACCATCTCGGGGTCGTGGGAATGATGAAGACGTTGTACCCGGCACTTGGCGATTTGATCAAGGTAAGGCGGTTGATGCATATATACCCCCCTTATAAGGGGTTTTCACGCAAAAAGGCTAGCGACAACAGTGACCCTCGAAAGGGCCGAGATATCCGTTGCCGAGAGTCGTTTCAGACATTTCGATGGGCGTCCGGCCGCGTGGCCGAGACCGCTTGGCGGACGTGCCACGGCCGTGAAGATGTCCCAGGCCGTGAAGGAGCGTCACGGCCGTGAATGTGCTGTCCTAGGCCGTGAAGCACGGCAGTGGGCTCATTTTGTGCCCCGACAGTGTCATGGCCGTGAAGGACTTTCCTTATCTAGTCGCCGGCGCGCCGTGCTCGTAACATTTACTTTTCTTCCCGCGGGACTTGTGATAATTTTTCCTTCTCGATGGCCGTAAGCCATCACTGGGACAAATCCAAACCAACCAACCATCGTGCGCAAGGGAAGTCGGCAAACGAGTCGGCAGCCCAACAGCGCTGAGTACCTCAGCACAGCGTGCGCACCGTGGGCGGGATTCCTCGGCATTGCGCGCGCACCGTGGGCGGGAGACCTCGGCACTGCGCGCACCATGGACGGGCGGCCTGGGCACCGCGCGCTGGCACCGTGGGCATGCGGCCTCGGCCACGCACGCGCGCACTGGGCTGGCACGGTGGGCGGGTGGCCTGGGTTTATGTTCCATGATTGCCGTTGATGAGTTTCCGTTTAAAATGGTTGAGAAAGAGGGTTTTAGGCGCTTCTTGTCCGTTGTTTGTCCTATGTTTAGAATTCCTTCACGGAAAACTATAACAAAGGACATTTACCACATGTATGTCAATGAAAGAGAAAGATTGAAGCTCCTCGTAAAAAATCAGGCACAAACGGTTTGTATTACGACGGGCACGTGGACATCTATTCAGAGAATCAACTATATGTGTCTCACGGCCCATTTCATTGATGATAATTGGACTTTGAGAAAGAAAATTTTGAACTTTTGGTCTATTTTGGGTCACAAAGGTGAAGAAGTAGGTAACGGAGTCGAGCAATGCCTACTTGAATGGGGAATTGATAACATATTCACCATGACGGTTGATAATGCATCATCTAATGACAGTGCGATTGCTTATTTGAAGAATAGTTGCGATGTTGGTACAAGCATCTTGGGAGGGAAGTACATTCATGTGAGATGTATAGCTCATATTATTATTCTTGTCGTGCAAGATGGGTTGAAAGAAAAAAATGATGCTATCTCTCATATTAGAGGAGCCGTTCGATATATTAGGAACTCTCCGAGTAGACTAAAACGATTTTTTAAATGTGCAAAAACCGTGAAGTTAGAGACGACTAAGGGTTTGAGTCTTGATGTACCGACACGGTGGAATTCCACGTACTTGATGTTGGAGTCGGCTTTATATTTTTCTAGAGCATTTAGAAAATTTGGAGATGTGGATGCGACATTTGTTAGTGATCTATCTAAGGAGCCATTTTGTGGCGGTCCGACGACGGATGATTGGGAAAGAGCCAATTTGTTGGTGAAGTTTTTGAGACATTTTTACAAGCTTACGTTGAGCATTTCAGGTTCGTCTTATGTCACATCTAATGTGGTTTTTCATGAAATAACTACAGTCGGCTTGCTTCTTCGGGATTGGTTAGATGAAGAGGATGAAGAACTCAAAAACATGGCTCGTCGAATGAAGCTTAAATTCAACAAATATTGGGGATCGATTGACAAAATGAACAAGATTATGTACTATGCCGTAATTCTTGATCCTCGTTCCAAGTGGGAGATGATTGATTTCTCGTTTGACCGGTTATATCCCGATTGCGTTACCGCATCGATGATGAAAGAGAAAGTTAGGTGTGGCATGCAAGAATTGTTCTCGGTGTATAAATTGAGATATGGAGTACCCGATATGGAGTACCACGTATTTGTTTGATGAAATGAGGAAGAGAAAGAGAGACGGAAAAAGCGAACGCGAGAAGTCGGAATTGGATAAATATTTGAGCTAAGATATTGAGGATCCATACGATGGCTTTGACATACTTAACTGGTGGAAATTGAATTCTCATCGCTTTCCGATTCTTTCTAAGATGGCTCGAGATATTTTGGCCGTTCCGGTCTCTACAGTTGCTTCCAAGTCCGCTTTTAGTACGGGTGGTCGAGTGCTTGATGAGTTTAGGAGTTCATTGTCCCCTAAAATTGTGCAAGCTCTAATATGCGTTCAAGATTGGATTTGTCACGATTCAAAACCAATAAACCTTGAGGAGGACTTGAACGAAATTGAGAACATCGAGAATTGTATGTTTCTCTCTTACTTATGCTTTGGCTTAATTCTTTACCATTTCGTTACAGTTGTTTTCTTTTTTTTGTAGAATTGGAGAGTACGGGTGTGGATACATCGGCCATCGTCATTTGATACGAGAAATGTATTGTGGAGCTTGATGGTGATCGGTGGAGCTTTCAAAGTTGATCTTGATCATGATGTTTAACTTATTTCGTGTTCTAATATTTATGATGTTAGTGAACTATTTGTGATCTCGTTTTGTCGTATCATATTATGATGGTTGTGTAAGATTTTGTACAACTTATTTTGGCACATTTATATTTTACTGTGATGGTGATGGTGTGTGTTGAACTTGAATTTATTTGTTGATATTTTTGAATTTGATTTCTAATGTGTAATGTGTTAATATTTTATTTTTGGCGGTGTTAATTTATTTATTAACGATGTTGAGTTGAATTTATTTATTACGATAGTGTTGAAATGAATTCATTTTATTGTTTATGGTGTTTGGAAATTAGTAGTTTTTGGGTTTTAGTGTTGAATTAATTTAAGGTTTTTTAGAAATAATACAACCAATTTAAGAAGAAAAAAAAGCAAAAAAAAAAAAAATGAAATCCGAACCCGAGACGAACCCGAAAATCGGGTACGTCGGGTTTTAGTTTTGATACCCGCAAATGGCGGGTACCCGACCCGAAAAACCCGAAACCCGACAAACCCGACCCGGCCCACCCCTATCTGAGATCAAGAAAATGACAAACAACTTCGATCAAAAGCTCGGGGAAGGAGGCTATGGAACCGTATACAAAGGCAAGCTCCATAGTGGACCTTACGTGGCAGTAAAGGTCATGGACTTAAGATCGACATCCAACGAACAAGAATTCATAAGTGAAGTTTCGTCCATAGGCCGAATCCACCATTGCAACGTTGTACAACTCATCGGTTTCTGCGTACGCAAATCAAATTGCGCTTTGGTCTACGAATATCTCCCCAACGGTTCCCTCTATAGGTACATTTTCGGCGATAAATTATTAGACGGGCTCACGTTGAAGTACGAGAAGCTTTACGAAATTGCCCCCGGAGTCGCTCGTGGGATAGAATACTTGCACCTGGGCTGCGCCATGCAGATATTGCACTTCGACATTAAGCCTCACAACGTACTTCTCGACGAGAAATTCAACCCTAAGATCTCTGATTTCGGGCTGGCGAAGCTTTACGATCCCGCCAATGGAAGTTCTCTCCATAGCAATGTTATTACGGATGCGAGGGGCACGATGGGAGATTTTTTATAGAAATATTGGGAGGGTTTCGTATAAAGCGGACATCTATAGCTTCGGGATGTTGCTGTTGGAAATGGCGGGTCGGAGGAAAAATACGAACCCGTTCGAAGAGGATTTGGGTCGGGTTTATTATCCTTCGTGGGTCTACGCTCATTTATCTTCTGGGAGGGAGATTGAGGTGGTCGATGCGAGCGAAGAGGAGAAAAAAATGGTGAAGAAGATTATAATTGTCGCTCTTTGGTGTATTCAGATGAAGCCATGCGGTCGGCCTCCGATGAACAAAGTGATTGAGATGCTCGAAGTGACGGACTGCAAACTGAAGACTCCGCCGAGACCTTTTCTTGCTCCGAGGGAAATTGCACGCGACCACGATAATTAAGACAAGATTATCTATCTATGTCCGAAGATCACCTCGGTTGGTATGTGTGTTCTAATAACTTCTGAGCTGAATTGTTCATGGATGTTTAAGAACTCTTATGTATACAATGTAGTTTTGTTAGTTATTGATGTGTATGATATGGATAATAGAGTAACTCGAAGTTTGTATGTTGGGAAATTCTTCTGCCTTTAGGTTCGGGATTGAGTGTACTATATCGTGGCCGAGTGTCGACAGATCAAGGATAATGGAGATCACAAACGAATCGAATTTTTATAAGACTGAAGACGAAACAGTACAACACTTTTACGTGGTTCGGCTTGATTTTCAAGCCTATATCCACGCACCACTGAGTCTCTTTTATTCGATCTGTGATGTTGGTCTACAATTCCCTTGCTTACTCACCAATTCTCTAGCTTACAAGCCACTCAAAACTCACACTCTATCGAACGATACGCTTGCTTAAAGACTGCAACTTGAACTCTGAGTTATGATATTTTTACGATGGGACAATGGCATTTTTAGTCCACATTGGTTGAGTTATGGGCGTTTTTTGTTCTCCATATTTCGAGATGCCAGCTTTAGTCCCATGGCTATCCTGTTAATTCATTCCTTAGTTTAGATGGAATTTAACATGTGTGAGGAAATGATCTCCTTTTAGTCGACTTAAACACTAACAACTAATCATCTTTTTCGACTTAAACGCATGTGTGCGTTCATTATGCAACCCATTTAGCTCAACTTCAATGTTGTTAATTTTTCTCTAAATGTGATGAGGATGCCCATTTGTGTGTAAGTCGAAGAAAAATATTAGTTATGAGGATTTAAGTTGACTTAAATGATGGAAAAATTAAAACGTAGTACCCGATATTTGCCACATGGACAAATTTAATTCTTCATCTTTCTTGTGCACAATTTAGAGAAAAGAGAATAAAATAAAAAATTAAAAATAATAAAATTAACATAAAAAGGAAAAATATAAATAATAATAATAATAAAATAAAAAATTTAAAAATAAAGATAGAAGAGAATAATATATATCAAAAAATAAATATTTTTTAATTTTTAATTTTTCTTAGGTTAATTATTAATTTTTTTATGTTTATTTATTCATTAAAAAAAGTTAAAAAAATAAAAGAAAAAGTAAAATGCCACTCGAAGTTTATCGGGAGTCCCTATCCCCATTCCCGCCAAGTTAGCGGGGACGAAATTGTTCCATTTCCCAATTCCTAATATTTTTTATGTTATAATATAAATTGGATAATTTCAAAAGAATTCCTTATCCCCGACCGCGGGGGCACGGGAGCTCTCCCCACAGAGATTCTTTTGAATTATAAAAAGTATTTATTAAAAAATTCGGAGATTGCTTTTTTTTTTTTCCTTTTTATGTTTTTATTTTCTTAGTTTTATACATTTTTTAGATATACTTTTATTCTCTTCTCTCTTTTAATTTTTTATTACTATCTTTTTATTTATGTATTTTACTATTATTTTTTATTTTTGAAGTTAATTTAGTTATTTTTTAAACTCGACTAATCGCATGTCGATCGTGGTAGTTTCCATGATGGTCACACTAAAGGAATGGCCAAATTGGTCCATAATCGGCAACATTGTGGTTTAAATTGATCCACACGAAACATTGTGGACTAAATTAGTTTATATGGTAAACATCGGAGACCGCTTTGATTTTCTCTCACTAAGAGGTGATCATATGCTCTGACGTGTGAAATTCCATCTAAACTAGCGACTGGATTAATTGGAAGACCAAAATGGTCCAAAATCAGTAACAGACGAGAAATACGCCCATATATCAAACATTGGGGCAGCTCACCTTTTGTAAGAATAGAAACTCAACTTTCTGCTTCACTGAGTAGCTTCATGAATGATACGGCGTTACCCATCACTTATAAAAAGGTTTGTGAGTTTTTGTAAGTTTTAATCACAGCATTTGGATCCTTAGCGCGCCAGATCTAACAACCCACATTTACACTGAACCAAGCCCAAGGACTTGAAGATTTTTCAGCTCGGTCAACTCTTATTCAAGACCTTCTCTTCTCTCTGCTTCGATTCTTTCAGGTCTTGATTTCATAGTTTAGGCTTTCTCAATATTATAAATAATACATAATTCTCAATTCAGATCAGAAACATGTATTGAGCTCATAACAATCTAGAATGATGATACCCTTGTATTTTTTGTCTGTGAAATACACGCTAGACTCATATTAAATTGAAATATAAATATGGCTTAATTTAGAGCTTTCGCTATAAATTAACCTGAAGTCACTTGAGCATACCCTTGCAGTTCCATCGTTGTTCGAGTGATTCCCTCTGCTTAAACCATACATTCAATCTTCAGACGTGTTGAGTACACGAGGATATGCAAGCTCAATGTTTGTCCATACGTGAAGGGAAGAATTGACAAATCCGTTGGCCCTTCAGTAAGCGAGCTGATTCCAATTTAGAAAGTGGAACTCGGAGTGAGAGCTGCTAACTAGTGTGCGTCTTATTTCGATTGTGTATATTTATCAACACTCATTTAATTACCAACTACGATAACATCAATTGGGTCGATAAAATACTTGAGGAGCAAACCTCAAGGAGAAAAGTAAACCCTGATTGTAGATATAACCTCTAAAATTATGGTCTCATTTTACTTTAAAATCACTTACATTTTCATATGATAAAGGAACAAGACATTTTTCAAAGTGATAATCTGATTACTTTTCCATCTTTATAAGGATATACCATCTACTTTGATGTGTTGTTGATTACTTTTCCATCTTTATAAGGATATACCATCTACTTTGATGTGTTGTAACATTTTCTGAATTCTCCAAGTCTTACGTATCTTTTATACTTCATAGGGAATAACGTCAATCATATCCCTCCCTTGTGGTCTGGGTGTGCGCTCCCGCAATTGCTGTTCTAGGGTAAAATAGCACTTGAGATCCAATAGTAGTTTCCTTTTAGCGGTTTCAGTTTGAAACCTATATTGTTATTCAATTGTCACATTTAGTCTCTTGAATGTTTGTTTGAGGCAATACAACATTAAAGTGATCCTCATAACATCGTGATGATGTTAGTTTTATCGAAATGCAGATTAAGGTGATATGCTACAGTGTGTTTATTTTTTTTTATGATATTCTTCTTTGGGGCAAATAACATTTTTAGTCCCCAATTTTTGGTGCATGAGGGTTTGTGGTCCACCATATTTCGTGGTGTCACTATGTTACTGATTTTGTACGTTCGGGTCCCCCGATCAATTTTAATCGATATTTAGACGGAATTAAGCTAGTGAGAGCACATTATCTAAATTTAGTCGACTTAAAATATCGTGATTCATCTTTTACTTTAACTTAAACGTACATGGAGCATCATTACGCATCACATTTAACTCAGCTTCAAGGTCGTCAATCCTTCCATAAACATGATGCGTAATTATGCATCACATTTAACTCTTTGCTTGTAAATTGTTTAACATAGCATTTGGAGAAGGCAAAGTTCTTGTTGACAAGATAAAAAGGTTCGATGATGTAGTAAACATTTGCTTGTTTACATCGACTATATTAGGATCTGTGTTTACTCAATTATCATGTCAGATAAAAGAAATACAATTGGCACTCCAATTGTTTGATTATTTTTCTACAACAAAAGTATGCTTCTAACTCTTCATCTCGTCTTTCAAATGATTACTTGGAAGCGAAGACAACATTATTCGTCCGTAAGTTCGCGGTAGATTCAAAATCTTGACTTTTATAATTAATGTGGAATACACAACGAAGATTAGTTCCGCGTATCTCATATGCCATGTTGGAAAGAAATTATATAAAATTAAAAAGTGATGCACTCCCTTTTAACCTTTTAGGGAAAGTGGTCACTTAACATGGTATCAGAGCTTAGGGACCAGCAGGTCCTGGGTACGAATCCTCACGACCACCCATTTATTAGAGTTACATGTCTAAGGCAAGATAGAGAAATCAGCCTAGACGTGAGGGGGCGTGTTGGAAAGAAATTATATAAAATTAAAAAGTGATGCACTCCCTTGAGGGTTAACCTTTTAGGAAAAGTGGTCACTTAACAGGCCACAACGAGTTGAAATTCGTCTGAGACTGTACTTAATAAGAGGATGAGGGTTACATTGGAATTGTTGAGATACTTCATGATAGAAAAAAATATGGAAAAGAAAAAAAAAATAACATCTTCCTTAACTACCATCTATTAGGAAGCTCATGCACCATTGAGATTAGGCTTGTAATGTTTTCCCCGTTCTCAATTGATATTCAAATAGTTTTTTTATCTCTAAGAAAATATTAAAATTATATGTTTTATACACAATTTATATTATTATAATATTAAATAATATTTTACCTAATTTGTATTATTATAATCATATATATATATATAAGTTTGATATGGAATACCAGTCTAGGCTTATATGAGGCTTTATTTACAAATTGCCTCTTCCCTATAGACAATCCCTATGTGACACGTCATCAGTTATATGAGGGTTTTTATGGTATTATAAAAGTAGTAAAAATAATGACCGTTTTAGCCCTATGTGTGGTTGAATTACATGGTGCCATTAATTATTATCAATTAGGAAAAATTCGTTTTTATGCACGTTGGAAGATGAAGGAAGATGAAAAAGACAAAAGACCAGCATTCACATCTTATTCAAAAGTTTTTCTTTCCATTTTCATTTTCTTCCCATTTCACCCGAATTTTTGCTGTAAAATCAATACAACGAATTAAACCCTTCTTGCCCGTGTACGTAGATGATATTGAAGAGCTCATATTTGAGGACTTCGATGTCCCTATGCAAGCCTGGATCTTTATGCCGTCTTTGTCTGGATGAACGTCTTTGTAAATTGGCGATGCTGCTGTAAAGATTTGTGCGTGAGGTCATTGAGGAACCAATTCCAACCCTATGTTACATGTCAAATATTAGGGTCATTGAGATGCAAGAATTTTTTTATAAACAATTAGCCACAGAAGCAGCTGAGGCTGAGGGGAGTGGTACAATGGAGACTATTGTAAATCCTCGGCGAAATGAAAAGTATTTACCTAATCCAAAAATTCACAGGCCATTCGCCTTATGTTTGAGTACCTATTCATTTTTTTGTTCTAATTAACTTTGAATCATGTTTTGATAATTTTGTCGTATATTTATTAACTTCCACCAACAGGAAAACCACTACTACGAAATCTTCTAGAAATCTCAATCAAAAGAAGTTGAAGGGTCAAGGGAAGGGCTACAAGGATAAATGATTAGGAAGTAACAAAGTCAGTAGAAGCCCGTTTCAACAGATTACTTTCTGAGGTTTGTGATACACGGTCTTTACATTGTACCATTTTATGATGCTTGACTCCTTCATCAAATTTTCACTTCCTGTTAATTATTTTGCATTGCCCTGATTTCGGATGCTAATTTCCTGATCAAAGCTTAACTTCCTAATAACTATGCACTTTTCAGTTAGTATTTGAGGACCTAAAAGGAGCATTGGAGGAGGCTAGAACGGTACTTAATTGTCTATTTTATCAGAGCGTCAGATGCCAGCTTTAAATATAGCCCTCGACTGGGTCATATGGCAAATTTGACATAACTGTTTTGTTGAATCACTAAAAGAAAGTACCTATTTCCTGGTGGTTACATAAAAAATTTCTTATATGAATTTTCTAGCACTATCAAAGTTTTATTCCTTTGTCACTTTTATATTTGATTCACATCAAACGTCTTCAGATTAGTGAAGAACTTGGAGATATATACGACTAGTCACAACCTCAAGTGACTGCGAGCCAGCCTGAGGAGCCGGTGTTAGCTCAAGGGTTGTCAACAGGCGACATCTGTCGACCTGGTTCATCAACGACGGAGGCGTCCGTTCCATTTGTGACTGAAGATCGTCAATAGGGCGCTCTCTCCGAAGCATTGAGATTTTTCGAAGACAAAATCATGGAGATTGTGCGAAATGCCATCGAGACGTCCCGCCAAGATCGAGGGAAAGTACCCGTCTCGGAGCCGTCTTCATCACAACTTACCCTCACACCCACTCAACCCACACGACCCTTACCAATCTCCACACCCATCCTCACACACAACCTCATAAACCCTGCAACCGTACCCATCAGCGACCTTCACTTCATATTAGTCGCCCGACTACTTGAGCTGACCACACGAACGCCCGAAGAAGAGGATCTCTTCCGACGTCTCGTGGATCGTCCTGATCCTACAGAATCATGCCGAGGTCAAGACTCTCGCTCCAAATGTTGATATGACGACCCAGACGATCAAGGTTGTCATGAGGGGGAGAAGAGGCCTAGGATCATAACTAGAAGTCAAGGACGAAGCTCGGGCGCGACGCAGACAAACGCTGGAGCCGCTGAAACCTCACAACCCACTACCCAAACAACCACCACCACGCACCGCACTACTCATACAACCCAAATCGACCCACCAACCTTTCACCTAAGGACGCCTACGCCCACACCACTACAGGCCCTCACAAGCCCCCTTGCTTCCGGAAGAAGAAGCAAGTGCCGCTATACTCGTAGCCCTGGCGCAGACTCACCCAACTCCAAGCTCAATCGCTGCAGACCAATCGGGACCATCTGGACATGTTGTCCACCCACACGAGTTCCTCGACAAATATATATTTAAAGGACAGTGGATGAGCCATTCTATGCCAGACGCGCATCAAAGACAACGGCTCAAGGACGTTCGACACTTCTTGCAACAAGCTTCGGTCGACTTAGTTCTGTTAGAAGACGAAGAACTTCAGGAAGGGGAAGACCATGAACAGATTCCCCAAGGGCTTCCAGAGCTGATTGCTCAACGAGCGGATTCCCCTACAAGACAAATGCCAGCGACCGTTCGAATTGACACGCCGTGGGAAAATATCAGAATTGAAATTCCCTTCCTTGAAGAAGTTCGAGAACATATATGGAGGTCATCGAACAAAGTCAAGAAGTTGAACGAGTTCGAGCTCAGAGGGATCTCTCACTAGGATCAGCAAAAGAGAATGACCTATCTCTGGATGCTAACACATCTTGGACCAGATGTGAGGCTGGGGATGTATAAAGGACAAGCAAAGAGCCATTATAAGAGTCTATCTCCCATATGTCAGCACTAAGCGTCTTCTACCGAAGAGGTGTACAATCTCTACAAGCTGTACGTAGAAAAGTACAAGAGTCCTCAAGGCTTCATAAAAGAAGGAAGGACTCAAGGGACTCTACCGATTCATGATGCGCCAGGTCAAGTACCATGCCGCACACGGCCTTCAGATGGCTCTGGAGAGCAATATGAAGAAGGTGAACATGGCCGCTCCGCTCAACAAAAGACCTGAGGTCGAAGGGCTTCCCAACAATCACGTGCATATCAGCTCAGTCTTAGGAATCACCTACCAAAATCCTATTGCCAAGAAGACTAGGATGATGCTGAAGACTGAGATTCATAAGTTTCGTGATGGGACGCTCAAGGTCATCAGGAAGAACATAGAGCAGAGGTTGGAAGAAATCAACAGAGAGACGATGCTGAAGCTCCATAGGTTCGTGAGAGAACAACCTCTTCTAATGGAACTTCTTGAGGACATCGAGGAGCGACTGGAGTGTTGATCGAGGACCACCGTTAGACTCGACTTTGGACGTGCTTTCAGTGTATGTGAACCTCGTGTATTGATTCGATCATTTGCTAGCTCAAACTGACCGAAAACAGAGCAAACGCACACACACACAGAAAACAGATTTAACGTGGTTCGGCCGAGAATTGGCCTACATCCACGGACCAAACGAGAGCTCCTTTGCATTAACACCAAACATGAAAGTTACAGAGTACCACACCTTCTACAACTTTCGTGTTTACACTTTTCTCTGATTCTAACCCTAGAGAAAGATATGAGCTCTCAAAGTGGTGAGGTTGAACTGAGCAAAACTGATATTTATATAGAGCTGAGAATCAGACTTAAAGCATGACTCTCGTTAAATCGCAGCCCTCCAATTTATCTGATCGAACGCACCAGGAAATGCCATGTCATCCGTGCATTTGTGCGTGACCCAACACGAGTTTCATGCGACTCTTTAAGTGGAATGGCGATTCTTATCTCCACCGTTCGATCTTCATCCAATGGCCGAGATCTTCAATCCGCATCAGTCCGTTTCATCTAATCTCAGCCGTCGTTTAACTTCGCGCGTCATCTATCGGTCCAGATTCAATCTCACAGCTTCAAATCTGGTTCGTCCGATAGCGCGCCATCTAATCCGACGGCACCTGTAGCTCGACTTCTTCTTCAGCTGTTTCTTCATCAGTTCGACTTCAGCTCGGACTGGCTGGTTTCTCCGGCCTTTCCCGGTGGCTCTGGCGAGTTTCCGGCTCGCCACTCCCAGCATGGAGCTGCGGAACAGCATTAGGAACTTCGAGCATGCGCTGGGCTTGCGCATGTCTTACTTTGCCCGACGAGGACAGATGGCTCGGAAAGGCAATAAAGCACAAAGGGGGAGAATGTAGAATACCATTTGTAATTGTGCTTTGATTTCATTAGTTGTCTTCGTAGATTGTGGCTTTGTCCTTAGTTTAGGACTTAGCTTGTTATTTATACCAAGTATGTTTGGTATAAATACTTGTACAAACATTGAGCTTAACAGAGGAAGTTCAGAATTTGATACTGAAGGCTTGCAATTCAATTTCTAGAGAGAGAAATACTAGTAACTTTCTCACTCTACTCGGATTCTCTCTAGTGTTCTTAGTTGGAGTTTTTCGATCGAAACTTGAATTTCAATAATTCTAATCGAATCACTTTGGTTTGTTTGCCTAGAATCATAGAGTTGATAAATTAGGACCTAACAAGCTTGAATATCTTCAAGCTGAACTCTGCGCTCGCAGTGGAGGATTTTCCTTCGATGAAATACAAGCGAAAACTGCAAATTTTTTCCTTACAATAATGAGTAAAAAAAAAATCGATGATACCTTTCTCTGAAATATGTATTTACAGCGTAGGGCATGAAGGATCGAATCGCTTGGCTAGAGTCTAATAACGAGGAGCTGTACCGCGAACTTAATACGCTGCGTAACTGTAATACCCGCAAATTTTAAAGCGGGATTACGATAGGAAATTTCAAGATAATTAGCGAAGAAAATATTAGGAATAAAATTCCTAAGGAAGATAATTCGGATGAAATAAAATAATAAAATAGTCCCGAGAATATTTCGGAATTTAATCAAGACTCAAGCAAAATAATAGTATTAGTGAGAATAAATTGGGCTATATTTATAATTGGACTATTCGTTTCTAACTTAGGCCCAAGTTATTAAAGATAAATTTTGGTAATAGGATTACTTGAGCTATAGGGGAATACACGTTAGTATTCCATCACCATCTTATCACCTTGTATGAAAACAATGATATGGGAAATAATCTAATCGAATGGGCTAGACTTAGCACATAAATAAGGCCCAAAGTATTCAACTAATATAAGGCTTGACCACGTTACTTAGGCTTGAGGGAAATTAGATTCACCACCTTGTCATGACATCCTCACTTTCGATGTGTTTGAATATATCCATAAGTCATTAGAGAAAATTATCATTCGGGGTAAAGGAGAGAACGAATGAATAAAAATAAGAATTAATAGGAGGGAATTTCCAACGAACAAAGGCCCTCAAACAAATTCAAAGAAGTTGAAGTAAAGAAGAGATTCGACATTTAGGGATTCCACCGGACTTCTTAGTCGACTGTAGCAGGAGGACAGGTAGGTGGAATATCTATCTACAACACGTAAACTTATCTGTGCTCATTTCAAATATATGTCTTATGTATGTGAGCGACGTGACTAGTATGTGTTCCAAAGTGATTTACATGATTTATGTGCTACTGTGTGACTATGTGATTCGATGAGTTAGATAGCTTACATATGTTTTATGTGGTATCACGATATCATGTTTCATCACAATAAAAGCATGCATGTACATTACACGTCATTTCACGGAGTGTACCGTGGTGGAACGGTGGTACTGTATTGTACCTAGTGAGCGAGTAGCCGATATTGGCTGTCGACCCCGAGAGGAGTCACGTGAGTGTGGGCATCTGCTGTGCACCAGCGCCTGTGATAGTGAGTCATTGGCCCGTTGGACATTATGCGGCAGACTACGGGCGACCTAGAAAGGAGCAACTTGGGACATCCCCAAGTAGGCTAGCTAGTGTAGGCTACGCTGTCGCAAGCGGGAGGAGACGACCTGGTGGGTGCGACCTGGGTACCCTTACGGGACCTGGTGTAGGCTACCAGCATAGGCACCGCATTAGACAGAAGAGGCGACCTGAGAGAGTGACCTGATACGGCTCAGGGAGGCTGCTCAGTGTAGGCCACTGCCGTCGTGTTGTGGTTGTGTTCGTGATCGTGGTAGTGATTTCGCATGATGGTGCACAGTATGAGGCCCGGGGCCCGTTGTGAGGTGGTGAGTGTATCCCGGTTGTGATGAGTGATAGTGAGTGGCATTGCATTGGTGAGAATTGGGGGTGAGTGAACGTGAGTGAGTCACACGTGCATGTGCACTATTTCACCTACTGGGCAATAGCTCAGTGTTTGCGTGTTGTAGGTAATCGACGATCGAGGCTGGCTATCGGAGCTTCCATGGGATTTTGAGGGCGAGGATGTACATGGATGATGACATGTGGGCGAGTGATAGGATGATTTGGGCCTTCGGCCCGTCTGTATTAACTTTTTATAGACAAATGTTTTTGTAAAATGGGTTCTCCGCGGCTTTCGCTGCTAAACCCGGCGTGAGCTGTCGCTAATTAGCGATTAGGAAGTAGGGTCGCTACAGTAACAGAGGCAATTTTTCCGAACTCAACGAAAAAGAAAAGTCTTTTGCATTATATTGAAAGGTATATTTATGTTCTTTGTTTACAGTCGCTCTCTTGCAATCTTCACCATCACCATGGAGCAAATTCGTAGGCTGAATTTGAACGATTGTATGAGCGAGGAATAACTATGCAGTAAGCTGCATTTGGTCGATCTCGCTAGGTCTGAAAGGGCGAAGAGGACGGGCTCTCATGGTCTGCGTTTTAAGGAAGGTTAGCATATTATCTTATATATACATTTAGTTTTTAGATAGACTCATCTCTTCTTAGTTTTATGTACTCTGTTTTGCTTGACTGCAATGGTTCTTACAAGTATAGGAGTCATATTAACAACGGCCTACTTGCGCTTGGTAATGTCATAAGTGCGCTCGGTGATGAGAAAAAGTGTAGAGAAAAGGCGTTCACGTTCCATATCGGGACAGTAAACTCACACGCCTGCTTCAGGTCAAATTTTCGTACGTTTTGCAAACTTTATTACAGCATCATACTTAAGATTATCCTATTGGCCGAGATTTGAGATAACCTTTAATGGCAGGATTCTCTCGGTGGAAACAACAAAACTATAATGATAGGTAATAATTTGTTAGAATCTTTTTCTTTTGCTTATTATGCTTGACTTTCTTTGTTTTATTTCAAGAAATTCGACTTCGACGTACATAGAGAGTTGTTTATTTTTCAGCTTGCATCAGTCCAGCGGATATAAACGCCGAAGAAACTCTAAACACGCCAAGTATGCTAATCGCGCTAGAAATATTCAGAACAAGCCAGTTGTGAGTTTCAAGATTTGTTAGTTTCTTTCTTTCTTTTTTTTAGAAAAGAAACAACTAAAAAACTACTCGAAACTGTACTGATTAACAGAGATCCTATGTCGAGCGAAATGGTAAAGATGCGTCAACAGCTTGAATATCTTCAAGCCACTCTGCGCTCGCAGTGGAGGACTTTCCTTCGATGAAATACAGGCAAGAACATCAATTTTTTTCTCACAATAATCAGTAAAAAAATCGATGAAACCTTTCTCTGAATATGTATTTACTGTGTAGAGCATGAAGTATCGAATCGCTTGGCTAGAATCTAGAGGTGGCAAAATTCTCACGGTGAACCATCCCGGTCGGGACCAAAGGCTATTGGGACGGGGAATCCCCGGTCAAAATGGGGATGGGGAGTTGATGGTGATTCCCCATCGGTGAAAGAGTGGGGATGGGATGGTGATGGTAATCATGTTTGCCACCCATCCCTGTCCCCGAACCCGGGCCCGTTTGAGTCAAGTGGTGATTCACCATTCCCCGAATAGACTTATTACTAAATAATATTAAAAACTAATTTGAATCAAGATTTTTTATAGTCAATCCTTTTATATTCAATATCGTAATTAGAAAAAAAAATTTCAACTCTCAATATATATTTTTCACAATACACGCATATTTTAATGACATATTATATCAATTTTTATACCTTCAATATCATATTTTACATATTAATTTGTCTATATCACTTATTATGTTTTTGTTGCAAAAAAAATTAATTTATTGGATATACATGCATGTGGGGAACCCAAATCCCCCACGGGGAACCTGATCCCAGAACGGTGATTATCCATCCTCGAAACAATTCATTTCAGACGGTGAATTAGCGGGGATGGTATTAAGAACAGAAATTTGGTATGGGGACGGTATGTCCATTACCAGCCCCGAACCCGCCCATTGCCACCCCTACTAGAATCTAATAACGAGGAGCTGTGCCGCAAACTTAATACGCCGCGTAACAGAGGCAATTTTTTCGAACTCAACGAAGCCAACATTAAAGTACACAATTTCTTGCCATGCATGCATTCAACTCGAATATCTGTTGAAGTCATCGTATTATAAGAATTAAAAGCCATTTTCTTTTTCAGGTCATCGGAAACGGTGTAATGAAAACTGAAGGTCTATAGAGAGGACTGCAGAGTATCGAGTCGTGTGATTATCAAATGAGCGATAGCAGTATGTTCTCTTATTTATTTGTTTGAATACTCTAAAATCTTTATGGGGAAGTTTCTTCAGGTTAGTTTATTACATGTCTGAAGGTGAAAATGGGGACACTGATGAATACACGGCTAAAGAATTGGAGCACACGTACTTTCAGAATAGCATGGATAAGGAATTGAGTGGACTCAACAAACAGCTGGAGATGAAAGAGGTAATCAATCGATGACTTCGGTGACTTATTTGTTTGATTTCGTTCGATATCTGACCGAAGGCTACTCTATTTTTCAGACGGAGACTACAAGAAAGGACGTCTCTCTGTAATAGGCGATGATGGTGGGGACGGGCCCAAGAGCCATCTTCGCAAAGGATTGATTTCCTAGATTAAGAGATGACACTCTCTATGCAAGGTAATCTATTCAAATTTGTTTTTTTTCATGATGAGAATAATTGCTAGCAGTCTGAAGGGTGAAGATTGTTTCCTCTTCTTTATCAGTTACAGTTGGTCTTTAGTCCATCAATGAAAGCAATGGGGTATCAAACTCAATCCTACATCGGATAGATAAAACAATTATCACTTGCATATATTTATGATTTTTGGGTTCTCTCTTTATTAATGTATGAGAGGAAGCCTTCACCTACATTTTTCTGTTTGTTCGTTGCATTATGTGTTTGTATATCTTTGTCAGATCTCATGTTATAATAACTATGGCAGCTTAAAAAAGCATTTGAGACGAGTGAAGGTGGAGATTACTCATTGAGGAACTATGCGCCGAAAATACCAAATTTGTGGCTTCACATCTCAGGCTACAAGAGAGCCAAGGTGAGAATCCTATGAGAGTTTTCACTATGGCTTACAATTTAAGTTAACTAAGCGTTGGAAATTTTGTTTAGCAGCCACTTAAGGAGCCTTGAGAAAAAATCAGTACATGTGACTAATATGTCATATCTCACAACATCTTGCAGGGCTTAAATCTTTAAGGGGTTCTCACTTTTTGCATGGTCAGAGTGTTAAGTGAAACAGCTTGCTTGAATCCGCGGGTAGCAAGAAAATAAAGGAGGCACCCTCTTCTTTTTGTATTGTTCTTACTTTTTAATATTTAATGGATTACAGAGAAGATAGGTAAAGGGCTAATTATCATAATCGTCATTGAAGATGTTGACTCATTTTTCTTCATTGGTTTTCTGAAAGGCAGCATGCACGTGAACCAGAGGAAGCCTTGCAAGGCTCAAGGAAGCAGATGAAGTACATATAAGAGTTCTACAGTTGCAAGACACAAACAGCAGAGAACACACGATGGGAGTTGAAATTTATTATGTTTTATGTATGTGAATGAAATCCTCTCTTTGCGGGATTTATTGGTCATCGATTGTTTTACATAAGTAGTCACCTCACACACGTCTGCTCCATTTTCGTTTCTAATCAAGTTTATTACTCTTTTTAGGTTAAGCTCATTGACAATTGATCAGGTGAGATTTTATCTAATTTATATTTTTTTTGTGCATGATGTGAATAGGGAAGTCGAGGATAACTTTCTACAAAGTTTCTTTGCGAGGGAACATGAAGAACAAGAAGGTAGGCAGGCTCAAGCATGTACATCGAGTCATAGGGATGTGAGCAAGCCATTTTGCCCTAGAGCTTAATTTGTTTTAAAGTTTGTGATTCGACTGATACTAGGTGTTTTATGTGTCTCAAATTTTTCTCTTTTTTTGTTGTTGCCTTAATCATATGCGTTCAGTTAAATACATGTATAACAAGTGGTATGGTATGATGTTAGCATGTCTGACGGATCTATTAGACGTGAAAAGCTTTCATTCTTCACGGTACAATTTTTGCTGGTTACCAAAATATTCTTTCTGAAATTATATCTTTATACATGTTGGGGGGCAGTCTTAAAGTGCTAGCAATGTATAATACAACAATAATCGTTCGTTGGAGTAGTATAGTTGAGTTTAAGATTGAAGGTTTATGGTTTAGGGCAATATACATCCCACTATTACCATTTGCAGGGGATATATACTCTAAGCAGTTATACAACATTATCTTACTTTTAGTAGTACAAATAGATAATAAAACGATGAGCCCCTCAGGTAGTTTTATAATATTTTTATCCACAACAGTCTTACAAAATATAATACAAAGCATATAAACACGTTTGCATATTTTTCAATATAATACATATCACAACGTTAACATTCAAACATGATAGTATTATTAACATCATAAATGTTATTCTTTAGAAATTTAAGAAAACTTAAATATGTGTCGGCAAAACTGATGAGCTAATATTGCAACATTATTTTCAATCTCAATGTTGTACAACTGTGCCACCAATAGAAAAATATATTATATGAGGACACTATCAAGAGTCTTACTATATATTATGACAAGCAATTAGCGATGCAATCTTGAAATAATTTTATTAACAACAATTATACAACATGAAATCAATTAAGCAGTCTTACAAAGTTGGTGGTAGTCATATAATAATCAATCACAAAAATTGTTCACGAACAACCTTACAAAGTTGACGCATAACATTCCGACAATTAGTAGTCGTATAATTACATATGGTTCGTCCATTTGCACAGGGTATCGTGGAGTATTGGTCATTTGTTCCATGTCAAGAGTCGGATCTTATAGTTATTCCAGTGAATAATTATGAATGTCACTGGATACTATGCATTGTTGATTATAGAAAACAATCAATAATAGTGCATGACTCTGAACCTTCGGTTGATCGGGATATGAGATTCTTTGAAAGGGCATTTCAAAAAACACAGCTTATGATACCATATATTCTTCGAGATTTGGGCATGACATACTCGATAATTAACTTCACTGTTTATAGATGAGCTCCCCATCGGCGAGAAGGTAATACAAAATCCTTAATGTATTTTTTTTACAACTACTATATCGTTTCATTTCTTTTGACTGTACAAATCAGCGGATAATGTGGTGTATACATGTTGCAATCGGCTCTTTCATTGATGTATGCAGACGATGATGTGCACGATGTTACGCCAGAAGATTCAGTAGTTTGGTTCCTCACCTTATCAATATTCTGCAACAAATGGTCGTAGATTTTCGAACCAATAATATAAGTATGTCATTTCCTTTCTAGATATTTTATTTTATGGAAGATTAAAAAAATTTGCTTTGATTATTGCGTCCCTTAAGAAAATGCAACATAATTAATCGCTCATAGGCTAACAACTACAGTGTATTGCGATCATATTACAAAATATCTCAGAATATATAGTGCCAAGGTTTAAGACAGTGCCACGTCTTTGTGACGGAAAGAATGACGTTTAAGTTTGTATGACTCGCATACACTTGCTTATCCTTAAGACATGATTCACAAACAACCTTACGAAACTCCTTAAGATTGGGGATTCCTCTGATCGCTTCATGTCTGATCAGCTGCTCCATTGTTCTGTAGTTTACGTGGCCCAGTTTGTTGTGCCAAAGAACGACATCATCCTCGGCCTTCGAGAGTTGGCACACGTCTTTGGACCCGGTTTTGTCACCAGCGAGATAGCAATTGTCGCTAGACCTTTTCCCTGCCATGACACAAACATTTTTGCTGTTAAAAACACTTAAACATTGTAAAACATACAATGCACATTTATCAACTGCACTACTTAGACATTGTAAGACAGTAAGACTACACGGCTGAGAGACTGTAGAATATGATTTTTATTTATTATTTTTTATAAAAAAGCTATGGATAGTCCTGCGGTGATTTTATATTACACAATAAAAAGATTGATCCGTGTGACAAAACTTGGCTAATGAAAGCATTTTGGTATTGGACTCAGATAGAATGTGGAATGAAGAAAGAAGATGAACTTGAAGATGATGCAACAGTCAACATTGTTTACCATGAAGTCTACAACAATTAGGTGAGAGATTGCTTAACTAAAGGTATGTAATAAGAACATAATGCACTACTGTTGTATACTGTTATAATGCACTGCTACGTCGTTCCACGACTGTTTCAATAATAGTCGTGCAATAGTTTTCGTACAGTCGTGCAGTTTCTTGCGGGTGTAAAGAGTATGAAGTCTACAACAATTAGGTGAGAGATTGCTTAACTAACAGTATGTAATAAGAACATAATGCACTACTGATGTATACTGTTGTGATGCACTACTGCATCGTTCTTACTCATGTTTCCTTAATTACATGATTATTTCAATAACAGTTGCGCAATAGTTTTCGTACAGTCGTGCAGTTTCTTGCGGGTGTAAAGAGTATGTATTGGAACATTTATTCTGTTTTTTGTTTGAAGTTCTACATAATTATGTTTCTAATTTCATTATAAATATTTAACATAATTGTTAATACAAAATATCAGATACTATGACAATTGAAATATTTTACATAACATTTTCCAATTTTTGTACGTGAAGTACATATTCTGCGAAATGGATTTGCATTATTTGTTCGTCATGACAAAATCCACAGGATCTTACCATCGCAAGTTGGTGAATTTAGGAAGTATCTAAAAGCTTCTGTGTTTTTTTAGTATTGGCATTGACCTCCTCAGAATGGGGATTAGTAAACTTCTACTTTTGTTTTCTTTTTATGCTATATGACTGAAACATTCCTGAACAAGTATTTGAACTACCTCGATTTGCCAAAAATATCAAACTTTGCACTACTGACAAAGATTTAAATATTTTAATATGTAAACGCTAACTTGATGACTAAAAACAATTATGAATGATTCATAAATGAACATATATATATATATGTATATATATATATATAGATATATAATTGAGATTAAATTTTTTACATTATTCCCCGCATAAATGAAAATTGTTTGCTTATTAGGTAAGACAAGCACTAATAATAAATGATAGAATAGCATTGGAAATATATAAGTATACACTACTGATGAAGACTTACACGATTCTTACAAACTTATTGAGCGACTTCGATTCATTAGAAACATCTATTTTCACAGTACTGATGAAGTATTTTCTACGAGTGCAATTTAGGTTGACTTTCTCAAGGTTCTAATGTTGCACTACCGATCATCATAGCATGTTGCCAGCTTATTCTTTCCATCAATATTCTTATTGGGAAGAATGAACCACTATTGGATATTGCAAGGCGGTTATTGAAAACATAATCAATATTAACATATGAAATTAATCAATATACCAAATACATTAGCTTTTGTACGATTGTTTGTTGTTCATTATTTCAATTCTGATAGTCGTATTACATTTTCAAGTAATTTGCTAAATTTGGAACATCATAACTAGATGTAAAATAAAATGACATATAATAATGATTCATAAATTTTTTTTTATCTATTTAATTATAACAAAAGATCAAAGTTTATAAACTATTACATTAAATACTAATAAAATGACATAACAATTGTCAATGGGACTGGGATGGGTCTAGACTCGAACCGGCCAAAACCCGACTAGGTTCGGGGGCGTGTCCGGAATTTGACAACCCCGGCCCGAAACCCACACCGAGACCCGCCCCTTATAATTTTTTTATATAAATATTATATATATTTATAGAACTATATAGAAACATATATTTAATAAATAATAATTATATAGAATTATTTCTAAAATAACTTCTAAAATATAGTGGACTCGAAAGAATAATATATCTAATTGATATTGTAATATAAATATAATTTTTGTAAAAGAAGATTGAGCAACGGGGATCGCCGACGGATACGGGAACAAATTTTTTCCGATTTAGTTGGCGGGGACGGGAACGGAGATTCTCCGTCGATGCGAGGAGGGGGACGGGGAACTAATCTCCGCCCCGCCCCTCCCCGTTGGCATGTCCTTCTTGAAGATGTTCTCTCCAGTTGAGTGAGAGTTGATAATAAGAATAATAATTATTATTATAATTTACAAATAAAAAAGCTTAAGAAACATATTAGTCCATGATAACGAAGCCTTTTGCTTTTTCCTTTATTTCAAAATTTAAGCAGTAGCACATCACGTTTTGGCCGCCATAAATTGCGAGCTTTAACTTAAATATCACCTATAATTGCAGCTTCTTCTCCTCTGCTTTTGAGCACAAAAGCTAGGGCTCGCCTCACATTTTAGGCTTAAAAGATTGGGCTATTTTAAAAAATAAGATTACTTTTGGTTTCTTTTTAAAAAAAGGGAACTTGACCGAGTCAATTAAAAAAAGAGGAACATGTTTCCTTAATTAACTAAACCCCTAATTAATACCTAAATAAAAAAAAGAAATATATATATAAAATAAGAAAAGAAAACGCACCAACCTCATTGATTAATGCACCCACGAAGCACCAAAACGAGATCTTGAAGGAAAAACGAGCTGAAGCATCCGCCGAAATCGAAACACCCAAGCTCCAAGAATCCCAATTTCGTTCTTGAACGCATATACAGTAAGTTCCGTTCATGTTAACGCCGGTTACAAGTATATATTATCGGGCATTGTAATTTCCGTTCATGTTAATGACATTGACATTTCGAGCATCGGGTATTAGATTTTCGAAGGTTTGGGTAGTTATGGGTAGCATTTTAACCTTAGATCTGTGCGAATTTGCAGAAAATTTTCGCTTTCCGATTATTCGAGTCTGTTATTCGAGTTTACGTTGACTCGAAAAGTCACTCGGATAAGTTGTTTTGGCAACATACAATTCGGACATCAAACTCGAATAAACTCGGAAACTTTACTCGATTAATAATATTTTTTATGAAATTTTACACTTACATATAATTCGGATATGTTATTCGAGTTAAACGTATACTCGAATGTCTTTTTACTCGAATAATTTTTGTTTCCGAATATTTTATTACTCGAATAACTCGTTTGCAATAAAAGTTGATTTATTCCATTTATTTCTTCGATAACAACTTATCGAGTGTCTTCAAAATCTTAATACTCAAAGACTCTATTCGAGTTGTTTTACTACTCGAATTGTTTACTCGATTAATTTCAACTTTTCGAATATTGAAATTATTCGAATAATGCATATTGCAATTAAATTTTATTAACAATGATTTGTTTCATATGCAGGTTATGCCGACCAGCATCATGATTGATTACGATGGAGAATGGATAATTGGGAATGATAATAAATGGACATGGGTTCCAAGGATGGGAACAAATATGAAGCCCATTGGGTTCGATGTCGATTGTTGTTTGCTGGACGATCTGCGGAACGAAATATACGAGACTATTGGCGTAAGCGGGAGGCCGGAGTTAAAGCTAAGTTATCAGCCATCTATGAGAGGTATGGAAGGGTGTGCTCCGTTGTATATAAAGAATGATCGAGAGTTGAAGGGTTATATATACTTAGGGGGTCCAATGGATAGACCGATTCTCCGTGTGGAGATTGGACTCCCTACGACCCTCCACCGTCAAACTCTCGCGGATGATGAAGTTGGTCCCGTTCCAATTGAGGTTCGTAGCGATGGAGGTGGTTACATCGATGATTATTTTGACCGTATCATCGACTTTGGCGGATGCGAAGATGTGAATTATGGGGGTGAAGGTCACAATGAGGCGAACGACCGTGATGAGAATGTTGCATCACGGCAGAACGTGCACGTCAATTTTGATGGCGTAGACGGAGAAAATGCGGACGGGAATGATGAGGAGGAGGAGGAAGAGGAAAATGCAACTATTCCTAGCGATCGGTATTCTTTTACCGACGGTTCCACCATGAAGGTCGGTGATGAATTCGAGGATAAGAAGGCCGTCAAGAATAGGATCCAAAGAGTTGCTATAGAGGCATGCTTCGAGGTCAAGATTATAAAATCTTCCCGATCGTACTATGGCGTGAGATGCAAAGAGGATGGATGTACTTGGAGGATATGGACGGCGAAGATTAAGGATACATCCGTATTCTCGATTCGTACGTATTGCAACACACATACGTGCGACCTTGCAAATCGGAACGCAAGACTCACTCAAGCATCGTCAACCTCCGTGAGTGATATGCTGCTTGAATCTTTTCAGGGTTCAACAAGTACACCGGCCCCTAAACTCATTCAAACAATGATGAGAAATCGTGGGATTGAAGTTTCGTACTTCAAAGCATGGAAAGGAGGCATTTTAGCACAAAATGCAATGAAGGGTGACCCCGATGAGAGTTACAAGCTGTTGCCGTCGTACCTGTCGACGTTGAGAAGAGTGAATCCGGGAACCATAGCAAGTGTATATCTGGACGACGAGCGGAGATTTAAGCACGCATTCCTATCCCTTGGTGCTTGTATTGCGGGATACCGTCACATGAGGAAGATTGTTTGCATAGACGGTACTTGGTTGAAAGGAAAGTATGGGGGTACGTTGCTCATTGCATCAGCGGAGGATGGCGACCGCCATCAGTTTCCTTTAGCTTGGGGCATAATCGACAATAACGAGTGCATAGAAGCTTGGTCGTGGTTCTTGAACGAGCTCTTGCAAGCGTGCCCAACGAGGACGATCTTGTCATCGTATCCGACAGATCTCTTTCTATCAAAGCCGTCGTTGCAGCCGTCTACGGTCGTGCGCACCACGGTCATTGTATTTGGCACCTGTCACAAAATATGAAAAGCAGGTGTAAGAAGCAGGGTGCGACCGAGACGTTCATACACATTGCTAAAATATACAAGCAATGCGACTTTGATTCACAATATGGTGATTTTGAGAATAGGTTTCCCATCGCATACGCGTATTTGCAACAGACTGATACTAAGGAACGATGGAGTCGAGCCTATTCTCCGACGTCTCGCTATAACATCATGACTACGAACGGGGTGGAATCGATTAATGCAAGACTCCGCGAAGAAAGAAAGCTACCGATCATTGCGCTTCTGGAATCGATACAGAGGCTGACGGCGGATTGGTTTGCTAGATACAGACAGCAATCTGGACAAGCAACCACGCGGTTTACCCCGACGGTGGAAATGAAGCTCCGTGAGAGGTATGAGCTAAGTCAAGGGTATGAAGTACATGAAATCGCTCCGCATGAGTACGATGTCCGATCTCCGGGGGGTCGTGCCATTGTTAACTTGCGGTCGAAGACTTGTACGTGCCGCCAATTCGACATCGACAGGATTCCTTGTCCACATGCAATCGCGGCGAGTCTACGAGCGAACATGAGTTTCTACCCGTTGTGTTCGGAATATTATTCTGTCCTAACGTGGCAGTCTGCTTATCACGGACGAGTTTCGCCGGTTCCGGATCAAGCCGAGTGGGATACCTTGGATCAATTGGTGTTGCCGCCTCCGTTCGTAGCAAGGCGTGGTCGGAGAAAAGAAAGGAGGTTTCCGTCCGTCGGTGAGTTTGGTCGTAGACATTAAGTAAATCTTGATGTATGAGTTTGTATGAGTTTGATGTATGAGGTTGTATGAGATTGATGGATTACTGTGAGTTTGGCTTGATTGTAGCTTTTTTCACTGTTATTCGAGTAAAATGCACAACTCGAATATTATTAGAATAGGTCACTCGAATAACGTAACAATAAAAAGTCGAAAACGAAAACCTGAACTTATTCGAGTAACCGAATAACTCGAATAATTTACAAACAAATCGAATACCGTACTCGAATAATATCTTGTATCGAGTGTACTTTTCAGAATTATTGAATTTTAATTATCTTGATACATAGATGTATAAATATCAATATTTCGATGTTTTAGGGCCTTCATGATGTTAATAAGTCGCTTTATGAAGATTAACAATGTTTAATAAAAGTCGTTGCATAACATACAATGAAATACATTGGTAGATAGGACTTTAGTATATACATTCCCATCAACAATATATATAACATGTATCGAAATATCAACTTGATTTTCTTTTTTTTCAAGAATCTCTATAATATCTTATTACTTAGAAAGAAAATGTTATTTAACATGAAATGATATTTAACAAGAAATGTTTTCATGTTATTCAACATTTCATGCTCATGATATAAAAAACAATATTTTCGATTTTTAAATTATTCGAGTTATGTATGATACTCGAATATGCTCGAATATGCAACTCGATAAAAGTAGCATTATTCGAACAAGCTCTTTCACTCGAATAAAAGTGAAGTTCGACAGAAACAACTAATCCAGTGAAGTTTATTTGAGTGCTGTATGACACTCGGATTGAGCTCGAGTAGCTTACTCGTTTAATTCCCATTATTCGAACAAGATCTTTGACTCGGATAACAGTGAAGTCCGATAAAATCAACTGACCAGTGAAGCTTATTCGAGTGCTATGAGGTACTCGAATTAAGCTCGATTAGATTACTCGGATAATTATCATTATTCGAATAAGCTCTTTCACTCGAATAACAGTGAAATTTGTAAAAAACAACACTGAACCTTGAACACTCTGAACAACCTCAACAGCAACTCAACCAACCATAACAGAACAATTCCAAATCAAAAAATCTATACAAATATATCTAAAACGGTTCATACAATATCCCAATTGTTAAAATAAATACATACCGTCAAAAACTTTCTAAACGACAAAACTTTAGAATCGTCCAAAGCGTAGAGATCATCTCTGTTACCGATCAACAGAGACATCGCCGCCCTAAGCATGTACGTACCGCACTCTCGCTGTTCGAGAAATAGAACAATTTCAGGTTTAAGAAAATAAGAAAATAAGAAAGTGAGAAAATAAGAAAATTACCTGAGGACTTGTTGAGGGAACTTGGGGCACCGCACCCAAGCAAACTTCTCCACTGATTCTTGCTCCACACCTACGTGTTGAAGCATCAGCGGTATCACTTCGGCCAAAGGATCGAGGAACGGCTTCATGAACCTCAAGTCCGAATCGCTGCTGCGGTCGGAATCCAAAACGAGGATGTTCCTCTCCTTGAACCGAGCGACGAGGAGCACCCAATGCGCGTTAAACGCCAATGGGATGACGGCCACATCCGCTTGGCTCCAGTGAAGTGACGGCTTGCCGCCGTATAACGCATTGATCTCTCCCGTGGCGAATAGCTCGAACGAGGACACGTTCCACGGTCGCGGCTTGACGGACTCCATCCTGACTGCATGTGCGAAGTTGGCGTTCACGTACGCGATTCGCTCCGCATGCACGCAGTTTTCTTGCATCGCCGTGAACCCGCTAAATGCCTCGTTGACGTGCTGCAATAATAGCATATAATGTTATTAAACGAAATAATTAGAACATATTTAGCAAAAAACACACATACCTCATCCGAAAGCCACACTTTCGGAGTGGACAGGTCGGCAAAGAATTTCTTGTCGTACGCTTGGAGGATTCCTTGCCGTTCCTCCTTTGCGCCCATTCTTGCCACCTCCGCCGCGACGGCATCCCAATTCTTCGCCCTCTCGCTGATGATATGCTCTATGTCCGCGCGGCGTTGTATTGCAACGCGAGGGGTCGAATCGGGCGTCGGCGTATACGGACTCGAAAGCAACCTCGACTTCTTCTTCGCACGTTCCGTCCGTGGCCGCCTCTCCTCCGCTTCCGCCGCCTTCTTTGCCTTCGACGCCGCGGCGGCCCTCTGCGCCTCCGCCCACGCCGCCTTCTTTGCCTTCGACGCCGTGGCGGCCCTTTCTGCCGCCGCCTCCGTCGCCGCCCTCTCCGCTTCCGCCGTCGCCGCCGCGGCCCTCTCCGCCGCGGCCTCCTCCGCCGCGGCCTTCTCCGCCGTGGCCCTCTCCGCCGCCGCCCTCTCCGCCGCCTCCGCCGCGGCCCTCTCCGCCGCCGCCCTATCCGCCGCGGCCCTCTCCGCCTCCGCCTGCTCCGCCGCCGCCCTCTCCGCCGCCGCCCTCTCCGCCGCCGCCTGCTCCGCCGCCGCCTTCTCCGCCGCGGCCCTCTCCGCCGCCGCCCTATCCGCCGCGGCCCTCTCAGCCGCCGCCGCCTCCGCCGCGGCCCTCTCCGCCGCCACGGCCGCGGCCTCCATCTCAGCCTCCATCTCCACATTCTCGCCCCCCTGCTCCCGACTCCCCGTCGGCGGCGAATGAGGAGGCGAAGGAGGCGGCATGTCCTGATCGTAGCTTTTCGTAATATCCCGCACCGTTCTCGGCGTCAGGCTCTCAAGGGCTACAAAATTAGAGTATTACGTTAGATTTACGTAATATCAATATAATCTTATAAAATAAACATTAAGTAAGACATACCTTGGACCACGATCGAGCGCAGCTCCCTAATCTCCGTCCGCAAATCCCGTACATCGCCTTCCAGCCTGTCCATTCTTCTATCAAAATGGGCGATGATTGAGCCGGAAGGAGGAGGAGACGGCCTCGGAGGAGAAGACCTCGGAGGAGACGGCCTCGGAGGAGGAGACGGCCGAGGAGGAGACGGCCGAGGAGGAGACGGAGCAAGCCGATGCTCGGTGCAGTAGACCGGCAGCCCATTTAGAAGATGCTCCACTATCCTCTGGGCCACGGCATCATTCCGGCTGCCACAAAATCCGGCGACCGTGCGGAAGTGCCTTGAATTGGCTTCAGCATCGGTCGGTGTAAGGCAACACCGCACGTCCTGTGTATTTGTACAATTTAGAAAACGCAATCTAAATAAATCCATATTATAAATAAATAAATATACTTACATCCATCGCCACGGCACCGAATGCACGCTCGACCGCTTGCCATCCCGGAGCAGAGCTCTTGCCGTAAAATGTCGTCTTCCAATGGCACATACGGGGTAGCGGGAGCCCTTCGCCGGCTCTTCTCACGGTGAATTCTTGCCCGATGGTCGGCCAGCACTCGTATGCCAGAACCTGATAAAAGAGAGTAGAAGTAAGTTAAAATAAATATAATATGTCTTAAATAATAATACAAAACTAATTTAATTACCTGAAGCGGCATTACGAAGCCGCTGATATCGAAGGTTGTTTGGGTTCTTCTATTCGATATGTTCGATGCCATCTCCATCGCCCTCCCCAAGAGGTCTTTGCTCAGACCATAAATGACCTCCTCGAACGATATCCTTCCCCAAGGATATTCGTTGAAGCGGTCGAAGTCCTCCACCAGACGGAGCCACTCCTCCTTGACCTTCAAGTCCTTCTTTACCCTCCGCTCCCCTAGCACCCCGACGGCAAAATAAAGGGCCGCGATCTTCAATTTCTCGGGACGAACGCCCGAGGCTCCACCGGCGTCACGGATCATTTCCGTGATTTTCTTCTCCAAATCGTGTAAATATATAACGGGCTTGCCTGCGAGCCATAAAACAAACGTTAGTTTTTGAAATCGAAGTAAAAAAACGAATCAAAAAGATAAAAAAAATAGAATTAATACCAGGCCAATGCCTCGTCGCAAACTCGTTCGATGACGGTATCTCCGGCTCGTTAGCGCCGCAGTCGAGGCCCGTGAGTAGGCAATACTCGACCAATGAAAATCGTAATGGTCGCCCACGAACGACCATCCAGAACTCCTTCGAGTCCGGCATGTACTCCACCTGCCGGCTCATCAAATACCACATGATCATGTTCGAGTTGTAGTGGTTTCGGGCCACCTTTATCAGGTTCCCGAACTGAGTCCGTCTAACCATCTCCTCCATTTCCTCCTCGTTCAAAAGCGTACGGATGCGTTCGCATACCGACATGTACTGCGCGTTCAGAGTGAGGGTGGCATGGTAGAAATTGTCCGCCGGCAACTTCGTCGGAAAATAGATCTGAAAAGGCAAAAAAGCAAAATTCACTGTTATTCGAGTAAATTATTCGAGTAACACATCACTCGAATACGTCAAGCAGTTATTCGAACCCTAACTACTCGAATAAACACTCGAAAAGGCGATGAATACGATTTTAACAAAAATCCGATCGATTACGACGCTTACGCAAAGATTTAACATCAAAATCGATCGATTTAACGCTAATAACAAAAGATCTAACCAAGAAATTCGTTCGATTTAACAAAAACCCAAAATGCGACCAAAAACTCACCGTGGCTCTACCGCCGTCGACTTGCTCATCAACCCGGTTACGAACAGGCGCGGAAGGCTCCGATGATCTCGTTTTTCTTTTCGCCATTGATGATTATGCTTGGGCTTGTGTACGATTTTTCGAGTGATTTGGTTTCGAAGAGAGAGCGCGAGGGATTTAAGGTTTTCGAGTGATTTGTGTCTAATTTTCTTTCCGAGCTTTTTAAAACACTGCTTATTCGAGTATATTATTCGAGTTCTGTATTCGAGTGTTTACTCGAAAAGAACTCTCGATAAGATACTCGAATAATGTAGCTTATTCGTTTAAGTTTTCTGCACATTATTCGAGTCGCCTTATCTCTTCGATTTATTATTAGAGTAAGTCACTCGAGTCTTGCTTTTACTCGAATAAATCCGAATAATTTTTCGCTTTTAATAAGTCAAAAATGCATTTATTCGAGTCCATTATTCGCGTATTGTGTCACTCGAATAAAACTCGAATAACTTTTCACTGTTAAAAAAACGGATTAGCCTCCTTAACCAGTTTTTTAGTAAGGGTATTTCAGTCATTTGAGAACCCGTTCCTCTTTTTTTAAAACGAAATAGAATCGTTCCTCTTTTTTTAAATTTTCCTAAAAGATTCTCCTTTTATCCCCCTTCGCAATTCAGTTAATCTTGCCCCTCTTCAACCGAAGAATTAATCGCATCCTACTAATTTACGTCATCAGTTTTATTTAGCTCTACTCCCCTTCTCGGAGTAACAACCGGCGTTCCATTTTGCGCAAGACTGTGATATGATCAATTAGCAACGGCGGCGCCGTTCACCGTCGGAAATGGGTTGCGTTTTTGGCAAAGAAGTCGCGTCGCTCTCCGAAGCTTCTAGCAACAACACCGTAGGGGTAAGAGAGAGATCTTCACTTGGGATCAAAGAGGAGAGAGAGGGTAGTAGTCGTTCATTCAGTGGCCAAAGAAGAAGTCGCCGAAGCCCATGGAACAATCCAAGTATCTGCCCAGCAAAAATTCCCCCAAAAGCGAAGGTTTAAGCTAAATCCCAGGTCAGGCAATCCGCGTAATAGCATCCACGGCGAGCAAGTAGCCGCCGGTTGGCCTTATTGGCTCGTGGAAGTCGCCGGAGAAGCCATCCATGGGCTGACGCCTCGCCGTGCTGATACCTTTGAGAAGCTCGACAAGGTGAGCCCTGTCCTTTTTTTCTTCCTTCATTAAAAAAAAAAAAACTTCAGTTTCGTCGACCAAAATTGTCGATTGAATGTGGTTGTTTTTTCCTTGTAATAGATAGGACAGGGGACTTACAGCAACGTGTACAAAGCAAGGGATACGCTGACGGGGGAAATCGTGGCTTTGAAGAAGGTTAGATTCGACAACATGGAGGCTGAGAGCGTGAAGTTCATGGCCCGAGAGATTCTCATCTTGAGGCACTTGGACCATCCCAACGTAATCAAGTTGCAAGGGATTGCAATGTCTAGGATGACATGTAGCTTATACCTCGTGTTCGACTACATGGATCATGACTTGGCCGGCCTCGTTTCAAGCCCGGGAATCGAATTCACAGAATCACAGGTCGTGAATTGTTGAGTTGATGCATTTATATATCTTACGTGCATCATGATCTGTTCGATGCCATGCCCTTCTCCTATCGTATCGAATACTGTAATTTAGCGGGTTGACATTATAAGGACATCATATTTATGATGCGGCACTAATCGTACAATAACTTAAAGTCAAGCAATTTAGGAACATTACACGCCGGAACCCTGAATTTTGCTTAAAAGTTTAGGGTTCCCGCGTAGGGTTCTAGAGAATTCAGTGGACGACATTATATTTCAAGGGTAGCAAATTCGAGACTAAATTTCGGGTTCCGGCGTATAATGTCACGAATTTGTGTAATTTTGAAAGTTATTATCCATATATTACCTGTCCGTATAGTGCCACCCTCCCTATATTACAGCACTGAAAGAAAAAATTTATCTCTTATAAATAAATGCAGGTAAAGTGCTACGTCCATCAGCTCTTGTCGGGGCTCGAACACTGCCACGAGAGGCGCGTGCTCCACCGCGACATCAAGGGATCGAACCTCCTAATCAACGACAAAGGGGTACTCAAGATAGCGGATTTCGGCCTCGCCTCCTTCTTCGACCCGAACCGACCCATGACTAGTCGGGTCGTCACCCTATGGTACAGAGCCCCCGAGCTTCTCCTCGGGTCCACGGATTACGGTGTTGGCATAGACCTTTGGAGCGTCGGCTGCATATTGGCCGAGCTGTTCGAGCGAAGGCCAATCATGACGGGTCGAACCGAGGTCGAGCAGCTCCACAAGATCTTCAAGCTCTGCGGTTCGCCCGACGACGTGTATTGGAACAAGTCGAACCTTCCCCATGCCACCCTTTTTCGGCCCCAGCAAACTTACAAGAGATGCGTATCGGAGAGGTTCAAGGACCTTCCGGAATCTTCTCTGCCTCTTATCGAAACACTTCTCGCCATCGACCCGAGCGAGCGGCTGACCGCTTCGGATGCATTGGCTAGTCGAGTAAAAAAGAAATTCAAAATCACATGCTTTTATCGTAATGGTTCGCTCTCGTTTTTTTGAGTGAATCGATTTTTTTTTTGTTTGTTTGTTTGTCAGTTCTTTAGGACGAAGCCCTATGCGTGCGACCCTTCGAGCCTGCCGAAGTATCCGCCTTGTAAGGAAATGGACACCCTTTGTCGGGACGAAGATTCTTTTAGAAGGTAGCGGGAAATTTGTGATTTTTTTTCCTTGCTGCCCCCCGATTGTACGTACGCCACAATTTTTCTTTAGGGTGATGATAGATAACATAGCCCGAGCCGTACGAAGGGCAAGGCCACGGGGGGATCGTAGGGTTCGAAGAATCAATGATCCGTTACAACAAGCCGATATTAATGTATGTTTTTTTTAAATCATATTTGTTCCTCTTTTTCGTTGTTTTTGGGATGTACATAAAAAAATATTTGTTCGGTATACGTACGTACGTATGCAGAACCTGAGAAGGATCACTCGTGCGAACGCAAAGTGCAAAAGCGAAAAGTTTCCTCCGCCCCACGAAGACGGCGGACTGATTGGTTGCCCATTGGCATCTTCGAATCACTTCAATCCAATGTTCCAGCCGCTCGACGACGACGACCCGTTTAGCCGCTCCATGGTTTTCGCCCGTTCGAAAGAACCCGCGGATCAAATGTGGTCCGGCCCATTACCCAAGTGCTGAGAACCAAATGTTGTTTGATTTTGGCATTGGAGATTGAGATAGAAACATTACTATTAGGGAGTTTTAACTATAAAAGTTGGTGTAAAATCCCCAAATGAAAGAGTCTTCGTCCGTGTTCCTCGGAGGAAAGAATACAGAGTGATTTTTTTTTTCGTTAATGTCGTAGCATCAAACTTAAAAATAAAAAATGCAAGTCATATTTCGACCTGCGCGTGAATAATAATCGGGAAATAACGACGTCTTTCTATTGAGGAAGGACGGGCTGTGCGATGGTTCGAGTATTGTACGAATTGCAATGTCTGCATTTCTGGCCTATGACGTGGAAATAAACCTCCGTCGTATCGTTGCAGTCGTTGCACAGTATCCACACCTAAATCAATCCAATTGATTATTGTAAGCTGGAAAATTTCGATTTAATATGAGCGTGCAGAATTAACAAATTCGACGCACCTTCTTACACCTGTACTCGGCGGGCATTGCAGTAGCCTCAATCTGTACCGCACATTTTTCCTATTAGTTCGTTTTTTTTTTTCGTCTTCTAACACTTATTTATTATTAGGATGATCAGCATATACGTACGTACCTCTTCGTCGATCTGCTTCCAAGATTGAGACATGTCCATGATCGACTTAGAACAGATTGGGCAGCAGTACCTTAAACCCCAAACAAAAAGACGACAAAAAAAAAAAAAGAAACATGTAAGCCTGAAATTCTGATATATTATAGGCATAAAAAAAAAGAAGCTTATAGTTGTTCATATTACTTCTCGCGCTTGATCATCTCCTGGTAACACTCTGTGTGCATGGTGTGCCCGCATTTCATGACCGTCGTGTCTTTCATGGAATCGAACATATACTGCGAAAAATAAATTTCATTTTATAGAGACGTGTTAATAATACGTAAACATGAATGTAATAAGGGATATACCTCGTAGCATATAGGGCAGTGATGCCTCATCGAGTTTTCGACGCACGAATGGTTGTTGAGCAGATTAATCGAATAACAAGTGCCTGAGCGGGCAACGAGTAACGTCGATGAAGAAAACGCTGATCGGTAGATAGAAATAAAAAATAGAAATCCCACTTGGGAAATTGCATTGGATACATACCACACTTTTTGCAGTGAAAGAAGTTCTCACGACCTCCAGTTCTGTTAATGACATTTATAATCTCTAATTAGAGACTTGGCATACCATTTTATTTTATAATTTGTGTTGCCAATTTTCCGAAATTTGGATAACTATATATATATATATATATATATATATATATATATAGGAGGTTAAGTCAAGAAACATTATGATTCATTTGGTCCGACTTAATTTGTCAAAAAAAAAATGGTCGGAAACCCATTTTTGTTCTGAAATATGAAAGTTTACAATGACCAAATCCGCCATCAGTATATTCTGGGATGGATTCAAATTTATAATTTTGGTCTTTTGCTTATTTATTTAAGCATAGCAACTAACCTGCATAGACCACATTTGTCGCAATGAAACAAACCCTTTTCCACCTGCGTTGAAAACGAATAATACTCACAAATGAGGAAATCTAATAAAAGAAAGCTTGTGTTACGCTGCAATAATTTCGAATCATGCTGACTAACATCGTCATCATAAAATTTGCATATGTCGCAGAAATATTCACCCATATTGACGCCGCAGTTAGTACAAACGCGCCCCACCTGCAATAAATATATTAGGAAGAATATGATGAAAATTGAATACTATTCAAAGTAAGTTTGTTACATACAGGCTGCTCCGTGTCGCATACAGAACATATTACTTGCTTCACTTGATACCGATCTATTTCATGGCGATCGTAAATGTTACGAAGAGTGCTCTGCATAAATATATATTATAATATGTGTCTGTGAGTGTGTGCATAAGCAAGATTTTCAGTTATTACAGTTACAGAAAACGTTGATTATTAATGTACCGCGGTTTCGTTGTGACAATGGCGGCAGTCGAAGACTTCGTTACAGCAAGGAGCTCGAATCTTGCATCTTCTTCTGTAATGCTTGCACCTATTTACAATTATATAAACAGAATGAAAATCAAAGACCAAAATCAGATTAGATCTATTTTCATTCAGCTCACTAACTTTGTATATCGAAATAAATTTGGATTTTGAGTTCCTCATTCGATAAAATTCTTTCCACGCCAGAAAACCATCCTCCAGATCATTTCTTTTTCATTGGTTTTCTCGGGAAAAAAAAGTCGATCGACAATTTGTTAATTTTAACCGTTGTCTATCAAGTGAACCAAATTCAAGAAAGCAATATTAGTAAATAGAATTCGTAATTTTACTCATATAAATCGTTGTCGTGATGCTTAAAACATCTCAAGACAACGAACAACTACATATTCATTACGAAGCTTCAAAAGCAGAAAAAATAAAGGACTCCAGAAATTTACGCATATTAATATTGATATAGACAACTTACCCATATCCCATCTTCCCGAAAGTGAGACGATCATTGGAGAGGTCATCCATAAGCATTTTCCGGCACCTCAAAATCGTGTAGGAAAATAAATAAAGAAATAATAAATGGGTACTTAATATGGTTGAAGAGGAAGATGGCTCAGTGCCCAAAGAGCCAAACCAGAAGAAAAAAAAGAAGAGATTTTTATGACAAAATGAAAGTATAGTATATCATCCAAGTTATAAAAGCTATGGTCCAATAATGTCAAGTGGGCGCTGACACACATATAATCGTGGACTTCAATGAATCCAACGGCCCCGTAATACTTTTGTCTTATTTTATTGTAAGTAGTTTGCTTTGTAGACCAAGACCATCATGTTAGAAGATCTATATATGGTAAGATTATGGGGATGGTCATGGTGCTCAGATTATTATATTATTTTATCTGAATTATTATTGAAAGAAGATAAGAAGGGACATGCATGACGTGATAGTGACTATGATATGGGGAGACAAAGGAGACAGGTAACCGTGATATTGGACCAATGAGGACGAAGATAGCGGATGGGTAACTTAAAAAGAGAAAAAGGAAAGAAAACAAGGGAAATAAAAGTAAAGGGTAGTTCCTCATTTAATTTTAAGGTATTAAAAGATATCTTGAGATCTTGAACCTCTGTGAAATCAATTCTTGAACTACAATACAATACAAGCAAGCTTGACAGATGAGGCATCCATCATCAACCATATTGATTTTATTTATTTAATATTTATTAAATAAGACAAGAATTGTTAAACAATCATTCACGTCCATTGGACTGGACCATTGGGCTTACAATCATAATAGAAGTCTATAATGCCCCGTTTGGATTACGAATTTCGATTTGAAACAGAATTTCGACCAAATCTTCCGTTTGGCAATCACACCGCTTTGGATTTTGATTTCGCCCAAATCCAAGGGGAAATCCAAACTCTTATAATTCGTCGGATTTGAAATTCCGTGTCAAATAGTCCGTTTTCGAAATCCAAAGCTGAGCACGTAACGAGTTTTTCGACTGATAATAATAATAGTGATAGTATAACAATAATAGTATAATAATAAATAATAATAATAATGAAAAATATAATATAACAATAATAATAATAATAATTAGGGGGTGGACGATGAGTCAAGCCGATTCGCAAGCTCGATGAGCCGACTCGTGCTCGTCATGGATTCGCGAATGAGCCGACTCGAGCTCGACGAGCTCTTGTCGAGGTCGAGCTCGTCACGGGTTCGTGAATGAGCCGGCTCGAGCTCGAGCTCACTCGTGGGCACTCGAAAGCTCGCAAGCCGGCTCACGAGCTTGTTTTTTTTTTTTTTTATTTTTTTTATTAATGATCTTTATTTTATTTTATTATGTACTTTTAAAAATTATTTTAGAAAAAATTAAAAATCGAGTTCGACGAGCTTCACGAGCTCGAGTTGAGCTCTGTTTGAAATCCGAATTCGAAATCCTAATGTTTGCCAAACTGTGAATTTGGATTTGAAATTACGATTTTGAAATTCATAATTTAAAATCAAGCGATTTCGTTCAAATACGCGAATTTCAAACGCACTCTAATAGAGTAATGTAACACAACGGACTAAATCTTGGTGGTATTATTTCCAAATTTACATGAGACAAAGTTGCAAAGTTATTAGAAGTTGTGGGCCTGCGGTTGCACATGATCGTGACTATGCTACTTTAATGTAAGAGTAAATTACGTTTCAGGCCCTCTTAAGTTATTTTCATTTGGATTCGGGCCCCAATTCTTTAAATTTCAGTTCAAAGGACCCATATCAAGTTTGGCTTAGAGTTAAGGACCCAATTGTACGAAAAAGACCCATTTCCCTCAACTGTTGCGAAATTTAAATAGCTATGCCATCATCCCTCACGTCCGATTTTTGTAGATCTGTGATTCTTACAACACCCAAACGCCTTGAAACTCAGAAATCTTCGACGTTATTGAGCGGAAAAGGTAAAATCAAGCTTAATTTCTCATGGGTCCTCGTAACCAAGGAAAATTTCGATGTTATGTTGGAATAATGCTTCAAATTCAATTCGAATTGTACAAACACGAGTGAAATCTTGACTTTTGTGCTCGAATAATGTGGATTCACACCAATTCGCATGTGGGTCTTAGTAATCGAAACCTATACCAGATTCTTAACATTGAGGAATAAATGTTGCCTCAGTAGTAACAAATAATTTTAGTAACACGTCACTTTATCTAGGTACCACTTTTTAATATTTTCGAAACCCTACCCTAAAAACATAACAGATTCCTAATATCGAGGAACAAAAGTTGCCTCATTTATAACAAATAACGAGAAGACGATAACGATTTGTTTCCTATAATAACTAATGCAACTAGTACGAAATAGAGCGTCAAGAGAAAGATCAAAAATTCGTACGACACCCAAAACTCTCTGAAATCGAAAAAGGCGAAACCAATCTTAATTTCTCATGAGTCCTCATAAACAAGAACAATTTTCGATGTTAAGTTGGAATAATGCTTCAAACATAATTCGAAAATTTTGGTAAAAAACGAGTGAAATCTCGACTTTTATGCTCGAATAATGAGTATTCACACCAATTTGGATGTGGGTCTTAGTAATCAACATGACATAACAACGAATTTTGCTGCGAACTAAGATCGAATTGTTTTCAATATCAGTAACACATCACATTATCTGTGTACCATTTTCTCTAAGTTCCAAAACTCTACCTTCAAAAATTGTAACCGATTACTAATGGTAACAAGTCTTGCCTCATGTATAACACGTAATAAAAAAACAATAACGGTTTGTTTCCTATAATAACTACATGCAACTGGTACGGACTAAGGTGTCAAGAGAAAGATCAAAAATTCGTATGCTACCCAAAACTCCCCGAAATTGAAGAAATCTTCAACGTTAGTAATCAACAAAGGTAAAACCAATCTCAATTTTTCATGGGTCCTTATAAACAAGGAAAATTTGTGATGTTATGTTGGAATAATGCTTCAAAACCAATTCAAAACTTTGGTAAAAAAACTAGTGAAATCTCGACTTTTATGCTCGAATAATGTGGATTCACACCAATTCGGGCATGGGTCTTCGACAATAATTATCGATGCTAGTTGTGGCGCCCCGCCATCTACAACTCAATTCTTACACTAATTTTACGTGACTAAGAAAAATATAAAATATATTACATACGAAAATCCTGATAAAATTTTTTTATTACATAGCAACCCACACACTGCTATTTTACAATACAAACGCTGTTCGAATTTTACATACATTCCAAACATATTTTACAAAAGCACAGCATAATTAAACATAACAACCGCCACACAGGTCGCATCCATGTACACACCACCCTCAAAAGTCACCGGAAATTCCAGAAGGACCAGCCTCGCCTTTTACAGGTTCACGTACCGTATTCACTGTGTCTACAACACATAAAACATGGGATGAGCTATAAAGCTCAGTAAGTGGAAATATGCATGATATGCACATGCCAACTCGCAAAGGCATCCGCGCCAATGCTTACTAATACTCATATTCTCACATCATTTTCATTTAGCTCAGGGCCCTTAGCTAACTTTCTACGCACCATCATATCATGAGCTCAAATCCTATTCGGATAAAAATAAGATAGTTGGCCTACACCGACTTGGTTAACACTAGGGTTTATCTCCAGGTTACCAATCACCGGGTCGCCCCTCTATCTAGCGGTTGCCTTTCCTGGCACTCTGGCTTACACCATGTGTTTCGTCCATGTGACCCTCTTCCGCTACATAAATCATTTAGATTCATACATTTGACGGCATATATCCCGTCATGGTGCCTTCGTAGAAGTAGCTATGACTCGTTCTTGAGTCTACATCAAATACTAATATCGTCAAACATATTTTGTTCTCAGACGATCATATACTGTGCATTCTTATACTACTAATCTTCCCATAATTCGTGCATGCACATGCTCATGCCACATAATAATGCGATAAATGCTTACAATGCAAACGCATATCAAAACATTTCACGTCATAAATCATAACCACATATTCACATCAAAGCACTTAATAACATAATACTAGCACGCATAAAATAATTTGTGTATCCCACTTACCTGACGTCCTTAAGCTAATTGCTAACCGGTCTGGTGAATTTCCTAATATTTCGTCCTTTAAACACGAAAATATAATAACATCAGTTTATAAATTATATTAACTGACTACGTAAATTTTCGTTCCAAAATTCTATCAAAAACGACGTTTGCCTATACCGAAAATTGACCCTGAAAAATACTGATAGACAAATTATGATGATACGTAAAAGCTAGTTTCCCCCGATTTGTGAATCCCTCAAAGTCGCCCGATTTGTTAAACATCAAGCCTAGTTTCGCCCTATTGGTTATCTAATGGACCCATGTTTCGACCGAATGGTGTGTTACCCGATTCCAAAATCGCCGAGCACTCAACACATCACCAAATCGCCCGATTCTTTGGTCTCCAATCGCTCGATTCATCAAACTCACAGTCGGCCGATTTCATTTTTGCATCACTTTCACTTTCGATCGATTTCATCATGTATCATGCATCGGTCGATTTCACTTTCGCCGAGTCGTTCACCCCATTCACAAATTGCCCGATTTGAGGTGTATACAATTCATGAGTCGCCCGATCCTATAATTTAATTTCTAGTTTCGATCAAAACTCTAGGTTCTATACCTATCATTCATTCGTCCTATTCAACTCACTTAATTTTCAAATCGTCCGATTGTTAATGTGGCTTGCTACATTCAATCGAAAGTCTAACTCCAGCTACTCTAATATGCTTTCTTCTTCCTAAATTCGATTTCTACCTTACCAATCTTCCCAGACATAACATACCCGAATCTAAACAATCATGTTAGTTTGAATTTATACTTAAAATCCTTGAAATCTAAAACTTGTTTAAGATCTAAGCAGATGATATTCTCGTGCTTAATAGTTCTTAACACATGCTTCTACCTAATTAAAAACATGAAATTACGGTAATATACCTACTCCAAGCTAGAATTCGATCTTTGCTTGTTCAAGCTCCTCCTTCTCTCTCAATTCTCAGTTCTCGATAGTTAACAAAGTAGGTGTTTATCTTTCTTATTCTACCACTTGCATGTAATTATTGATAAAAGACAAAAGACTTTAACCTAATCCTCATCTTTAAATCCCGTAAGGTGCATAGTTATATTACTAAAGACATTTTCTTCTTTATCAAAGTGCTCAATATTATGCCTTACTATTTCAACATTTATTAAATTACAAAAATCTCATCCCTTGACTCCCCATAATTTCGCAAATTACCACTATCGAAATTCAATACCTCTCGTTTTCTTTTTCCTGAAATCACCTTTCTAACAATCATTCTACTTAATATCGAAATTCTTCATAAATTCGATATTCCTCATTAAATCAGTATTCGCATAAACTCATAATAGATAAATATAAAATATGCAGTCATATAAGCACGTAATATGCATGCAAATTTATTGGCCAGCTTACTCACGGGACCCGGGTATTACACCAGTCATGGAATAACGACAAATTTTGATGCGACCTAAGATCGAAACATTTTCAATTTCTGTAACAGATCGTTCTACTTTATTGGCGACCTAAGATCGAATGTTGAGGTTATTGATAATGGAATACCGAAGAATTTTTTATGGGAAATATTGGAATGTTTGTCAATTAAAAAGCTGGTTGGTAATACTTCATTTATTCTGAGTACAATTCATGCATTCTGGGTTACACATCATTAAGAACATTCTAGAGGTTCTAGATTGTCAGAGATATTAACAGCACAATAACTTAATATTATTAAATTGCCTGCAAATAGTACCACATGTCTGATAAAAAATAACAATATAAACAAAGGTTATAACACCTTTGTAGCTACAAGAACCACAAAATAGCTAATCAATACCACATTACTATTTCGATTAATTTCGTTCATAAATTCATTTCGTTGGGATGTATAAGATTGACATTCATGGAAATGGATGATATGATGAAGCTAAATCACAAAATTCTTTTCATTAAAAGACATGTTTTGCGAATGTTGATTTCAATATGTGGAAGTTGAGATCAAAAGTCATGTAAACACATATCTCTTCTTTCACAAATATACTAGTATCTCTTTTGATGAGACATAACCTTATGAAGTCCATCACAAACGTATCTCTTAAAATGTTTTTATTCAAAGGGACATGATCGCCCGATTTGATCATGCGTAAAAGCTAGTTTCACCCGATTTGTGAATCCCTCAAAGTTGCCCGATTTGTTAAACATCAAGCCTCGTTTCGCCCGATTGGTTATCTAATGGACCCAAGTTTCGACCGAATGGTGTGTTACCCGATTCCAAAATCGCCGAGCACTCAACACATCACCAAATCGCCCGATTCCTTGGTCTCCAATTGCCCGATTCATCAAACTCACAATCGGTCGATTTCATTAAAAGACACGTTTTACGAATGTTGATATCAATATGTGGAAGTTGAGATCAAAAGTAATGTAAACACATAGCTCTTCTTTCACAAATATACTAGTATGTCTTTTGATGAGACATAACGTTATGAATTCCATCACAAACGTATTCAAAGTTCAACATTAAAGCACGAACAACATTTAGTAGACCATAAACTCAACATTCGAGACCCCAAACCCTAAACAATCGAAAAAATGGATTTGTTAGCGAAATTAATGAAATTTTTAATGTGGTATGAAAAACCTATTATGCAGTATCAATATCAACAATAGTGTTAAAAATTGGATTTGTACTGTTCTTTTATATCGGACATTCGTTATTATTGGCAAGTAATGTGGTAATATTCCTTGATAATATAGAACATTCCGGAATATTCTTAATGAAATGTTTTCTTTTATATATACATGTGTTATTTTATTTGCAGAATGTGTTACTCACCTTGAAAACGTTTCAATTTCAAGAAAAAAAGCCAAATTCGCATTGTCTTCCAAACGTTAGTAGTCCAATGTTGATATCACTAGTATTGTAATCAAGATCACCTCCATTGGAATGTATATACTATACCCTATCCTTATGTTGTTAATCAAGGTTCATTGTATACGTTTCACATTAAGACGTTAATAATATCAACATATCCTCCGAGAAATACCTAGGAGCCATTGACGTTACAACCCTAAACCTGAACCCGTAAGTTTAAAACATAATTTGAAATGAGTGATTTGGTACCGGATAAGCCACGTTTTATACCTCTTAACTAGAGGGATGTACCACATTATTTGACGAGCTCCCTTGTTGCCAAATGTTGCAATTCCCGCCTAAATTACTGAGATCCGGCCTAAATTATTGAAATCCGCCTAAATTGGATAACACAAGTTACACAGAGAATAACAATTAATAACTTACTGGTACCACTTTCTTTTTTCGGAAAATTAGGCAAAAATCTGGCGATTGTATTTAAATTTCAGCAACCTTGAGCGACGAACAATAGAGCCAACACGGTGTCTCGGTGGTTTGATCAGGATATGGGTCTCTCGAATTTGTATGAAGTATCTTCAATTGACCCAATTGGGATTCGATTTCATCGATTTTTATTATTTGCGTCAAAATAATTCAGAAAATATACCCGTAAAATCGAACATTTCAAGACCTCAATAACATAATAAATCGTCTAGGACACACACAACTTGGTTTGGTGTGCAGGATGTGTGTTCGTGCAGATAAAAATAATATATACGATAATTATTTCGATCGAGTTTCCATTGTTATAATGATACCAGATAATAGAAATTTGGTACCAAATACAGCTTACACCTTTAAATCAAAACGTATACCAAATGAGAGTTTTTCAATACCTATTAACTGTTTTACTAGGACAGATGCTTGACCGTCCATACCACGTTTCCGGAGCAGTGGTTTAGGCAACAATCCGACGATTGTATTTAAATTTCGGCTAACCTTGAGCGACGAACAATAGAGCCAATACGTTGTTTCAGCGATTTGTTCAGGATATGAGTCTCTTGAATTTGTACAAAATATCTTCAATTTCGACCGAATCGGGATTCGATTTCGCCGTGTTTTTATTATTTGCGTCAAAAGAATTTGAAAATTTTACCCATAAGATCGAACATTCGAGACCTGAATAACATGATAAACCGTCTAGGACACACCAACTTGGTTTGGTGCAGGATGTGTGTTCGTGTAGATGGAAATAATATATACGATCGATTGTTTCGATCGAATTTCCACTGTTGTAATGATACCAGATAATTGGAATTCGGTACTAATCCAGCTTACAGATACCTATAAATCAGTATATATATCATATGCTAGCTCACCCGTACCAGTTAACTGTTTCAAGGTGACAGATGCATGACCATCCATACCACGTTTCGGGAACAGATGTTTAGCCAACAATCCGACGATTTTAAATTTTGGCAAAACATGAGCGACGAACAATAGAGACAATACTGTGTTTCAAAGATGTGTTCATGTTATGGGTCTCTCGAATTTGTACAAAATATCTTCAATTTCGACCGAATCGAGATTCGATTTCATCGTGTTTTTATTATTTGCGTCAAAAGAGTTCGAAAAATATACCCGTAAAATCGAACATTTCGAGACCTGAATATCGAAATAAACCATGGTGGATAGATCGAGTTTCATTTCCGAGGATCGTTCGAAAGAAAACAGAAATCTGCGCACTGTTTTTGATCGGAAAAATAGTTTTTATTTACTTAATAATATGGTTAACGATGGTAACAGAAAACTGGTTCTGGGTACCTCTTATTATGTAACTTGGTAGGGGTATTGTGGTAAGATCAAGTATTTGGTCCTTTTCTCTAGAGCTGAAAGATATTGGGTCCTTAATACCGAAATTCATATTGACAGGGCCTGAACTCTATTTCCAAACTTAAAGAGGGCCTGAAATGAAAAAGCCCCTTAATTTAATCTGTTGGTGAACGAAAGATGTGAATATTTCATGGAAATGCATTTCCAATTGGAAAATGGAGAAAAAAAACTCAATGCTCTTCAATATTGTTGAAATTTAATAAGTTGTTTGTAATCTTAAGGAAAGTGCGAGTAATAGTTCCTTTATAATATGTTATGGGATTTATCATATAAATTCGGAATGATTTAAGAATAGTTCTCCTTTATTCGCGATCCACCAATGAAAAATCAAAGAGAAAATTTATTCAACTATAAGGCAATTCATTTATATTAAAATAAATTACTTGGGAGTAATTTGAGTTTTCCTACAAATAGGCTTGAAGGATTAAAAAAAATATCGTTCATAAGAAAAGTAATTAGACAGAGACTAAGATTAATGAGAGAGTTGGTAATGCGTTCTGAAAAATCCAGTGGTACTCTAGCATGTTGGCACTGTGTTCCTACCGAGATCGCTTTAATCCTCCTATTGTACAATCAAACACCTTCGAATGTGCGGGTGCCGTTGCCAGCGATGCCCTCAAGTTAGTACTTTCTTTCGGTCAATGTCCGAGAATATGTTTTAAAAGGAGCACTTAGGAATCTCTATTCCACTAAATATTCAACAAATACACACTTAATATTATATAATTTCTCTAATCTAGTCATCGTAATCTCTCTCTCCCACATCCCACATAACCTTTTTTTCTCTCTCATATCAAACTTTGTTTTTCTAGTACGAAATTTTGCAATATATCCATCCTTTCCAATCTTAGATTTTCTCTTACTTCCACGTGAATTATCTTTCCCTCTAATATGAACCCCTTTTTCTCTTTCCTCCTAAAATATCTTACATTTTTATCTTATATATATATATATTGTGGCGCCCCGCCATCTACTACTATTATCTTACACTAACTGACGTGACTATAGAAATATAAATATATATATACGAAATACCGATAGAATTTTTCGATTTTACAAAACTCACCACACACTACTATTTTACAATACAAACATTATTCGAATGTTTTACATACAATAGAAATATATTTTACAGCACACAGCGTAATTTACACAACACCCGCCACACAGGTCGCATCCATGTACACACCACCCTCAAAAGTCACCGGAAGTTCCAGAAGGACCAGCCTCGCCTTTTACAGGTTCACGTACCGTGTTCACTGCCTCGCCTCGCCTTTTTTTTTTTTTTTAAACTTAAAACGTTTTATTCGTAGAGTTCTGATTCGCGAAGTGCATTACATGAACCCGCGAAATTCTACACCGTAATCAAGTTCGCGAAGTGTTACACAGATTCGCGAACCCACACACAATTCGCAAAGTCTCTACAATTCGCAAAACCATTCGCGAACTGATCACCTCACAGTTCGCGAATTTAAACTAGTCCGCAAAACTTAATTCACAAAATCAATTCGCAAAATAATAGTCCCAATTCGCAAAAGTTACTGTTCATTCGCAAAGGTACTGTTCATTCGCAAAGTGTTACTGTTCATTCGCAAAGTTTACTTCACACACCTCAATCACAAACCTCATTCGCATATCTTCAGTTCGCAAAAAAAAAAAAAAATTCAGTTTGCACTCTCTAACTTCGCGAACCCATTTCAAACTCACAATTCGCAAACTCTTAACAATTCGCGAAATTAATATCACACACACACAGTTCGCAAAATTCATTAAACCCGCAAAACTCTCAATTCGCGAACTAATTTGCGAACTCTCATTTCACAATCACGCAAACACTGTTAATACCCCAAAACTTAAAACTTTCGATTAAAATCCATTTCTTTCAAGAACACGATGAACATCTTAAAAAACTTCAAAATATATTTAAACCCTTTAAATTAAAAATCTGTATAAAACCTGAGTAATCTAACTTCTCATACTTAGAACATATTAAATCATAACATAAAACTTAAAGATTAAGGTAAGAAATTTATACCCCTTTCCAAGCTTAAGTTCAACCTCTACAGTTTGAGTTCTCCGTCTTCTCTCTAGATTAATTTTTACTTATGATTGAATAAATTATTAATCTTACTTCTCCATTACTGCTTTAGACAACAAAGGACAAAACCCAACGTTGATATTTACCTAATCCGATAAGCATTGTCTCCCACTTGTCTTTCCTACTTAATTATAATTAGTTTATTATTATAATATTTCCCAACTTCCACACTTTGCACTTCCACACTTCACGAATCCTTATAATTCGCGAAGTATACTTCACAAACTCAAACATTTCGCGAACCTTTTAACTCGCGAAGTCTACCTCACATATTCATAATTCGCCACTTAAAATTGGCCCGTGAAATTCTTATTTTCACGATTCGCGAATCTTCGTAATTCGCCAACTTCCTAAATTTCACATAAACACATAATATATAGATATGCAGTCATATAATCACGTAATATGCATGCAAATTTATTGGCCGGCTTACTTACGGGACCCGGGTATTACATATATATATATATATATATGTTTATCTTTCATCTTCTATGTTATTTCATCTTCTTCGGTATACTATTTACTCTCTTCCTCCTCTTTCAGTATCAACTTTTACAGCTATATTAATTCTAATCTATTTAGTGATTTGTGGCTATCGGACTGAGAGTTAACAATACCTTTTTGGACATATCATTATGGGAGATCATAATACAACTTGTGGAAATCGCATTGTAACATTTATTCCGTTATTAGTTTTTGTATTTTTTTTCAGATTTTGTTGAAGTTTGATTATCCATTGTATATTTGTTATGATATTTGTATTTTAATGTTTAATTATTATGCTCGCATAGATGAAGCAAATGTCTCTTTGCGTCACAAGCTTGATTTTGAAACGGTTCATAACCCATCGGATAAAAATAAATGAATACAGCGCGAAGGACATTCTTCCATCCTGGAAAGAATTCCGACGCTGAACATGGAATTTGAAGATGTTTGGGAAGAAGAAGATAATTTTGTCAATGCGTGGAAGGAAATGTTGAGACGAACGTGCTAGAAACTAATGAGTGGATTGAAAGATTGTACGTAAAAGAAAAATGGGCGTTATTTTACGGGCGACAAGTGTTTTTCGCAGATATGATTAGTACTCAACGTAGCGAGAGCATGCATAGTTCTGTAAAAAGGTATGTTAGCTACAAAATGAATTTGTTACCCTTTTTTGAGCATTTTAAAAGGTTGGTCGATGATCGTCGAGATAGTTTAAGGCTAATTTTATGATGAGGCGGACAATCCCGAAATCTTATCTTATTCAAATTTTGAAACATGCTTCAAATATTTACATGCAAGAAGTCCTCGAATTATACGAATATGAGTTGTGGAAGGCTTATGATTTGTTCGTTAAACTGTCCAGTGAGTCCAAGATATTATTTAGTACAATGTTTCCTCTTCCAATAAGCGCCAAGCACACAGTTAGAGTGAACTCGTCGATTGAACACATCTCATGCAGTTGCAAGAAATTTGAGTTTGTTGGAATATTGGGTTGTCATGTCCTTAAAGTACTTAGTATTAGAAATGAACCTTCAATTCTTGAAGCTTATATAAAACGAAGATGGAGTACAGATGCTAAAAAGGGATTTCTGAAAGTTTCTTAGTCTCACGATAGTGACGAGAGAAGTTTTGGAATCGACGTGGAACATGATGAAAGATACTGGTCGGAGAAAGGTATAAAGATCAGTGCAAGTTGCATATCCAATTAACTTCAAAGGCCGTGACGAAAGCGACGTACAACCAGACAACAAATGCTCTTTTGAAGATGATAGATGAACCGGATGATGCTCTAGATAACTTTTATTCTTCAAAATTGTCCAAGATTTTCAAAAATAATTGAAAAGAAGTTTTGACGAGAAACATGGATCGCGGAAACCTAGTTGATGAGACGAAAATACTATTGATGGTGTAACTGCCGGCTTTAAGCATTTTGTAACAAACACATTATTGTCCGTGATGGGATAATAAAGTCTTAGTAACTGATGCCTTTAAATCCCTTACTACATTTTATGAGTTGTAACCGCCAACTGCATTATGTGCTGCATGTTCCTCTTCCTTGAGCTATTCCCGATTATGGTCCTCGGTCTTCATCGAGCGAGAGACCGAGAGAGTCGTTTCTACTGGTTTGATCGGGCAGGTATATTACCGTATGAAAATCCCGTCTAGTCTCCCCCGCAAATAGTTCAATAAGAGTTTCAAGTTTTGGACATGACATAGTATTATTTGAGTATGGGTTTCCCATAGTCATTCATCATATCGGCCGAGCGTTCATCTTTCGCGGTAATGTAAATAACATCTTTAAATATACATATGAAAAAGAATAAGTAATAATACCTGGAGTGTTATGAGCGTTGTCGTGTGCTTAGCTCTTGAGATTCTCTCGACAAATTCGGTGTATTTGCGATTTTAGGAATGTTGCCACGTTTGTAAACTTGAGTTTATCTTGCCCCATTTTTACGCCTCCGAGGACTCAGACAAGTTTTGGCCCATTCTTGATCTTAAATATTATGCTACAGGGATGCTCCGCCAACTCGGGACTTAGGCAAGTTTCATACCACATATATGGGTTTTTGTTTTGGGCCACATTCGTGGGCTAGAATACCTGTTTCCCGAATGCACGTCCTCCCCATTACTTCTCAGAATTTCGTGCCACATTACTTCTCAGAATTTCGTGCCACATTCGTGCCACATGCGAGTCCTCAATGTAGATAAACTGCAAAGGATCGAACAATAAAAAACAACTCCAATATATGTAGATACGGTAAGTGCAGAGTATCGTGTGAATAATAATATCATAACATGGAATAATTAAATACTTAGACAAAAGAGCCGGATTTTTCAACATCTGTGCAATACTGTGCTTAGAATTTCAAATGTAAGTCGCTACAAAAGAGCCGGAGAGGTAAAATAATAGAGAGTTTGTCGGTATTTTCTCCGACTGTAAAAGGGAGATATTGAGGGTTTTTCTGTAGTTCGAGAGATTGTAACTCCTAAATTTTTTATTAAGTGAAATTCTTCTTCCTTTCCCGTGATTTTTATCCCGATTTTTGGCGGTTTTCCACGTAAACATCTCGGGTCCATATTTATCTTTAATTGCTCAAACATTAGTCGCGGTGTTATTCGACCGGGTCCGCTACCACGCCAACAATTGGTATCACAGCCGCGCTTGGGTTTTATATATATATATATATATATATATATTTATCGTATGCTCTGTGGTTGCCACTAACGTGGACCTCCACATCAGAAAATAATAGATATTATGTTTCCCTTGTAACGGTGATGACAAAGCCGGGACGAGTTCAATAATTATCTGCTGCAACCCTGTCGGAGTTATCGTTCACGACTGAGCAGAAATTATGGCGGTGAAGTTTGATATCGAAAAGTTCAACGGGAGAAATTTCTCACTGTGGAAATTAAAGATAAAAGCGATCTTACGCAAAGACAGCTGTCTGGAGGATATCGATGGAAAACCAGCCATGTGAGACGAAAAGAAATGGAGCGAGATGGACAGGAGCGCTGTCTCAAATCTCCATCTGGCACTAGCAGATGAGATATTGTCCAGTGTTGAAAAAAAAACGGCAAAGGAGATATGAGACCACCTAACCAATCGGTACGAGCCAATGTCGTTACACAACAAAATATTCTTGAAGAGAAAATTGCTCACCTTGAGAATGTCTGAATCTACTTCGGTGATGGAGCATCTCAACGTTTTGAATACTCTATTTTCCCAGCTAACATCATTAGGGTATAAAACGGAGGCTAAAGAACGTGCGAAAATTCTACTTCAAAGTATGCCTGATTTGAAGATCAACTCATCATCAACTTGACGAACAACGCGAAAGATTTTGTTTTTAATAACATCGCAGCTGCTATTCTCGAAGAAGAAAATCGGCGAAAGAACAAGGCGGACCAGCAAGCAGGCACTCAACAGTTCGAAGCTTTGACGGTGATGAGATGGAGATCATCGAAATGTGGTTCAGGTGGGAGCCACACTCAAGGCATGTAAAAATTAAGAAGTACGAAGAAGGATATGAACTGCTACCACTGTGGAAAGAAGGGTCACTTGAAGAAGGATTTTTAGAACCTAAAGAATTCCAATCCTCAAGAAAATATAGCAAATGCGTCACGTGGAGACGTATTGTGTAGCAAAGCAGCTATCTCAAAGGAGAGCGGGAAGGTGTGCGACGAGATATGGATTCTTGACTCGGGCGCAACTTATCATATGACCTCTCGAAGAGACTGGTTCAACCACTTCAAACCTATCTTAGGAGGATCTGTGTGCAGTTGCGAAGAAAATCCTTAAAGATCGTAGGCATTGGTGCCGTGAGGTTGAAGTTGCACGACGGTGCAGTTTACTATTCAAGGAGCGCGGCATGTGAAGGTCTGAAGAAGAAGTTATTGTCTGTGGGACAGCCTGATGATCTTGACTGTGAAATCAAAGTTCGAGGAGGTTGAAAATATTCCAGGGAGCACTTGTAGTCATAAAAGGTAAAAATTTTGTTGCAAATTAGTAATGTTGTTTGGAGAGACGGTGGAAGAAGGGGAAGCGTTTCTGGCTTCGGAAAACTCAAGCGAAATATCTCCTATGCTATTGCATCAGAAGCTTGGACATATGTCGGAGCAAGGAATAAAAGTTCTTGAGGGCCAGATCTACTTCTGGGTCTCATGAATGTGTTACTACCATTCTGTGGGCATTGCATAGCAAACAAGCAGCATCGACTACAGTTCAACACATCAAATTCTAGAAGCAACAACATTATAGAATTGGTTCACTCTGATGTATGGCAGTCACCAATTTCATCCCGAGGAGGAGGGAAGTACGTCGTGTCCTTCATCGACGATTACTCCAGGAGATGTTGGGTATATAACATCAAGAGTAAATGGGATGTGTTCGTAACCTTCAAGAATTTCAAGGCTCGAGTCGAACTTGATACAGGAAAGAAGATCAAGTGTTTGAGGACGGATAATGGAGGAGAATATATGGCAAGAAATTTGATAGCTTTTGCAAAAGGGAATGCATCGAAAGGCACTTCATTACGGCGTATACTCCACAACAAAATGGGGCAGATCGGATGAACAGAGCTCTGCCGGAAAAACAAGAGCTATATTGGGAGCTGCAGGTCTGGATAAACCATATTGGGCATATGCAGTCAACACCACCTGCTACGTGATCAATCGATCGCCTTCAACGGCAATTGATCAGAAGACATCGATGGAGATGTGGACCAAAAAGACAATGGATTATTCCAAACTCAATGTATTTGGAATTCCTGTGTACGTGATGTACAACGCCCAAGAAACTACGAAGCTGGATCCGAAGTCCAGGTAAGTATTTGTTCTTGGGGTATGCTGATGGTATAAAGGGTATCGCCTGTGGGATCCCACTGCCGACAAGTTGTCATCAGCAGGGAGGTTATCTTCTTGGAAGATTAATCGGAGAAAATGATATCACCACAAAGGAACGCTCAGGGACTACGGCGATTTAGGTGAAAGGGAAGTCTATCGAGCAAGATTCCTCTGAAGCAGCACCGGAGCACGAGGAAGGGCCAAGCGAATCTTCAGAGCTAGAACTTAGAAGGGGCACATGCGAAAGAGCAGCACTTTCCTGGGAGATGGTGAACAGTTCAAGAAGCACTGAACAGTTCAGATGCAGATCATGTTGACAGCAATGCTCTACAGAAAAATAAGACTTGGGAGATGGTGCAAGTATCTAATGGCAGAAAGGAGATCGGAAATAAATGGGTTTTTAAATTCAAGCAGAACAGCAATGATCAAGTAGAGCGGTTTCGTGCACGACTTGTGGTTAAAGGCTACGCTCAGAAAGAAGACACTTCAATGAGACATTCTCACCGGTGGTTCGACTAACGACTGTTCGGGTACTCCTGGCGATGTGTGCTACATTCGACCTACATCTAGAGCAACTAGATGTGAAGACAATGTTTCTTCATGGAGATCTTGAAGAAGAGATTTATATGCTCCAGTCGGAAGGTTTTGAAGACAAAGAAAAGCGAAACTTGGTTTTCAGGTTAAACAAATCTCTATATGGTTTTAAACAGGCACCGAGGTGTAGGTATAAGAGATTTTATTCCCATCATGAGCCCTGGATACAGCAGATTGAATGTAGACCCTTGTGCATATTTCAAAGTTGGTGAAAGTAATTTATTATATTACTATTGTATGTTGACGACATGCTGGTGGCAGGCCCCAACAAAGATTGTGTTGAAGAGCTCAATGCACAGTTGGCTAGGGAATTTGAAATGAAGGACTTAGGACCGGCAAACAAGATTTTAGGGATGCAAATTTACCTAGACAGAAATAACAAGAAGATTTCACATTCGCAGAGGAATTATCTGAGGAAGGTCTTGCGAGGCTTTAATATGCAAATTGTAAGTCAACTTCTACCTCACTTCTTGTTAATTTCAAATTGTATCGTATTCATCTGCGGTTGGAAGTCTTATGTTTGCAATGATTTCTACACGGCCAGACACTTTACATGCGGTGGGAGTAGTGAGTCGATAAATGGCGAATTCAGACAAAGAGCATTGGAGCGCAGTGAAGAGGATCCTACTATATATCAAAGGAACCTCAGATGTTGCATTATGTTACGGGGGAGCAGACTTTACTGTCAGAGGGTATGTTGACACTGATTATGCAGGTGATCTTGACAAGCAAATCTACCACGGGATATGTGTTCACTCTTATTGGCGGAGCCGTAAGCTGGGTATCGAAGATTAGTCTGTTGTCGCAATGTCAACAACTGAAGCAATGTTGCAGCTACACAGGAAAGTGAAGAGGCAGTTTGGTTGAAAATGATCATGGAGGAACTCAGGCACAGACATGAGAATATTATTCTGTTTTGTTACTGTCAGAGTGCCCTGCATCTCGTAAGGAATTCAACTTTTCATTCCAGGTCAAAGAACATAGGAGTTCAGTATCACTTCGTTCGTAAAAAAGTAGAAGAAAGCACGTTAGATATGCAAAATTATTCATACAAAAGATAACCTATCAGATTTCTTAACAAATGTGGTTAACACTGATAAGTTTACTCGGTGTTTTTCCTCAAGTGGCCTAGCAGGGACGTAAGCAACATGAAAGGCAAGGAAGAAAGACTGTTGTGAAGATCCGATTGATCCTCAATCAAATCTTCAAGTGGGAGATTGTTAACAAAATAATATTAAAAGGGCATGTGTTTTTTGAATGGTCAAATGAGGGGCAATGTGAAGACAGAAAAAATTGATTCGGGCCGCATTCATTTTAGGTGTGCTAAACATTTTTTTTCTACATGCAAACTTTTGCCTATAAATAGAGCTCAAAGTATCGAAGGAAAATCATCTTAGAAAAGAGAAGAGAAAGAGAGATTGAGTGGAGAGGATAAATAATAGAGAGTTTGTCGGTATTTTCTCCGACTATAAAAGAGAGATATTGAATGTTTTTTTCTTTATAGTTCGAGGGATTGTAACTCCTAAATTTTTCCTATAGTGAAATTCATCTTCCTTGCCCCTGGTTTTTACCCGATTTGTTTGGGGTTTTCCACGTCAAAATATCGGTGTCCATTTTTATGTTTAATTGCTCAATTAGCCGCGGTATTATTCGACCGGGTCCGCTGTCACGCCAACAACAACTTTATAGAGAAAAAATTCTTCATTTTCCATTTTTTTCTTGATTTTTTCGAAAGTGTTCAACGTAAAAAATGTTTGTTTTGGATTTATCTTCAATTGTTAATAACTGTTGAAGAATCAATAAATTAAATAACCGAGAATCCTATCTAAAAGGATAAAATATTCAAGAGGTCAAGATCTGAGCGTAGGAATCGGTCTCTCTCTCTCTCTCCCTTTCTCTCTCTCTCTCTCCCTCCCTCCCTCCCTCCTATGTCCCGTTGTTGGTCAACTATCATAGATTGACAAGTGTTAAGTCATCCTGTTGGTTCAGAAATTTTCTTTTTTGATTAGTTTCTAACTTTTTAATTACATATTTAGGGATGTCAACGGGGCGGGACGCGGGCAGGGATTAGATCTCCATCCCGCGTCGACGGGAAATCCCATCCCCGTCCCACGAATTAAATGGGGAAAAATAGCCATGTCCCCGTCCCAGCCAGGTCGCCGCCCGCGCGGGGATTCCCCGTCCCCACGAATTATTTTAAAATAATATTTATATTATAATATAAATTTATTAAATTATATTTTAATTATTATTTATACAATAATAATATATTTGGGTAAAAAAGGTATTATATAATATTAATTTTATATTTATAATGATTTAGTTTTGTATAAAAATATTATATAGTATTAATTTAGATATAAAAATTTTATTTAAACATTACTATCGACGGGGAATGGCGCGGGGACTATAATCCCCGTCCCCGTCCCCGCCAAAGGTTAATATAAAATCATCCCGGCCAGGGGCGGATCGCCTGCGGGGACGGGGAGGCTATACATATTCCAAAACATTAAAATAATCCTTTATTTCATTTGATTATATGATATATACAACTATATATATCTAATTTATTCTTTAATTCTTATATTTTTGGGATCATTTTGTTTTTGTAAATACTAAAATATGAGATGTAAAACGGAAGACAAGTGGGACAGATGATCCATTGTCCCTAGAGTAGGAGTTCCTTGATCTATATACAATTTTCGTTATGTCAAATAACCCGTAGTTTGATTTTTTCTATTGGTTTAACTTCGGACTAACAGGTAAAAGATGTAACTGGCGAATGACAACAATCTGTACTATTTTAGTAAGCATTAATGCTTGCTATTAACCATTAATTGGCCAGTCAATTAAATTTATTAGATAAAATTAATTAATAAAAGTGAAAGAAAGCCACCTACTACCTTTAATTATTACTTTAGTTAATTATCATTCTACCTTCAATTTTGTAGTAAATCAATTTTTCAATTTTATATAATTATACATATACATAACTAGTTTATTACCCGTGCATTGCACGGGTTAACTATTTATAATTATTTTATATTAATAAATAAAGCAAATCTACACATAAATTCCCATACCCCAAACTATCAATCAACTAACTCTCCCTTCCAATTCATTTTTCATCAAACTCCCCATTTCAAACTTTTATATCACATAGCTACCTAATGGACAATTTTAGCCTTATAAAAACAATATTACCAAAAAACCATTGAACACCCAAAGCATTCTCTTTTTCACTTTCATTCAAAGTGAACGATCGAAATAAGAACAGAGAACGATATGACAAGGCATAGAACGGTAGAGCGAGGCAGAGAACGAGACACAAAACGAGCCGGGACAGAGAACGAGACGAGACAGAGAGAGCAAGTTTCGACTGTAAGTTTGCGTTTTGATTTTTTTGGCATTTGGGATTAATCTAGAGTTTAGGGCTTCGATAGGTGCATTTCTTCGAGGATTCCATGTCGGGCAATGTTAATTTCTGTGACTTAGGGCTAAAATTAGAGTTTTAATTTTCGTTGTTTCGATTTGGTGTTTTGATATCTTTTAAATTAGGGTATCGAGACAGAGAAGGAGTGAACATGCTAGCTTTCATTTTCCAACACCTCTGTTGAACGGAAGAGAGCGAGCAAGTTTCGACTGTAATTTCATTTTTTTTTATTTTTTTGATTTTTTGGCATTTGGGGTTAATGTAGAGCTTAGGGCTTCGATAGGTGCATTTCTTCAATGATTTCATGCCGTGCAATGTTAATTTCTTTGATTAGTGGTCGAGCTAGTTTATTCAGTGGCACTGCAAACGTAATTTAATTGTTTGTTGTCTTGATACCGTATATTAATTGAATTGGTACTATTTCTTCATGTTTTTTGGTACTGCATTACAAAATTAATGGTACTGTAAATTCATTATTTATTTATGTGGACCAGGGAGAAGAATTCGGAAGGCGTGGATTGCGGCGTACATGTTGCAATGTCCATGGATAAATACATCGTCGAACCTACAGATCGTGGAAGGTATCTTGACGATGTTGAAGTCGAAGCATATCGTTTCTCCATGGCTTCCACAATACTTAGAGATCCCAGTGGGTTTATGTTCCACTTGTTTGAATGATATTATCTATGTTAGTAAGATTTTAGACTTGTTGAGACTGATATGTTGTTCTGAGGTTGAGGTTCTGTGAACCTGTTCGTAGACATTTTTTATGTTTCTGAGGTTGAGGATCTGCTTGGTTTATGCTCCAATTATATTGATAATACCTGAAAATGCTTGTAGTACCAATATACATATATTTGTAGTACCTATATATAGATGTTCGTGGTACCATATCATAAACTAGTGTAGTACCATGAGTAGGTTACTTGTAGTATCTTTTCCGTACCACGTTTTTACTGTCGAAATTCCTACCGTAATTTGTAATACCAATATAATATATTTGTAGTACCAATATATAGATGTTTGGGGTACCATATCATAAGCTAGTGTAGTACCATGAGTAGGTTACTTGTGGTATCTTTTCCGTACCACGTTTTTAATTATCGAAAATGCGTAGATTATTGTGCAAAAAAAGGCATGCGAACTTCAAAAATACGGCAGCTAATAAAATTAAACACACGGTAACATAAAATGTGGCGACCCTCATTTTCTAATTAAGCTTAGTGGCGGATTTCCGCAACGTAAGCCGCGGAAGGCCCGTCTAACAAAAAACTTTTTCCTAAATTACAATATATTACACCAAAATATATACATAGTCAAGTCTATACAAAGACCGTAGCCCCAAAAGTCAAAATCCTAGCGCCGCTCCACAGGTCTTCATCCATGTACCGCCCCGCCCTCAAAAGTCCGTGGAGCACCGCCACCAGCCGCCTCAGTCTTGACGCGCGTCGGCGTCAGACTCGGTACCTACAACACGTAAACACTGAGCGATTTGCCCAGTAGGTGAATAAATATGCATGTATGCACGTGAACGCTCATTCCCGATCCCAATATCTCACATGTAATGTTCACTCTTTCTTTTTCCACAATCCTATCTCAAATCACACAACACAGGGCCCTAGGTCAGACTCGACACCTCGCGCGCCTATAACATAGCGGAAGCTTACACTAGCAGCGTTTTGACGTTCACGCAACTGCCCTGCTAGGTCGCTCTTCCGTAAGCGGTAGCCTACGCCGACAGCGTTTTGATGTTAACGCAACTGCCCTGTCAGGTCGCTCCCTCCGCTAAAATAAAATCACGACGGTTTTGCACCTCGGGACGTTCACGCCCGAGTAGACAGATCGATCACGCCTGTCTGCCGTCAGGTGTCATATGAGTACCAACCTCGACTCCTCAACGAGTCAATAATCAAAAATCACAATCATCTCATTCTACCCCGCTCGTCAATATCTCGAACCAACACCGTTTCAATACGGTGTAAATATCTCACCCCTGTGATATGATATGATAGGCATATGCTATGCATATAAACGTGATAATACATGAAAACATGCTCCCACATGAGACGTACGTAAAACACGTAAATCATTTAATCACATAGAAGCACATAAATCAAGTATGTGTTTACGCATTGTAGATGAATGATTCACCTACCTCTCCTCCTGCTAAAATCAAACAAGATATCTGGTGAATCTTCTAAATGTCGAAACTCTGAACAGGTAGATATTACCATGTTAGTATATTTATTAAGTTTCGAAATAGTTAAATCCTAAACTTAAATCAATTAAATCTGAACAGGTAGATATTACCATGTTACCAAAACTAGGTCACGAAAACTTAAATCAATTAAATCACAAGGGCCGAATACTTTAATAAACTATTAATACTGAAAACTTTTTGTTTGAAAAGAAAGAAAACCTAAATATACACGAAAACTTTAAAGAATGAAGTTACGAAAACCTAGAAATGTTAAATCATAGATCATGAAACTTTCTACTACTCAACCAATCAAAATTCAAGTATTGAAAACTTCCTTGTCAGGTCAAAAACTTTATCAAACACTAGGGTGCCAAAAAAAACATTAAAAATTTACTACTGCCATATATCGAAATCCTCAAAACACCAAAACTAATTCATTCTCATAATTATCTTGGAAAATTATTCTAATCCCAGACTATGGTACACCCTAAGCTTCAACTCTTATTTATATTCATACACCGAAAACTACCCACTCACATAATTGGAATAATCCTTATCGAGACTCCCTATTTTCGAAAGATAACATTAGATATTAAACTCATATTGACAAACCACAAACCCTAAAATTTTCTACAAGTATTCTTAGACTGAAATCTTCACTCCTATGGCTGTTACAAATCTGAAATTATTCTAATCACATAAATCATGAAAGATCTAATAGAGCCACATATGAAAGTCACGTTAATTTTTGGAATATCTAGAATATATTAAACGAGGTACTTCATAAATTTCATAGCTTAGTTGGAGTTTTAGTTTTCGTTGCTTGGAGTGCTCAAGATCGTGTTTTAGCGTTTGCCTTCATAAGAGTTGTTCAACTTTTAAGGTTTAGAGATATATATGTTATATGTTTTTGAATTTAGTAAGTGAAACGCCTAGGTGGTGAATGTTGGTGACGTGATCTGCTTTTAGGTTAAGCAAATTTTCATTAGTCACTTCTTAAATAATTGTAAGGCTTCCACGTGTGTTTCACAACCTTTGATTTGATGGATAACTAATATTATATCTAAGGGATTATATTGTATAAATTCTATGTGGGCTTGTACGAAAACTTTGTTTTCAAAGGTAGGGTATTTCATGAAAACTTTCTAGTTGGCTCGACCTATGACAAGGACTTAGTTTTAATATACTTACACGAAAACTTTTGAGTCTCATACCCCACAATTACTTGTCACGAAAAGTCCCTAGCCCCTCCACGAGAACTTTGTTGATTCTATACTATACCCTGAAAATTTCCATTCAGTGTTTTTTTATTATTATTATTCTTGTTTGAATTTCGAAAGATATTCCCCTAATTGACGTCATCAAACTTCCTACTTAACCAATTACATTGTTAATTTACATCAAAATCTCGTATTAAATTTACGGGTATTACATAAAATATTAACACTAACTTTCAATCGATAAAAAATCTTGACTATGTAGTAAGATCTTCTTACTAGTATCATATTATGTAGAAAGAAAATTGGAGTTTCAACGTAATAATCCCTAATTCTAAATATCCTACCAATGTTGATACCAAATCATCAGTAAAATATTTATAACTATGGTAACATAGCCACAGAACAAAAACAATTCGGACGCCGTCGCAAAATTCCTACCCAAATTTTGTAGTACCAACATGCATATGTTTGTAGTACAAACATATAGATGTTTGTGGTACCATATAGTAAGCTAGTGTAGTACCATATGTAGGTTACTTGTAGTATCTTTCCGTATCATGTGTAACTATCGAGACTCCTACCCTAAAAATGCTTGTAATACCAATATACAGATGTTTGTAGTACCAATATACAGAGGTTTCGTAGTACCGTAACTTATGATGGTGTAGTACCATGCGTAGGTTACTTGTAGTATCAATTTCGTACCACGTTTTTAATTATCGAAAATACGTAGATTATTGTGCAAATAAGGCATGCGAATTCCAATATACGTCACATAATAGAGTCAAACACACGTTAACATAAAATATAAACACTAATTTTTGATAGTGTTGGCCCTTATAATACCAAACAAGGATCAAATGAAAGGTTTGAATGTCAAAAACGTGAAGAACACCTTGAGTGCATGTTAGTGTGTGTTTTTATAAGGAAAAGTACAAGGTGGCTTACCTTTTAAATTCTTTTGATAAAACCCTAATTAGGGTAAGTGGGGCTTTATATACCACAAGTATTTGGTATATTAAAGCCCAATACAAAACTTACCTAATATCTTTAGTCACCCCAAACTACTACAACCCACTAATAAGTACATATCAATCCAAGATTACATTAATTAAAGGATGCTACAAAATATTCCTAACAATCTCCCCCTTAGCATCGTTTTCGCTTTGGCGTTCTTGGTGTCTTCTTCTTCTTGGGTTTCTCCACTGCATAGACCGATTTCCTGAGTCCAAGTCTGAACTCGTATGATCGTATCGTTCTTCGTAAGGAAATTCGATCTGAGATGATGTTGATCAGCTTCTCGTACTTCTCCTGTACCTCTGCTTCTTCGAACCTTAGCTGCTCCAGAATCCTTCCGAGTTTGCTCCGAATAATCAGCAGCGTTCCATCGCTGAATTTGGCAATCTCGGATGTTTTCATCAGTCTCTTTTCTCCTTTGTAGTTGATGTAGACCACTGATGGATCGTTGTCTTCATTGATTATGTGGCCTTCACCAAGACTTGGGTCTGGGACTTCGAAGGATGGCTTTGTGAGGTTCACCCTTTTCATGTTGCTTTCCACCGCCATTTGTAGATCGTGGGTCGAATTGAACTTGATTTGGCGCATCATGAATCGCTTAAGAGCGACGTATCCCACTCTTAAGTCTGGATTCTGGAGTGTTCCAAGAAATCTGAAGCTTCCCAGTATCTGATCAACGTCTTCACCTCTGATGTATGAGAGATCCCCTTCAGTTAGCTCCTCGACCGTTCCATCTTCTCGCTGCACTTTGTAGATAGGATACTCGTAGAAGTCGAGACGACCTCGCCGTACTCCTAAGATTTGCTGATTCTGGCTCTTCCCTTCTCTTCTCTTCTAAGAGTGTCAACGTTAGTATCTTTTCCCCTCCACACAAGCCCTCTACGAAGAGAGAGCAGGTATCGTACAGCGGTTGGTCTCGGGAGATGAGTTAGTCCTCTTAGATCAAGCTCGTCTAACTTCTTGATCCTATCTTCCTTCCTCCAGATTCTTCTTCGTATCTCTTCTTGATATGGAGCGATCACTTTGACATTTTCCCACGGTGGCTTCTGTTCTTCTCCTATCTTCGACTTCGAGGGGGGCACTCCTCATTGACGACGGCGTGTTTGAGAAGCTCGGGATGTTCTGGAATGTCTGCTTCGTAGTCTTCTCCTTCCTCGAGTTCATCGTCATCGATAAGGACCATGCTAACATTTGCCTTCATCAAGAAGTATCTGGCATTGTCCAGTAAGCCCTTGGCCAAGGATGGATGCATTGGCTTTGTTAACCAGTCGTCGTTGAAGATGTATTTCTCTACTGCTGTGTGTGGGTTGTAAAGTGTTTCGAGAGATACGATGGGAGAGGATGGAGATATCAAAGGGCTGTCTTGGCTTGTGGGAAGAGGATGTGAGAGGCTCATAGCTGGTGAGGAGGGCTGTTGGGTTGTTTTGGTGGTAGTTCGGGTCGATTTTCTTGTTTGTGTGGGTGTAGGTGGTTTTGTTCTGGTGGGTGTTTGGGTGGTTCTAGGCTGTGGCTGCGGAGGAGGCTGAGGCCCTCTATCTCGTGTCTTCTCCCCCTCGGGACGATCCCCACCGTCAGGGTCGTCACGTGGTTCTCTTGATGACTGGGCCTCGCTGGGGTTAGGTGGGTTGAAAGGAAGCTCCAGATGCCTGAGGACCTCCGCTTCATACGCAGTTAGCTTTGGTACAGTGCAGAGTCTGGCCAGTAGAACGTCGATGAGTTCTGGTATAGGAACGTTCCACGGGCCGCCGTCAGGGTCAGGAGATGGGTCGGCTTGCGAGGGTACTTATTCGGTGACGGGGGCTTTGCCTTTGTCTCAAGAGGAGGTCCGAATTGCACTGTAGACTTGGGTAATGATGGTGTCCTCGAGATCTTTTGCGAACTCTGCGAGGCGATCATTCAGCCTGGCCTCCGTCATGAATGGGGAAAATAACCTGACGGAGTCACGAAGACGTTCCGTCGTCACAACATCAGTAGAGGGTACTGATGTGCCGCCTGTTTGCACAGGGCTAGATGAACCGAGGCCACTTAGGCCCATCGTTGACATCAATGCTGAGACAGACTCAGAGTGATGGCCCAAGGTCGTAGCTGCAGTGATGTTCACCACGTTGGGACTTCCGCTCTGTTCCATACTATACTCTAGTACGGAGACATCATGGAGCGTTCTGTCTAGACCACTAAGATCTAGAGGTGCAGAAACTAGTGGTAGTGTCCTAGAAAGTGGAAAAATTATGGATGGTGAGGTCACTAGACTAGTTGTGATCAAGGAAGGTGCAGTCTGAGGCTGAGAACTGCTTGTTACATCAACCCCCTCCGAGCGAGGTGGTGATGAATGACGTGGCACCTCATGAGTATGTGAAACAATCATCTGTTGGGAGATGATTGAGTGGCTAGGGAGGGTAGTTTGCGCGATTGGACCCGATGTCGCGACTTCTACTCGGGGGAAGATAAAGTCATCCCCTGTACCTATGGGTTCGGCCCGGCTTGTTTGTGGACTAGTTGGCTGAGGAGTACGGTCGTGTTTTTGTTTAGTTACGCCGTTCCTGTTGACTGCCTCTGTCATCCCCTTTGGATTTTCTCTTTTGTTTTGGCTTTGGGGATGAAGAGCTTCCTAGACATATATTTGGCTGTGGGGGTTGGCTTGTCCCTAGGTTAGGTTCAACTGGGTTGTGTTGAACCATGGGAACGTCATCAAGGTTGTTGGCTCGTAGGTATTTGAGGAGCTCCGGCTCATTTGGATCGAGGAGGTGAAGGAGGTGTTCTGGTATGATCATGGCCTCCTGATCGATCTTGCTCTTTGTCGATTGTATCTTGATGAGCTTCGGAGATTGATAGCCCTCGTCTCTGGGTCGGCGCTCGATTTCGGGATGAAGATCCACGAAATGTTGGACGATGACAGGTAGCCACCGTAGGTAAGGAAGCACCGGCTTCGTGGATTCGAGACCTCGCCTTCTTAGTTGATCAAGGATGTCCGTCCAAATTCGTTGGGCGACATCATAATTCCTATTGAAGACGATCCCATGGAATATGAGCATTATGTTGCGGTTGCATTTGTCGGACCCTGCGTGCTTCGGCGAGAGGCATTTGTTCACAATCAGAAACAGGGTCCTCCAAGGTCCAGGGATGTCTTTGGCCGTAAAGTCAGGGAGGTGAATGGAATTTTGGGCGTTAGGTTTGTGGCCCATGAATAGGAAGTCCCTGATTAGGTCATCGTTAGATGGATGGGGATCATATAGGAGTGAGTGTGGTAGGTTTAGTATGGAACGGAGAATGTATGGGGTAAAGACAACTATGGTGTTGTCGATTATGGCGGAAAGACTGGTTATTTTTGGGTTATTTTTAGGTTTCTGAAGGGTGGACCAAAATTGTTGGACGTAGACCTCAGGGACAACTTCGGTGATATTTAGGGCGGTTTTTAGAGGGTGGTTTGCTAGGATTTTAACAATAATAGGATCTGGGCACGAGATATTGTCAAAATCAAGTTGGAAGTTATTTGGTGGTCTCTGTGCCCAGTCCTTTGAAGCGAAAACTTCATCGATCAGTCGCACCATTTTAGTATTTCTGCAATATAAGAGCAAGAGATTAGTAGGAACCAACCATTATGACTTAGAGATTTTGCAAATTTTGCTAACACGTTGTGAACATGTTAGGATTTAGAGAAATTTTGCAAAAATTGGTAATAAATTTCGTCGATATGAAATATTTTGGAAATTGGTTTAATCAATCGGCGAAACAAAGCACAAAAAATTACAATGTTAGTCAATTTCGATCAAAGTGTAAGTTTTAATTCAAATTCCATTGTAATTTGAGTTTCAAGCAAGATGGTGTATCGTGCGATTCAATTCATAATCAAATTAAAAGGTCGAGTTTCGATCGAAAGTGGAATTCAATCGATCAAATCAATTTAGATTTCATTTTCGAACGAAAGTCAGTTTCAATTAGACAGTTTCGGCCGAAAGTCATAGTAATTGAAATTATTCTAAATTGGTAAAAGTCAGTATCGGCCGAAAGTCCCAAATTGGCGATTGAATCAACAGTTTCGGCCGATTTAAACGTGAAATTGAATCTGGAAATGGGTTTCGGGCGAAGAGAAACTGAATCGAAACGGATTTCAAAAGCAATTCGAGCGAAATCACGTAAACCCTAATCTGCGCAACCTGCAAGAATCGAGAAAAATATCAGTTAAAAGTTGCCGATAATGCATTTATCCATACCAATAGTGAAATTTGTGTTGCGGAAATCGTAAAAAACTGGGTTTGAGTGAGACTGTGAAACGATTTGTATGCGATTTCTGAGAGGGTTTAGAAAATGAATTTTGAGAATAGATGAAGAAGAACAGTGTTTCGAGCGAAACGCTATATATATATGAGATGAGTTTCGATCGAGACTGATTTCGGGCGAATCTCAGTTTCGCCGAGAAAAAATCACAAAGGAGTTAAATTTAAGTTTCGATCAATTCAATTCAATTCAGTTTCGATCGAAACGCGTTTTGGGCGAAAGTCACTTTCGCCGATAAAATTAGAAAAGGATTTAGGCAAATTTTCAATTTCAATTGAAGCGTGTTTCGGGCGAAAGTCAGTTTCGCCGAGAAAATTATAAAAGGGTTTAAAATGCAGTTTCGATCGAAATTTACGTTGTGCGATTGTTAAATCAATTTAAAGGAGTTTCGGGCGATACGTAGTTTCGCCGAGAAAAGTTTTGAATTAATTGAAAATTCAGTTTCGATCGAATTTGAGCTGAGTTTCGAGCGATAGTCAGTTTCGCCGAGAAAGCATTTCAAATAATTGTATGTTTCAATTTCAATCAAACTTTGAGTGTCGCCGAGAAAAAATTGTCTTAAGGTTATAAAAATTATTATTTCATAAGTTTAACCCTTTATGCGAATTTGATAAAGACTACCCCTTAATTTGTGCGAAGTGTTCAATGACTCCCCCTAGATTAGTGCATAATTCGTAGAGACTCCCCCTAGATCCATGCATAAAGTTTTATTAGACTCCCCTAGATACGATAGTAGAATTTTTTCACATTCATATGAAAACATATAGAGGAAAAAAAATTAAGTGGAAAAAAAATTAAGTGACCTATTTACACAATATCAAGTTCATGTAGGGATAATATCATGTCTTGTGGTTCAACATGCCTAACCTAGATACCAAGAATTGGAATCGCTTTTCATCCAAAGCCTAGTAAATAAGTCGGCAAGTTGAAGATCTGAGTGAACAAAATGCATTTCGATTGTACCTTGTTCCACATGTTCCTTGATAAAGTGATATCTAATGTCTATATGTTTTGTGCGTGAATGATGTACTGGATTACTTGTTATAGCTATAGCACTTTTAGAGTCACTAAAAATTGGAATACGATTTAACGTTATGCCAAAATCTCGCAGCTGGGTTCTCATCCACAAAATTTGTGAGCAGCAACTCGCAGCAGCGACATATTCTGCCTCTGCTGTCGAAGTTGAGACACAATTTTGCTTTCGAGACAACCAGCTTACGAGTTTACCCCCGAGAAATTGAGCGACTCCAGAAGTGCTCTTTCTATCCAGCTTGCATCCCGCGTAATCAACGTCGGTGTATCCTACGAGTTCGAAGCTTGACTCCATCGGGTACCATAGACCTAGATTTGGTGTTCCCTTGAGGTATTTGAAAATTCTCTTGACAGCGAGCATGTGAGACTCCTTTGGATCAGCTTGAAAGCGAGCACAGAGACACGTGGCAAACATGATGTCAGGCCGACTGGACGTAAGATAGAGCAGGGATCCTATTATGCCTCGATAAATCGTCTGGTTAACAGATTTTCCTGATGAATCTGTATCAAGTTTGGATGAGGTAGACACGGGAGTGGTGGCAGCATTTGAGTTGTCCAAGTTGTACTTCTTGAGTATGTCGTGAATGTACTTGGATTGACTGATGAAGATTCCATCGTGAAGCTGCTTAACCTGAAGGCCTAAGAAAAAACTTAGTTCGCCCATCATGCTCGTTTCAAATTTCTTCTTCATTAGATCCCCAAAGTTCCCGCACATTCTTGAGTCCGTCGACCCGAATATGATGTCGTCGACGTAAATCTGCACTAACATAATGTCTGAGCCGTCCTTCTTGATAAAGAGAGTCGTATCGATCTTCCCTTTTGTGAAACCAGAGGAAATGAGAAAATCCGAGAGGACCTCGTACCAGGCTCTGGGAGCTTGTTTAAGTCCATAGAGAGCTTTATCGAGTCTGTAGACGTGGTCTGGGAGTTGTTCGTTTACAAAACCTTCAGGTTGAGATACAAAGACTTCTTCTTTTAGTATTCCGTTGAGGAATGCAGTTTTGACATCCATCTGGTAGACTGTGAAGTTCTTGTGTGCAGCGAAGGCTAAGAAGATCCTGATGGCTTCAATTCTTGCGACTGGGGCATATGTCTCATCATAGTCGATTCCTTCCTGTTGATTGTAACCTTTCGCCACTAGCCTTGCTTTATTCCTGATAACAACTCCTTGCTCGTCCTTTTTGTTCTTAAATGTAATACCCGTAAAATTTAACACGGGATTTTGAATGTAATTAACATTGTAAATGTTCGAATTAACGGAATTAGTGTTCGAACAAAGAGTGAGTAAATAAGAGATCCGGCCCAATATCACCTAAATAACTTGGCCCAAGTTAATAGAGGTTAAGTAAATAGAGTTGATGAAATAATATATATAGCCCAAGTTAATTCTAACATTGGCCCAATATAATAATGAGTAAATACAAAAGTAACAAGGCCCAAATAAATGCTAAGTCGACCCATAGGTGTAAAGATAAGCTTGCTTAAGCCTAAAGGAAAAGAACTCGTTACCACCACCTTGTCATTTCCATCACAAAATTCAAAGACTTTAGTATATATATCCATACCATAAATGATAAGAACGATTAAGTAATTACACTCACAAGGAAGAACTCTCAAAGACGAAAGAAGGTCTCGAGCATACTATAGTAAGAACTAAGTTTCAAAAAAGAGGTATGAAAATTTATAACATATGAATTCACTTGTGCTCCATATATTTCGTTATTTAAGTGCATAACATGATTTATGATGAGTTTTCATGGTTTTATTTGAATTATGCGCTATGATGTTTCAATAAAATTCACGTGAGATGTAAACACGTTTTTTGGTTCTTTAAGAAATGTTTCGATGTAAATTGTGTGACTTATATGTAAACTGTAGAAAACGCTAACTGTTCGAGTTTAACAATTGACTATGTGAGTTTATATGATGAAATAGGAGTACTAGTGATCTTTGGTACATAAAATATTAATAATTGTTTGATTTTAGGAGTACTCTTTTCTGGAATTAATATGATTTTTGAAGATGAACTTAATAATATATGAATTCGGCTCTTAAGAATTTTGAAGGTTTAGCTTGAATATCGAAATGAGTGATAAGTAGAATCTCGAGATGTTTTATCAAGAGGTTCCGAGATTTAACAGAGCTAGAACTCGAGATATAATAGTTTAATAATTAGAAAAGATTTCGAGATATATATATAGTAAGGGAACTTCGAGATATATAACAAAAGTCAGCATAAGATCGATAACTAGCAGGACTTCGATAATTTCATAACAGATCTCGATATTCCCCATGTCATTTCGACATATACTTCTTAACAAAAGATCTCGACACTTTCTTCTCAAAAGATTTCGATAAGTTCACCGAATTTTTGTTAAATCCAAAAGCTTTCATGATATGACATAAAAGTACAAAAAGTTTTCACGTTATGTTATAGACTAAGGGATTAACTATACAGAACCTGAGAAGGATAGATCACCCATTAAGCTTTTATACACACATATAAATTAAAATAATTATAACTATAACCTAAGGAGAGCTAGAGTAACACGTGGGAGCCTTTTTATAATTTTATAAGTATGACTAAGATAAAGCTTTCTTAAGTCTAGGGTAAAATTCGTATATATCCATATATATGTATATAAATATATATATATATATATATATACATACTTATTACTCATGACTTTTAGGGTTTTGCTATTTCTATGGTTTTTGATATTTTAGGGTTTATTTAATTTTAGGAGTTTCATTAATTTTAGGGTTTTGATAATTTTAGCATTTTCGAAACTTATATGACTCAATAAATATATTGATATGATAATATTTCCAATACTCAGAGGATCGGAGCGTAGGGAATACCAGATTTCGTTACTAATTTTATCGGAGGACAGGTAGGTGAATTTTCATCTACAACGCGTAAACACCATTGTGATATTTATGTGATTTTATGTGCTTCGATGAATAATGTGTTTTATGTGTTTACGTACGTTTTTATGTGACACCACGATATCATTATCACGTTAAATGCCTGCATGCGCATTTCACGTCATTTCACGGAGTGTACCGTGGTGGAACGGTGGTACTGTATTGTACCTAGTGAGCGAGTAGCCGATATTGGCTGTCGACCCGCAGAGGAGTCACGTGAGTGTGGGCATCTACTGTGCGCCAGCGCCTGTGACGGTGAGCCATTGGCCCGTTGGACATTATGTGGCAGACTGCGGGCGACCTAGAAAGGAGCGACTTGGGATATCCCCAAGTAGGCTAGCTAGTGTAGGCCACGCTGTCACATGCGGGAGGAGGCGACCTGGAGGTTGCGACCTGGGTACCCTTACGGGACCTAGCGTAGGCTACCAGCGTGGGCACCGCATTGGTAGAAGAGGCGACCTGAGAGTGTGACCTGATACGGCTCAGGGAGGCTGCTCAGTGTAGGCTACTACCGCAGTGTAGTGATCGTGTTGTGGTTGTATTCGTGATCGTGGTAGTGATTTCGCGTGATGGTGCACAGTATGGAGCCCAGGGCCCGTGGTGAGGTGGTGAGTGTATCCCGGTTGCGATGAGTGATGATGAGTGGCATTGCATTGGTGAGAATTGGGGGTGAGTGAACGCGAGTGAGTCACACGTGCATGTGCACTATTTCACCTACTGGGCAATAGCTCAGTGTTTGCGTGTTGTAGGTAATCGATGATCGAGGCTGGCTATCGGAGCTTCCATGGGCTTTTGAGGGCGGGGCTGTACATGGATGACGACCTGTGGCGAGTGATAGGATGATTTGGGCCTCGGCCCGTTCATTTTAGTATGAACAAATGTTTTTGTAAAATGGGTTCTCCGCGGCTTTCGCTGCTAAACCCGACGCGATTTGTCGCTAATTAGCGATTAGAAAGTGGGGGTCGCCACATTAAACACCCATTTAGTCCATATGATTGTTTTCCCAGCTGGTCTTGGTACTAGGTTCCAAACTTTCAACCTCTCAAACTGATTAATTTCCTCCTGGATTGCGATTATCCAGTCTGGATCGGCGAGTGCTTCAGCTACTTTGCTGGGCTCCTTTTGACTGAGAAAGCAGGAATAGAGGCTTTCATTTATCGTTGATGCTCGAGTGGTTACACCAGTGGAAGGGTCCCCAATTATTTGTGAGTTTGGGTGTGCTCGGGTCCGCTTTCTTGTACCAGGTTGTGATGATCCAGCTGCATTTGTATCGTGTATTGCTTATTCACTCTGATCAGCCTGATGTTCCATTTCTTCTCCAGGTTGAGGTTTTACTGACTCTCCTGAAGTGATTTCTATTGTTGAATCCGATGGCTGAGGAGTTTCAGTGGCTGAGCTGGAGATAATCTCGGTATCAGTTGGGGATTCACTGTCGTCATCAAGGTGAAGATTTTCCATCGTTGGAGGGGAATTGTCATTGCTAGTCTCTGCAGGATCATTATTTCCTGGTGCTGCAGGAGTTGTTGGAGCAGTGGGTGGCGTTAGCTTAGAAAAGAGATCCTCGAATAAGAGATCGAGTTCCATGTCGCTCAAAGTGTTTGATTTTGAAGTTTCGCCCACTGAGGAGGTGTTTGGTTGATCCTTTGTCAACTCTCGTAGAAGTCCTGGTTCTGGACTGATTTGTACAGAAACTACTCGGTCTACTTTATCAAACGTTACATTAATGCTTTCCATAACAGATCTTTTCTCCTTGAGGTATACTCGATAGGCTTTTGATGTTGTCGAGTACCCCACCAGTATCCCTTCAAATGCTTTTGGGTCAAGTTTGCCTCTATCTTCACGATCATTTGCTACGTAGCATTTGCACCCAAAGACTCTCAGGAACGAGACGTCTGGCACTCTGCGATTTATCAACTCGTAGGGAGTCCTGTTGAATCTCTTGTGAAGGGAGCCACGATTTTGTGTGAAGCAGGCTGTGTTCATTGCTTCGGCCCACAAGAAGTGAGGTAGTCCAGAGAAAATGAGGAGTGTACGAGTTGCTTCAACTAAGGTTCTGTTCTTGCGTTCAACTACCCCGTTTTGTTGAGGTGTTTTTGCCGCTGCGAACTGTTGGGTGATTCCAAGTGATGCATAAAAGTCACTGAGTTTTCTGTTCTTGAATTCTGTCCCATTGTCAGTTCTGATGATTTGTACACTTAGTTGGTAGAGGTTTTTAGCGGTTTTGATAAACTCAATGATTAGACCTGGAGTTTCGTCCTTGGTTTTCAGAAATTTGATCCATGTGTAGCGTGAGAAATCATCCACAATAACCAACACATATTTTCGCCCATTGATGGTCTAAGTACGCATGGGTCCACACAGATTCATATGAATGAGTTCGAGAGGTTTGGAAGTTGAGGCTATGTGTTTGGTCCGGTGAGATGCCTTACTAATCTTTCCCATTCACAGGCCGAGCAAAGATGCTCTTTGTGATATCTGAACGAGGGAAGTCCTTTGACCAAGTTTTCTGATCGCAGTTTGTTAAGGTCTTTGAAGTTGAGATGGGAAAGTCGCTGATGCCAAAGATCGTTCTGATGAAGAGAGGCTCGGGAGATGAGGCACGTCGGTCGGACAGTTTTGAGATCAATGGAGTAGAGATTCGTTTTCCTATAGCCAGTGAGTAGCTCTCTTCCATTGTTATCTGTGACACTACATTTGCTGGTCTCGAAGTTCACCTTGTAGCCTTTGTCACAGAAACGTCCGATGCTGAATAAATTGTAGCTCAGACCTTCGACGTAGGACACCCCTTTGATGGTCAGCCTATCATGAACGAGATCACCTGTTCCTAGCATAGATGCAGATTGACCGTTTCCGAAGTAGACTTTTCCGAGAAATCCTTCAGAGAAGTTGCTCAACAGCTCTTTGTTTCCAGTCATGTGTGAGGAGCAACCTGAATCTAAGTACCACACATGACGGACCTGCAAAATAATTAAGCAAGTTTAGGCACCCATTTATAGATGGGCCCTCCTTTGATAGCAGGTGTAGAAGCTAAGTTTTTCGTTGCTAGATTTAATTCTTTGCTAGGTTGTGGGATAATTGGTTTAAGAATCCAAGCGTGACGATTTCCTACAGGATGCAGTTGGGATTTTGGAATCCAAATCTATTTTCGACTTAATTTCTTGTTCGGCTTGGTCTTGGAGGTGGTGTGTTTCTTTACTTTAGATTTGATAGTATGATTGGACGGCGTGGGAGATATGTCCTTAGAATGAGTGCTATGTGACGTGGAAGCGCTTTTGCTGAAATAACTGTCACGAGGATGGGAAAGTACATCATTGTTGACATGACAGAATTTTGATTTTAGGGCATGAAATACCGAAACACGTTCTGCGACATTACAAGAAGTCACTTTTGGAAATGCAAAAGATTTCGAAACATGAGAAGAAAGGTTTGAGACTGGTCTCTTCTTCTTATCAGGAACTGTTGTCTTCTTTGCTGAGCCAGATCGAACCTTCTTCGCTTCCTCAGATCTCACGCCTTTGCTGTGGGTACATGTGATACAAAGTTAGTGTGAGATAAAGAAATTTTCTTCGTAGTTTGCTTGCATTTATATGTAGAGGACTCTGGAACAGGACGGGATGTGGAGGGTCTGTAAGCGTCAGGAAAGTTTTCAAGAGTAAAAATTTTGCTTAACAGAATAGTTCTCTCTTCTTCGTGGGCTTTCTTTTCTGATTCTAGGGAGGCTGTCAACTCACTGATTTTTGCAAATAATCTCTGGAATATAAATAGATGAACGAATGAGTTTAGCCGCCTCGTCAGTGCTCTCCTGAGTTTCAGGTCCAAATGGTAATATATAGTCATCAGAGAGTGGTATCTCTCTCGTTTTATCGCTATTGTTAAGTTCTGTGTAGTCATACTCAATTTGGGCCCATTCTTTATTCCTCCGTTTCCGTTCTTCAGATCCAGTCACCTCACTTGATTCTATGAAGGGCCTTAGTTGTTCAAGGCTCAACCCAAGACTCTTAATGTTGTACAGAGAATGTATCTTATCTTTTTCAGGGTTAGTGGTGGGTTCAAATCCCAATCCTTGGTGAGGATCATACAATTCTACATCTTTAGGTTGGCTAAGGAAGATGGTTTGTTCAGATTGACCTCTTTTGGTGTTAATGTCCTCTAACTCTTTGACTTTCTTGTATAGACGAACGCGTTCGTTGGTGATTAGTTCATATTGGGACAATACATTTGCTCGTTCTTCTTCGCTGTCTTTCAAGGTTCTACTCATATCGTTAATTTGTTTTTCCTTGCTTTCTATATGCTCTTCTAAAGTCTTTACTTTAGTTTCAAACAAGGTCAAGGATTCATTAAGAATAGCTATCTCTTCCTGTTGTTTGTTTAATAAGGCATAATTTTTGTCAAAATTGCTTTGGAGTTCTGAGTATTCTTTACGGTGCATGGAGAGTTCAACTATCCTACGTTCAAGTTTAACGAAATCATTTAGGGATGGAGTGTATACCTCCAGGTCGGATGAAGAGACATCAGTCCTGTCTGATCCGAATGCTGGCTCATCCTCGTCGGAGTCATCCTCAATGCTTTTCACCATGAAGGCCATTTCTTCTTCCTCCTCGTCAGATGTGTCCTCCAGCCATTCCTCTTCCTCAGCAACCAAGACAATCCCCGCCTCCTTTCGCTGTGAGAGCTGAAATTTTTTCTTGTAGTATTCAGTGTTTTTCTTCTTAGGTCTGAAGCATTCAGAAGCAAAGTGACCCGGCTTGCCACAGTTGAAGCACTTCTTGACTACTTCAGATTTCTTAGTTTCAGCCTCGTCAGGGGCAATGAACTTCTGTTTCCCACTCGAGGTTCGTTGTTTGTTTAAAGAAGAAGATGATTTCTTAGCGCTCATCTTATTGACCGTCTCTGAAATCATAGCGAGTTTCTTTCTGATTGATTCAAGTTCATCCTCAGATTCTTGGTCAGATTCGCCGTTGTCAGAGGTGTCAGATTGTACGACCTGCTTTCCATTAGAAATTCTCGAGCTCCTGTTGTTTGACTTAGAAGTCACGAGTGCAATTGGTTCCATGTCGACATTTGTTTTTCCTTCGTTCTTGATTTCTTTGGCATATTGTGAGTATTGCGAGAGATTATCGTGTAGGGAGTGAATATCCATAGCGTCCAGATCTTTGTTCTGTTGCTTAACCAGAACTGCAATCCGTCCCCACTCAGGTTGTAGTGTGGAGAGGAACTTGATGTTGTGTTCGAGGTTGGAGCGTTGAATGTTGATTTTTCTCATCTCATTGATGATAGTCAGGAAACGATGGTAAACATCTCGAAGTTCCTCCCCCTCCTTAGCTTTGATGGAGTCATAGGCAGCGAGAATGCTGGACTTCTTAGATAGGTTGCTAACTTCTGTCCCAACCATCATTTTGCAGACTTCATCCCAAATTTTCTTTGCAGTGACCATTGTGTCGACTTGCTTGTAGACATCATTTGGTAGAACCTGAAGTACATAGTGTCGGGCAAGCTTGTCTGCTCTAGCTCGTGCTCTCTCAGCGTCGTTGTATCGACTAGGGTCCTTAGGAGTTCTCCTCTCTGGAATTGCAGGAACCGCCTCGGGTTGAGCAGGGATGATGGTCCAAAATTGAGCAGGTCCTTCAAAAATGGAGGAAAGCATGTCGTTTGCGAGGTCTGCATCCTTGATTTCTATGAAATTGATGAATCGTTGCTTCCATATGCCGTACTCTCCCCATCTTAGTAGTGGTGCACGGTTGTCAGATCCAATAGCAAGACCGTCCATGATTGTGTTTGGTAATGATCGTTAACGCGTGATATATCTGCGAAATGAAACGCTTTAGTTTTGAATGAGATATAGTCAAGTTTGAAAGATTTCGAGTGTTGAGTCTAAGTAGGTAAATTCTCTTAATGAATTCTGTCACAATTTAAAAAAATGTGATGAATTTTGTGTACTGCTTGAGGATCAGACGATTGGAGTTATGTAAGATTAAAGTTTTGGTCTACCCAATTTGAATGTTTGATCGATTCTAATTTATATCGATAGGTCCTAAGTGTTGAGAATCGGGTAATTGAAATTGAATTTTGTGTTCTAGAATTGGGCGAAGGTATGAATCGTGCAGTATTGATCCCAAAGGCAAAATTCGAGCGACAGTATGTAAATCGGGCGAAACAGCTTAGATAAGGAAAGTTTCGATCGAAAGAGGAATTTTGATTTTGTTTGGAATAAATCGTTTCGATTGTCTCAGATTGAAATTGGCTAATTTGATGATTGAGTTTCGAGCGAAACAGTGAGTAAATTGGACTTTCGCCGAGATATGAATCGGGCGAAACTTATCAATTTGTTACTGTAGACTTTCGGGCGAAATAGATTAGGCTTTGGCCGAGAACTGTATCGATCGAAACTGTGAAATTGGGTACTGTAGCCTTTCGGGCGAGATGGATTGGGCTTTCGCCGAGACTTGTATTGATCGAAACATAGCAGTTGGGTACTGTAGCGTTTCGGGCGAGATGAATTGGGCTTTCGCCGAGAATTGTATTGATCGAAACTGTGAAATTGGCGAGAAATTGCCCGAAACTCAAATCAATCGAAGCTTCTCATAGTGGGTTTCGGTCGAAACCTTCAAACTCAGAGGTACTGTTCTATCGGTTACTGATGAACAGTTCAGTAAAACCCAGAATTTCAGACTCGTTTTTGATCAAATCCTACTCAAACTTGACTGAAATCGACGTGAAAGTGCATAAATGTACTCAATATCAGTTTTCTAACGTCTTAGGGGTAAGAAATCACTAAAAACGATTAAAAAACACCTAAAAACAGAAAAAAAAAATCGAAAATGAGTTTTCAGGCAAGAAACTTCTTCAAATCACGTCGGAATCGAGCAAAACTGGATTCAAATGGAAGATATTGATCCGCGTTAGGCTCTGATACCACTTGTTGGCCCTTATAGTACCAAACAAGGATCAAAAGAAAGGTTTGAATGTCAAAAACGTGAAGAACACGTTGAGTGCGTGTTAGTGTGTGTTTTTCTAAGGAAAAGTACAAGGTGACTTACCTTTTAAATTCTTTTGATAAAACCCTAATTAGGGTAAGTGGGGCTTTATATACCACAAGTATTTAGTATATTAAAGCCCAATACAAAACTCTTACCTAATATCATTAGTCACCCCAAACTACTACAACCCACTAAATAAGTACATATTAACCCAAGATTACATTAATTAAAGGATGCTACAAAATATTCCTAACAGATAGATAAAAAACCTTGACTATGTAGTATGATCTTCTTACTAGTATCAAATTAAGTAGAAAGAAAGTTGGGGTTTCAACGTAATAATCCCTAATTCTAAATATTAACCCACCAATATTGATACCAAATCATCAATAAAGTATTTATAACTATGGTAACATAGTCACGGACCAAAAATAATTCGGACGGCGTCGAAAAATTCCTACCCAAATTTGTAGTACCAACATACATATGTCTGTAGTACCAACATATAGATGTTTGTGGTACCATATAGTAAGCTAGTGTAGTACCATACGTAGGTTACTAGTAGTATCTTTCCGTACCATGTGTAACCATTGAAACTCCTACCGTAAAAATGCTTGTAGTACCAATATACAAATGTTTGTAGTACCAATATATAGATTTTCGTAGTACCATAACTTATGCTAGTGCAGTACCATGCGTAGGTTACTTGTATTATCATTTTCGTACCACGTTTTTAATTATCGAAACACGTAGATTATTGTTCAGATAAGGCATGTGAACTTTCAAAATACGTCACATAATAGAATTAAACACACGGTAACATAAAATATAGACACTAACTTTCGATCGATAAAAAATCTTGACTATGAAGTAAGATATTCTTATTAGTATTATAATAAGTAGAAAAGAAAGTTGGGTTTTCAACGTAATAATCCCTAAAACCCACCAATATTGATACCAAATCATCAGTAAAGTATTTATAACTATGGTAACTTAGTCACGAACCAAAAATAAACCGGGTGGCGTCGAAAAATTCCTACCCAAATTTGTAGTACCAACATACATATGTTTGTAGTACCAACATATAGATGCTTGTGGTACCATATAGTAAGCTAGTGTAGTACCATACATAGGTTACTTATAGTATCTTTCCGTACCATGTGTAACTATCGAGACTCCTACCCTAAAAACGCTTGTAGTACTAATATACAGATGTTTGAAGTACCAATATATAGATGTTCGTAGTACCATAGCATATGCTAGTCTGGTATTTTGCGTAGGTTACTTGTAGTATCATTTTCGTACCACGTTTTTAATATCGAAAACACGTAGATTATTGTGCAAATAAGGCATGTTAACTTCCAAAATACGTCACATAATAGAATTAAACACACGATAACATTAAATATAGACACTAACTTTCGATCGATAAAAAATCTTGACTATATAGTAAGATGTTCTTGCTAGTATCATAATAAGTAGAAAAGAAAGTTGTGTTTTCAACTTAATAATCTCTAATGCTAATTATTAACCCACCAATATTGATACCAAATCACCAGTAAAGTCTTTATAACTATGGTAACATAATCATGGACCAAAAATAATTCGGACGGCGTCGAAAAATTCCTACCCAAATTTGTAGTACCAATATGCATATGTTTGTAGTACCAAATATAGATTTTCTTGGTACCGTATCGTAAGCTAGTGTAGTACCATACGTTGGTTACTTGTAGTATCTTTCTGTACCAGATGTTAATTCATCCAACAATAGTACTGATATTCAATATATTGACAATATTAATATCATCATCCACCAACAATATTACTATCAAACATATCGACAATATTAATATCATTTAACCACCAACATCGTAATAAAAAACATCGACGTAAGAATGTGCGATAACCTATCGGCAACATACCGAGAAAAGAATGCGCCATAACCTATCATTTTATCCACCAAAGACATTTGTAGACAACATAGCTTCGTATAATAGGACCTGTAAAACGACACACAATTACCATATGATACTGCTAGAAAGCTTCAAAATGTACTTCATACAAGAAATGTGGGTACTGTAATTAAATATACATTGGTACTGCATATAATAGATTGCTTTAACCAATAAATTAGCCGAATTTTAACCAAATACTAACCTCCCTCGACACCCACAGTATGCTAATCGCAGAAAACATGAGGAAAACAGCCTAACACCCAAATCGCAACACCCACAGCTCCACACCCAAATTGCGACACCCACAACTCGATACCCAATTTAGGTCAATGCCACTGCCACAAACGTTCATAACACACCTCGCCGGAGTGTTCTCTAACTCAAATTCGTTCGATCGAGGTCAAGAATCTCGAAGGGTAACCCACAGTGAAAAAAAAACAACAAAAAACCTATTCAACTCACCTAGACCGAGAAGCCCACGGTAGATTAGGCAAGGTCGAAGCTTTTCCGGCGCGTGCAGGGGCTTTTCCGTCGCCGACGAGAGCTTTACCAGGTGGAGATGGAGGCTGAAATAAAAAGGCTACGTGGGTGATGGTTTGGAGAAGAAAGGATTTAAAAACTAATAATTGAGGGGCAAAATTGTCCATGGGGAGTTATGTGTAAGATTGTTTTGATTTAGGGAGTTTGCTAATAAATAATATGGAATGGGGAGTTAGTTGATAGAAAATAAGGGAAGGGGCTTTAGTTGATGTTGCCCCATAACCATTTATAGTGGATAATGTGATAGTGGGTAGTTTCTCATATTTTATTATATTATAATTTTAATGTATTGTAATTAATTATTATGAGACACGTGGCAGTATATGAGGACACCTACATTTCTTTCGTAATATAAGATTAACTTTAAACTATAATTTCAATTAAATACTACAAAATAAAATAAATTTAGTATGATATACTTCCTCCGTCCCACTTATTTCTTCCCATCTTTCAATTTCGGGTGTCCCACATAATTCTTTCCATTTCTATTTTTGGTAAAAGATTATGTCAATAATTAAACTAATTACACCATTTATATTAAAAAAATGCTTCTTAATTTGCGTGTACAGTAATAGATTTTCTCTCGCTTTAAAAGTGTACTATAATATTAAAAAAAGGGCGTTCTTAATTTATGTGCCCATTAATCTTTGGGAAGAAATATGTGGGATTGAGCCTGAGGAACTATTTATATATTAGGGCACGCTTTTGAACACTTATTCCTCAAAAAGCAAACTTGCAAAAAAGCGCGCCCTCCTTTCACATTGTATTATAAAAGCTGCAAAATTAAGGAACGAGAAGTTACATAGGTTTGGTTATTTATTTTCGTAAGACTCGACGTAGCCAAACAGGCTATTTAGCTAGTGGCCCTCAAACGAATAACAAAATATTTGGGCCTAAAAAAAATAACTAAAACCAATAACCATAAATCTTTTTACGTAATTGAACATTGATTTGAGGTGATTCTTATAAATAAAACTATCTTTTTGGCAAACTCAAATATGAGTACTTAATATATAAATATATTATATTAATTGTGATACGGACCAAAAGCACACGGCCAAGGAACTAAAAATATATAAGGCCCAGCAAGCCCACAAAGAAGGAGGCCCACAAGTCAGGAAATATCTACAGGGTGACCTCGCGAGGACCCCTGGGTAAAAGAGTAAATATTCGGGCAAAAAAGAAAGGATCCCTCTGAAACCCAGACGAAAAGACAGCACAGATATGAGGAAGGAGCCACAGGGACGCGTGTCGACCCATAATAGGGCGATGTCACTGTTTACAAAGCTGTAGCCGTCACAGAGATCACTCAATCCACAGTTTCCTGCTTGCACAGTACCCTAGGGGTCACGTCCCCCAATTTCTGGAATTCTACATAGAAGAAGCTGCTGGGAGCTGCTATAAAAGGAGGGACTTAGTTATTTTCAAGAGAAGGATCATTCCACATACGAAAGGCATTCTATATTTTCTCTCTCAACATTTAGAATAGTTTTTATGTCTTTTATGAGTGAAAGGGAGGTTATTTGAGCGTGTAATTCTTAACAGTATAGTGAAAGGAAGTTCCGCAATGCCCCGTGGACGTAGAACCCGAAAGGGTTCGAACCACGTAAATCCTCGTGTCCTTTTCGTTTACGTCCCCTTTACGTCCCCCCGTAAAAACAACACCTTATGCCCTTAAAAACTTCATAATATCCGATCTACCGCTATATAAATTTACCCACACATATAAATTTCGTTGATTGGGAGAGCCCCATAGCAAATGGCGCCGTCTGTGGGAAACTCCAAGTTGAAGGCGTGAGTAATTTTTACTGCTACTGTGCGGAGTTGTGCTGAGGATTTACTGCTTTTTCCCTTCTTCTGTTCTGTTGGGACGAAATGAAACGCGCGAGACGTCAAGGGAGGAAGATTTGTCCATATCGAAGAACCTAGACCCACAATTCGCGGATGAGGACCACTGCCAAACGTGTTGAGGAACGGCCAGGACCTGAGACATAGGCCTGAGATGATGAAGACAGGCAAGACGATACATATAAATCGTGAAGGGATCTCAAAACACCCAGGAAGACCTCAAACAGAGAAAAAAGCCAGTAGTCACTCAAAGAAGGAGGGAGCCTTGGGGATCTCTTTCGAGGGCCCCGCAAAGGCGCATGCCTCTACACAACAATCCGGAAGAAATGCTGACCTTAGCACAGAGGCATCCGGCGATGAGAAGGCCTGCGACCAGAACTTCAGGGCCTTCTAAACCTCATTCTAATTTATATTGTCGTTATCATAATAAATATGGGTACCATACTAATAGTTGCTATCATTTGAAGGACTAAATAGAGAGGCTCATCCAGGCAGTTGCCCTAAAGGAGTTTGTCCGAGGTTCCGTTCTAGATCCCAGAGCAAAATCCGTAGCTCCCCCGAATGAAGGAAGACCATCTCCACCACCTCCAAACAAAAGAGCCCCACCACTTCCAAACAAAAGAGCTCCACCACCACTTAAGGGCCCTATGCTCATTATAATGGGAGGTCCTAGTGGAGAAGATTCCAAGCGAGCTAGGAAGACCCGAAGCTCCCCCTTCGGGACCTAAAAGTCCAGCTCCGCGCTGGCGAGAAGACCCGAAGCTCCCCCTTCGGGGACCTAAAAGCCCAGCTCCGCGCTGGCGAGAAGACCTAAAGCTTCCCCTTTGGGACCTAAAAGCCCAGCTCCGTGCTGGCGAGAAGATTCGAAGCTCCCCCTTCGGGGACCTAAAAGCCCAGCTCCACGCTGGCGAGAAGACCCGAAGCTCCCCCTTCGGGGACCTAAAAGCCCAGCTCCGCGCTGGCGAGAAGACCCGAAGCTCCCCCTTTGGGACCTAAAAGCCTAGCTCCGCGCTGGCGAGAAGACCCGAAATCCCCCTTCGGGACCTAAAAGCCCAGCTCCCCGCTGGTAAGAAGACCCGAAGCTCCGCCTTCGGAACCTCCTCAGTTCCGCGCTAGCACGAAGACCCGGAGCTCCGCATTCGGGACCTCCCAGCTCCGCGCTGGCAGAAGGCTAAAAGGCCCAGCTCCATGAAGACCTCAGCTCTTATATTTGGGACTAAGAGCCAAACTCCAAGTTGATCCGTAAAGCTCAACTCCTTCGTGGAGAACCACTGAGATTTACAAAGACCAACTCTGTGCTGGAATAAAGGCAAAGAAGCCCAGCTCCACGCTGACGTCCAAAGAGCCGCGGGAGATACCAGCCAAGCGCCTCGCTAGCACGTGAAGGTCAGTGGGACCTAGAAGCCAAGCACCACGCTGACAAGCTCCACGCTGACGTCCAAAGAGCCGCGGGAGATACCAGTCAAGCGCCTCGCTAGCACACGAAGGTCCGTGGGACCTAGAAGCCAAGCTCCACGCTGACGTCCAACGAGCCGCGGGAGATACCAGCCAAGCTCCTCGCTAGCACGCGAAGGTCCATGGGACCTAGAAGCCAAGTTCCACATTGACGTCCAAAGAGCCGCAGGAGATACCAGTCAAACTCCTCGCTAGCACGCGAAGGTCCGTGACACCTAGAAGCCAAGCCCCACGCTGATGTCTGACGATCCACAGGAGATACAAGTCAAGCTCCGCACTGGCATGCGAAGGTCCGTGGGACCTAGAAGCCAACCCGGCGCAGACGCCTGAAGTTCTGCGAGAGATAAAACGTGGGCACATGAAGACCCACGGGAGACATCCCGCATTAATAAGGCTCTTAGCCGGGACCTCAGGGCCCTCTAGATCTCATTCTCTATTATATATCGTGATAAATTTATGCACTGCATTAATAATTATTGTTATTTGAAGGATATGATCAAGTGGCTCATCATGACGAAACACCTTAAAGTGGTGCTAGTCGCGGTAGCAAACATGATTTGAAGGTGATCGACAAGGAGTCCTGGGGATCTATGCCGTATAAGGGCAGACGAGCCCTACTCCCTCTAGACAAAGGCATGACAGCTCCGCCATCATCCAAAAGCTGAGATGTGGTTTTCAAAACGGATCATTGATGCTTAGGAACTTTAATTAGTCAAAGAGCCGACCTAAGCTCGACTCCGTGCTGGTGTACGAAAATCTGCAGGAGGTCAAAGACAGCTCCGTGCTAACATATGAGGGCTCGATTTCTCCCTTCGGAGTTCATAAGCCCAGCTCCTCGCTGTCATGTGAAGATTCAATCATCCAATGGGGATCTCCAGATACCAGCTCCGCGTTGGTAATGAAGGAAATACGTGAGAAGGACCTACCTATCATATCGGGACCTATGACCTTTGCTCTCCGCTAGCATTAGAAAACCACCGTAGGGGATTTATGAAAGACCAACTGTCTGGAGACAAAGACACGAGTTATGAGTCCGGGATCTCCAAGTCTTGCGCCTCGGTTGCATGCAAAGGTTCACTCTTGGGGACCTCTGAACCAGCTCCACTATGATGGTAAAACATCGATCCTTCTGTTAGGGATCTACTATATTAGCTCCATGAAGGATCCGAGATGCTCCTATATGGAGATCCTTCTCGTCCCCAAGTCACGATCGTTCAACAGTTGTTGTAGGTAGTTCCCAATTTCATTCAGTCAGTCGAGGGAACTCTACATCGTGCCCGTTATACAAATTCACCGGATCAAAAAGATAACCCGAAAATAATATGACGAGGTAGAGGGAGAACGGGGACCTCCATGTGTACATCAGCAAGAGGACAAGTATCTTAGCACAAACAAAGTAAAGTCGCCAACGCCCATGAAGAGAAGCAGGCCACGACAACCGAATGGGAAAGAGCAAGCGAGAAGCACGACCAAAGAAAACCATTACTGCCTTAACCTCACAACAAGGAGCTATCGAAATCTCTTCTTAGGGTCTTTCGAAACGTCATACTGTTACGCAACAACATGGAGGGGGTCTTGACATCAGTCCGGAGACAATCCGTGACAAAAAGGCTCTTAGCCGGAGCTCCAGGGCCATCTAAATCTCATTTTCATTTACATTCTCGACACCATATTAAGTACATGCATCATACTAACGATTACTATCATATGAAGGATGAAATCGAAGGGCCCATCCTAACGGAACATTGGAGGAAGTTCGTAGACCATGGCCTCAACCAACGTCTGAAGGAGCTCCGGGCAAGGTGGCCCAACCTCCGACAGAGGCCAAAATCATACACCTGAGCAGGCAAAGATCCAAAGATCTGCAGATCGTGGTATTTTCATCAGAACAACAGTTATCCTTTAAAGAAGGAGATAAATGGACTTACCCGAGCGGGACCCGCGACGAGCTTGTTGGCCGCGATGGCAAACATGACTCCAAACTCGCCGAAAAAAGAAGTAGGGGGATCTGTGCCTAATAAAGGCAGACAACCCCCACTTCCTCCAAATTAGGTCACGTCCATTCTATCCAGAGCCTTTATTCTCATCATGGAGGGAAGACCAAATAAAGAAGATCCCGACGAGAGCCCAAGAGTTCCAAACGCAAGGGGATTTGTGAGACATGCAAGGAGGCATTGGCCGAAGTTCGATTCGTGCCAGGAGATGGAACACATGTGGCCAGGCCACATAACGATGCCTTGGTTATCGCCGAAGACATAAGTCCGAACTCTGAAGATACAACACAAATGACAAAGCTCATTCGCCGCTTAAAGGACATAGAGAAAAAGCCCATTTGATAGCGGAGGGATCAACGAAGCTCCTGACGATGCGACGCAAATGATGTTATGACAGCAACAAAAGGAAGCCACATCACGAAGAAATGGGAGATCAGAGGATGACGATAGAAGGAAAGGGACCCTCTAGCTTACAACAAGAGCCAGACAAGGAGCTGATGGGATGTCTACAAAAAATGCGGACTTATCCGCATTTTCTCCAGAGTATATGAGTGGAGTTTGCCCGGATATCGCCACACATCATCCTACCAAGAAGTCGACCCATCAAATAGAAGCTCCGACCGTGCGAGCTGAAAGAGCCCAGATGCTAATGGAGGAAGTAGACAAGCTTTTCCAAGCAGGATATCTAAGAGATCCAGTTCCCTACATAGCTGGCTAATGTCGTCCTTATAAAAAAGAAATGGAAAGCAAGGAGGTGCAATGACTTTAGGGACCTGAGCAAAACAGGTCGTAGAGATCATTATTCATTATCACGAATGGATCAGCTAGTAAGCGCCACCTCTGGGTGTGAGGTCCCCAGTACGACGGACACCTACCAGGGGATTTAGGAGGTCCAGAGGCCAGTAGGAAGGTTAGTGGCTCTCAGCCAAGAAGAGTCTCCATTCTTCAAAGTGTTACGAAAGAGCAAGGAGCGCGAAGGGACGAGTCGGCGCTGTATTTCTCCATGGAGGTGTTAGCTCCATCTTACTAAAGAAAGAAAGGACCTCCCAAAAGCCGACCTACTTGGTGAAGCAAGGTGCTGTTGGAAGATGAAACCAGACGATAAGTCGACCAGATCTACGCGAGAGAATGGTGAAATGCACCATCAAGCTAGGGGAGTGCGACGTGGAATTTAGACAATGAAAGACCGACAAAAAGCGGAGACCCTCTTCGACTTTGTGCTTGAGACCACCAAAGGACCACAGAAGCAGCAACGGGAGGTGCACGCATACGGATCTACGACTTCCCAGAGATTTGGAGCAGATGTCCTTACATTAGCCCGAGAGGAAAGTGGTTTCATTTCTCCATTACCTTCAAATTCCAGGCCCATATTTTTTACCAACATGTCTTCCTAGTCATTTTGTATCCCGCTTACACCATCAAATTTACTTATGAGGTCATGGCTTATAATTTGCAATTTTACAATTGATGAGCGTGCATAATACTCAAAGCCATTGTTTATATGTTTGTTTATCTCTTTTAGTTTTGGCTATAAAAGACAATGTAGATTTACGCTTGAGAGAGATCATTTCATTTGAGTAAGTTGTTTTCCTTGGTGGGAGGCATCATCTTTGACAAATTCAATTGATTTTGATTATGTATTGGTTTCTTGTATCAAGACACACATGCCTTACATTCTATGCCATGCCATGCGTGTTTTCTGTCCATGTATTAGTTGTTGATGGGCTCAGTTGCTTCAATAAAACTTACATGTTTTGCAATCTAGACTTAGGCTGCTGATAATTTGTCATTTTTATATATTTTTGTTTTATCTCTTGCCAGAAAAGAAAGCTTGCTGATTTGCTTGGGCCTCGATGGGGCTCAGAAGAGCTTGTGAGTTTTTATGATGCATACCGCAAGCATGGGGATGAATGGAAGAAGGTTAGTCCAAGTTTAGTTAGGCCCTTGGGTTAACGCGCATTGCAGCCTGGGAGAGTTTAAAAGATTAGTATAATACTCTGTCTTCAGATTCTTACATTGTTGGATCTGTATTTCTTGTGATTTTAAAGATGATTGCTCAGCTTGAGTTTTTTTATTTTTGTCTGAACAGGTGGCTGCTGCCTTGAAAACTCGATCTTCTGAAATGGTTGAAGCCCTATACTCCATGAATAAGGTGAACACATTGATAAAAACACCAAGTGATAATTGATTCCTCGTATCAGTAGTTACCAGTGAATCTATTATCATGTAGTAATAACTCCTTTTGGAGTGGACTGTTAAATGAAACTTACAACAAGTTCGCTGAAAAATGGGATTGCCCACCAATGATTAGTCATGTCAAAATAATACAAGCTATTTCGGTTTCAGGCATATTTGTCTCTACCACATGGAACAGCTTCTGCAGCTGGGCTGAGTGCTATGATGGTTGATCACTATAGCAATTTGGTGAGGCATTGATTGCTTAAGGCTTATCTACATCGAATTACATACTGTTACAAAACAACCAAGTTCGAGACAAACACATAATAAATATTGATAAGAGATAAGGCTAGTGGGATGATAATTTTTTGCAAGTTATACCTAACCAGTTTCGGACTTTTGAAATACATACTAAGTCTAACCTTGATTTAGGAGGGAAGTGACAGCGATCAAGAAAGCAGTGATGGAGTTGCATCGTCAAGGAAGGCTCAGAAACGTGCTCGTGGAAAAGGCCAGCAAAATTCTTCAAAGGCATCTTATGAGCAAAATGTTTTACGTTCACCTTCCCAAGGTTCAAATCTTGGAGTCCTTTCCTTTCTGAAGAAAAAACGCTCAGGAGGTACATTAAAAGCTGCAATAAAATAATCATGTTATGTATCGTTTGGGGTTATGTTGCCTTATTGCGTGGATACAGTTTATCTTTCACTATCAATATCTCAGCTCTGCTCGTTCTTCTGAAGATAAAGTACTGAGTTTCGTACAAGTTATTCTTGTCTGATTATAAATTTGGTGACTTCGTTTAAGCTGTAGGAAAGAGGACACCACGGGTCCCTGTTTCATTTTCAAATGAAAGTACGGTAGGACAGAAGTATGTTTCTCCATCAAGACAAGGCATGAAATTAAAGGCTGACACCAATGGCGAAAATGTGGCTCATGACCTAGCTGTAGCTTTGGCAGAGGCTTCGCATAAAGGTGGTTCACCCAAAGTCTCTCATACTCCAAGCAAGAGAGTTGATAGTGCAACTGCAACACCATCACCGTTTCGGAAGCATCAAAGAAAGGTACTAAATTGAAACTCATGCGCTGAAACTATTTTGTGTCTCGCTTTACTCATGACTGTGATGTTCGTTTTCAGAACATAGCAGAAACGAAGAATGAAAAAGATTTGGAATGCAGCTCAGAAGCTGGCGCTGCTGAGTTATCCAGTTCCAGATATAATCCTTCAACCAAGGAATCTACAAGGGGTGGTGTTGTAAGATCTCAGGGAAAGAAAACTGTTTTTAACAAGTTTGAATTTGATGGTAATAATGGTAAGCTTTTGAATGACATCGAAGAAGAATGTAGCAGAACAGAAGAAAGTCACAGGTTTGGTGGAACTCAAAGCACTTTCGACTCAGAGGTAACTGATACCAAGAATTATCGGTCTTCATCGCAGCAAGATCCATTCTTTCGATCTGTGAAGCATGCACATGTGAATCTACATCAAGTTAGGAATCTTGTGGTGGCCGAATCTTTAACATAACAGAACTTAATCGGTTTGGTCTCTGTAAAACCGAACTTTTTTCGATTTTTTTCGGTTACCGACCGAAAAAACGAAAAAAATTAAAAAAATTGAAAAAAGAAATTTTTTGTGAAATAAATCCCTCTATCTAGTTCAGGCTCAGTATATTTGCAAACAAGAATCGCTCTATATAATTGTTTTATATAACAAGAATTGCTGTATAAAAGAAGAATCTCTGTAATAAATTGAAAATCGTATTATGTATAAATCTCTAAAATAGCAATATACACTAGCATAAAAAGCCCAAGCATTATATATTAATGGGCCTGCCAGCTGATTACAGACATGGCCTAGAGCAATATAAAATAAATTTTGGTAATTCGGTTTTTATTCGGTTTCATTTTTTCGGAAAACCGAAACCGAACCGAAACTATTTCGGTCGGTATTCGGTACAAACCGAACTTTCGATTTCGGTTCGTTCGGTTGGTTAACCGACTTTTGAACATCCATATATGTGAGAAAGTTAAGTTGTTTTTATGATCGTATTTGCCGACGGTTTACTTCTATTCTGATAAGTGCTCCGTAGAAACGTTAAAACGAGGTTGGAAATCCTATTTTTTTCCGGAGCTCTCGAGCCTTCATGCAAATGCCGAGAAGAGTAACATGTTCATTTCGGTGAAAGGGAGCGCGATTGTGCATACTCTACGGCTGGTCATGGAATTCCTGGTTATGGAATTACCGGTAAACATCTTGGGGCTTCAAGGATTACATCGAAATTAGCTAATCGTCCATTGGATACCTGAATTTCGATTTGAAATCCGGGTTTCCTTCAAATCACCGATTTGGATTCCGATTTCATCGAGATCCGGGGGTTAATATAAACGTTTATTATTTGTCGGGTTTGAAATTCAGTTAGAAGTGGTCAATTTTCAAAACCCAAGGCAGAGCCCATAATAAGTTTTTCATAAATAATAAAACTAGTTCTTTTTACACACTCAAATGCATGTGCTATAACATGTCATATTCAATTTATTTTTTTAGTTTAAATTATCTAAGGCTGCGTTCGGATTCATGTATTTGAAGGAAATCGCATGATTTCAAATTTTAAATTTCAACATTCAAATTTCACATCCATATCTATTGTTTGGCAGACCTTGGGTGAGAGATGAACAATCGAGTCGGCTCATTAGTCCGATGAGTTTATTAATGTCTTAATTTGGCGGATTTCCGCAACGAAAGGCATGGAAAGCCAATTTACTCAAACTCCATCCCAAAGTAACCCGCAATAAACTCACACTCGACCTTTTCTTCTTATCTCATTACAACCTATCATACCTCGACACTTCCCGTGACTCGACACCATGTGCGCTCGGGTATCCCACTCAAATCTCTATCGCTAGAGTGGCTCCATCCCGAGTTTCGCGTCTATTCTACGTAATAACCTACACTAGTAGCTCTCTCTCTTTTCATCCCTCTTATTGATGCATCAAACGACAAATCATTTCACACCTCAAGCCATACACATTGACGCTTACCGGCCTGAGGTACCCGAGTCGCGGCCCAGGCTTTATGCACCGAACGTTCATCAATCGATCTGATGCACCTGAGTCACACACAGCCCAAATCTCAAGCACACGATAGTTTCCGCCATCTGTTATACTGGTATCCTTTACCTCTACTCTACTTCGAATCAATGCACACTTGAAAATTAAGTCAAGGTCAATACCATAAAATTAACTAAGTTCGACGAAACAAATTTGACATTACTTGAAATTCTCCCAGCCCGAAAATTCTAAATGAGTTACCCGAAAATATTACCTATCACACGAATTGACTCTCGAATCTTCAAGGCCCGAAAATTATTGTCCTATGTCCGAATTTGTTTTTGCCACTAACAATCCATACCCAACATAAAATATTCAGCATACTACACCCGAAATTGCTTTGACCGAAAGTTAATTTAGAGAGTCCCAAAAACATTAAGTCACCCGAATCTTTCTTCAATAATGCAAACTTATTTATGTGGCCGAAAATAATTGAAATAGCCCACACAATAGATTTGATTGCCAACATACTAAGTTGGAAAGTATCTTACCTGAGAATTTTCTGATCTCATCTCGTCCACCCGAATATTCTCATTATTCCATATGAAATTATCTAAGATTCAAACCTAAATTTAACTTCCCAAAAATTTCCACTTCTATCCAAGAATTATACTGTTTATTCGAACCCAATTCTCTTCTAGGAGTTTTCGTGTCTTCACATGGTAAAAATATGAACAGACACCTTAGCACACATATAAATTCAGACATAAAGGTTTTCAAAACATAACTCATACCCGACAATTCCGCATAAGTCACATGGTTACCTCGAAGTATGATAACACATACTCACATAATCGAGTATTGAACTTACAGGCCGGGCTGGTTCTCCAGGCTTTTGAGCGGCAGTACATGGACGATCTTCAGAATCTAGAGCCGAAGCTCTGATACCACCTGTAACGACCCTAATTGTTTATGACTTAATTTGGTGGATTTCCGCAACGAAAGGCATGGAAAGCCCAATTTACAAAGTCTTCTCAATTGAAATATTATACATTTCACAAAATAGTGTTTTACAAAAATATCTATACATGGGCAGAAGCCCCAAAAATACCTAAGACTACTCTGTCGCTCCACAGGTCGCATCCATGTACTGCTCTTGCCCTCAAAAGCCCGTGGAGTCATCGCCATCAGCCGCTAACCTAGTCCTGACGTTCATCGACATCGGACTCGCCTGCACCTATACCACGTAAAAGACTGAGCTATTGCCCAGTAGGTGAAATGTGCAATGCAGCGTGCACTCAAAGCCAGTCCCCAATCCTCACAACATGATATGATGCACGCTCGTTCACTCACTCATAATATATCTCAATCAGGGCCCTAGGCTGGACTCGGCACCTCGCGCACAATAAAATATAATATCTGGTCGCTCACGCCAGACTAGCGGTGTCAGGAACCGAAATCAATATTATATATCATCTTATGCATTATACGAGTTCATATACTTGTATAAATAATTTCATGATAAGTATTACGAAAGGGACCGAGGTATAATAAATTAGAATGGTTGAAATGAAATTAGTAATATGAATAAATGTTAAATTGTGAAGTTATTAATTCGTGTAGTGATGATTTGCGAAGTATTGAATCGTGAAATTAGAGGATGCGTGAAGTTGTTAATTCGTGAAATGAGAGTAGTGAAGGATTAGGTTCGCGAGCTTGATGATTCGTGAAATAATGATTCGCGAAGTACTAGAGTTGTGTATTGAAGTGATTCGCGACTTGGGGAGTGGTTGAAAGAATTTCACGAATCGAAGAAGAATTCGTGAACCATGATGGAAGTTTGCATATTCAGATTCAATGTTGAAGAATATTATAATATTTGGCCAATAGGTTGAACTCTAAAAGTGGGTAGAAATGATTAAAATAATACTAAATATGAGATGACTCATAAAGTGGATGATTCGTGAAATTTAAAAAGTCTCAAGTAGATAACTTGTGAAGTGGTTGGCTAAAGAATTCGAAGTATAATTAGTAAAACCATATATTCACGAGGTGAAAGCATATGACGAATTGGGAGGTTAGTGTTTCATGAATTTGCCAATCATATAAGTTAAAATTGGAATCATAGGGTGGCATGAAAACGAGTGAAAAATAATTAATTAATAAGAATGATTGCTAAGAGTTGTTAAGAAAGAGCCAATAGATAAAACGTGGATATCAATTATTTTAAATTTAACCCTAAAGAGATAAAGAACAAGGTGTAATAATACTGTAATCAACGAACTAAATAGAATAAAATTTTAAGTATGTTGAACTTTTAGAAGTAAGGTGACAAAGAAGGAGGAGGAAACAAAGGTGAAGCAATTTAATAAGCTACAAAGGTATGGTTATACGTCAATGATTTTATATGTTCTACTTACTAAGCATGATAATCGTATAAATCATGTAGTATATAGATTTGACATAAAATGGTATAGCTAAGGAGATTTCCAAAGACCTTATATTGTGAGTATTAAGTTCCTTAACAAACTTCGGTGTTTGAGCTAGGTTTATGAATGGTTAAGTGTCTGAAGATCTAGGGTTTAATAAAGTTGGATGGTGATAAGTTACAGAATTTACGAATTTTTCTTGTTAATGGAAGGTCGGTAAAATAAAAGATGTTAAATACTTAATATTTCAGAATGATGATAATTTCTTAAAGTGGATTGATTCTTGAAAGTCTTTCTTGCTACTAGTAACCGGCGCACAGTCTACACCTGTGCAACCAAGATTTTTCTTTATAAAACTACCAAAACCATGAATGTTACAAACACAACCGAGAGGTAAGTGATAAGATGAAGTATTCACGTCTAAAGAAGTATAAAGATTTCATTAAAGATGTATGAATTTACAAAGCAAGCCAAACAATGGAAGATTTTATTACAGATTTTAGAATTTACAAAGCAAGGCAAACAATGGAAAATTTAATCCACTTGAACGCATGCACTCATATCGCTTTTAAGAGCAAGCCTTCATTCAATGTCCATGCCGTGCAATGACCCTCTTTACTTTTCTTTGCTTCCACGAAATCTTGAAGATCATGTGCAGATTTGAACCTCTTCCGGCTTCTGCTCTACCTTATGCCCTCCAAAATTTATCCTTGAACGGAGAAAATTCCAAACTGAAAATTAAATATCACCTGCCTTTTCAAAGTGTTGGAACAACTAAAATTGCTGAAAAGGAAAACAAATACCATTGCTCTCTCCTCGAGTCCATGGCCAAACCACCAATCTTGTGACGATATTAACTGTAATATATTTCAGTTCATTACAGTTCTAAAGTTACGCATATCACTGGAAATCCAAATATTCAAATATCTTTTACCTTTACCTGATGGAAGCTCTTTCCCATCTTTTTGGTAGCTCCCTAACCGATATGCATTTCTTCCCTCTAAATCAGTTAGGGTCACCCTTCTCTTATCGAAAAGCTAAAACAACAGCAGACAGAGAATAAATAACGCATCAACAAAACAAAATGCCCCATTGAAAAAGGTGTGTGTTTTGTAGCAATCAATAAGGGACGAATTGCAATAAAACAAAGAAGCAAACTAATACAGAAAAATCAACATCAAATCCATATTTTGAAACAAATCTTATCTTATCGCATCATCAGCATTTCCTGAAACAATGATGAGGCCTCGATTGGTTTTGGCGCTGACTGAGCTTGACTAATTCCCACAGCACATATACCTTACAGTCACATATACAAATCTAAAAAACCCTAATAAAATTCCACATCCAAAAATCCCATAAAGAAGGCATAGAAAAAATGCAAATCAAAATCAAACACAACAATGCGTCAAATTAATAGAATCTGCAACAAATTTAAAAATCGGATTGCTTACGCGGCAAATAATAAGCCCGCCCACATCGTTCTGAAACCACACCTCCACCTGCCTTGGCCTTAGGTTAAGCTGCTTTGCCAACGCCAGCTTTTGTTTATGCACAGGAAAAAAATTTAAAAAATTTGATCTCAATTTCGGGAAAGAAAAATGAGGAAAGAAGAATGCATTTTTACAAAACTGCCCCTCACTGGATTCGATGTGTTCCTTGAAGGTCTCAGCAAGAAACACCGACTGCTCCTTGGATAGGCTGAGCTTCTCCCCCCCGCGGCGTCGCCGCCGTCTTCGTCGGCGTCGAGGCGCTCCACGTCGTCCATATCATCCCTCTCGCTCCTCTTGCCGCTTAGGCTTGTCGTCGAGACGGTCCATATCCTAACGTAAAGTTCGTACCTGTTGCAGAAACTGAATCCCAACCCCAACAATTAACGCTCGTTTAACACCAGCTTAAAGAAGAGAACAAAAGATGGACACTTTGGAAGCAAATTTAGCAGGGTGCACCGTGGCTGGCCCATGTGCGCTCTGGTCCAAAAGTTCCTTTGAAAACAGGGCAGGCTGGCTCACTAATGCCGCAGCCTGCACGTACTCACCATTCTCAGGCGCATGGTCATCTTCAACCATCGAACCACGTTTGGTACCTTGAGCTTTGCATCGAGCCCGTAACCACTACCCGCCGCCGCCGCCAACGGAAAAAATTCCGGGCACTCCCAGTTTTCGGCGCCGGCGACGGAGTGCAGAGGGTGCTTAGCCCTAACCCAACGCAAGAAATCCCTACTCCTATAGAGGTACGCAACCCCCCTGCGAACGTAGGCGAAGGAACATGCCAATTTCACATACCGATGTGTGATCGATGCTTCTGAAATAGCGAAAAGGGCATGCCCTTCCCAACTCGCTAGCCAGCGACACCGTGGGCAAGGTGATTCGCAAATTTTCTAGGGTTTCCTCGCCCCTTCGATCAGTTTTGTTTCCGTGGAGATCGTGTGCCAACTGCTATGAGGGGTTCGATTAAACTTTTCTAATTTTTTTTAATTATTAATTGGTTTGTTTATTGATGGTTTAGATTGCTCCACATACCAAACGAAGGGCTGTGATTTCAATTAAATTGGCAGACCAAAAATCAAATTGAAGCAGTTTTTAACAGGCCCAGAGGCTTTATATAATAGAATAGATGATAATTAAGTTTGAATTTAAGTTTCATGTGTTGAATTTAGGAAAATTAATTCTAAACTATGATAATTAATCTATGGAATTGTTAAAATTAGGGTTCTTCGAATTGGAAAGAAACTTTGCGAATTGAGCGAAATTACGTGAATCGTGAAATAGGTTGATTCGCAAAGTAAAAAGGTTGCTTTGATCGAAGATTACTAGAATTGGAAGAAATAGTGTTTTTCATTTCGCGAATGAACAGTAAAATCGAATAGTACCTTCGCTAATAAACAGTGATTTTATTTTCGGATGAACAGTGAATTCGCGGATTTCGCGAATGAACAGTAAATTCGCGAATGAATAGTGATTTCGCGGGTGAACAGCGATTTCACGAATGAATAGTGATTTCGCGGGTGAACAGTGATTTCGCGAATGAATAGTGATTTTTCGGGTGAACAGTAACTTTGGCGTGATTTCGCAAATGAACAGTAATTTTAAGAAAAAAAATTATTAATTAAAAAAAAAAAAATTTACCGATAGAAATTAGATCATGCATAATATAGTCATGCATATACACAATATTTTCTGGATTTTATATTTATTGATAAATAATATTTCAATAGGTTCGAGTTCTGAAAAGGGCAAGGATAAAGTCGAGTAACGAACGAGACGTTAAATCATATTGTGAGTATGATATGCAACATGTGTTCTGTTTTTATGTGCTTTACGTGAAATTAAATGATTGGTGATTTCTTATAAACGTAATATTTGAACTGAACATGAATTATGTGGCCATAGTGTGCTACGTGTAGCATGTGTGATTCGATGGTGTATGGAATTTATATGTCATATCAGGTGAAAGTATAGTATTGCATATGAATAATAAGGAAAAGAGAAACCGTTATGACTGCTACGACGTCGGACTACTTGATACACAGTTATGGTTACATTCCTACAAATCGGGGAATTACAGATTTCACTAACCCTTGTACATTAAAGAAAAAGAAAGCATACGATATTACATACATGGGTTTAGGCGTTACCTCTCTTATGAACTTTACTAAAGCAGATGAACTAGGCGCTTCAGAACTAGCAATAGATGAGCCAAACATAGGGCTGCAATCCCCTTCGACTACAAAGATTTAAATGACAATTACAAGTCTCAGGAAATACCCTTGACGCGTGACTGTGATTTAGTCAAGCCTCCCGAGCCTCAAACCGAAACTAAGGAAGCTCAAATTGTACATTCGAAAAATTCTCTCTACGTACTCCCTATCGTTAACCAGATAGAGGAATTACGAGCCTCCGTAGACAAAGAAAGAGAGAGTTTTGAAGCGAAAAAGAAAAAAACTCTAGAGGAGATCGAAAATCTCAAAGCTTCCTCCTTCTCCCAACCCATTTCTCACGCATCTCTCTCACAAGATAAAATAATTACGAAAACCGTGAAGAAAGAAAAGTCGCCTTCACAAGATCCAAAACCTATGAAGATTGTTTTGAAAAACATTATTTCTAATTCTGTCTCTCCTACGTCTACATGGAGCGTAGTACCCAAGCATAAGGAGTCGAAGGCGCGGCTGTCTAGAATAAAAATAGATAGGAGCACGTCAATTTAAATGTTTCAAATGCTAATTCTCCTTCTGTAAAAATAAAGAACAGTCGTATAAATAAAAGCGCCATTTCTTCGCTTCAAATTATCGCTTCTACATGCTCCCTAAAGCCTACCATTTTTTAGAAGCACTAATTACGAAATAGGCTCTACCTCAGAAATTAAAAATAATCATTCTAAGACAAATGCCGATAGGATGACTCGTAGGAAACAAGATCCAGCCATTAAGAAAGGTTATGACGCCATTCATTCATGTTCTCACCTAAGGTATCTCGTAAAGATCCAATCCCCAAAGCACCTTAGGAGACTCTCTAGAGAAACGATCTTTTCCACGATCAAGCCTACTAAAGCATTTGCCCGTGCAGAGATTCAACTTCCCTTCCAGGTTCAACCCAAATGGGTTCCTAAATCTCCGCCTAGGAAAACGAAAGCCAAAAAGGCTAAGTTTCCTACAAAGGCAAAACCCAAAACTAGTTCTCCAACGTTGTCTTGGGTACCTAAAGCTTCTATTTGTACAAATTGAGGAATCAAATCGGAACCTTTAACCAAATCTGCTAATCCGAGAGGACCCATTTCTAAGTGGGTACCTAAAGCTCTGTAACTTGTATTTTTTGCAGATCCATCATGTGTGTTACCTTGACTCGGGTTGCTCGACACACATGACGGGAAATCAAGAGCTTCTGAGCAACTACCAAGACCGTTTAAATGGACAAGTCAGATTCGAGAACAATGATTCAGCTCCGATTCTTGGCTTTTGGACAATCTGACAATTAAGAATGTCTCCTACGTCGAAGGCCTCCGCCATAACTTGTTCAGCATAGACCAGTTTTGCGATAAAGGATTCCAGGTGGTCTTCTTTGCTGATCGGTGCAGAATTTTGGATAGCCAGGACAAAGAACTCCTTCAAGGAATTCAGAGACCAAATCTATACACGATCAACATGACGTCCGTGCGGCTTGACAGCTGTTTGCCTCATTTCTCAGACTAAAATTCAAAGGAACAACCTATGGCATCAACGCATGTCTCATCTGAACATTAAAGCTCTTCAATGACTCTCACAGAAAAAGTTGGTTCACGGTCTTCCAACTATAACGCTACAGAAAGAGCATCACTGTTCGGCATGTCAACTTGGAAAAATGAAGCGAGCCTCTCATCACGTCAGGCTAGTTGCCTCTACTTCACGTCGTCTGAACTACATCACATGGACCTCTGTGGACCAATGCAAACAAGGAGTATCAACGGACGCAAGTATGAGACAGTAGACTTGATCATCACTTTTCTGAACTCAACGCATAACCTACTGCAGCAGACTATCCAAGTCATTCGAACACACAATGGGACTGAGTTCAAGAACAAGCATCTCATTGACTTTTATCAGAAACTTGGGATTAGTCAGCAATTCTCAGCCGCAAAGACGCCTAAACAAAAAGGGGTAGTTGAAAAGAATAACAAAACTCTAGTGGAAGCCGCGCGTACGATGCTGATCCACTCCGGCCTCCCACACTTCCTTTGGGCTGAAGCAGTAAATACCGCATGTTTCACTCAGAACAGGACGGTTGTTCACAAGCACTTTGATAAGACTCCGTACAAGATCATTAACAAGCGAGTACCCAACATTTCATTTTTCAAGGTCTTCGGGTGCAAGTGCTTTGTAGCGAACGACAGAGAACAACGTGCTAAGTTCGACCCTAAAGCATTCTAAGCCACTTTCGTCGGGTATTCTTCAACTTCTAAGGCGTATAGAGTATACATCAGGCCGACCGATGGCTTCAAGGCACATCAGTCCAGGACCCATGCCTAACCAGATGGCTTCTGAATACGACAGTTCAGAAACCGTGTTCACTGGTGTGTTGGCACAAGACTAGCATAGAGCGGCAACAACTCAAGATTCAATGTCAGAAGAAGCTATGCGATTTGCTCTAGAAGACTTGGACTCGCTCTTTGAGCACATATATCGGCCAAACACCACCATTACCACACTTGCCGTGGAACCACCTCCACTTGACGAAGCCGATGTACCGAGTACTTCAACTGTCCCCATCTCACCCGATTCAAAATTACCACAGAATGTTGCTACATAATCAGAGTCACTCAACTCAAGTGCAGAAATAGAATTACCTCAACTCGATGAACAGCTTGAGATCACTGGAGATCTCGGTCCACAAATGGCTGATGCTTCATGTTGGAACTATTTAATTGTATTCAATTAATAGAGTTGTCTTAGTCTTGCTATGCAAATTAGTAGTCTTGGGCTAAATTGTAATTAGTCATTTTGTAGGACTAATTGTGTAAATATACCACGAGGTGGTATATATAAGTGAACTCCTAAGAAAATTAGGAGTGCACTTTGTATGGTTTACGGATCGAAAAATTAGAATTGGAAATTTTAGAGAGAAGATTTTCGCGCCCTTGTGTTCTTCAACGTCGTTTCTCTCTCAAACCTCAACGTTGGTAAATCTCAATCGTAAGTGCTCGAAATTCTCAGATTACTATCCGATTCTTTGTGATGCGATCTGTGTTGGATAAAAAAGGACCTAACAATTGGTATCAGAGCCGAGCGTGTTAGGATTTGAATCGAAATTAGGATCGAATTTTGAAATCTGAAAATTTCTTCGCAAGTTACTGTTCATCGCGGAAACTCACTGTTCATCGAGAAAATTTACTGTTCATCGCGAAAATTTACTGTTCATCGCGAAATTGGCACTGTTCATCGCTGATTTTCAATCTGTTTTTTTTTTTTTAATTCGACTTGTTTTGATGTTATTGAGGTTCGATTGTATGTTTCTAATTGATCTGAGCTTGTTTTCGTTCGATCGAACCACAAATATTAGTGAATTTTGAAGGTTTAATTGAAAAGTGTTCTTCAAGCTCTTAATCTGATTTTTCAAAAAATCGAACCGATTTTGCTTTGATTGTGCTAAATTGAGTGTTTGTTCTTGTCAATTGCATGATTTCGATCGATTACCCAGAGTTTTACAGATTAATTTGTTGTTTTCGGTCGGATTCGTGACAAAATTGTGTTCTTCGTTTCTTAGTGAAATTCATCAAATTCTGGAAAAATTCATCATGTTTTGCTGTTTTCTGGTTTAATCATGTGTTAGAAACTGATTTCGATCATTTCTATGCGATTACCGTGCTTAATATGCATTATTAGTTATGATTGATTTTATATTTGTGAAGTTCTAGTATTGTTGCAGCGAAATACTTTCTCGATGGTATCATCGTAAAACATATAATGGCATATTAGTATAGTAATCATCGAAAAAGTTATACGCTGGAGAAACTATTAATTGAGAACAGTAACAATCGATATATTATATCGAGAACTTCTCAATTGCTATTGGTCGAAAAAAAACGTGATCGAGAAAGTGATCGAGAACTTCTTATGCAAAAGTCAAATTAATAATCATTGCAAAGCATTTAGTCATCATTGTCATTCACGTGGCATTGCTTTGAAATTCCATAGCTGTCGAAAAATTTTCTCTCTCCTTTGATTGCATTGACGTGATTACAATACTCACAAACACAAGTCCATTTTATAACCATTGCACAACCATTTTTGTCATCATTACACATACTCTCATTATCATATAGTCCTCACGTGCATTGCCATGTTACAGTCTCAGCAATACCTTTGCAAAACCATCGAAAATCTCTCTTCGTTTAGCAATCGAAAATTTTAAGGCCAAATTGCATTTCAAGTTCCAAAGATATTATTTTAGTCCTTGCAGGTATATTTCGATCCCTAATAATTTTCAATTTAGTCCTGAAAAGTTCTGATTTAGTCCTAATTTTTCAATTTAACCCCAGAACTTTCAAATTTATTGATTTCTCATTCATTTACGTGATTTTACGGTCGCAAAATTTTGTTTAGTTGCTTTTACAGGTCGTCGTCGCAAAACTTATTTTCCGCCCCCAAAACCTTTTGCGATCGAAAAATTTGATTTTGAAAGTTTAGATAGTAACATCTCAAGACGACGACGTTTTATCAAATTGCAAAACTTTTACGATCGTAAATATAACTGGTTGAAATTAAAAACTGTTTCTTAGAACAGTACCTCGTCGAAAAACTTTACAATCGAAAACAGTGCTCTACATCTTCACTCGAAAAACATTTAATCGAGAATTATTTTTGATCGAAAACAGTGCCTTATATTGATATTAAAAAAAAACTTATTAATTTTTTTTAGATCGAAAACAGTAACCTTCTATTTGGTACATTATAGAAAAAGCTTTTGGTATTACTCTAAGAATTTTTAATCAAACCTTATTAAACCAAAAACTTTTCGAAACTGAAATTTTAAAAGCCAAATATTTTTATCGATATAAAAAAATTAAAATCCATAAAACACGTTACGATCCAAAATATCCAACCAACAAAAATTAAAAAGAAAAATAAAATGGATCAAGAATTAAACGACTTCGAACAACAATTAAAATTAATTACAAAAATACTAAGAAGACATGTGTCAAAGATGAAGTCCTCATCCAATTCGGAGAACAAAGAAAAGACTTCTAGCCTTATGCAAAAGGAGAGCTACGCCTTGATGGCCTATCACGAAGATAAATAGGACCATCTAGCTCTCATGGCTCGAGTTGAAGATACCTCTGAAGCAAGCCCATCGAAGCGAACGAACGATGAAGAGGCAGACACATCTTCTCCGAAGGTAGTTGTTCCTAACTCTACATTGTTTAACATGTTAGAATCCTTACAAACTAGGTATGCTAACATGAAAATGAGCAGAAAGGTACAAAAGAGTTAGAGGAGAAATTATCTAAATCTGAGGAGAATATAGCTAGCCTCGAATTAGAACTTAGAAGCTCTAATGCGAAAATAAATGAACTAACTAAGAGCTTGAGAATTAGTGAGACTAAGACGCCACAGCTTGAGACGCATAGCTCAAAAATTAAGGAATTAGAAGTCAGGCTAGAAAATAATTACAATTGTTTGGTTAGGAACCTCGACGAGAAAGCTAGCCTCAATTGTAGATTAACAAATGCCAACTCTAAGATCACTAGTCTTGAATCTCAATTAGAAAATGTTAATGCTAAGATTAGTGAATTGACCAAGAGTTTAACTGCTTTTGAAATCGAAAAGAGCACCGCTCAAGCTAACTATGCTTTCTTAGGTGAAGAACGTAAGAAGCTCTATTCTAAGATTAAAAATTTAGAAAATCTTCTTGCGACTTCTAAGACAGAGGAAGCAAAATCTAGTCATTCTGATAATTCTTCTTCCGTCGATATACCTCCTATTCTTAAGAAAATAGAGGATTTAAATTCTACATTAGAAACGAAAAGAAAGAATTTTGAAGCAGAAAAGAATACACTTCTAACGGAGATATCTAATCTCAAAGCTTCCTCCATGTCTAAGCTCGACAAAGGGACGCAAACGGATGATCTCGTTCCTACCATCGAAACGACTTTTACTAATTCTACTTCAATTTTGACCAAAGTTGAAATTCAAAGTAAAAGTCCCACACTTTCAATAGTCAAGGAACAAGTCCCACGGAAATGGGAGAACGGTAAAGATCCAAAACGGAATGATAAGGACCAAAAGCCTTCCTCTCCTGATCCCGAAAAGAAAACTTCTTATGAAAATATTTCAAGCTCTAGCGCACAAACTTCATCGTGTGCTTCAAATGCTTCTACTAATTTTTCATTTAAAAAGCCTAGACTTGAAAATAATTTTCGAAATTCTTCATTCTAATGTGAAAGGTGTGAATTCTAACCATAGGAAATACGACTTATGTGCGATAGATGCTTACAATTCTATATGCTCGTTTTCCTACATGCAATATCCGGTGAAGGTTCATTCAAAGAAACATCTTGTGCGCTTGGCCTCGGAGAAAATTTTTAAACCTTCTCCGAAACACACTTTCACCCGAGCGGAAATGCCTTATCCGTGTCAAATCACTCCCACATGGGTTCCTATTTCTTCACAAAATTTAGGTAGTCCCAAACAAATTTGGGTACCGAAAGGTTCATTAATGGATGATTTAGGACAAATTTAAATTTGACACCATTTATGCTTAATGGAGGACCCATACGACAATGGGTACCAAAGTCCCCATAGTTTTGCAGATTTCCCTCATGTAAGGAATTCGACGTAGTGACTCCACGTACATGATAAAGGAATGAGGCGTGAGCTACTACAACTAAACTTCAATGAGGTATATTTCAAATTTACATATGCATATGAGTTTCGTCAAAAATATACCTATTTTCTTTCAAAACTTTTCAAATGATACATTTTCAAATGCATATTACAAACTGAAATGATAAATATCATTTTTCGATTAATACTTTTAAATGAGCTTTAATTGAGGGGGAGCTACTCATTATTTTAATGAGGAGCAACCTTTATATTTTTAAGGAAGCACAAATTTTAATTTTTAGGGGGAGAAAACTTACAATGAGCGATTTAAGGGAACGAGATTCTTAATATTCGTTAATCTAACTACGCAAATTTCTAGGGGAAGAAAATTTTTTTTCGAAGCATTGTTTTTGGGGAGATATAAATATAATACTACTATATTAATAAGTATATATATATATATATAATATATATATATATATACATATATCCAAAAAAAAGGGGAAATATAAAAAAAATGAGATATATAAAAAAAGGAAATATAAAAAAAAGGAGATAAAAAAAGGGAAATATAAAAAAAATGAGATATATATAAAAAAAGGGAAAGAAAAAAGGGAAATATGAAAAAAAAAGGAGATAAAAAAAACAAAGAAAAAAAAAAAAACAAAAAAAAATTAAAAAAATATTAAATTTGTTTGATATGCTTCCCGATTTTACTCTCCCACATCCAAAGATGGACACACCACGAAGAATCTCGAGCTTTCAAACGGCCACAATTTTCCAAAGACGACGGTGACGATCTAAGTGAAGATCAAATGCTTTGTATTTTCATCAACCGGCTCCGGCTTGCTAATTCAACCAGAGCAACACTTCTCACATATCCCGGAGGCACGGATTTCAAGTTCCTATTGTTCAGTCTAATCCGACTTGATCCTAACCCCGGAACGCGTTCGAGCATTTGAGACGGTTCAACTTTCCACCGCTTTCTCATAATCCGAAAACACTAAGCAAGATTATTTCGATGATGCCTAGGAAGTCTTTGAAGGTACATCACTCCCTTATCTCACATAATTTTCGGACCAACCCCCATAGGTACAGGTGCTAATTTTAATTAGCTCCCGGGTAGAAGTCGTCGCATTAGGTCCAACGGCGCATGCACAACCGAGCCTTACCCACTCGTCTATCTCTCAAAAGATAGGTGTTTCATAAATCACGGGGAGCCACGTATGCTATCACCGTTTCACTCGGAAACGGGAGATATTGAACCGAGTGGTATTCCGCCCCGTACCACGCTTTTATTGATCACTCACGTCTAGTGTGTCTTCACTGTCCAAAATTTTCAAATTTTTTAGGACACATACACTTTTAATACACGTAATCTTTGTGATTACGTTAGAACTTCCGTAGACATGTTCTTTTAAAAGACATGCTTCAAGGATCGGAAGGAAGTCCGACGGTTGCAACATCAAAAGCAACAACGGCTTCGGCCATCTTCTACGAGCTTTGCTCCTAGTTGATGTCAACGGGACGCCTATGTGGCCCCAGTACTCATTTCGACGGATTGCCTTTGTGGCTCCGTCCGGTTATTACCCTCACCGACCTTTTTGTATGTCCTTTTCTACCTCCAAATTAACATGCCGAAATCGTTGATACGATTCGCCATGAGGGGGAGAAGGGGTTATACATACACAATCGGTCGGTCCACCCACCAAATTCCGTCGCACGTACCACTCTGAAACCGGGCTCTCTCACAACGCCACATTCAAAGGAAGCTCGGTACAACTTAAAAAAAAGAAGACTAAACCCTCGGGGAGCTTTTTAGTGATTTCAGGTGTCTGAAGTGGACGCTTTTCAAGAAGATCTTCCAACCACCACTTCTAATTCTGCTCTCGAAGATTTAGCAAAAGAAAGAGACGGCCTACCTTCTTTTTGAACTAGAGACGCTTCTTCGAGACCAAACCAGACAACTTCTATTTGGAGAAGACGAATCTGGCGAAACGGAGAAGATGGCTAAACCCTGAGCCCTCTCCTCGACTCTCTCATGCCCCTGCTTCTGGAAGAAGAAGTAAGGACTGAGGATGGTATGACACGTGACTCAAGCATCATCAAGGACTGATGTTGCCATGGTCCACTGCATCAATGATCGAAGTTGCCAACCGTGTTCACCTCTCCAAACCTCACATCGGATTCCCCGATCTCAACACAAGGCTGACCCAAATAGGGGGAGTTTCGAGTTTCGTGCGCTTTCAACGGGAGAGATGAAACGCGGACTTTCTAAATCCGGCAAGAATACTTCGTACATCTTACGGCATTTAGGAGAAGGACTTCAAAAGAAGATTCGAGGAAAAAGCTGATGCCTAGAAGACCAGATGAGCTTGAAGATTTTCTAAAAGAGGAGATTTCAAGGACTCGAGGACTCTTTCATTTGCAAGACGAAGACAACCCACGCTATATTGGAAATTGAATACAAAGGGGGAGATTGTTGGAACTATTTAATTGTATTCAATTAATAGAGTTGTCTTAGTCTTGTTATGCAAATTAGTAGTCTTGGGCTAAATTGTAATTAGTCATTTTGTAGGACTACTTGTGTAAATATACCACGAGGTGGTATATATAAGTGAACTCCTAAGAAAATTAGGAGTGCGCTTTGTATGGTTTACGGATCGAAAAATTAGAATTGGAAATTTTAGAGAGAAGATTTTCGCGCCCTTGTGTACTTCAGCGTCGTTTCTCTCTCAAACCTCAACGTTGGTAAATCTCAATCGTAAGTGTTCGAATTCTTCACATTTACTATCCAATTCTTCGTAATTCGATCTAGGTTGGATATTAGGGGTCCTAACACTTCAGGCTCGGCCTTGCCTCATGAGTGCAAGTGGACTCAAGCACATTCAGTCGATCAAATCATTGGTAATCCTTCGTGTGGAGTACGGACAAGAAATCAGAGCGGACTTTTTAGCTGCTTCTTAAGCCAAAACGAGCCAACAAAGGTAGCAGACGCACTTAAGGACCCGGATTGGGTAATAGCAATGCAATATGCGATTAACCAATTCGAACGTCTACAAGTGTGGACTTTAGTACCCCGTCCGCATGGGAAAACAATTATAGGGACGAAATGCGTATTCAAGAACAAGAAAAACGAAGATGGAGAAGTGATCAGGAACAAAGCAAGATTAGTTACGAAGGGATACAATCAATAGGAAGGCATTGACTACGACGAAACGTACACTCCTGTTGCCCGAATCGAAGCCATCCGCCTCTTCTTGGCCTATGCGGCACATAAAGACTTCAAAGTCTACCAAATGGACGTCAAAACTGCCTTTCTCAACGTCGTGTTAAAAGAAGAAGTCTCATCGCCCAACCTGAAGGCTTCATTGATCAAGAACATCCTGATTACGTCTATCAATTACGTCGCCCCTCGCCTTGGTATGACGTCCTGAGCAAAACGCTCGTGAAATCTAGATTTATCCGAAGAACCATCGATACCACTCTCTTCATTAAATGGCAAGACAAATCCCCGGCAATGCCAGAAATTCGGAGATCTCATGAAAACCAAGTTTTAAATGAGTCACATGGGCGAAATGCAGTTCTTTTTGGGACTTCAAGTCAGGCAGCTCGAAGATGGAATTGTATAAGTCAGACGAAGTACATCAAAGACATTTTGAAGAAATTTCATCAAGATCAGAGCAAGTATCTCAGCACTCCCATGGCGACTAGCTGCAAATTGGATGTCGATCCCTCTCGAAAAGTGGTTGACATCACTCTCTATCGCAGCATAATCGGTTTTCTTCTCTATCTCACCTCAAGCAAGTCGGACATCATGTTTTCCATGTGCTTGTGTGCCCGTTTGCAGGCCGATCCAAAAGAATCCCACATGCTAGCGGTCAAACGGATCTTACGCTACCTCGAGGGCACTTCTACCCTCGGACAGTGGCATCCAAAAGGTACGAATTTTAAACTAATCGGCTACACTGACGCTGACTATGCAGGTTGCCGTATGGATATAAAAAGCACATCAGGCGGCGCTCAATTCTTAGGCGTAAAGCTAGTCTGTTGGTCATCCAAGAAGCAAAATTGCGTCTCAACATCGTGGCTGAGGCAGAACATGTCGTCGCTGCTAGCTGTTGCTCGCAAATGCTGTGGATGAGGATTCAGCTTCGCGATTATGGGTACAATTTAACAATATACCCATATATAGTGATAGTCAGAGTGCCATCGATATTACGTGTAATCCTGTTCACCACTCACGCACAAAACATATAGACATACGATATCACTTTATAAAGTATCACGTAGAAAAAGGCACCATTGACATGTAATTTGTGAACACATAGTATCAACTGGCCGATATTTTCACCAAGGCATTGGATGAAAAACGATTCCAATTCCTTGTCGGAAAATTAGGCATGTTGAATCTCACGTGATATGTGCTTTACCTGATCTTCTGTGCTTTCTTATGCTCTATTCTATGTGTTTTTCTATACTTAAATGATATATCTTGCGTGAAAATTAATAATAATAAAAAAAATCCAAAACTATTATACATATACCTATTATATTCGGGGGATGAAGAAAACCTTTAGGATGCTTTGATATAAGTCACAAATAATTTTCCCCGACATGCGACTGATTAATTGCTTAGTTTTGTCAGTCTAAGTCGCATTCTTGTGTCTAAAGGACGTTAGTTTTCTCCATTAGACACAAAGCCACTTTACATAAGTGAGGATTCTAGCCTTTTTTATTTTCTTTCTATGGATTTATTCTCGAGCGAGTCACGCATCAACTGCTTGTCTTAACTAGTGATTCTTGGCCTCATACTCGCTTTGCGTTAGATCGTTAGGAAAATGATATGGGCACTTAGGAAATTTCTCACTCGGTCATATGTTATTTTCCATCCTTTGACATAGCCTTTAGTCATCCACTTTGAGCCTTCTCTGATTCCATTTTCTTCATTTGAATCCCATTCAAGCCTTCAACTGATGTTCACAATCTTCGGAGGGATATTCAATCGAGAAAAGAAGGGAGAGACAAGAAGAATTGAAAAGAAAAAATGACAAAAGAAGGTGGAAAACGCACACGAGGAATGCTCAATGCATAAAAAGCAGTCCAAAAGAACCTGCCCTCCCAATTATTGAGATCTTTCAGAAACCATAAGAAGAGGGATATGGATCTGCTGTGAACTTCTCCATTGATAATTTCGTACGCTCGTCAGAACGGCTGGAAAGAGGAGCACCACGAAGTGAACTTCTCCAACGATAATCCGGTCTTATATCGGGAAACAGGAAGAGGAGCACAACCTTGGGTACGAATTCCACAACTGTGAACTTCTCCAAATTGATAAATCTTTGAAACATCTCTAGGGATTAAGAGAAGAGGAGCACGGTATCGGCCCTAGAACCAAGAAGAAGAATTTCTTAGATAATCTCTCAGCCTCGTAGAGAAGCGGAGCTTCAGCTTGAGCAAGTGTAGAAAAATACGAAAAATAAAAAGGATGAAATGGACGAAAGAAGAAAGAAAGAAATATGCCGACGAAGAAAAGTGACTAAGAAAAGGTAGATGAAGATGTTAAGTCCACATTCCCAGAATTTTCATTCCCTTCTAAGTCAGAGCCAAATTAAAATTCTTCAAAGTCCCCTTGATTCCAAAACAACGGCCTTTCACTTGGTGAAATGATTAAAAGCGCCTCGATCACAGGTAAATTGACGTAATATTGTTTGTGTTGACTTGAGTGATATACATATAAAAATCCCAAGTTAAAATAATTGAGTGCTAGAGCGAACTCGATGAGAGTTGTCGAAATGGATCATTCTACGAACTTAGGACTATAGTTTGTTGACATGATTTGATGGCATTTGATCTTTCCACGTGTCTTGTGAAATTTTAGGCGTGATAGTGATCGAAGCAAAATAATCTGATCACATGCTATTAATAATATTAGTACATACATATAAATAAGAAACAAAAAAATATATATAATAATATCTATATAAGCTCTTTTTTTTTCCTTATTTTTTCTTATTTTTCTTTACATAATAAGAAAATGCACATTACGAAACGCAATTTTTATTTTGCATATGCACTGAATTGTATAATGCGATATTTTTATATCTCATAATTCGCACATTCTGAATGCATTATTCGCCTCCATTGGTACGGAATATATTAAAATGCGAATATTTGTTTTGCTCATACCCTCGCGCGAAATTTTGATTACATGCTTAGGGGACCATGTATCTAGGCTAAATTGATTAATTGCCTGTTTTAATGATTGTTAATTGAATTGGTTTATGTGTTTGCACGATAATTCAATTTAGGTGCATTACTTGAGGCGGAGCATTTACAAAATACTATGCCTTGAGCTCCAAATATTTATGTTCTTTCTCTAAGAGTTGCAGAAATTTTTCGATCAAATTTCCCTTGCTACAATGCATTTCATTGAGGAGGACTTCACGATCGATCTTTCAACGTCTGGAGCTAACGGCATTAATAGAACGGAGTGAACAGTGCTTAACATTTGCGATTCAATACTTAGAAAAACTTTGCGACAGAACTTTATACGTCTCATATGCTACTTTCGAAAATATCATTAAAAATCATCCCATTTGTTCACATTCGTATGACCGACGTGCAAAATTATATATTCTATGTCCATCAAACATGCAACAAACTGTTCAAATATTATAGTTTGATATGATAATTTTCGATTCACACTTAAAATTGAACTAATGAATTTTCTGATTTCTTATTTTCAGATGGATCGTTACCCAGAATATAACCACATATATGATCACAATATGTACCTCAACCTTCAGCACACCAACTTTCAGCTCGATCTGACCACCTTTGGGTGTCCAGACAAGATAATCGTGTCCATACTACAAGGTCACCCACTATGGAATGCACTCACCGTAACTGCATCAGTGCCGATGGTTTACCTTCAACAGTTTTTGGGGCGCATAAAGGGTCTGAAATTGATGGCGCTTACCAATTTACTACAGTGCTCGGGACAAGCCACATCAGTACGAACAAGAACGATTTCGGCCTAGTCCTAGACTTACCCTTCAGCAACAATTACGACTCGATGCCTTCTGATGCAGAGATGGTATAAGACTTTCTCCAAATAGGATACCGACCGCCGCTCACCAAACTTCAAGTACAGAGCAACGGCATCCCTCACCCGTTGAAGACTTTATTTGGGATAGTCAACAAGTGCCTCTCGTCGAAGCATGCAAGATTTGACAAAGGCAACGGCAAAATCCTTTGCATTTTCCATGACATCGCATTCTTGCGAAATTAGAATTTCGCACAGATAATGATCTTGCAGAACAGATCAGACAAAAGGAGAACAAGAAGTCGAAGAATGTGACTTATGCTCGGTGATTCTCCGTACTAATCGTCAATCTCATGGAGGTTCATCAGGACATTCCTCGCCTGCCTCCTGGTGGAAACTACCAGACGCCCAAGCTCAAGTTCTTTCACCACCCCAAGCTGACAGAGCTCGATCAGCCTTTGATGCCGATATCCTTTGACCTACTCCGTCTCGCTGACCCCACAGGAGACGTATATCGACTCTACTGTCGGGAGAATCATCTCACCGAGGAGATAATCAAAAGGCCCCCGATAGACTTCAATGTGAGTCCTCCGCAACATCATCCAAGCCCTGAGGCCAAGCTGATTGACGAAGTGGCTCAGGAGCACGAAGTGGAAGATACAACTCAAGGTCTCGACCACGCTATGATCGAAGAAGTCGTTCAAGACCTTATACCGAACAGCTCGTGCATGTCAGCATGCTTCAAGAGCCTATTGAGGAGGTTCTGCTACAGGAAGCACAGCTCGAAGCAGAACAGCTCATGCATGTCAGCGTGCCTCAAGAACCTATTGAGGAGGTTCTGCTACAGGAAGCACAGCTCGAAGCAGAAACGGGGCAAAGCCCACTTCAACAGGCTACAACGCCTGAAACTGAGGACCTGATCATATCGATCACACCTGATGAGCCTCAGGTGACAGCACAAGCCCATGAGGATGTTGAACGTGGACTGACTCCTCACACGGCTACCTCGTCCGAAGCCACAGATTTAGACGAGGAGGTTCATTTGGTCAGACGGGTTCCACGACTTCGACTCCAATCCAATGAGCCCGTCGATACTGCTGTCCCAACCACATCAGACACGATGTCAATCGTCATCGCATCAACAGTGGTCGAGACTCAGCTTCCATCCACTATCGGCCCGGAGATTCAGGTCTAACTCGTAGGTTCAATCTGAGCCTGCAACGACATCCATAGAGGCGATTCATTTGGAATTATCTCAAGGATTGGATGGAAGTCTCGCAACGTCGCAACCTCAAGCGGCGACGAGCCAGCCCGGTAAGATGGTGTTCACTCGTGGGTTGCTAACAGGGGACATCAATCGTCCTAGTCCTTCAAGTCCTCACCCAGGCTGCGCGTCAGTGACCTTCGCTGATGTCATGACAGTGGAAGACCAATCAGGCTCCACTTCGGAGGTGTTCTCGCCATTTGTGACCGATGATCGACTCAAGGCCGCTCTTTTCGAAGCTCATAAATCTTTTGAAGATAAATTAATGGAGAGAGTATACACTGCTATCGAGACGTCCTGCCGTGATACCAAGAAAGCACCCATCTCCGAGGCCTCTTCGTCACAACTCAACCTCACACCCACTCAACCTATACACACCAACACACCCATCCAATCACCCTTACTCATCAACACATACGCCATACCCATCAGCGACCTCCACACCATTCTAGTGGCCTGTCTGTTTGGAATGGCCAACCAGACCCCGCAGGAAAAAGACCTCTTCAGGCGTCTGGTAGATCACCCTCAGCCGCCTACACACTCTTGCCGAGGCCAAGACTTCTGCTCCAAACGAAGACATGACGACCCTGATGACCAGGATCATCATGAGGGGGAGAAGAGGCCGAGGATATTCTTCACGAGCGGCCAAGGCTCAGGTTCGGGCTCGGGTCAGACAAGTGCTGGACCGCCGACACTTCACGACCCACAACCCGCTCACAAACCAAAACCACCACGAACCGCACCCAAACCCTTAGCCCAAACAAACCACCCACCATAAGAACACCTCCGCCCACACCACCTACGATTTTCTCAAGCCCCTTGCTTCCGAAAAAATAAGCAAGTGCCAAAATGCACATAGTCTTAGCAGAAATGTAAGGACCCTCGATCTCATCCGCTGAGACATCTTGGCGTGGAGTCGACCCACATGAATTCCTCGACAGATACATCTTCGAAGACCAATGGATGACCCACAGTTTGCCTGACGACATAGCTCGAAGAAGTTTTAAGGATGTTCGACAATTTCTACAACAAGCTTCGGTTGATCTTGTCTTGATAGAAGACGATGAACTTCAGGAAGGTGTGGAATGTGGATCCCCCAAGGCTTCCAGAGCTGATTGCTCAACGAGCGGACACTCATCTGAGACTAACTCCAGGGACCGTTCGAGTCGACACGCCATGGGAGAACATAAGGATAGAAATCCCGTTCCTTGAAGAAGTTCATCAGAAAATATGGAGGTCACCGAACAAAATTAAGAATTTGGACGAGTTCAAGTTCAGAGGTATTTCTCATTGGGAGCAGCAGAAAAGGATGACCTATCTCTACATGCTAACCAAACATGGACCCGATTGGAGACTGTGGATTCCTAAGAATCAGCTGATAAGTCACTTGAAGAATCTATCTGCAATCTGTCAGCTGATAGGTGTCTACTATACGAAAGGCGGTCTTCCAATTCCAATCTACATCATAGAGCGGTTAGACAGAACTCGAGAAAAGAAGCGAGAGCGATCAACCATACCTTCCTACCGAGGAGATCTACCATTTCTACCAACTATATGTAGAGGAGTACAAGGATTCTCAAGGCTTTATCAAGAAGGAAGGGCTCGAGGGACTCTATCGATTCATGGTGCGCCAAGTCAAGTTCTTTGCCGTACGTGACCTTCAGATGGCTCTGGAGAGCAACATGAAGAAGGTCAACATGACAGCTCCGTATATGAAAGGACCTGAGGTCGATGGGCTTCCCAACAACCACATACATGTGAGCTCAGTCTTAGCACTCACCTACCACAATCCAATTGTCAAAAAGAATAGGTTGATGCTGAAGACTGAGGTCAACAAATCCTGAGATGTGGCGCTTAAGACAATCAGGAGGAACATCAAAAGAAGGTTGCAAGAGATCAATGAAGACACCATGCTGCCTCATCACAAATTTGTAAAAGAACTACCGCTTCTGACAGAACAACTTGAAGCCATCAAGTAGCGACTAGAGCTGAGGGACACAATAAGAAACTACGAGCATGTGCTGGGCTTGCGCAGGTCCTTCTACACCCAACGAGGACAGACAGTGTGGAAGGGCAATCAAGCACAAAGGGGGAGAATGTAGAATATGCGTTGTAATTGTGCTTTGATTTTATTAGTTTTCTTCGTTATTTAGGGCGTTTCTTGTATTTGTCCATAGTTTAGGACTAGATTGTTTTTTATACCAAGTTTGTTTGGTATAAATACAATTGTAAACATTGAGATCAATAGAGAAAGTTTAGAATTTGATTCGAAAGGCTTGAGAATTAAATTCTAGAGAGACAAACACTTTTCACTTTCTCACACTATACGAATTCTCTCTCACTGTTCATCAACGAGTTTTTCGACCGAAGGTTTGAATTTCATAATTCACGTCGACTACTTAGAATTTCTGCCTAGGATCAATAGAGTGGATAATCGGGGACCTAACAGGAAGACAAATTGATTCGAAAGATAAATTTCCTCGTAAAAGAAAACGAACAATTAATCAAGACGGTCTCCAGAAAATTTACCTCCTAAAAGTCTACAGACATGACTAGTGAAAAGTTTCCAAAATAAACACGAGTACTCGAAAATACTGATAATTACGAAATGTCAATAATTATGTCATGATTAGATAATTGTGGAGCCGAAATAAAATAAACGTGGATGATATTTGTATATGTAGAGGCAAAAACAATTGTAAATGATTATGAGTATCATAAACCTAGATCTATAATATGAGTTTAGAGATGATTGGCCAAAATAGAAAGATGCAGTTCAATATAAACTGAATTCACTGACACAACGTAAAATTTTTGGACCAGTTACGCCCACAACAGAAATGTGAAACTGGTAAGGTATAAGTGGGGGTTCGTGAGGAAACGATGAGAAAATCAAATTTTGTGACATAACGTCTTGTTGCAGAAGGTCTTCCTCAAAAAACCTGGTGTTGATAATGATCAGATGTATTCCCTTGTAATGAATTCAACTAATTTTTTATATATAATAAGTCTCACTTCAATTGAAAAACTAAAAATACGTCTGATGGGTGTTGCCACCGCCTTTGAAACGAAATAAAAATCAAAGGTGGCTGCTAAAGTGAAAAAGGGAAACCCGACGAAACAGAGGACGATGTCGGTCACGGTGGTGATGCCGCCTCCCCCTACCACGGAGCAATTGAAGGACAACGTGAATTGCAGGAGTGTTATCTCTCACAATCACGGTAGTCTGACTGTGGAATCGCAAGTTAATGTTCCATTGGGGAACACCTCTGTCGACAGCCAATTTTCCATCAACAAGGGTTCCGATGGCGAATTGGAAAAGGAATGGCCTAAGTTGGCAGGATCGGTGGATCGGAAACCTGCTCAATCCATTGAATCAAGTCAATGGATCAATTTCAATGCGAAACTACTGAAAACCCAGGATAATCATCTGGAATATGTTGCTCCTAATACTGACTCCGGATAGAAAATAGGAGTAATAGAACTAGATGAAATTCAGGAAGCTGTTGATCATTGGAAATCAGCGATTATGTGCTATGTGCTTGGTCCTTGTACCAGAGGACTCTAATGAAGGAGCTGGAGAACCAGAAAAATCAAAAAAACAGGGATATAAGGAAGTCATGGGCTGATTTGGTCCAGCAGAAAGAAGAAACTAGGAAACAGATGGAAAAGAACGCTAACCCTTCCAAGTAAAGGGTCCATGGTCTTGGCCATGGGATAGGTGGGCGGCCTGGAATGTAAGGGGCCTTAATGGCCCTTCAAAGTAGAGAGAGGTTGGTCTCTTCTGCTGAAAATATGGAATAAATCTACTATGCCTTCTTGAAACTAAGCTGAAAGAGGGACATGTGGGAGAAGTGATGAATAAAACCTTCTGTTGTTGGGATTTCTATCATAATCTGAGTGAGCACCCAAATGGTAGGATTGTAGTGATCTGGAGGGGAGATCTTGAGTTGGAACTACTGACCAAGTCTGTACAACTGATGCATTTCAAAGTCCTGAAGGGAGGGGAATGTATTACCTATCTTACAGTGGTCTATGGGCATAATGAGCAAGCTGCGAGAGAGAGACTTTGTACATCCATAAAGTAGATTGGAAGCGGGATAAGAGGGCCTTGGATGACATCGGGAGATTTTAATAGCATTTGAGGCTTCGAAGATAGGATTGGGGGGGCTACCATCACAGCTGATGACTTCCAGGGCTTCAATCAATGTACTCTCCAGTGCCAACTTGAAGTCGTCAAATCAAGTGGCTGTCAATTTACGTGGAGCAATAAGCAATGCCATGAGAGGAGGATTTGGTCAAAAATAGACTGGGCCTTGGCCAATGAGGATTGGATCACCAAATATTTTTAATATCGAGCTGAATTTTTGAATGAGGGGATCTCAGATCACTCACCAATCCTGCTGAAAAGTAATAAACATAGTCTGAAGCAACAAAGGCCTTTCAAGTACTTCAATATGTCGAGTCTTGCTCCATCATTCTTGAGTGCAGTAAAGGATCATTGGGACCTTGACAGGGGACAGAATATGAGGGGTGTTCGCTGCAATCTGGCTCACCTTAGAGGCCCACTCAAAGCTCTAAACAGCTCCCTATTTGCAGACATCACAAACAAAACAGAGGTTACCAGGCAGCAACTGGATGAATGCCAAACAGCACTGCAATATGATCCCATGAAAAATGAACTGTTGGATAAGGAAGAGAATATCAGAAGGGAGTTTGGATTTTTGAGCAAGGCAAATGACAAGTTTTTGAAGCAGAAAACTAAGACTAGATAGTTGGCACATGGAGACCAAACAACAGCATATTTTCATGCAGTGATCAAGAGGAGAAACTACACGAACAGAGTATATCTGTTCAGACAGCAGCAGGTGTCACTCTATCAGACAACAAGGAGGTGCATAAACATTGTGCTGACTATTATCAGAACATGTTGGCCAAAGATAACTCTGTAAAGGTACAACCAGACCCTAAGGTGGCAGATGAAGGGTACACGTTATCTTTGGAAGATCAGTTAGGACTTATTAAGCCATTTGACAGCAAGGAAGTTTCTGAAGCCTTGAAGAGCATTCGTGTGGATGTTTCCCCAGGCCCTGATGGATATGGCAGTGGCTTCTTTAAGCATGCATGGAATGTGGTTGGGGAGCAAGTCACTGATGCCATTTTGGAGTTTTTCAGAACTGGGAAGACGTTACCTAGGCTGAATGGCACTGTGTTGTGCCTTATTCCTAAGGTAACAAATCCACTTACAGCTCAGGATTTCAGGCCAATCACCTGCTGCAACACGCTCTATAAATGCATCTCCAAACTACTCTGTAGCAGACTGAAGCCTCTGCTGCCTAAACTGGTCCATGCAAATCAGAGTTCTTTCGTGGAGGGGAGGTCTATAGTGCATAATATTCTGTTATGCCAAGATTTGATTCGGATGTATAATAGATGAAATGCCTCTGCTAGGACCCTTATGAAGGTAGACATCAAAAAGGCATATGATACTGTGGATTGGGAGTTTCTCAGGACCTGGCTGTGCATACTCAGATCCCCCGGAAAGTTCACAGAGTGGATTATGGAGTGTATTACCACTGTATCATACACTATATCCATAAATGGGTCACAAGAGGGATACATAAAGAGTGGCAGAGGGCTGCGGTAGGGAGACCCTCTATCTTCTCTAGTATTTGTTATCATCATGGAGTATCTGACAAGGCAACTGCAGCTAGTCACAAAGGATTCCCGCTTCAGATTTCACCCTATGTGCAAACTAGTGAAGTTGGTGAACTTGTGCTTTGCAGATGACTTGATGATCTTTTGCAAATGAAGGACTGAAGCAGTGAAGGTGATCAAGGAAGTGCTAACCCAATTCCGATTTACCTCTGGCCTGGAAGCTAATCCCCAGAAGTCTCGTCTGTTCATAGCTGATACTTCTAACAAGGACATGGAGGAGATTGTAAAGATCACTGGCTTTAAGATTGGACAGTATCCAATGAGGTATGTGGGGGTTCCCATATCTCCTACTAAATGGACCAGAAATGACTGCCAAGTGTTGATCGAAAAGATAACTGCTAGACGAAAGTGTTGGGCTACCAGAAATCTCTCTTATTCAGGGAGATTATGCTTGATTAAATCGATACTGCTTGCCACTCAAGGATACTGAGTGACCATTTTTATGCTGCCAACAGCTGTATCAAAAGAGGTGGATAGAGTTTGCAGAGATTTCCCTTGGGGAAAGAAGGATCAATGGTAAACGCATTCCCCTCCTTAGCTAGAACCAAGTGTGCCGACCTAAGAAGTATGGTGGGCTAAACTTGAGAGACTGCGAGACATGGAATAAAGCTGTGACAGGGAAACGAATCTGGGACATCACACTTGATAGGGACTCATCATGGATCAAATGGATTAACACTGTATACATAAAAGGAGCTTGCTTCTGGGATTATCTGCCAGCCCCGGATTCCTGCTGGTATTGGAAGAAGCTGAACAGATTAAAAGAGAAATTCAGGGACGGCTATGAAGGAAGGAGATGGAAACTGGCTGCTGATGGCAAGTATTCTGGAAACTCGGGTTATGAATGGTTGAAGGACCTAGCTTCCCCTTTCCTTTACTATAAAGCTATATGGAACAGATACGGTATCCCTAAACATTCATTCATGCTATGGCTGCTGATGCACAAACGGTTGCTCACTATGGACAGACTGGATCATTGGGGTATACATGTTCAGGACTTGAGGTGAAAACTGTGTGATAACTGTGGTGAAACAATGGAGCACCTATTTCTCGAGTGTAGTTTTAGCCAACTGCTAATCACGAAAGTCAGGAACTGGTTAAACTGTGCTGAGAGCATTATAACATTTGAGAGCCTCTGTTCTTGGTTGGAAAGGATGGGAGCTTCAAGGAATGTGCAGTGCAAGATTAAGGTTGCAGTTTTCACAGCTCTGGTCTGCCAATTATGGAGCGAGCGGAACAGAAGGGTGCCTGGCAAGGAAGTAAGATCAGTGGACCAGATTTATCAGATGCTAGGGAGAGAAATGAAGTGGCGAATTAAATCTGTATGTGTTAGTAGGAAGGCTGCTATTACAGTAGTTTTTAACCGAGTGTGCAATTTTCAATTTAAGTAGTCTGCTTGTGGAGAATTGATGTAACAGTATTCCTTGTGAGGAGGTGGTAAATGGAAATTTCATTCTACCAAAAAAAAGTTGAGCATTTTGAAGATGGTATATTCTTGCACCAGTCGACCTATGAGCACTTGATGTGAACAAAGATCCATTTCGACACGAGAGTAAACAAGAATTACTTGGTCCAGAAGTACCGTATCTAAGTGCAATAGGAGCACTCGGGTTTTTAGCAAATTTTGTACCTTAGGACCTTGAGTAGAGGCAGAAAAATAACCTTCTCCGTCGTAACCAAATTTTTAGCGAGGTAATGAGCACAATAATTACCTGAGCAATTAACAAAAAAACATATGAACGAAAAGAAAGTACTTACTTGTAAAAAATTATTGAGTATTGTGAGGTCCGGGGCCGACGAGGGCAGGGAGTGATCGCCGGTGCCAGAGAGGTGCACGGACAAGGAGCGGCTCCTAGCAGGCTTCTAGGTGGAGGGGTACATGAATGAACCGATCCACACCCGAATGAGAGGGATTCCGAGACTGGGCATGGGCGGTGTAAAATCAAGGAATAGTATAAGAGACTTGAGTGCTGCTCATACCATCAAGGTGCATCTTCCTTTTCGGGAGCTCACCCATAAGAACTTCAACATTAAGCGTGATTGACTTGCAGTAGCACTGGGATGGGATGGATGACACCCTGGGAAGTTTGCCCAGGGTGCGTGCGAGTGAGGACAAAGCACACTGGGAATGCTAGTGGTGGTACAGTAAGCGTAAACTATCAGTCGGAGTGTGTTGGGTCCACCAATAGGTCCCGATATGGGACGGGATGTTACAAATGGTATCAGAGCACAACCTCTCGTAGTACGTGTGGCTTGGGGATGAACCACGTGGAAGCTGGTGGGCATGTGAGGCCCGATGCCAGAGAGGTGCACGGACAAGGAGTGGCTCCTGATAGGCTTCTAGGCAGAGGGGTACATGGATGAACCGATTCACACCGGAATGAGAGGAATTCCGAGACTGGGCATTATATGGGCTGTGTAAAGACTGGAATAGTATAAGAGACTTGATAGTGCTACTCATACCACCAAGGTCACCTTCCTTTTCGAGAGTCCATCCGTAAGAACTTCAAAGTTAAGCGTGCTTGACTTGCAGTAGCACTGGGATGTGTGACCCCCTGGGAAGTTTTCCCAGGGTGCGAGTAAGTGAGGACAAAGCACGCTGGAAAGGCTAGTGGTGGTACAGTGAGCATAGACTATCAGTCCGAGTGTGGTGGGCCCAACCCCACAGATCCCGGTACGGGACGGGATGTAAGTATAGTCCCAATTGTCGCTGATGAGGAGCATTTGCCACGAAGACTTCCCAACGGAAGCAGACTCACCCTTAATAATCACTTCTAGCCTCGCATCGCATAGCTAAAACCCTCCCGTACCGCTAGTGCTTCAATCACTCCAGTAACCGTTGGAAAAACGAGTACACACCTTGATGTGGCACGGAAATTAGGCAGGCTGAATAACTAAATTAAGGGAATAATTTTGATTAAGGTGATAAATAGAAAGACTTGGCAGAAATCAGAGTTTTGGGAAAATAGGGATGTAAAAAACATGAAATAAGGCTTTTAGGGACCTTCGACAGACTCCAGGGACCTCCAACAGACTTTAGGGAGATAACAACATGAAATAAGGGTGTTAGGGACCTCCGACAGGCTTTGGGGAACTAACACCATATTAGGGAAGTGTTTTGGGACCTATTATGCTAAAGCAGGTCCTGTCGTCCCGAGAAAGCGTCGTGAGGAAGCTTCATTGGAGGTCCAGAAGCCGAAAAGACACCTTGGGAAGAGTAATCGGTTGATCACCACGTGGCTGTGAAAGAGAGGGCCGCACCAGTGCCAAAAAGGAAAGCTTCCTGCAGAAGCTACTGGAGTCCTGAAAAAGAAGGAAAAGCTGTCAGAAGCATACCTGCTCTTCCTGACAAAAGCAGGGACGTTTCATCTTCCGGACCTCAAACGAAGAGCCTGAATCCTAGGCATAAAATATCTATAAAAGGAGGATTTCATTCATTTACAAGACGGGCATAAAAAAAATCAACAATCAGAGAACAATCAATCACATTCTAACACATTATAACACTTAGAAAATACTCTTTCTACACCAAAAAGACGTCCCCTTAGCTATTTTCTTATGCGTTCTATAGAGAAAAGTAAAGGAAAGAGTTGCTTGAGTGTGTAAATCTTCAAAGTATAGTGAAAGGAGGTTTTAGAGCGCCCGTGGACGTAGGATTCGCAAGAATCCGAACCACGTAATCCTTGTGTTATTTCGTTTACGTCCCAAATACGTCCCCAAAGGTCCCCAATAAGTCCCAACTGTTTGGTTACCCGGTGTCTCTCGGAGACGCCACGTCCCCGGGTACGGTGCGGAACAAAAATTTTTCGGGTTTCCTTATTGCCCTCGTTGCTCGGATCAGAATAGTAACACACAGACATGTAATAGGGCGGGTCAAACCCGTAGAGAATTACCAGTTGAAGCGAGTCGCAGCTCCTCGTCCTTTTCTTCAAGACTTCGTCGATGGTGGTGGATGGCACTAGATCGTCACGCCGACCTCGCAGTGTACCACGGAATCAGTTCGCTAAAGGTGGCTTGAGAGAACCTAGCCGTCGCGTGGGAGAAAAGTGTTTTTTTTTTCGGTGTGTGTTTTGTGCCTTTGTTATGGACGAAATTTTCACTCCAAATTATGAAATAGGGCTGCCCTATTTATACTATGATATATTTGGAAATCCCTAGGATATCTCAAAGATATAGTTTTCGATTTTGCTCCTAAAGTGGAGAGATTTTGCCATATCTTTCTCTCCCTTATTTAATTCAAAATTCATATAAGGATACTTACCATAATTAGACAACTAACTTAAATACTAAGTCAAACTAAGTATATGTAAATATGGTATAAAATTCGAAACTTAATCCAAGATTAATTTCGAAATTTTCACCTTAAAATAAATAATATTCCAAATACATTATTTCTATATTTATATTTAATTTTCGAAATTAATTCCCAAGGCATAATTCGAAAATTAGCTTAGGGTCCAATTCCAATTTTACCCTCAAGCCTTTTAAGCACATGGTCAAGCCCAAGTCTCAAAGTTAGTTTCATACGAAGTCCGACTTCGGTCCATTAAACGACCCGAGGCCCACTAAGGTGCGGCCCAACGGCCCAATGCCCGTTAAGGCCCAAAACACTTTCTCTCCTTATCAGTACACCTTGATGATCCTTTTTAAGCCCGACTCTCTAGGTTCGACTCAATCGGCAAGGGCGGAATCCAAGAGTCCGGCAGTTACCTAGCCAATCCCGCAGTACCGGACCGTAATCCGATTCAAGTGCGAATTTCGACCCAGTCTTTATTCGAGAACCTTACTATAGATTATAATACTACATATAAACCCTGCAGCTGTATCCCAATCGAGTGAGAGCCATGGTGTATGTCAAACTCACTATACTCGATTCTATGATAAAACGGGGACGAGGCAAATTACCAAACTACCCTCCATGTCTAGCATGAGTTAGTTCAATACCTTGGCCAAGGATTTCGTAATGTTCCATCGCCGTCCTCATAGGACACTTATCTCGATTACTTGCGAGACTGTGAATCCGTACTCGGCGGTCTAAGCCCGGCAATCACAAATCGTCATCAAGACCGCATCTGGCCCGCTGACCCATGCAACAGCAAATCGGATCGAGGGGAACCAGTGACAGTCGAGACTTCGAAGGCAACTCCGCCAAAGCCCCTTTCGGTCTAAGGTTCACGTAGACTGCTATAGTGTTGTCGTCGGTCATTGACACTCCTTGAGTAATAAGCCATGTTCGACCGTACGACCCGTGAGTCAGTGTCCATGAAACGATTCAATCCCTTGATTCGACTCGCATCACAAGTCATGACCTCCGCTTCCAAGGGGGTATCGGCACTCGATAGGTCATCGACAAATAAGCCGTAATCGGTTATCCAGTACCCAACTGGAGCCTAAGGCTTACGGACTTTTGATGCTCGAGGTTAAGAGTCCACTGGTGCCTTCCTCTCTCGTACTCATCGAGAACAGTGACTCAACTCGACACATTTGGATTTGTTCATTTATTGCTTTACCGGATGCTTAGTAAAGTACTCTTATATCCGATAAACGAACTACGCCTTTCAATAAACACACAAAAAAATATCTTATTACATAAAAGGTCGAATGATAAATAAGCTAATGCCCTATACAATCTAATCCTCGTATAGCATTCGAGGGCATATTCCTAACACCAACGTCCCAAATACGTCCCCAAAGGTCCCCAACAAGTCCCAACGTCCCAAACACGTCTCCAGCAGGTCCCAAACACGTCCCAAGCACGTCCCAAACATGTTCTAACGCCCTGAATACGTCCCTTTCGGTTTCCCTTACAAACAAGCACCTTACGCAAGTCTTAAACTTTGCGATAATCGCTTCTCCGGCTATATAAATTTCCCCACACATATAAATCTTGTTGATTGGGATAGCCCCACATCAAATGGCGCCGTCTGTGGGAAATTCCGAGTTGAAGGCATGAGTAATCTTTCCTAGAACCTCTCTGCCGAAGAGTTTGGACCTAGATGAAAGACGCCCTGAATACGTCCCTTTCGATTTTTTCTTCTCCTTATTTCTGCTGGGACCAGATGAAAGATGCAAAAACTGAAGGAAGAAGACCCTCTCTGCCGAAGAGTTTGAACCTAGAACCCGCAGGAGCTGCCGAAGCGCAACTGAAGCTCCTGAGACATGCCATGTGCACCACCTTGACCAAGAGGAGCAAAGGATGAAGACCCGAATCTCCGCATTCGGGACCTCCCAGCTCCGCGCTGGCACAAAGACCCGAAGCTCCGCATTCGGGAAATCCCAGCTCCGGGCTGGCACGAAGACCTGAAGCTCCGTATTCGGGACCTATAAAGTCCAGCTCTGCACTGGCGGAAGACTCAAGTCCAGCTCCGCGCTGGCAGAAGGCTTAAAAAGCCGAGCTCCATGAATACCCGAGCTCCTATATTCGGGATCTAAGAGCCAAGCTCCACGTTGATCCGTAAAGCTCAACTCCTTTGTGGAAAACCACTGGGGAGTTATGAAGACCAACTCCGTGCTAGAAATGAAGATACGATCTATGTATTTGAGATCTCCACGCCAAGCTCCTCGCTAGCATGCGAAGTCCGTTATAAGGGACCTCCAAACTGGCTGAAACCCAGCTCCATGCTGAATAAAGACAAAGAAGGCCAGGTCCACTCTGGCGTCCAAAGATCCACGGGAGATACAAGCCAAGCTCCGCACTGACACGCAAATGTCCGTGGGACCTAGAAGGCAGCTCCGCGCTGACGTTCGAAGATCCACGGGAGATACAAGCCAAGCTCCGCGCTGGCACGCGAAGGTCCGAGGGACTTAGAAGTCAGCTCCGCGCCAATGCCTGAAGATCCGCAAGAGATAAAAGCCCCATTCCATGTGGGCACATGAAGATCCTGACTAGCCGGGAGACATTCCGTGATGAAAAGGCTCTTAGCCGGAATTCCAGGGCCTTCTAAATCTCAATGTTATTTATATTATCGATACCATATTAAATACATGCATTGTACTAACAGTTACCATCACTCAAAGGATGAAATCGAAGGGCAAATCCTACTAAGGAAGTTCGTTGAACATGGCCCAAACCGAGGTCTGAAGGTAGTTGAGAGGGAGCTTGGGGGATCTTTGTGCCCCCCCCCCCCTCTAAGGGACAGCTCCAAGGCTAACATCATAGGAGCTCCAGACAAGACTAATTCCAATTTCCAACAGAGCCCGAGACCGTGTACTCGAGCAATCGAAGATCCGAATCTCCAAAGATCTCATCATAACGATTGATTATCACTTGAAGGGGGAATGAAGAGACTTACCACGCGGAACATGTGGGGAGCTCGTTGGCCGCATTATTAAAACATAACTCCAAGTTCGCCGTTGAAAGAAGTAGGGGGATCTGTGCCAAATAAAGGCAGACAACCCCCACTTCCGCCAGGTAAGGTCACGTTCGTTTTCCCCAGTGCCTTTATCCTCATCATTGTAGGAAGACCAAATGAAGCAGATCCCAACAAGAGCCCGGGAATATTAAACTTATGAGATGAGAGATCCAAAAACTCCAGGGGATCGATGGAACATACGCATGTGATATTTCCAAAGTTCGACTTGTACCAGAAGATGGATCCAAAGTAAGTAATGTTTCCATAGCGTTATGTGGGTTTGAAGCTCCTGGAGTGCAACCAATAGAAGAAATCACGTCGCCTGAGGATTTAAAGAAAAAGCCCACTCGAAGAGGGGAGGAAACCAAAACCCTGGAGATGTGTATTGCCTTTTCTTACAACGCCATTTTCACCATCGGCCTATTAACAAATAGTGGGACAAGCTGGGAAATCTCAAGGGACCAACAAAGAACCTAGCAATGATACGAAAGTGAAGTTAGGGCAGCAGCAAAAGGAAGCCATGAAGGAGCTCGTAGGATATCTCCAGAAAAATGCGGACTTATTCGCATTTTCTCCAAAAGATATGACCGAAATTCATCCAGACATCGCCACACACCAGTTGAATGTTCTACCAGGAAGTCGGCCAATTAAACAGAAACTCCGATCGTGCGGAGCTGAGAGAATGCAGATCCTGAGAGAGGAGGTAGACAAGTTGCTCCAGGTAGGCCACATACAAGAGGTCCAGTTCCCTACGTGGCTAGCTAACACAGTCCTCGTAAAAAAGGGAAATGGGCAGTGGAGGATGTGCATTGACTTCAGGGACCTTAACAAAGCTTGTCCTAAAGATCATTACCCGCTGCCCCGAATAGATCAGCTGGTGGACTCCACCTCCGGGTGCGAGGTCCTCAGCATGATGGATGCCTACCAGGGATATCATCAAGTTAGCTTGGAAGTCCTGAAGAAGGTGGACCTGAAAGACAAGAAGGGATACGCAGGTGATCATGCGGGATAGGAGTCCATGACGAAAAGAATGATATAGGCTAGCTATCTCTGGCCTACCTTTAGGGACGCCAGGGAGCTAGTTAAGAGATGTGTACCAGAAAGACGAACCTCTAATTCACGTCCCAACGGAGGTTCTGGGAAGTATGCACCCGCCTTGCCCATTCAACAAAGTGGGGGTTTGATATGCTATACTGTTTCTCTCCAAAGACAAATCAATGGTGAACCGCAAAAGAAATCAAAGAAGTCACAGCTCCACATGGCAGCGGGAGCTCCGCCAACATCCGGGACCTGATCCCCTATGAAGCTCCGTACGACACACAAGGATCCCACCTCATGGGATCTGTTAATAGCTCCTCGCACGGACATGAGGAGCCGAGAACAATAAGCCTAGCTCTGTGCTGACATCCAAGGTCCAACCTACCTGTTAGGGACCTCGAAGCGCAGCTCCGTGCTGATACTCGAAGGCCCCTGTTTGTTCAGGACCTGCAAGTCTAACTCCGTGCTGGCACGAAAGTCCCTTGACACCAAGGACCTCCTGGTCTGCAGCGTGAATAACACCAAGGACCTCCGGGTCTGCAGCGCAAATGACACCCGAGGACAATGACGACGGTCATTGCAATCGATGGCGTGTTCAATTCATACTTGGCTTATGAATTACTAAGCGAGACGGCGCTATAACCACGCATTCAAGCGAAGCTGGCGCTATAACCAGGGTAAATCAATCAGGGGATCCCCAAATTTATTAAAGACCAATGGTCTATAAACTGAATTTGCTAAGGGCCTAGAGAGCCTAGCAACACCTGAGGATAAGGACGACGGTCCTTACAACCGATGGTCTATAAACTGAATTCGCTAAGGACCTAGAGAGCCTAGCGCAAATGACACCTGAGGACAATGACGACGGTCATTGCAACCGATGGCATGAATTCCTACTTGGCTTACGAATTACTAAGCGAGCTGGTGCTATAACCATGCCACGATAATGGTGTTCCTAGAAACACCCATCAGGTCCCGAAATGATGCAAAGCACAAAAACATGAAATATGGGAGAAAGGGAACTCCGGTGAAACATGCGAACATGGGGAGTTAAGCTCCCCACACCAATCCCGAAAAGGAAAAACATGACAGTATTTTTTACAGGCCATCACCAAAATTAAGAGAGGCAGAAACGAGGATGTCCCGGGGAGCTGGGAGCAATGTACAATATAACTTGGGTATCTCCTTCAAAGTGCCAGGCTCAAAGAGGAGCTCCGCCATCAGGTCCCTGCTAGGTCCTAAGATGTCCAAAAAGACCTTCTACCAAGTTCCTTGAGGAGTTGGAGACGACAGATCAGCAATATCAGCATGGCCAGGACCTCAGCACGTTTCTCCGCAGACCTCAGGGAGATGACCCTCTGATCATCTGGGAGCACCCAACGAGTTAGCATGCTCATCTTTTCATCTATGTCCAGATGGTCCACGGAATCAGGGAGCTCGTCCATTGAAGTCCCTATAGGTCCCATAAGAGGCTCAGCATCTCCGCCTCAGGGGAGAAGGACGTAACTTCTTTTTTGCTTTTCATTCTGACCCTTTGGATGAAGTTATTTTCCTTTTAACGCCAGAGACAGGGACTGTGATGATGGGAACTTCTTGAGCTCCCCCAATAAGGGAAGGAATCTAGGAACATCCGACGTCCTTGCAAAAGGAGGAATCTCCTCTCGAATGTCCCTTGCCACCGGGACCCAAGGGAGCAAGGGAGTTACAGAGGGTACGCTGGCTTGGGTAGTCGGAGGAACTAAGGAGCTGTTCCCTTCTTCAGATCGGACAACATAGCCCGCCATGAGGACATCATACCTACATCAGGAACCCAAGACACATGATCAAAAAGCACTAGCTCCAAGGCAAAAAAGAAAAGAATAAGAAGTCAAAACACTCGAGGAGGAAGTTAGAAATGGGGGAGGTTGCAGAAGGAGGATTTGAAGAATCGGAAGATGTGGAATCCATAGGGAAAGAAATTGGAAGAAGAAAGGGAAACGCACCTTCCTAAAGACATAATAAAGTTCTTTTCGGTAAGGGAGGTATAGTCTACGATCCTTTATTTTACTTATAGCCTGCCTTACAATTTTTACTCTAATTCATTTTTTGTTCCAAAAGACAAATTAGAGTAGGGGAGTGGTTGATGTGGCACGGAAATTAGGCAGGCTAAATAACTAAATTAAGGGAATAATTTTGATTAAGGTGATAATTATAAAGACTTGGCAGAAATCAGAGTTTTGGGAAAACAGGGAAGTAAAAAACATGAAATAAGGCTTTTAGGGACCTTCGACAGACTCCAGGGACCTCAAACAGACTGAGATAACAACATGAAATAAGGGTTTTAGGGACCTCCGACATGCTTTGGGGAACTAACACCATATTAGGGAAGTGTTTTGGGACCTATTATGCTAAAGCAGGTCCTGTCGTCCCGAGAAAGCGTCTTGAGGAAGTTTCATTGGAGGTCCAGAAGCCGAAAGACACCTTGGGAAGAGTAATCAGTTGACCACCACGTGGCTGTCAAAGAGAGGGCCGCACCACTGCCAAAAAGGAAAGCTTCCTGCAGAAGCTACTGGAGTCCTGAAAAAGAAGGAAAAGCTGTCAGAAGCATACCTGCTGTTCCTGACAAAAGCAGGGACGTTTCATCTTCCGGACCTCAAACGAAGAGCCCGAATCCTAGGCATAAAACATCTATAAAAGGAGGATTTCATTCATTTACAAGACGGGCATAATAAAAAATCAACAATCAGAGAACGACATCACATTCTAACACTTTATAACACTTAGAAAATACTCTTTTTACACCTAAAAGACGTCCCCTTAGCTATTTTCTTATGTGTTCTTGAGAGAAAAGTAAGGAAAGAGTTGCTTGAGTGTGTAAATCTTCAAAGTATAGTGAAAGGAGGTTTTAGAGCGCCCGTGGACGTAGGATTCGCAAGAATCCGAACCACGTAATCCTTGTGTTATTTCGTTTACGTCCCAAATACGTCCCCAAAAGGTCCCCAACAGGTCCCAACGTCCCAAACACGCCTCCAGCAGGTCCCAAACACGTCCCCAAAGGTCTCCAACAAGTCCCAACGTCCCAAACACGTCTCCAGCAGGTCCCAAACACGTCCCAACGTCCCAAACATGTTCTAACGCCCTGAATACGTCACTTTCAGTTTCCCTTACAAACAAGCACCTTACGCACGTCTTAAACTTTGCGATAATCGCTTCTCCGACTATATAAATTTCCCCACACAAATAAATCTTGTTGATTGGGATAGCCCCACATCACACCTCAATACACTCCCGCAAGCGTCCCTCGCAATGATTCTAGCCTCTGGCCCATGTCGGTTGCCATCTATTACTAATGTTTACGATGTCTAATTCACATTAATAATGTTTACGATGAAAAGTTGCGACATATTGGCCTTCAAAATGTATATATTTGATAGTTGTTCATGAATGGTATAATATGTAAAGTCCATAAATAACTTGGCTGACCCTTTAACCAAGCAAATGACGAGTGACTTGTTGGGTAAGAAACTAGTGGAATTGGTATAAAACAGGATGACTCCAATAATGGTAACCTAACATTAAATTAGTGAAATCTGATTATAATGTTTAATGGATAATAACAAGTTGGTGTCATGTTCTGACAGCATTATAAAACCAATAGTGGATCTATTACTTGATTTGGGGTTTGTCACAATCACCTTACATTTCTCACCTTCTGTTTGCAGATAATACAGAAGGTTTATGCGAGCACATCCTGAGCAAGTCAGGCAGTCCAACAAATCCTTAAGGTGTACGGTCGAGCATCAGGACATACCGTGAATATGACGAATTTTTCGACTATTTTCTCGCCTAATGTTGATCATGACACTAGCCAGGCTTGCTGCTCAGTTATCGCGGTGGCCAAAAGGGAGGTTCGCCTACAAGGCTGGTCCGAGAAGACGCTCTCGCAGGCAGGTCGGGAAGTTCTCATCAAGGCAGTTCTTCAGGCCATACCGACCTATGCGATGGGATGTTCCAGGCTACCAAAGGCGTTAATTTGGGACATACAATAGATTGTGGCTAGGTTTCGGTGGAGCAGAAAAGAATGATCATAAACTTCATTGTCTACGATGGGATAAAGTGTGAGCCAAAGGCTACAGGCGGGATGGATTTTAGCGACTTAGAGACCTTTTACAAAGCGTTACTCGTAAAATAACTATGGCGTTTAGTGACACAACCTGGCAGCCTAATAGATAAGATTTTTCTTATCGATACTATCGCTTGGGGTCACCTCTTGAAGTAGTGATGTGCAACCAACCATCCTCACTAATTTATCATTTTGTATTAGAGGTCGATAGTTATGTCTTTCAATTTGTCTAGTGTATCAATAAATTTTAACCGTCAATTCATTAATTTTAAACTAATTCAAACGATTTAAATCAATATATCTGCTGTTCTTGACATAGGAAGGAAGAATTCCACGTTAAACATCAACAAGTTATATCCGTTGGAAAAAAATAAATGCCAAGATAAATTATAAATTATGCTCCATGGATTTTTATGACACGGACAAGTACATGTCCCTAAATGTTTCTAGTTTACAAATAAACGCCATGTTGGTCATATAATACACCAATTATAAACTAGTATCATGCAAATGCATTGTCCATATCATGATATGAAAGTCCATTACTCAAGGTTTTATTTCAAGTACAAGATATTACTTTAGTATATAGGTAGTGGATTGCTAGATACCACAATAGAGGATAATATATTATCCATTAAGTCTCACCCTCGCCCCTTGGAGGGGCTCGTGATGGAGACCTTGCAGGCGGTGGTGGTGGAGATAGTGGAGGTGGTGGTGGAGGGGATGGTCGTGGTGGGGATCGATTAGGTGGTGGGGGAGATGGAGGGGGAGGAGATGGTGGTGGAGGGGATGGGGGAGGTGGCGGTGGGGATGGTTGAGGTGGTGGAGGAGATGGCGGAGGAGGTGATGGTGGTGGCGGTGGAGAAGGCGGAGGGGGAGATGGTGGAGGTGGGGATTGTTTAGGTGGTGGTGGAGATGGCGGAGGTGGAGATGGGGGTGGTGGCGACGAAGAAGGTGGCGGTGGAGATGGGGGTGGTGGCGAAGGAGAAGGTGGCGGTGGAGAAGGCGGTGGGGGAGATGGCGGTGGCGGTGGCGGCGGCGGAGATGGCGGAGGGGGAGATGGGGGTGGTGGAGATGGAGAAGGTGGCGGTGGCGGTGGCGGCGGCGGAGGTGGTGGGGGAGATGGTGGTGGTGGAGAAGGGGGTGGTGGCGATGGAGAAGGGGGTGGTGGGGACGGTGGAGGTGGTGGAAGAGATAGTGGCGGTGGAGATGGTGGTGGTGGAGATGGCGGAGGAGGAGATGGCGGTGGTGGTGGTGGTGGTGGAGATGGCGGTGGGGGAGATGGGGGTGGTGGGGATCGATTAGGTGGTGGTGGAGATGGCGGGGGAGGAGAAGGTGGCGGAGAAGGAGATGGTGGTGGTGGAGATGGTGGTGGTGGTGGAGGAGATGGTGGTGGAGGAGGTGACGGTGGTGGCGGAGAAGGTGGCGGTGGCGGCGGCGGAGGTGGTGGGGGAGATGATGGTGGTGGAGAAGGGGGTGGTGGCGATGGAGAAGGGGGTGGTGGGGACGGTGGAGGTGGTGGAAGAGATGGTGGCGGTGGAGATGGTGGTGGTGGAGATGGCGGAGGAGGAGATGGCGGTGGTGGTGGTGGTGATGGAGATGGCGGTGGGGGAGATGGGGGTGGTGGGGATCGATTAGGTGGTGGTGGAGATGGAGGGGGAGGAGAAGGTGGCGGAGAAGGAGATGGTGGTGGTGGAGATGGTGGTGGTGGTGGAGGAGATGGTGGTGGAGGAGGTGCCGGTGGTGGCGGAGAAGGTGGCGGTGGCGGTGAAGGTGGCGGTGGGGATGGTGGAGGTGGTGATGGTGGTGGTGGAGATGGCGGCGGTGGGGATGGCGGAGGAGGTGGTGGTGGTGGCGGAGATGGCGGTGGTGGTGATGGTGGCGGAGGTGGAGGTGGTGACGGGGGTGGTGGAGATGGACATATAGGTATAGTAAAAGGGGAAGGAATAGATGGTGGGAATATAATAGATGAAGAAGAAAGTGGTAAAAACGGTGGTTTGGGTGGTAAAATTAGGCACAACTGACCATTAGGTAGTGTCCCAAACGTCGCATCAGTGCTTGAAATTAGTGAGCATGTTATTATTACAGTTATAAGAATCCATCTCTTTAGATCATCCATGTTTGCTGTGGAAGAATTGGTGTGGTCTTAGTGCCCTTTATATAGCCCATGCATTACGTTATGTTTTCGTGTCTTGAATTACATGTTGAAATTTTGTCTTTCACATAGGTAGCGTTGGTTAGGTACTTCACAAATTTATTTATTGCCTGGTGTCGTACACATTCAAAATCAACTTTATACTTCTTACTATTCCATGTAAGACCTAAAGACATTAATATTCCTTTTTTCACTGATTTTCATAGCTAAAGAATATATTCATACATGTTTTATTGTTCAACGAGATATAAACACGACCTTATATCGAAATAAACATTTACAATAGAAGTTCGTTCATCGAGCACGATCACATTTATTCCTTGTTTAACGATACATTTATCTATACTCTTGTATTAGCCTAAGGACCTAAAAACTTTCAATTAGTCCGTCGAAATGTTTGTACTATTTTACCCTTAATACCCTACAATTTATCCTTTTTTTAGAATTTTATTTTTAAAACTTAATTATAATTACACATAAAATATATTTGCACATAGGATCAGCTAAACATACTAATGTATATAACATAATTACTTGAGATTGCAATTAAGAATAATTAAAAAGGGCATATTTTGCATATATGCATGCCACATATATATATATATATATAAAATAATTTGTTATAATATTTGTCTTTATAATTGTCTATTTGAAGTTGACCTATTTGAAGTTGACCTTTATGCATAGTAAATTTGCTATACCGCAGATTCCGTTTCAGTCCCATTTGAAGTTTGAATTTCCTTTAAACAACCCTCGATTTAGTTCTTCCTGTTCAATACCGATCTGTGAAAAGTTGTGTTTAATACACCAACACTGAAAATGTTAAAATAACACCAGTCGAGATTATTATACCAACAAAACATGTTATTTTACAAAAAATAGATATTATTCTACCAATAAACATAGATACAAAGTTTCTATTATCGTACCAAGTTAAACTTAAGAGTATTATGGCAAGTGAGGTAACAATTATACAAACTAATAACGCTATTATTATTTTAAACGAAGTGAGCTTTGCACATTGTACCACACACGATTATTTTACCAACAAAACCGAATATTATACCAACAAAATCTTCAAATATCTTGTTGGTATAGCATTCGCATTTGTTGGTATAAAAATTGAATCTGCAAAAAAATCAATGGTATAATACTTTTTAATTTGATTTGGTATAATTATAGCAACAATTGGTATAATATCTATGTTTGGTAAATAATGTCCTTTCTTGGTACAATATTGTTGGTATAATACTCGCGACTGGTGATCTGTCTGCTTTTCTGAATATGTGAAGAAATGTTATTTTCGTCATTTCAGCGTTTTTTTCACTGTTTGGGATATTAAACACACAACTTTTCACAGATCGGTACTACAATGTGCCGTAATCTATTTCACGAAGAAATGAGCAAGGAATTTAGAAGAATTACCTTCGAGTTAAGAGAATTTAGGTTTGTAGTTTGCGGGTTAACTCTATTTGCGGTTTGGAATTCTCTCGCTTTCGATAAGCTCTCGTTTGAATAACGATTCGTCATTTTACACCGTAAAGTCTAAGCCTATATATACGAACAAAATTACAAAGTAGTCCTAGTCCGTATCTAACTATAGGGACCTATTCTTCTAATATCAACCAAAACGATAAAGACAACAGAAAAATCGAGGGGTATTTAAAAGGAACTTCAAATTATAAGGGACTGAAACGGAATTTACCCTTTGTTATATACGTATGTATGCCGTAACAAGGGTTCATTGTGAACTGTCGTTCATGTAATATTGTACTGGAATTATAATTTGGTCAGCTGTTTATTTTGCAATAAAAAGTAAATAGGAAATGCAGGCCAAGCGAGACTTGTAGATACTGTTCGTACTACTTCAGGTAAATAAATGGAGACTTGTAGATATAATTAAGTTGAATGCCTTTTTATTTTTCGTTTCTTAATCAAGTTTAAAGTAAAATATATAGTATTCAACCTGCATATATTCAAGCAAAGACGGAATATTATAATGCTATTTCTCTAACTTAAATGAACTTTATACTCCATCGAATAATAGTTAAGATAAATTACGAGCAGAGCAAACACCACTTTATATATAGATACAGAGAGATTTCCATGGTGCCCATCTAACGTGAGCAGCATAAGCAAATATCTTGATTTTGAGCTTTTCTTCAATCTCCGACGTCGCCTTCATCTCCGTCGACCCTCCCAGATACGCCGTAACTTAAATCACCCTCTTCGACGCGTTGATTTTTAAGATTATTCTTCATCTATTATTCTTCATCTCGTAGAGGACGATTTAGGTTACGACATATTGGGGAGGGTCGATGGAGGTGATTGCGGCGTCAGAGATTGAAGAAAAGCTCAAAATCGAGAGATTTCCATGGTGGTTGCTCACGTTAGGTGGGCACGATAGCATATATATGTATGTATATATATATATATATATATATATATATATATTATGTATGTGTTGGATTACAATATCGAGCAACCTAATTTTATGAACATAGAACTTGTTGTGTTTCGAAAATATTTATTCAAGTGTTTAGATGAGCTCGATTCGAAGAATGGATTAAATATGAGCTATGTGACCCGTCGGCCAACTCTCGGTCAACACTGGTCAACTCTAAATGGCATTTTCTTTTTTATCCAATTTCACAATGGGTCGGTCTTGACTGGTTCTGATCGGTTTGGGTCGGCCTAGTCGGTCTGGTCGGTACTGGTGATGGTAGGTCAATTGGTTCTGGATTGGACTAGTCAACTCGGTCAGCACTGGTCAACTAATGGACTTAATGTACAAGCCCTACCGCAATAAGTTCAACCGAATGAAGTTAACAACATTGATCAAGTAATGAAAAAAACTTCCAACAGCTCTTTTGATGTGCATAACAGTTATATCAAGATTGGAAGACTATAAAGACATCAGAGAAGTGCAGAAAAATAATAGGATCCTAGAGACAAAAAGAAGACATCCAAAGAGAGATCAAATGAGGAAGAACAAGAGCAAAGAACATATCAAGAAACTTCTTCTTAAGTGTGTGAGTTACAAAAGATAGAGCGAGCTACCATGTTAGAATCCACACACCTCACTTATACAATAGATGATGAGCGGCATAGATAGTTGAGGGAGACTCTTAGAACAAACACATTAAAATGTGTGTTTGTAGTTGTAGACAATAAAATTTCTATTTTTATGGGGATTTAATACATTATCCTAAGAAATAAAATAAAGTCATTTAATTAAATTGCTATTTATTGATATTTATAAAGTAATCTCAAAATTAATAAATAGTTAATATTATATGAAATTATTACTGTGATGATATATTCCTTTTATACAAAAAAAAGTTCTACGTAAGTTAAGCCTTGTAGGGATTTGTTAAATATGTAAAGGAAACCATCAAACATGGAGAAAATCATCAAATATTGAGAGAATCAAGCCAAATATGAAATAAACTAAATCAAATCAAGAAGGAACCATATATGTATAAAATAACCTAAATATGGATGGAATTATCCCAGAGGTCATATTTTCCATTATTGAGAATTCTCTACGCCTATAAAAACGGGGTTTCAGAAGCTCAAAAGCACAGTCAAAGGACAACGGCGAAGCGAAACTTCGAGAGACAATGTAAGACTTTTAGAACATTCAGTTCTCTCAACGAAGTCCATCGTATTCAAATCGTAGTCCAAAGACGGAAATTGAGTACAAACCTTCGTTAGACGATAAAAGTCTTGTTAAAAGCACTCAATTCTTTCGAATTTGTTCGTATTCGGTCAGAATTAAAATGCGGAATAGTGCGAGGCTTCATAATATGATATAAGTCCTTATGTTAAAAGCATTCAATTCTTTTGAAGTCCCACGTGGATTGGAATTCAAAGCGGAATAATGTGAAGCTTCGTTAGAAGATATAAGTCTTTTTGTTAAAAGCTTTCAATACTTTCGAAGTTATTCGTATTCAGATTGGAATTTAAAGGCGGACGTGAAGCTTTGCTAGACGATTCTTTTTCTTAAAAGCATTCAATTCTTTCGAAGTTGTTCGTATTGGATCTGAATTCAAAGGCGGAACAGTGTGAAGCTTCGTTAGATGATATATGTCTTTTTGTTAATTAGAAGTTGTTCGTATTCGGATCGAAATTCGAAGGCGGTCTAGTGCGAAGCTTCGCCAGACGATATGTCTTTTTATTTAAAGCACTAAATTCTTTAGATTTTTGTTCGTATTTGAACAATGGCTCGAAACGTCAAAAAGTAATAACCAAGTCCAAAGAGCTAAGTTGGAGATCAAGCTCAAAAGCCCACGAACAAAACATTCAAGAAAGCCCCTTTGATAGATATCAAATCGAAAGCGCTAAGTTTGTGATCAAGCTCAAAAGCCTACGAACAGAACATTCAAGAAAGGCCCATTGTTAAGTTCGTAATCAAGCTCAAAAACACACGAACGAGAAATTCAAGAAAGCCCTTAGCTAAATATCAATTATTTGATATTTCAATTAAAGAAAATACGTTACACTAGTCTTCGAATAAAGACGTAAATACGTATACCTACCCTAAGGTTGTGACCTACCTATAAACCGTAATGCGAAAACTCTACGGGTGGACTTTAAAGCGCTAACGGTAGAGAGACGGTTCAGTCAACTAAAAATAGCCGAAGCCGGTGGAATAAGAAAGGCCTCCGATATAGTTGAGTGTTAGGAGTTTAGTTAAGGGAGTATAACTTATCGAGTACATTCTCTAACGGCCGAGGATAGCGGCGGCGACGGCTAGAGATGAGAGACTATTCTTTTATGGGTAATTCTATTCACACTCTCATATTTCTAAAACACCCCCAAAGTTATTAATAAAAGAAAATCACGAGTTTTTTCAAGTTTAACTAAATCTGTTTATTAGTTATACTCTCACGTATTTATTGCATACAACTTAAAATAGAATTTTACCATAAACAATAAACCGCATTAAATTTATTCAAATTTGTCAACTTTGTTGGTTGTATTCTGTAAACAAATTAAAAGCAAGGAATTACTATTTTCTTTATTTCATACGAATAATATTGTTAACCTCTCATAAATATATAATTTATAATTATAATTCTCCAAAAAATATATGAATATAATTATCTTTGTTTGTCATTTATTTATATTTATAACATAGAAACATATGTTATTTATATGTAACTGTGTATGCGCCCAAATTAACTTATAAATGTTTCTCAATAATTTTTATAAGTTAATAAAACACATTACGTTATATTATTATTATCTTCATTAAATAAGTTAATTTGTTTGTTTTAAAAATATTAACACTTTTTAAAAAAAATGTAGAAGTAATTTTAAAATATAATATTATTATGCAATGTGATAATGAAAAATAAATTAATTAACAAAGTTTATTGTTGAATTGAAGAGGAAAAATTTACAGAAACTAACTTTTACAAATTGTTGTTTTGAATATAATAATGGAAAGTATTAAATTGTTAAGTGGTATAAATAGTATTTTTTGACCTAAGGGGGTGAATAGTAGGACCCATTTTTTATTTTTTTTTATTTTAGACCAATTTAGTATTATTATTATTATATTTAAGGTATTAATGATGTGACTGCCATTTGGGCGGTGCTTACGAATGATACCCACATAAGGTGAATAACATAAAATTTCTCATTTATTATATTAGTATATATATTCAGTTTTAAAATTTAAAATTTTCAATATTTGTTAGTAAGCAAAGTAATATGATATCAAGAGTCAACATCCCGTCACCACTAATTTGAGTTCGACTGAATCTTTTAGCCATAGCAAAATAGATTTGATGCGTTAGGGCTAGGGTACGATATATAGCAGGAGATAATGCATAGGGATTTGATGGTTGGATTTTAGATGGGCCAAAATTCATAATCTCTTCTAACTTCGAATGCACATGGACTTGACAAAGCTGAAGAATTGCACCATAACAGAGAAGCACATTGAGTGTATATATCTTTCTATTTTATTGAAAGAATCTCCAATGAGTACTCTATTTTGTTTGTAAAATACGAAATAGAACTTTTTCTCTCAAATGAGACTAGAAATAAGATTTCGTAAGATTGTGTAGTATTAGATTTATAATTATTATAGTAGTAGATATTGATACTCTATATTTAGAGTAACACTATTCTCAACGCAAAAAATCTATCTTGAATGTTGCTGATGAAGTACTGCAATGCCCAATTTAAGGCATCAAGCACTGACTCAACAGGTTGCGGGGTTTTATTTCTCCGATTAGTATATACATAAACACGCTATAATTATATATTAAGTATGACGTGCAAATGTATGGTTACCATCTAGGGTTAGTTGTTAATAGTGGTTTTAGGTTTGATTCAATTGTTAGAGTTTACTTACTATTACAAACTTGAACTCGTCGAAAACATTAGCTTTGTTTTCTGTTGGAGGTTGAGAAGCTGAACCGAAATCGGCATTTTACGAGCTCGAGCAGTTTAGGTTCTATGGAATATTTAAATCCCGTTAGAATTGAAACTTAAGTCAATTGCATGGCGAGTAGAGAAGTCAGTCTCCTCATTATCCCTCGCTATTGTATAGTCGATTCTGTTAGGATATTTTGATCCCGATAATATATTTGTCCGATTAATGACGATAATAAATAAAAGAGACGAAAAATAAATTTGGACAACACGAGATTTACTTAGTTTGGTCAGAATGACCCACGTCCACGGGCCGAAGGGTAGAACTTCTTTACTTTGTGGAGATATTATAGACACATATACCTCGTGAAGAGGATATGTCGAAAAATAGCTATAATGACTGTGAGAATAAAATGAGCGGTCTGACAGAAGATTTATCTGTTGTATTGTGGTGGTGTCTTTCTTCCTTCACCGAATGAGCCTATTTATAGGTAGATGTCATCTTGATTAATAATCTGAACAGAGCAAAAATTCATCCCACTTGTGAATGCGGCAGCCGAAAAAAGAAGAAAAACATTTGCTTCAATCCATTATTTTTTGCGTTTTCTGACCATTCAACCTAGCTTTTTCTTATTTTGAAAAGCAATTAGAGGTAGACCTGGCCAACGGGCCGGTTTCGAGTCGGTTCCGACAGTTCTGATTTCGGGCCTATAATCATTGAACTGTTCCAAAACCAGCACGGAAACCAACGGTTCTTACCAGCTCCGGATCGGTTCAATTAATTTTTCTTATTATTGTAAGATTAGAAACATTTAATATTATATAAAAAGAATCAATTATTGTATCTATATTAGTTAGGATCCTTAATCGGCTATTAGTTATATACTGTATAAATCATCTTTTGTGTGTATTTAATTGTATTTTCCTGAATGTATGTTGTTATCGAAATGGCCCGAGCTTAATTTTGAGTAAAGAATTTTATTTATTGCAAGAGCATCTTACCAATTACAAGGAAATAGAAAAAAGAAAAGGAAAACCAAATAATAAGCCCAATATTCCACTATACTAGCCCAAATATAATTTAAAACTAAAAAACAGATGGGCCGTAAGCAGGTCAAACTAAAAATCTAAAAAACAGAAAAATAAGTTGGACTTCTTTTTCAACCCACTCATGAGTCCTACCCTAGCGTCGTCTTAAATGGGGTGTGGGGGACTCTGCAAGCTTTCTGCAGGAGAAAAAATGGCGACAACAGTACCACATACGGGGTAATCCGGCAGGCTGGGGGGTCGCTGACCCCCCGAGTCCCAGTGTAGCTTCGCCCCTGTATGTATGCATGTGTGTATGTGGGAGGGAGGGAGGGAGAGAGAGAGAGCGAGCGAGAGAGAGAGAGAGAGAGAGAGAGAGAGAGAGAGAGAGAGAGAGAGAGAGAGAGAGAGAGTGATATAGAAAAATTAAAAGGCTAGCAATAGTATCCATTTTTGCACACGTGAAAGTGATTATTACCGTTCAAGCACATTTATTGCCCTAATATTGAACCAGTCTGAGCTCGAAAAAAAAACAACAAATTTGTATCAGAGCCTTGTCGATAGTCGAAGCAACCGCTGGCCAAATGCCGATCCCGAAGCTCACCAAATTCAACTACGACAAGTGGAGCATTCCGATGAAGGTGTTGCTCCAGTCGCAAGACACGTGGGAGGAGGGGGGGGGGTGTTCAATTAGAGGTAGACCGGGCAACGGGCCGGTTTCGGGTCGGTTCTGACGGTTCTGATTTTGGGCCTATAATCAATGAACTATTCCAAAACCAGCACGGAAACCGCCGATTCTTACCAGCTCCGGATCGGTTCATTTAATATTCCTTAATTATTGTAAGATTATAAACATTTAATATTATATAAAAAGAATCAATTATTGTATCAATATTAGTTAGGATCATTAATGCGACTATTAGTTATAGACTGTATAAATCATTTTTTGTGTGTATTTAATTGTATTTTCCTGAATGTATGTTGTTATCGAAATGGCCTGAGCTTTTGAGTAAAGAATTTTATTTATTGCAAGAGCATCTTACCAATTACAAGGAAATAGAAAAAAGAAAAGGAAAACCAAATAATAAGCCCAATATTCCACTATACTAGCCCAAATACAATTTAAAACTAAAAAACAGATTGGCCGTAAGCAGGTAAAACTAAAAATCTAAAAAACAAAAAAATAAGTTGGACTTCTTTTTAGCCCACTCATGAGTCCTACCATAGCGTCGTCTTAAATGGGGTGTGGGGGACTCTGCAAGCTTTCTGCAAGAGAAAAAATGGCGACAGCAGTACAACATACGGGGTAATCCGGCAGGCTGGGGGGTCACTGACCCCTCGAGCCCCAGTGTAGGTCCTCTCCTGTATGTATGAATGTGCGTATGTGGGTGTATTAGAGAGAGAGAGAGAGAGAGAGAGAGAGAGAGAGAGAGAGTAGAACCCCAAGTCCCGTGTGCTTGTTAGCCAATAATTTTACATGCACATTTTATGCTTAGGTGATTTATGAAGTACGTGCTTAAGCAAGAATATGAATTTCGTGAATTAAATTATGTGCTAAGTGACTGTGAATTTTGTGCAGATAATTATTTGCCTTTGTGACCTCTAACTTGATTGGATTTTTCAAAAGTATAGAATAAATAAGGTTGGGGTAATAGTATTAGTGGGAACATAAATTGGGCCATGATTATAAGTGGACTAGGATTTAATATAAACTTAGGCCCAAACAATGGAGAATAAATTTGGGAAACATAATTCCTTAAAATGTGGGATATTTTCGTCAAGCCCATGCCCCATTCTACCATTTTATTCTTAATTAATAAACCTTAAAGTGTTGGAAAATATCTTGGCTTCTCTCTCTAAAAACGTGAGTTAGAAAGAAGGTGGAGCATTCGAAACATTTGCTTGAGAAGGTAAGAAATTCTTGCTATGTTCTTACATTTTAGCTTTATAATTTAGGGTTTTGAAATTCGGATCTTACATGTTTAAGGAGGGAAGCACACGAAGATGTACACAAACTAGTGCTTTATGTTAATTTTGGTTTTAGGGTTTGAGTTTTAAAGTTTTCGAAGTTCACATGATCCTCATAGTGTTCTTGAGAAAAAGGTACGCTTAGATCGAGAGTTTAAGACTTTCGCGGGCTAAAAGATGTTTATGGGGTCGTGAAAGGTAGACTTCGCGAACTCAAATTCACGAGTTAGGTGTGAAATGCCAACTTCGCGAAGTGAGCATGCAATATCGAATTTGGCGAACTCATGTACTTCGCGAATACATGAGTGATGAGAGGTTCGCGGGTCATGAGGTTTATACCTTTCACGAATTGAATTTCGCAAAGTTGGCAACCTTCACGAATTACATGAACTTGGCGAAGTCAATGTAATACCCGTAAACTTTAATACGGATCTTAGGTGTAATTAAATAGGATAAATATTTAAATTGAGAATCTAAATAGAAATTTGAAAATACCAGAGTTAGAATCGAAATGAATATATTGAGAAATATCAAAGTTTTCATGAGACATGTAGGAAGTTTCCGGTATACTATAATATAATATATTGAGTGGGATGAGAAAGACCTAAGTCCTAAGTAAACCAAAGTTACGTAAGAATGGTGGGGCACTTTCTGTGACATACATTAACATATTATATATATGTAAGTATAATGATTGCTAAGGAGATAAGAATGATCACTAGGAATTAATAAAATAATTTACGTGAGGAGCGAAGTTTACTTACCCTAGGAGGTAAAACTCGTCACATGTTACTCACTTCAAGCACCAAGGCTGAAATCTTAATATATATATTTAATACATATCATAAGCGAGAGGGAGGAGATAAGAGAAAATAGAAAGAACAGAGAACTAAACAAGGAGTTCGACACAGATGAAGCAAGTCTGGATAATTTAAAAACCGCAAAGGCTTGGACGTGAGGTAGGTGGATATACCTACAACACGTAAATACGTTTGTGTGGTGTTTTCCATTTGCTGTATGATTTATATGGTACAAGTGATTTATGTGGTTTAAGTTTATATGATTGAGTTAGGACAAGCTAGTTCGGTGATTTTGTGACTTACCTAACTTTGTCATAGATTAACTGTAAATTATGTGATCTTACCGTGACTTATATGCTAGGGCTGAATTCTGGAATTTCGAAATATCTATGTGAAGGAGATGTATTTGTTGATGAGAGAAGTTTTCGGCATCTAAACAATTTTGAAATTAATTAGGGTTTTCAACGTGTTACTGTTAGTCGGGGTTTGATTCATTTTAGATATATGATCAGTTTCCAAGTACAAGGTAGTTTTTTTTGGTGTAGGTGAATCCTACAACACGTTAATCTATTCAAGTGTTATGAGTTTTTGGTATTACATATTAATTAATTGATTTCAGTGATAACTGTGTGAAGTTATCGAGGTTTATGTGTTCTCTTTTTATATGTGATTTATGTATGTTTAAGGAGAATTTTATGTGATGTCTCGTGACCATAAATATGAGTATTAAAATTCCATATCTCGATTGTTAGGCTAATTATCGTGGTTTATATGTTCTCTTTTTATATGTGGTTTACTTGTTGGTATTCATGAGAGTACCCATCGGTTGTAGATAAATAGTTGAAATATATAAAGTTGGTAGTATTTCCATGGGTTCGATTTATTTTATGTATAGGAAGGTGCATTATGTGGCTTGGTTGGTAGGATTATATGTGTATGAATTATTATGTGATTTTATTATATGAAAGTGGTTGATTCGTGACTTAAATACTAGTATTGCATGCCAGAATCTTGATATAACCACGTCAAGTAAGGACTAATGCTTATATCATAAGTTTCGGTGTTAGAACTGTCGTTGAGATACAAGGGTTGCAATTAGGGTCTGAAGTAGTTTACTAAGTAGACTCTTGAGGATATTAGATGAATTTAACAGTCCTAAGTTTGAATTCTAAGGTTTCGCGTACACAATATTTTCAGAAAATTAGGGTTGTTAATTTCTTTATTTTTGGTATTGGAACGCCTTGGTATTTTCGGGTGGACGAATAAGTCTTCGGGACTTAAGATGATTCGGGTAGTTTGACGTGCATATGATATAGTTCGGACTATCGGCTAATACAAATTAGAAAAGTTCGGGTGTTAAAGAGGTCTAGGCGAACTTGAGAAATTTAGGACACTGCATTGGAAAATCGGGAGTTGACCAAACCTTAGACTTGTTTGACTTTTGGGTTTAATTTGGTTTTCGGGCCTTTTATATTATTTTGGGTAGTAACTCGAAGTTTCGGGCAAGACTAGAATTTTGTAGAGAATTATTTTAGTAATTTCTGGGGAGTTAGTTTAGAGAATTTGGAGGAAATTGTTTCTTTGAATTATGGCGAGAGCTGGAACACTTTCGAGGAAATTTTATTTATTTTACAATGTTTCAATTTAATTGCATTGCACTTGCATCATATTAGTGTGAGAATTGGGTACCGTACGGAACGGTAACGCCTTGTACATTGATGAGAGGGGTAGATTATGATTAAGAGGAATTTATGATTAGTGTAGAAATTGAGGTTATTATTAGAGGACTAGAAATAGTGATTGTCGAAGTAGTGCGCCAACTCAAATACGACAGACTGGCGTAAGTTATCGTGTGCTTGGGGCTCGAGTCGTGTGTGACTCAGGTGCATCAGATCGATGATCGTCCGGTGCATAAGGCTTGGGCCGCGATTCGAGTACATCAGGCCGGTAATCGTCGGTGTGTAGGACTTGAGATGTGGAGCTACCTATCATTTTAGTAAGTTGATGAGTGGGTTGAATATGCGACATATTATTTCGTGTAGATTTGGAGGAATTTATTTTCAGTATTGCATTTTATATTATTGGAAAGAATGGACTAGCAGGAAGATGCCTTCTGTGAACATGTAGGCGAACTGCTAGTGGACTAGTGGGAAGATGCCTTTCGTGAACGTTTAGGCGAACCACTAGTATAGTACAGGTTGCCTAGCAGGAAGATGTCCTTTGTGAACATTTGGACGAACTGCTAGTGAACTAGTGGGAAGATGTCTGGTGTGAACATTCAGACGAACCACTAGTTTAGGTTGAAAATAGTGGAATGAGTGATCTAGGAGGAAGATGTCTTTTGTGAACATTTAGACGAACTACTAGTACAAGCTATCTAGTGGGAAGATGCCTTTTGTGAACATTTAGGCGAACCACTAGTATAATACATGTTGTCTTGTGGGAAGATGTCTGGTGTGAACATTCAGACGAACCACTAATATATGTTGTTATTAGTAAAAGGAACGTTCTGGCAAGAAGATGTCTGTTGTGAACATTCAGACGAACTGCCAGTGTAGAATATTATGTTTTTTTTATATATACGCGACGAGATTCTAGATTGTTTAGTAATGATATGAATTATATGTAGTTTGGGACGAAGGAAAAGATGAGCGTGCATTTAATTGTGAGATGATGTGGGAATGGGGATCGAGTGCACGCTGCATACATGCATATTATTCACCTACTGGGCAATCGCTCAGGTTTTCGTGTTGTAGGTACATTCGAGTCCGGCGCTGATACGCGTCGCGGCTGAGGCGGGCTGATGGCGGTGCTCCACGGACTTTTGAGGGCAAGACTGTACATGGATGACGACCTGTGGGGCGACGTTAGGATTTTGACATTTCGATATTTTGGGGCTACGGCCCGTGTATAGTGATGACGATGTAGACGATATTCGACGTATATATTTTATTTAAGAAAAAGTTTTTGACGGGTCTTCCGCGACTTACGTTGCGAAAATCCGCCACTAATTACGATTAGAAAGTGAGGGTCGCTACAGGTGGTATCAGAGCTTAGGATACAGATTCTGTAGACTGTCCATGTACGGCCGCTCAAAAGCCTGGAGGATCAGCCTTGCCTGTAAGTTTTAAGTTTAACATAAATATGTGGTTATAATGAGATATTTGTCTGTGTGATTAGTATAGATAAACAGTGATAAGGATGCCTAGAGGACGTAGGGAGCAGATAGGTGAATCCAGTCGTAGAGTTGAGTCTGAATCCCCTAATGAGCGGGACTCAATAATCATGCGCTTAACCGAATTGATCCAACGTCAGTGGGATCAAATCAATGAGCTTATTCATAGCCATAACCGAAGTTTGTCCGAACCGCGCCAATCTCCTTAGCCTGAACGTATGGAACTCATTGGAGAGAGGTTCCGTAAACTCAACCCGCCGAATTCGAAGACGCAACCGATCCGATGATAGCGGAAGCTTGGTTGCGTACTTTGGAGAACATGTTCTTATACAGCCGCGTACCTGAACATGAGAAAGTTCTATGCGCGGTGTTCATGCTGAGAGGGAGCGCGGGATTTTGGTGGGATACCATCAAAATTCTCGAAGATCCAGCTACTATGACCTGGGGAAGGTTTAAAGAACTTTTTCGGAGAAAATACTTCACAGAACCTGAGCGAGCGCTAAAAATGAATGAGTTCATTAACCTGAAACAAGGGGGATGGCTGTTTTGGATTACATCCGTAAATTTGAACAGCTATCAAGGTTCGCGCCGCACATGGTCTCGACGGATGAACTAAAAATGGAACGCTTCATAGATGGCCTCAAACCTGAAATCTACCGTGATGTTAGTATGGCGGCAACGCACGAGATTTCATACGCTCGTGTCGCAGAACGGGCAATTGTGGCCGAACAGGCGGAGGCCAGAATTTCGAAGGCTCAAGAAGAAAAGAGAAAAGTGGAGAACCAGTTAGAACATAAAAAGCGCCAAGTCTTCGAAAGGGCCCCAAATAATAATCAAGGTAATTCTCAAGGGCAACAAAACTGGCGGCCGAGGCCTAATCAAGGAACGACTAATCTCCCGAATCAACTTCCGAATATCACTCCTCAATGTCAACAGTGTGGGCGATTCCATAGAGGCGTTTGCTGTAGAACAGGCCCCATATGTTTTCAGTGTGGAAAGCCAGGACACTTCGCCAGAAATTGTCAAGAAATTCCACCCCTAATTCCAGCCCAGACGGCAGTACGACCACCACTAGCGCAAGCTCGGGTATTCACCTTAACACATGAAGAAGTAGAGGCGAACCCAGCTTTAGTACCAGGTATGTAAATATTTAAAGCATGCCCATCTCCGTACTAAATCGACTTTTGCGTAGCATATTTAGTTATGCCAAATGAATGTGCAACGAAAGTGATATCTTTCGTCTCACATAGACACAATCATAGAAAGTGAATCCGCCAATGCATTTCGGGCGACCTTCCTGGGTTAACCCTGATCGAGATCGATCTAGCATAAAACCAATTCTGAAATTTTATGTTTCATGTCCGACTCATGTTAGATGAGTTAAGTGATTTGATAAAACCAGTAGGGTGTAGGAATCACCGGAGGAAGGGAGGATGATATGCATATGCGATTATCCTTAGTTATTATAGACGAATTTCGGGGGCGAAATTCCTTTTAAGGAGGGGAGGATGTAATACCCGTAAACTTTAATACGGATCTTAGGTGTAATTAAATAGGATAAATATTTAAATTGAGAATCTAAATAGGAATTTGAAAATACCAGAGTTAGAATCGAAATGAATATATTGAGAAATATCAAAGTTTTCATGAGACATGTCGGAAGTTTTCGGTATACTATAATATAATATATTGAGTGGGATGAGAAAGACCTAAGTCCTAAGTAAACCAAAGTTACGTAAGAATGGTGGGGCACTTTCTGTGACATACATTAACATATTATATATATATATATATATGTAAGTATAATGATTGCTAAGGAGATAAGAATGATCACTAGGAATTAATAAAATAATTTACGTGAGGAGCGAAGTTTACTTACCCTAGGAGGTAAAACTCGTCACATGTTACTCACTTCAAGCACCAAAGCTGAAATCTTAATATATATTTAATACATATCATAAGCGAGAGGAGGAGATAAGAGAAAATAGAAAGAACAGAGAACTACACAAGGAGTTCGACACAGATGAATATTTAAGCAAGTCTGGATCATTTAAAAACCGCAAAGGCTAGGACGTGAGGTAGGTGGATATACCTACAACACGTAAATACGTTTGTGTGGTGTTTTCCATTTGCTGTATGATTTATATGGTACAAGTGATTTATGTGGTTTAAGTTTATATGTATGAGTTAGGACAAGCTAGTTCGGTGATTTTGTGACTTACCTAACTTTGACATAGATTAACTGTAAATTATGTGATCTTACCGTGACTTATATGCTAGGGCTGAATTCTGGAATTTCGAAATCTCTATGTGAAGGAGACGTATTTGTTGATGAGAGAAGTTTTCGGCATCTAAACAATTTTGAAATTAATTAGGGTTTTCAACGTGTTACTGTTAGTCGGGGTTTGATTCATTTTAGATATATGATCAGTTTCCAAGTACAAGGTAGTTTTTTTTGGTGTAGGTGAATCCTACAACACGTTAATCTATTCAAGTGTTATGAGTTTTTGGTATTACATATTAATTAATTGATTTCAGTGATAACTGTGTGAAGTTTATCGAGGTTTATGTGTTCTCTTTTTATATGTGATTTATGTATGTTTAAGGAGAATTTTATGTGATGTCTCGTGACCATAAATATGAGGATTAAAATTCCATATCTCGATTGTTAGGCTAATTATCGTGGTTTATATGTTCTCTTTTTATATGTGGTTTACTTGTTGGTATTCATGAGAGTACCCATCGGTTGTAGATAAATAGTTGAAATATATAAAGTTGGTAGTATTTTCATGGGTTCGATTTATTTTATGTATAGGAAGGTGCATTATGTGGCTTGATTGGTAGGATTATATGTGTATGAATTATTATGTGATTTTATTATATGAATTAGGTGGTTGATTCGTGACTTAAATACTAGGATTGCATGCCAGAATCTTGATATAACCACGTCAAGTAAGGACTAATGCTTATATCATAAGTTTCGGTGTTAGAACTGTCGTTGAGATACAAGGGTTGCAATTAGGGTCTGAAGTAGTTTACTAAGTAGACTCTTGAAGATATTAGATGAATTTAACAGTCCTAAGTTTGAATTCTAAGGTTTCGCGTACACAATATTTTCAGAAAATTAGGGTTGTTAATTTCTTTATTTTTGGTATTGGAACGCCTTGGTATTTTCGGGTGGACGAATAAGTCTTCAAGACTTAAGATGATTCGGGTAGTTTGACGTGCATATGATATAGTTCGGACTATGGGCTAATACAAATTAGAAAAGTTCGGGTGTTAAAGAGGTCTAGGCGAACTTGAGAAATTTAGGACACTGCATTGGAAAATCGGGAGTTGACCAAACCTTAGACTTGTTTGACTTTTGGGTTTAATTTGGTTTTCGGGCCTTTTATATTATTTTGGGTAGTAACTCGAAGTTTCGGGCAAGACTAGAATTTTGTAGAGAATTATTTTAGTAATTTCTGGGGAGTTAGTTTAGAGAATTTGGAGGAAATTGTTTCTTTGAATTATGGCGAGAGCTGGAACACTTTCGAGGAAATTTTATTTATTTTACAATGTTTCAATTTAATTGCATTGCACTTGCATCATATTAGTGTGAGAATTGGGTACCGTACGGAACAGTAACGCCTTGTACATTGATGAGAGGGGTAGATTATGATTAAGAGGAATTTATGATTAGTGTAGAAATTGAGGTTATTATTAGAGGACTAGAAATAGTGATTGTCGAAGTAGTGCGCCAACTCAAATACGACAGACTGGCGTAAGTTATCGTGTGCTTGGGGCTCGAGTCGTGTGTGACTCAGGTGCATCAGATCGATGATCGTCCGGTGCATAAGGCTTGGGCCGCGATTCGAGTACATCAGGCCGGTAATCGTCGGTGTGTAGGACTTGAGATGTGGAGCTACCCATCATTTTAGTAAGTTGATGAGTGGGTTGAATATGCGACATATTATTTCGTGTAGATTTGGAGGAATTTATTTTCAGTATTGCATTTTATATTATTGGAAAGAATGGACTAGCAGGAAGATGCCTTCTGTGAACATGTAGGCGAACTGCTAGTGGACTAGTGGGAAGATGCCTTTCGTGAACGTTTAGGCGAACCACTAGTATAGTACAGGTTGCCTAGCAGGAAGATGTCCTTTGTGAACATTTGGACGAACTGCTAGTGAACTAGTGGGAAGATGTCTGGTGTGAACATTCAGACGAACCACTAGTTTAGGTTGAAAATAGTGGAATGAGTGATCTAGGAGGAAGATGTCTTTTGTGAACATTTAGACGAACTACTAGTACAAGCTATCTAGTGGGAAGATGCCTTTTGTGAACATTTAGGCGAACCACTAGTATAATACATGTTGTCTTGTGGGAAGATGTCTGGTGTGAACATTCAGACGAACCACTAATAGATGTTGTTATTAGTAAAAGGAACGTTCTGGCAAGAAGATGTCTGTTGTGAGCATTCAGACGAACTGCCAGTGTAGAATATTATGTTTTTTTATATATACGCGACGAGATTCTAGATTGTTTAGTAATGATATGAATTATATGTAGTTTGGGACGAAGGAAAAGATGAGCGTGCATTTAATTGTGAGATGATGTGGGAATGGGGATCGAGTGCACGCTGCATACATGCATATTATTCACCTACTGGGCAAATCGCTCAGGTTTTCGTGTTGTAGGTACATTCGAGTCCGGCGCTGATACGCGTCGCGGCTGAGGCGGGCTGATGGCGGTGCTCCACGGACTTTTGAGGGCAAGACTGTACATGGATGACGACCTGTGGGGCGACGTTAGGATTTTGACATTTCGATATTTTGGGGCTACGGCCCGTGTATAGTGATGACGATGTAGACGATATTCGTCGTATATATTTTATTTAAGAAAAAGTTTTTGACGGGTCTTCCGCGACTTACGTTGCGAAAATCCGCCACTAATTACGATTAGAAAGTGAGGGTCGCTACAGTCAATCGGGAACTTTGCGAATCCATGAGCCATGCAACGAAGTTCGCGAAGGAGAAAACCACAATCACTAGGGTTCGCCAAGATATAGTTCGCAAACCATAACTTGACGGGTTCGACGAGTCACGAACCATAGGAGGTTCGCGAACTCGTGGTGCCGACCACTTTGCGAATCGATGGAAAGGGGAGGTTCGCGAACTCTCATACATGTCGCGAACCTAAACTTGGCGTATCCCACATGCAAGTCGCGAACTCCATATGAACCGCGAACCAATGTAGAACTTTTACGGAATTCGCGAAGTAGGTAGGAAAGGAGTTCGCGAAATAGAAGCTAGACTTCGCGAAGTGATCCACTTGGCGAACTCCGTGAAGTTCACGAACTCATGGAACTTCGCGGGTTGGGAGATGTTGGCGAATTCATAAGACTTCGCGAATGGAGAGGAAGAAACACTTCGCGGGTTGTAAGAGAGAGAACACATGTAACGAATCAAGGTTAGTTAGCGACTTAGAATTCGCGAAGTATAGACTTGGCGAACTAGGCTTCACAAATTAGGTCGAGTTCGCGAAGTAGGGCATGAAGTATAGAACCTTTGCGAATTTAGAGAGAGTTTGCGAAGCTTATGAACACGAATTAAAACGGATTCACAAACTAGGCACAGAGTACTTCACGAATTTCGAAAGCAACAATTCGCGAACTATTAGGGTGTAGAATCAACTCGCGAACCGTAAGATAGAAAAGACATTTCACGTACTAGGGTATTTCACGAGTTTAAATAGGTCATGAACTTAGGTTAAAAATCTAAAGGTTTCAAGCATGGATTCGCGAAATGTGGCTTCACGAATCGTTAATGGCCTAAGCTTCGCGAACTAGGCCATGTATGATAGGATTCGCGAAGTGAATAACATGGATAGAATTCGCGAAGTAGGTAAGGTACTTCGCGAATCAATCAAACTTCACGGGCTATGTGACTAACACCTCGCGAAGTGAACGTGTGAAGTATGAATGTATGAACTTAAGTAAAATCTAAGTTAGTTCACAAAGTGTGCTAACTTCCTGAAGTCTCAAGAACTTTCACGCATTAAAGTTAATGAACTCTTCCCAAATAACATAAAAGATAAGATAAATATAATATCCTAATACTTTGGAGGCTCAATAATCTAATTGGTCGGATAATAGGTACTGACATAACAATCTTTGTGTTAAGGTCGAAAATTAGGAGTTTCGCCGAACCAGTAACAGGGTAATCTACGGACGACGGGTTAGTGGAAATTCAACTACGACACATAACTTACTTGCGTGTGCCTAACATTACATGACTATGTGCCTCGATGATTACATGACTTACGTGAAATTAATTGATATGCTTTCGCATGGTAAGTGTATCTGGTATTAGTTAAGTTGCATATTCACGAGCATGCATGATCATATGTGGGGGTGCGAGATGGGTATGCATATTGTATGTCGCTTGAAAGCGAATGATACTTGCCGATATGAGCATTTGTTGTCGACTCATAGTTGAGTCAGGGCTAACTACTATGACACCAGGGCGGCGTTGAGCGTCGTCATATATATATATATATACATATATATATATTATATATGTTTATGCTATGATAGGGCAATGCCCGTGGGCGAATGGGACCGGATATATATTATATATATTTATTTTATATTAGGGCAAAACCGGTTGGCGATAGGGCCATATATATATATATATATTTATTTTATATTAGGTCAAAGCCCGTTGGCAATAGGGCCGTATATATATATATACATTATATATATATTTATTTTATATTAGGGTAAAGCTCGTTGCCGAAAGGGCCGTATATAGATATATATATATATATATATATATATATATATAAATATGTTATATTTGGGCGATGCCCGTGGCGGTAGGGAGTGCCTGGATGGTGCGACTTTAGGGTATAAGCGACAGAAGGTGGAACCCTGGTGTAGGAACCTCAGCGTAGGCTACCAGCGTGAGCGACCGCCGGGCAGTCGGGGACGACCGGGTACATATGGCGACCGCCGGGAACGATGTGCATCTTGGGGTATGGCCATCCGGCGTGGATCGCTGCCGTATTTGTCCTTGATGGACGTGAGCTCATTGTGGTGCATAGTAAGATTGGCCGAGGGCATGGATGACGCGTGCATGGGTGATGTGTGCATGGATGACGACCTGTGAGGCCGGGCGCATAGGTTTCTTTTGCTGTGCAAGAATATACACCACATGAAATTAGGACTAGCATGTAATTAGGTAGTTAAAGTATTCTTTTGTCCTGTAAAGAACGATGTTCCATTACATAAATGGAAAAATTTCATACGCTTTTCCGCAGTTCTTTTAAGTTAACGTATCGTTAGGCACTTAAGATGACGCTAGAATAGGTAGCGATGGCTACGGTCGCTACAGAGAGAGAGAGAGAGTGAGTGAGTGATATGGAAAAATTAAATGGCTAGCAATAGCAGAGCGTGTAAGAGAAAAAAATATTACTCTGGAAAATAAGATCTCCCCAAAAGTATCCATTTTTGCACATGTAAAGTGCTAATTACTGTTCAAGCACGTCTACTAACCTCATACTGAACCAATCTGAGCTGGAAAAAAACAACAAATTGGTATCAGAGCCCTTTCGACAGTCGAAGCAACCGCTGGCCAAATACCCATCCCGAAGCTCACCAAATTCAGCTACGACAAGTGGAGCATTCCGATGAAGGTGTTGCTCCAGTCGCAAGACACGTGGGAGGTAGTCGCGAATGGATATATCGAACCCAAAAGTACAGACGCGTACACAACAGCCCAACTAGAGACGCTGAAGGAACCCCGAAAACAAGATAAGATCGCACTTTATATCATCTACCAACCTGTAGATGAGGCCGGTTTTGAAAAAATAGCCGAGGTCGAAAAATCGAAGGATGCATGGGAGACGCTAGAAAAAGCGTACAAAGGTGCCGATCGAGTAAAGCAAGTACGGTTGCAGACTCTTCGTGGCGTGTTCGAAATGACAAAAATGAAAGAGAGCAAAGGCGTGTCCGAGTATAGAGTGCAATCATCGTGAACCAGTTGAAGAGAAACGGTGAGACCCTAACTGATGCCTGAGTGTAACGACCCTACTTCTCAAATACGTATTTAGGCGGATTTACAAAGCGAAACAGCGGAAAGCCCATTTAATAAAAACTTTTTAGAACATAATAATATTCATGTACTGGGCCGAATCTCCAAAGTCTAAACCCGAAATTATAAAATGTTTAACAACACACACTTTTATTTATTGGGTCGAAACCCAAAGAGTAAAAACATGAAATATAATTTAAACCACTCCACAGGTCACGTCCCATGTACTGCGCCGGCCTCAAAAGTCCGTGGAGTCACCGCCATCAGTCGCTTAGTCGTGACGTTTATCAAGGTCCGACTCGTTCGTACCTACACACGTAAACCCTGAGCTTTTGCCAGTAGATGAAAATATGTAAGAATGCAAATGCTCTCACTCGACTCCCATCCCGACAAATCTCACAAAATGCACGCTCGACTCTTTTCTCATATCTCATCTCATCTCAACTCATCTCATCACATGAGGGCCCGATGCTTAGGACTAAAGGCAACACGCGCGCAGGGGTCAGTAGCTCGGGAGGCCCCACTCCCCACAAGGGTCAGTAGCTCGGGAGGCCCACTCCCCACATCTCAATCATATAGTGCGCCTTAGTCCTAACCTCACTACTCATACAATTCGACGACATCACTCGGTCATAAACTACCCCACTCCACATCACTGTACAATATTACCGTGACTCCGCACGATCCTCTCCCCTCGTAACACGTGTATGCAAATGTCGTGCAAGTAAAATGCAACACATAAAAATGCAAATCTCTATATCACGTATCGGCCCGAGGTATCAGCTCGGCCCGATCCGAAAACTATAGTACTCTAAATATCGGGCCCAAAGCCCGCGTTCCGAATTACTCGGCTTGAAACCTTTCTCACCGAACTCTCCCTCCGAATTTCATTAAGGGTTCCAAAATTTAATATAATACTCTAAGTCCCAAATTTTCAATATAATACTTAAATTCTTAATTTAAAAATATTTTTCCAAATTTTACCTTCAAAACCCCACAAATTCATAATTTTACTTTTAATGACGCGAATTTGAAAGTTTTAGCTTAGAATTCGAAAATTTTTTATAATTATAAAATGACCCGAAAATTTTCTCAAATTTACAAATCTGCCCCGGATTTTAAAATCTCAGTTTTATGTCCCTAAAATTTTCAGAAATTACAAATCTACCCAGATTTTTAAAATTTTTCAGATCTGTCCCAAATTTTTAGAAATTTCAGATTTGCCCCGAAACTTTCGAAAATTTACAATTAACCCCAGTCGAATATTTTTAATGTTTATTTAACCCCTCGGAGATTCTGAAAATTTCACAAAGACCCATTTGAGTTTTTTTTTAATTTTTATTTAACTCCTTGGAGATTCTGAAAATTTCACAAAGACCCCAACCGATTTTAAAAATATTTATTAAGCACCTCGGAATTTCAGAAATTTGTTCTAAGGCCCCAATCGACTTTAAAAATATTTATTTACCTCGGAAATTCTGAAAATTTCTCCAAGGCCCCAATCGACTTTAAAAATATTCATTAACACCTCAGAAATTCTGAAAATTGCTCCAGTGCCCCAATCGACTTTAAACTATTTATTTACACCTCGAAAATTCTGAAAATTGCTCCAGTGCCCCTATTGACTTTAAACTATTTATTTAACACCTCGAAAATTCTGAAAATTGCAAATTAGTCCCTGGACGAGTTTTAAATATTTATTTTAGACCTTTGAATTTAAAAAGAAACCCTAGAAAAACCTAATTTATACTAATACCCGAATTTGCTCCTAAATTTCCTAATTTCCAATCTTCCTAACTAAACCCCGATCATTTTACGATCTAAACGCAAGTAGCATGAAAATTGAACGGCATAGAATGGTGGCGACACACAAGTATTCATATAGCGAGCATGAGATCACGTTCGAGCATATATTAACATGTAAATCACAAATTTCATACGATCACGTAAATTGCCATGCAACACATAGTAATCACGAGTTCAAAAAAAATGTTTACTCGTGTAGGTGATCTTCACCTACCTTACGTCCGTATAAAGCTAAATCACGGGGTGTTTTCGTGTGATCCCGACCCGAGAGCTTCTATCCCGAGCTTCTCCTCGTCCGCGGGCTTCTCCCTCTTCTCCTTCTCTTCTTCCTCTCTTTTTCTTTCCTTTCTCTCTTCTTCTTTCCTTTCCTCTCCCTCACGGCTGCTCTCCCTCTCTCCCTTCTTTTTCTTCCTTTACTCTTTTTCCCCTCTCTCTCTCTCTCTCTCTCTCTCTCTCTCTCTCTCTCTCTCTCACGTTCTCTACTTCTCCTCCCTTTCCCTTTTTTTTAATTGTAGATTATAGTCCTTAAGCAAAGCAAATGAGGTGGCTTAGGTGGTATATTATTTTGTACTCATGCATAAAAGAGTTGGTATTAGGTTTATATTTTGTCCTTATGCTCACATGGAGATGTCTTAGTTGTTTCACCTTGTCCTTATGCCATTAAAGAGGTATATTAGGTGTAAGAATTTTTGTTTCATAGTACCAAATTCACATAGAGGAGAAAATATTTATTTTATTTGGCTCTAATTATTTTCGGCCATTATATTATTATTTTTATATTATTATTTTTATTTTATTTTATTATTATTATTATTATTATTATTATTATTATTATTATTATTGGATCAAACTCCCAACCGTTCATCAATCTCACAAACTTGGGCCATTATTTCTTTATTTGGCCCATTTAAATTTTTAGGGCCCAATTGTAAATTTTTTGCTCGACCCGAAAATAAATGGGTTCTTGTCCGAAAATTGATTTCGCACATTTCGAATATTATTGAAATAATAACGTATAAATTTTACGTGTATTACATCCTCCCCCCCTTACAGTGTGGAAAATAACTCGGGGTACTTCTCTCTCATCTTGTCTTCGCGTTCCCAAGTGGCTTCTTCCAACACTTGGTTCCGCCGCAAGACCTTCACGAGGGGTATGTTCTTATTTCGAAGGCGTTTCACCTCGTACATCAAAATCCCCACCTGCTTTTCTTCATAGCTCAAGTCCGGATTCAATTGTTGATGAAGTGATTTGCCTTTCACTACATGGTTCAGATCTGGGACGTACTTCCGTAATGTAGATACATGGAAGACGTCATGGATTTGTGTGAGCGATGTTGGCAATTCTAGCTGGTACGCCACTTCTCCAACTCGTTTCACAATTGTGAAAGGTCCGATATATCTCGGACTCAATTTCCCTTGTTTCCCGAAACGTTTTATGCCTTTCATTGGCGAAACTTTCAGAAAGACTTGTTCTCCTTCATCGAACTCCAATGGCCTTCGTCTTTTATCTGCGTATCTCTTCTCACGTCTTTGGGTCGTTTGCATCCTCTCCCGGATTTTTCCCACTGTTTCAGTCATTTCACGAATCATTTCGGGACCCAACAATGCCTTCTCGCCGATTTCATCCCAATGAACTGGGGATCGGCATTTACGCCCGTACAAGGCTTCTTAAGGCGCCATACGGATCGTGGTTTGATAGCTGTTGTTATAGGAAAACTCGACCAGTGGAAGGTATTTGCTCCAACTTCCCCGGAATGTATCTAGTAGATTGTCGTATGTGCCTCCGTCATTATAGTTCGAAGGATCTCTTCATCGGGTGGCACATATAGATAACCTCGGAACTGTAAGTTTCCGTCGTCTCGAAATTCGAACTTCGACGGAATGTTCCCGTCTTGTCCCGTCTGGATCTTTAGATATAGTTCATCTTCATTTTGGGCCTCAAGAATTTGATCTAACAGCGTTGGCTTTAGCGTTAACGCTGCTAGTTTTGTTTCGATCTTCCCGAAGTTGATTATTTCCACTCCGAGTTGGCACAGGTCCGTATTCACTGATTTACGGATCAAAGCATCTGCAACTACGTTCGCTTTGACTGGGTGATAATTTAACACACAATCGTAGTCTTTTAATAATTTCGAGCCATCATCTTTGCCTCATATTTAACTCCTTCTGCGTGAAGAAGTACTTTAGGCTTTTGTGATCCATAAAGATTTCGCATCATTCATCGTACAAATAGTGACGCCAGATTTTCAGGGTAAACACCAAGGCTGCGAGTTCCAGATCGTGCGTGGGGTAATTCTTCTCGTACAATTTGAGCTGTCGGGAGGCATAAGCGATCACCTTCCCGTTTGCATCAATACGCACCCCAAGCCATTTTTAGAGGCGTCATTGTATATTGAAAATCCTTCGCTACCAGAGAGAATTGCAAGAACAGGAGTTGTTGCAGTCGTTTCTTCAACTCCTGGAAGCTTTCTTCACACGCTTCCGTCCATCTAAATGGGACTTTCTTCTTCGTTAGAATTGAAGTTGAAAACTGAAGAAATTAAGTTGAGATGATCGCGATGAGCAGCTGCCATTTGGATCTAAGATGGCGCGCGATCTAATGGCCAGGATTTGAAGGCTAAAAATTTAATTATGTTCGTAGGATATCGCACGAAAAGATCGACGGCTGAGATGCTTAGGAAGTGAACGAAGCAAATGGTAAACCGTGAGCGTTGGACCTAAGATCGAACGGATGATAGTGAAGGTGCTATTTCACTTATAGAGTCACATGCGATTCTTGTTCTAACACGCGGAAATGCAAGACTACGTGGCGACTTGTGGAGCGTTCGATTGAATAAAACGGACGGTGAAGATGAATCGCGGAATATCATCCTTAAAACATGATTTCTAGCTTATAAATGTCAGATATTTTATTTAATTTTTTTTTCTGTTAAACTAGTCATCTCGAGCATGTAATTTTTTTATAGAGTGAGAATCACCGTGAGGTGAAAACACGAGAGTTGTAGAAGAGATCTATAACTTTCGTGTTGTGATCAATAAGAAAGCAAGCTTGGTTGATCCGTGGACATATGCTGAAGTTCAGCCGTGTTTGTGCTTTAGTTCTCCGTACTTTTTCATTGATGCAACAGCGTAGTCTAACCTGTGCATGTAATTACGGCATTGATTTAAACGTGAACACAATTTCTTTTGTCATAATGGATATCAACATCTTTCTTCGAGATTTCAGAATAGATTTGGTGATAATAAATCCAATGCGATTTTCTTCGTGCGCGTAATTTCTCAATTCGAGATTACGGCGTTCGAAGAAAAATTTGATCTCGAAATTTATGAAGCTTATCTTTATACGGCGTTCGAAGAAAACTCGAAATTAATGATGCTTATCCTTCGCTTCACTCACGCCTATAAATAGGTACTTGATGCACGCTAGTTTGCACCACAACATAATTCTCTCCAACCACATCATTTAAACTTTGAAATGTATAACCTTGGAGGAAATGCGGATTGTGAGGATGTCCCTCAAGAACCATTTTGGATCGAGTTATTCACCCTTTTGGCTTTGCTCGCAGTGGCGATCGCCATTTTTGTGGTGTGGGTTGCTACTCACTGCACTTGCATCTAATTTGTGAAATGTTAAGTCATGGGAAGCCGTGTCTTGTTCGGGCGTATCGGAAAAAGACGCCGACAGAACTTCCCGAACGTCGTTGATGTTTTATCTTCTATTTTTTTATATTCGGGTTGTAATATGATTTTCAGTTATGTAATCGTTATGCATCGACTCTATCATGTTTTCTCTACATCCCCGTCTCATTTCCTAAATTTCTACAATTAACCCATGTTTCTCTACGTCCTCGTTTCATTTTCGAAATTGTATACAAGCCCCGAATTTTAAAATTTTATATTGTTTGACTCTCTTTTATTTCGCCGTTTATTTATTTTTTTTAACTTCCCGAATTTCAGCTTGGTTCGATTCGGTCAAGCCCAAATTAACAAGCCCAAATTTTGAAAAGGCCCAAAACTTAAATTTCGCCCAGTTTCCTAATTGATCCGATTTTTTTTACCTGAATTTCAAAGCAACCCCAATTTCGATTAAAAATCCGAATTCTGATCATTCTCTTCCTATTAAATTTCGCCCAGTTTCCTATTATTTTTATTTATTATTATTATTATTATTATTATTAGTATTATTATTATTATTATTATTATTATTATTATTGCTAAGGAGATAAGAATGATCGATCAAACTCCCAACCGTTCATCCATCTCACAAACTTGGGCCATTATTTTCTTTATTTGGCCCATTTAAATTTTTAGGGCCCAATTGTAAATTTTTGGCTCGACCCGAAAAGAAATGGGTTCTTGTCCGAAAATTGATTTCGCACATTTCGAATATTATCGAAATAATACCGTATAAATTTTACGGGTATTACACTGAGTCGTCGAGAAAATTTTACGGTCGCTGACGAACGAGTACGAGAACGAGGTGGGTGCAATTGAAGAATATAAAGACCTTGAGAAAATGACGGTCGATGAACTCTCCGGTTCGCTCGAAGCTCACGAGCAACGAAAGTAAAAGAAGAAGCATGAGTCTTTAGACAAAGCTCTACAGACGAAATTATCGCTCGCAAATGACAAAGCGTCGTATACGCACCACGGTCAAGGAAGTGGCCAATGGGGATGAGGTTTTGGAGGCCGCGGACGAGGTTACAATCACGAAAAAGAAGGACAAATGAGCAACAAAAATTAGAGAGTACGAGGTCGAGCATGAGGACGAGGCGGTCACTCAAATCGGCCGAGCGTTGAATGCTATAATTGCGGAAAGTTCGGGCATTTTGGGAAGGACTGTTGGTCCAACAAGAAGGTGGAAGAAAATGCAAACCTAGTCACACAAGAAGAGCTAAAAGATGATGGCGTTCTCTTAATGGCGCTCGAAGATAAAAATCCGGGCAGCGACATGGTGTGGTATCTTGACACTGGTGCTAGCAATCACATGAGCGGGCACAAGCATCTCTTCACCATTTAAAGAGATCGATGACGGACATGTGTCTTTCGGAGATGCATAAAAAGTAGAAGTTAAAGGCCGAGGAATAATATGTTTCTCTCAAAAGGATGGCAAACAAGGATCGATCGAGGACTTTTACTTCGTACCAGATTTAAAAGCCGACATCTTAAGCATGGGACAGTTGCTTGAAAAGGGATGCTCGGTGTTCATGTAGGACCACTCATTACAACTACGAAACAAAGATGGTCGAATAATTGCACGGGTAGAGATGGAAAGGAACAGAATGTTCAAACTCAACCTGAGGACTATTCAAGAAAAATGCCTGCAAGTTGACTTGGACAAAGGTCATTTGTGGCATATGTGATTCGGACATCTACACTACGGAGGCCTGAAAAGCTCTCCAAGCGCGGCATGGTGCACGGAATGCCGATGATAGAGGGAGGAAAGAAACTTTGCGAAAGTTGTGCGATTGCCAATCAGGTCGAGATCATTTAGCGAAAAAGATACTTCATCACGTTCATCGATGATTACTCGAGAAAGGCTTGGTGTTTTGAAAGAAAAATCCGAGTGCTGGGGATGTTTAAAAATTCAAAACTATGGACGAGAAGGCGACAAGTTCAAGCATCAAGGCGCTCCGTTAAGACCGAAGTGGAGAATACAAGTCGGGTGCTTTCGCAGCTTTTTGCGAGGAACAAGGCATCAGGAGGTTCCTCACCGCACCATATTCGCCACAACAAAACGGCATGGCCAAAAGGAAAAATCGTACCATACTCGACATGGTTCGATTAATGTTGAAAAGCAAAAAGATGCCAAAGGAGATCTGGGCGAGACGGTACGATGTGCTGTGTATATTCAAAATCGATGTCCACATCACAACCTCGAGAATCGAAAACCATAAGAAGCTTGGAGTGGACAGAAGCCGACCGTAACGCACTTCAAAAGTTTTGGAAGCATGGCGTATGCACATGTGCCCAACCAGAAAAGAATTAAGCTCGACGACAAAAGCAGAAAGATTGTTTTTAATTGACGATGAGAATACGAAGGCGTACCGGCTGTACGATCTAGAAAATAAAAAGGTGATAGTAAGTCGATATGTTCGGTGCCCAATCGAGATTTTAGAAAGTTGCTTGCATCAAAAAAGAAGGTTTGTACTAGTTTTATAGCTTGCATGACAAAGAAAGTTCGTGGGACTCGAAAAATGAAGAAAACACACCGCATGGAGAACCATTGAGCGTTGCACCAATGCCCATCTCAGTTTCATCTCAAGAAAGTAACGAGGAGGACGAACCAACCGAACAGGTTCACATAGTTTGCTTGTTGGCAGACTCGGAACAAATCAGTTTTGAAGAAGCCGTGAGACAAGAGATGAAAAACGGCGATGGACGAAGAGATCTAGGCGATTGAAAAAAATGGAAGCTGGTGAAATTGCCACATGGACATAAACCCATAGGAGTAACATGAGTTTCTAAAAATAAAATCAACGCTCAAGGAAAAATTGAACGCTACAAGGCAAGATTGGTGGCGAAGGGCTACCGACAACGAGCAGGAATAGACTACGATGAAGTCTTTGCTTCCATTGCAAGAATGGAAACAATCCGCCTACTCCTTGCCCAAGCTGCACAACTTAGCTAGCCGATATTTGAGATGGATGTCTAGTCTTCATTTCTAAATGGGGAGATTGATGGGGAAGTGTACGTGGAGCAGCCCCCGGGATATCCAAAATTGGGAGAAGGAGGCAAAGTGTTAAAACTAAAGAAAGCGCTCTATGGGCTAAAGCAAGCGCCTCGAGCTTGGAACACTCGGATCGATGGCTACTTCAAAAGGAACAAGTTCGAGCAATGTCCGTTCAAGCATGCATTATACGTCAAAAGAGAAGGAGGTGAAAAGATCATCGTTGCTCTCTATGTTGATGATCTTATTTTCACGGGAATAGCAAGAAGTTCAAGAAGGCGATGATGAAGGAATTCGAAATGACGAACTTGGGACTAATGAAATAGTGTCTTGGTCTCGAAGTTGATCAAAGAAGCACTGTATCGTCGTGTTACAAGAAGCGTACGCGAAGGACATACTAAGGAAGAGTAAAATAGAGGAAAGAAAGCTGGTAGCTACACCGATGGAACTTGGAATAAAGCTGTCCAAGTTTGAGGGAGGACAAGGAATCGAAGTCTAATGGGAAGTCTCCAATACTTGACTTGCACTAGACCCGACATCGCTTATAGCGTTGGATAGCCGCTATATGGAAGAACCAAGGCAATTACCTCTCAAAGAGATCAAAAGAATTCTTCGATACATCCGAAGAACACAATCACTAGGTTTATTTTACTCAAAGGCAAGCGACGACAAACTAATCGGATATTCGGACCGTGACTGGTGTGGAGATATCGATGATCGAAAAAGCACGGGTGGATATGTATTTTATTTAGGGAGCACAGTGTTCACGTGGCTATCGAAGAAGCAACCGATCGTAACATCTCACCAGGAGTAGTACATGAATAGTTGTTGCCTTTGTATTTAAAACAGATTCGAATAAGTGTTTGTGGGAATTTCTTTTGTAATAATTTTGGGAATAAATTGAAGGTCGGGTGTTGCGCACAATTGTCGTGTTCTATACTTAGATCTTGGGCAAATAAACTAGTAAATTAATGACGCATACAAGAAGTAAGAACATAAAGTTATGTGAGGGGAAAGATGTCGAGTGAACGGGACAAATGGCTGACTAACTTGTATGGACTGGTAAGGCCGCACGAACTTCAGGAAATAGAAATTATTTTAACGGTGCAAGAGATGCTAAAACTTTTAGCCATCATTTTTAATATACTGTTTTCTACAAGCCTATCATTGTAGATATCAACCAATTCGTCCAATGTAATATTTTCTTGTACATCCATAAAAATAAAACGAATATCGACGAACTATGCTACGCTCAACAGGCGAGTGTACCTATCGATAGTAATATAGAAAGGGCAACTATCGAGTATCGAACCCAAAGGAACTATATACTTTAGGAAACGGTCGTTTAAATATCCTAGTAAATATTTTTTATTTGGTAAAAATATAACTAACGATAAATTAAATAAATAATAAACACAAAAATTTTTTTTGATAAAATATCGATAACAGGGTTGGGACGACTTGATGAAAGCAAAGTATTTGAGACTTCGAATCCCCCTAACTCGACCGAAATGCTGACAATTGTAATGAAGGTTTAGTTATCTATTAGACAGTGGAGATTCCTACAACATGCGTACGAGTTCATATGACTGACGAAACTGCGCCTTATCACACGAGACTCATAATCAACTATCGAATTAAATAGGCGGGCAAGCTTTCCTAACTACCTAACAGAAGATCGTATTAAAACATGGTGAATCCCGCTATTAGATTTGACTCTAATCCGGCGCAGTAGTTCAACTATCTCTAGCGATGAGTTTATTCCGCTCATTTACGAGTGGTTTAATCGTTCGTCCCTCTCTCGAGCGTAGCGTACGATTTCCCGGACTAAGCTATCTTAAAAACATAGACATAATTAAGATAATAATATAATCCGTAAACGAGTCATAACTATACCAAATAACAACAATAGGTAAACATACGAATGATCTCGCTAGGGTTCATCTAATCTCAAATACACGGGATTTAGCTATTCATATGGAAAATTAAACAACGAAGGATGAGAATATCAAACAAGCACTTAAGGGTATGCCAGCAGCAACCGATGTTGTTGCTTATCCTTCTCAACAACTGCGAAGGAAGAAGATTATTTTTTAAATGAATTGTGTAGGAATTCGAATTTCTTACATGTTCTTTTGTTAATAAAAAGATTAATGTAGTGCCCCATAATGTTGGGATCTTGGATAAGTCCCTAATGATGATAGAGAAGGTGTAGAAGATGATTTCTACGAAGTTAAAGATAACTATGGTTAGTAAATCTTTTTTAAAACATTGCAATTTCTTTTGAGAAATAAATAAAATATTTAAATTAATAATATTTTGACTAAAACTTTAAATAAAAATTATAAACTTATTTATAAATTACAAACTTCTTAATTAGTAATATACAAAAATTAAAATTATCAAAGTACTACTTTAGACATTTATATTATTTTTGAACATTTTAGAAAAAATATGCGGTTGTCTCCTATTGGGTTTTTAGTCCAAATGGGCCTCGCACCCCAGTGTGGGTAATTAATCCACTAATAAAAGCTGAAATGAATTTAATTAAATCGAGAAGTCATTGGTCACCGAAACAGGAAATCGTTGAAAGATTATGAATCTACGTTTCGTGGGACGAATATATGAAACATATGAATATAATTATCTTTGTTTGTCATATTATTTATTTTTATAACATAGAAAAATATGTTATTTATCTGTGTATGCGACCAAATTAACTTATAAATGTTTCTCAATAATTTTTTATAAGTTAATAAAGCACATTATGTTATATTATTATCTTTATTAAATGAGTTATTTTATTTGTTTTAAAAATATTAACACTTTTTAAAATAAATGTAGAAGTAATTTCGAAATATAATATTATTATGCAATGTGATAATGAAAATAAATTAATTAACAAATTTTATTGTTGAATTGAAGAGGAAAAATTTACAGAAACTAACTTTTACAAATTGTTGTTTTGAATATAATAATGGAAAGTATTAAATTGTTAAGTGGTATAAATAGTATTTTTTGACCTAAGGGGGGTGAATAGTAGGACCCATTTTTTATTTTTTTTTTTATTTTAGACCAATTTAGTAGTATTATTATTATATTTAAGGTATTAATGATGTGACTGCCATTTGGGCGGTGCTTACGAATGATACTCACATAAGGTGAATAACATAAACTTTCTCATTTATTATATTAGTATATATATCCAGTTTTGAAATTTAAAATTTTCAATATTTGTTAGTAAGCAAAGTAATATGATATCAAGAGTCAACATCCCGTCACCACTAATTTGAGTTCGACTGAATCTTTTAGCCATAGCAAAATAGATTTGATGCGTTAGGGCTAGGGTACGATATATAGCAGGAGATAATGCATAGGGATTTGATGGTTGGATTTTAGATGGGCCAAAATTCATAATCTCTTCTAACTTCGAATGCACATGGACTTGACAAAGCTGAAGAATTGCACCATAACAGAGAAGCACATTGAGTGTATATATCTTTCTATTTTATTGAAAGAATCTCCAATGAGTACTCTATTTTGTTTGTAAAATACGAAATAGAACTTTTTCTCTCAAATGAGACTAGAAATAAGATTTCGTAAGATTGTGTAGCATTAGATTTATAATTATTATAGTAGTGGATATTGATACTCTATATTTAGAGTAACACTATTCTCAACGCAAAAAATCTATCTTGAATGTTGCTGATGAAGTACTGCAATGCCCAATTCAAGGCATCAAGCACTGACTCAACAGGTTGCGGGGTTTTATTTCTCCGATTAGTATATACATAAACACGCTATAATTATATATTAAGTATGACGTGCAAATGTATGGTTACCATCTAGGGTTAGTTGTTAATAGTGGTTTTAGGTTTGATTCAATTGTTAGAGTTTACTTACTATTACAAACTTGAACTCGTCGAAAACATTTGCTTTGTTTTCTGTTGGAGGTTGAGAAGCTGAACCGAAATCGGCATTTTACGAGCTCGAGCAGTTTAGGTTCTATGGAATATTCAAATCCCGTTAGAATTGAAACTTAAGTCAATTGCATGGCGAGTAGAGAAGTCAGTCTCTTCATTATCCCTCGCTATTGTATAGTCGATTCTGTTAGGATATTTTAATCCCCGATAATATATTTGTCCGATAATGACGATAATAAATAAAAGAGATGAAAAATAAATTTGGACAATGAACACGAGATTTACGTGGTTTGGTCAGAATGCCCCACGTCCACGGGCCGGAGGGTAAAACTTCTTTATTATGTGGAGATATTATAGACCCATATATCTCGTAAAGAGGATATGTCGAAAAATAGCTATAATGACTTTGAGAATAAAATGAGCGGACTAACAGAAGATTTATCTGTTGTATTGTGGTGGTGTCTTTCTTCCTTCGACCGAAATGCTGACAATTGTAATGAAGGTTTAGCTATCTATTAGACAGTGGAGATTCCTACAACATGCGTACGAGTTCATATTGTTAGGATATTTAATTGATTGTGTCAATAGTTTAAGTCTTGGGATTAATTTTGTAATTATCTTGAGCTTGGGCTTTAGACTAGAATGTAATTAATTAATTTTTGGTGTTTGGGCCTTAATATACCCAGGGTTAATGTGGTATATAAGGTGTTACCAACACCATTTGAAAGCTAATCAAAGATCAAAAGGCTAACCCTAGTTTTCACACACTACACGCACTACAAGGTGAGAAATCTCCCATTTCACTCCATCTAAGCCTCTTTGATTCCTTGTTTGGTGCGTTCGGGACCAACAAGTGGTATCAGAGCAAACGTGGATCGATCTGCATTGATTTGAATCCAGTTTCGTTCGATTCCAAGAAAGATCAAAGGTGTTTTTGGATAAAAATCACTTTCGGGCATTTTGAGCTCGTTTTGGGGTGTTTATGCTTTGTTATTGTGTTTAAAACCTTCCCCCAGATCGATTCTATGTCTAAGATGTTTTAAAACACTTTTGGATCAGTTTTAACGAGTTTTGAGCAAGATTGAAGCAAAACTTTTCAGAAAAAGGACATCTCGGCCATTCTCTGTTTTCGGTCGATTTGACCTATTTCTTGTTGTTTTTAGCTCACAAATCGGTCGATTATGTGTTTATGAAAGAATTTCTGAAGTTTAGGATCAAGTTTGAGCGATTTTGGTTGAGATTTGAGCAAGAACGGGACGATTTTCTGGGAAATCGCGTGAAAAGCAATGGAACAGTACTAACATGTTCTTGACCGCGAAACTTTGAGCTTGATCGTTCAAGTCCGCGAATTTTCCACGTCCGCGAAAGTCGATCCTGAGAATTTACAATCCGCGAAACTTTCCCTTATACTACATTTTTCGCAACTATCTACATTCAAAATCCGAGAATTTACAATCCGCGAAACTTTCTCTTACTGTATTTTTTTCGCAACTCCCTACAGTCAGATCCGAGAATTTTAAGCCGCGAAACTTTCACTTAAACAGCATTCGTTTTCGCAACTTTTTACTTTCAAAATCCAAGAAACTTTCACCTGCGAAATTGGCTTACACTTCATAATCCGAGAAATTCCATATCCAAGAAAGCTTACTCCAAATTTTTTTTTGGCCGCGAAAAATTTTCTTAACGTGCGGAATTTTTTTTGACTTGCGAAATTTTCTTGCAAAGCTTTAAAATTCTCTACGTGCGAAATTTTTTCTTGCGAAATCTTCTTGCGAAAATTTAACTTGCGAAAAAGCTTTATCTCTTGCGAAAAGTCTGTTGCGAAGCTTTAAAATTCTCTACGTGCGAAATTTTTTCTTGCAAAATTTTCTTACGAAGCTTCAAAATTCTCGACTTGCGAAAGTTTTATAACTCGCGAAACTCTCTTGCGAAACTTTAAATCCTCAACTAGCGAAATTGTTTTAAGTCACGAAGTTTTCTTGCAAAGCTTAAGAAATTCTTCAACTTGCGAACTTTTTCTAACATGTTAAATTTTTCTAGTGTTAAAAGTTTCTCGGGTTAAAATCTTTCCAAACTGATTTAAGGTTTGATACGTACACTTTAGTCCTATCTCCCATACCACTTTTGACAGAAATTTTTTTTCGTCTCAAATCCTGTTTTTAAATATCTAGAACTTCTCCTAATTTCTAGATACATTTCCGTTCATACATTATCGACCGTCACACACGATCACTCAGTTATAAGAAATTCTTTAAACAATTTTCTTCTCAAAACTCTACACATTAAACTCGTATTTATCATCTCGTTCGTTACTAACTTTCTTATCTCTACAAGATCAAAACCACGGACGATTCGACTGCACTAATCATGTCTACCACGAATGACATCTCAACTGTGGGATCCGACACCAGACCTCCGATGCTGCGACAAGGCGACTACAGCATATGGACAAACCGATTCCTCACGTTCATCAAGAACAAAGGCGCACCACTCTCTCAATACCTTCTGGACTCCATCTACAACGGGCCAGCACAGTTCTGGACAATCGTCCCTGCACAGCCAAACGCAAACCCTCCCATGGAAGAACGCCGCACTCCTAGAGGTCCCATCAATGAGGATGAAGAGGCTCGCGTACAGGCCGATGAGACTGCCAAAGGATATCTCTTCCAGGCTATGGGAAATGAGGTCTATGCTCACATTGAGTGTTGCACAACTGCTAAGGAAATATGGGATGAGCTCGTGGCAATCATGGCAGGCACAATTGAGAGTGCTCAAGGAAGGAAATCAGCATGTCTCTCGCAGTATGAACACTTCCAGGCCTATGAAGGAGAGGAACTGCGTGACACATACCTCCGATACTTGAAGGTCATCAATGAACTCAAGAAAGCCAGGATCTCGAGGGACAAATTCGATATCAACAACCGCTTCCTTGGTAGGCTCAAACCACATTGGGGCAATGCAATCGTAATGATGATTCAGAGTAAGGACCTCTCCAACACTTCCATCCATGCTCTTTATGACAGTCTGTCTGCCTATGCTCCTTACGTACAAAATTCCGGCAACACTCGAGTCGACCCACTGGCCCTCCTCTCGAACAAAACCAATGAACGATCTTCCACCACTAAGACCAAACTGAGCAAAGGGAAGCTACCAGCTGCTGCATCGGGCACTCCTTCAGGATCCGAAGCAGACACAGAATCTGATGAAGATGTTCGTGATTTACGCAAACAACTGGCAATGCTCACTAAGATGGTCTCAAAGAAGCTCGGGAAAAAATCCTCATCCTCCTCCAATCGCCAAAGAACCTTTAGCGGCACCAAAAAGACCACTCCCACAGAGGAAGCTAAGCCAACAAAGAAAGAAGAAGAATCAGCACCTCAAAAGTCTGTGAAGTGCTTTCGGTGTGGAAAGTCAGGGCACTTTGCCAAAGAATGCCACGCACCACGCGTCAAGGACTCTGGCTACTACGATCGTAAGGCCAGATTGACCCGCAAAATGAAAAGTGGGAAAGTTCTTCTTACCGAAGAGGCTGAGTGGGTGAACGACACTTCAGAAGACGAGGAGCCTAAGGATGAAGATTGCTGCATGGCAAGGCTGGTCGAACAGGACGAAGACGAGGAGATGGTTGACATCAGTGAGAACACAACTAAGACTCCCACCAACGCTGAGTCTGAGGTACGAATCTCACAACTCGATGATGTGTTTAGTCACCGACACACCATTAACAAACCCACTGTAGACGCTAAGGAATATAATGAACTTAAACTAAAATTTGAAAACAACTATGCCTTACTTAGTCTAAAAGTAGAAGAGCTTGCATATGCAAATGAACGTCTAATGGCCTCTGAAGCGTTATTCAAACGTCTGCAAAGCAAGAACTAACAAAGTGAGACTAAGGTTAAGGAAACTACACTAGCCATCAGTTCATGTGAAACTTCTCGCCTCCTGACGGCCTCCCAATATGAACTGCTTACGAAGGAAAGAGTTAGGCTATATCGCAAGGTAAAAGAACTTGAAGAGCAACTTCACCTTAGGAAAAAGGCCGCAAACATCTTATGCCTATTGAACCAACCAGTTGAAACAGAATTCTACGACGCTCGGATGGGAATCGGCCTGGCCAGCAACTGCGATCCGACGCCGCTAATTGTCAATAGGTATAACATGTACAGTACATCGTTCCTGAAAACAAGGAAGGGAACTCCCTCACAGCTCATGCCGTTTGTAAGATCCTCCTCCGGTGTTCTTTCGGAAGAAAAGAGGGAACAGAACATTCTCTGGGCAGAAATCGCGTACGACTACACGGAGTTGAATGCTAGTAATAAGACTAAAAAGCCCTCACTCTCTGAAGACATCAAGTCTCAGTTTCCAACCGAAGAACAGAAAATTGCTTTCCGAGAAGCACTCTCTCGCATCTATGTCCCAGAGAAACTTTTGATCATAGCAGAACTAGAACAAACCATAGATGTAGAGCGGAAAGCCTTTGCAAAAGAGCGAGAAGATCTACTTTACAAAATCTTTACCCTAGACAATCTCACAATACGAACAAACCTTCTATGTCGAGTCAAGTACCCGATTCTCAAACATGTAAATGTAAGAGGACGGCGAAGATGACTCCTGAAGCTGACACATATTCTAACACTAACTCGCGTATTCTTATGGATACAGGGAATGTGAGTTCGACATCTCTGGATGGGAGTTCGTATCAAATAAAGGAGAATCCGCTCTTCGATGACAAGAAGAAAAGACCATCCTATATTCGTCTTTCCTGTCTATGTACTGAATCCCAATATCCTAAGGTCGTAGACAATTATGTTGCCAAAACTTATCTTTATTTTACCAAGCTTATGTCTATGTGTTACTGCGATGATTTTGTTCTTCCACGCTTTCATGAATATGACACACATGAACATGCAACACTCCGACCACGCAAGCGAACCTCCTCTACGACGCTCATGAAATCTCCCATCTCGCCTAAACCTAAGGTTAAGCGCAAACGTCTCTCGTCGTCAAACGCAAACTCACCGAGTACTCGCAGGCCTAAGGCAATCAAAACCGAAGCACGAAAACAACAACCACATTCCCCACGCCGATACATGTATAAGGCACCATACATGCAAGCACAAGTTAGGAAAATATGGGTTAGAAAGAATGTAGCCCCACATCATCAAACAACTGACAAAGGGAAAGCTAAATTAGAATCAACACAATCTATTTAGAAACCACATTTCCCTTTAAGCGCATGAAAACTATACTTGTATCACAAGAAAGCCCCGTCCGAATACGGGGACCCAACGTTTGCTGATAATTGCAGGTCTGTCATGTGTGGTATCTAGACTCGGGTTGCTCCACACACATGACGGGGAACAAGGAGCTGTTGAGCAACTTCTCCGAGCGCTATCTCGGAAGGGTCTCCTTCGGAAACAGTCAAATGGCGCCAATTCTCGGAACTGGTGATCTCGTCCACGACAAACTGACGATTAAGGGCATCTCTTATGTCGAGGGTCTGAGCTACAATCTCTTCAGCATTGGTCGTTTCTGCGACAAAGGATACAAGGTTCTTTTCGAATCTGACATCTGCAGCATTATAGATGCCTCGGGACAACCTCTTCTCTCTGGAACACGCACGTCTCATCTTTACATACTCAATCTTAAGACCTCTCGACCAATATGCCTTCTCTCTCGAGCCGCTCCCAAGTTGAATGATCTATGGCACCGACGTCTTTCTCATCTCAATTTCAAGACCATCAACAAACTACGTCAGAATAAACTTGTCAACGGTCTACCCCAACTGACATATCATAAGGAACACCTCTGCTCTGCCTGTGAATTGGGGAAGATGAAGCGATCGTCTCACACTTCCAAAGAAACACCGTCCTCTAAGCTCATCCTCGAGCTCTTACACATGGATCTATGTGGCCCAATGCCTACGGCAACACTCGGAGGAAGACGGTATATTCTTGTAATTGTCGACGATTTTTCACGCTACACGTGGACGAAACTCATACGTACAAAGGATGAAGTTCCTGATATAATCATCGAGTTTGTTGTTGCGTCCCAAACTCTTCACCAACAAAAGGTTCGGATTATCAGAACAGACAACGGAACTGAGTTTAAGAACAAGAAGCTCAGTGATTTCTACGCCACTCAGGGCATCACCCAACAGTTCTCAGCTGTGAAGACACCGGAACAGAATGGTGTCGTTGAGCGTAAGAATAGAACACTAGTTGAAGCAGCTAGGACTCTCCTCATTCAATCCGGACTTCCTCATTCTCTTTGGGGCGAAGCTATTCAGACGGCATGTTACACACAAAACCGGGCTTCAATCCACAAGAGATTCAACCGCACCCCATACGAGATGCTGAATAACCGCCGTATCCCCGATATATCTTATCTGAGGTTCTTCGGTTGCCGATGTTTTGTGGCCAATGATCGCCAACATCTTGGGAAGCTTGATCCAAAAGCAATTGAAGGCATCTTTGTTGGATATTCGCTGAACTCAAAGGCATACAGAGTCTATCTTAGAAAGAAACGATCAGTAATAGAAAGCACAAATGTTACATTTGATGAAAGCGAAGGCGATCTCATGGCTTCTGCTCATATCAGACCAGAACCAGGTCTTCTACAGTCGTTGACAAAAGGTCAACCTTCAACGGCGGGAACTTCCTCATCTGAGGGCAACTCTGGTGAACTGGATATCGACCTGCTCTTCGAATACTTCTATCCAGTCCCCAAGTCTCCCGTCGCCATCACCCAACCTACCGCTGCACACACACCACCTCCACCACCAGCTATCGGCGATGATGTCGTTCCACCAAATTTGGATGATCTCAATCTCAACGAAGACGACATTTTACCCGACCCTGGGAACATTGCCGATCCTGATGCTGAACCTTCTCAATCTACAACGATTGAGATCTCTTCTTCGGACACCGAAACCCAATCCAATGAGCCTCCAACCGATACAAATGCTGCCAGCTCCTCACAGACCAATGTACCACTTTGGGCTCGCTCACATCCTACAGATCAGATTATTGGGGATCCCACATCTGGTGTTTCAACACGTTCGGTTACGATGAATGAAAGTCTGTTTGCTTGCTATCTCAGTCAAGTTGAACCATCACGAGTAGTTGAAGCTCTCACCGATCCTGATTGGCTGATTGCAATGCAGGAGGAAATAAATCAGTTTGAACGTTTACAAGTTTGGGAACTCGTACCACGACCTCACAATAGATCCATTATCGGCACAAAGTGGATCTTCAAGAACAAAAAGGATGAAGACGGTGTTGTCATCCGCAATAAAGCAAGACTTGTGGCTAAAGGGTACAACCAACAGGAAGGAATCGACTACGATGAAACTTTTGCCCCAGTTGCCAGAATCGAAGCCATACGAATTTTTCTTGCCTTTGCTTCTCACAAGAACTTTAAAGTCTACCAAATGAACGTGAAGACTGCATTTCTGAATGGGTTTCTCAAGGAAGAAGTGTACGTTGATCAACCTGAAGGGTTCTTGAGCGAAGAGTTTCCTCATCACGTATATCGACTCTACAAGGCCCTCTACGGACTAAAACAGGCTCCCCGAGCTTGGTATGACGTCCTTTCAGACTTTCTTGTTCAGTCTGGATTCAAGAAAGGATCTCTGGATACAACTCTCTTCACAAAGCGGAGTGGGCCGGACCTCATGATTGTACAGATTTATGTCGATGACATCATTTTTGGATCGACTGAACCACGACTGTGTGAAGAGTTCGCAGAATTGATGAAAGAAAAGTTCGAAATGAGTATGATGGGCGAGCTGAACTTCTTTCTTGGTCTTCAAGTAAAGCAACTCCCCGACGGAATCTTCATCAATCAGTCCAAATACATCCATGACATCCTCGAGAAATATGGAATGAAGGATGCAAAGACTGCTGCTACACCTATGTCACCCTCTGGCCGACCCGACGCGGACCCATCTGGTGCTCCCGTTGATCAAACCATCTATCGAGGAATAATAGGCTCTCTTCTGTACCTCACTGCTAGTCGACCTGATATCGTTCTCTCGACAGGAATCTGCGCTCGTTTTCAGGCAACACCGAAGGAATCCCATCTCACTGCTGTCAAAAGGATTCTCCGCTACCTCAAAGGAACACCCAATCTGGGTTTGTGGTACCCCACTCAATCGGACTTCAAACTGGTTGGATTCTCTGACTCAGATTATGCAGGATGCAAGATGGACCGAAAAAGCACCTCTGGAGCTGCACACTTCTTGGGCGGTAAACTCGTAAGTTGGTCGTCTCGAAAACAAAACTGTGTCTCAACTTCGTCGACGGAGGCAGAATATGTCGCCGCCGCTAGTTGCTGTTCACAGCTTTTGTGGATGAGAACCCAACTACGAGATTTTAATATTCATGTTGATAAAATTCCCATTTATTGTGACTCAAAAAGTGCTATTGCGATGACGAGTAACCCGGTACATCACTCGAGAACAAAACACATAGATATTCGTCATCACTTCATCAAAGAACATGTAGAACAAGGGACAATTGAATTGCACTATGTCACAACCGAAGATCAACTAGCCGACATTTTCACAAAACCGTTGGATGTCAAACGATTCCAACACCTAGTGACTATGTTGGGCATGTTGAATATTCAGTTGTGATCAATCGTCCCTACATGAACTTTTGTGTACATATTTCCTTTCCACTCCACTCCATTGTCTATGTGCTTTCTGTATCATGTCTTTTGAGGGGGAGTTTTCGATTAAGGGGGAGCGTCTGATTTTTCTATTATTTTTAAAGAAAAGTTTTCGATTAAGGGAGAGCTTCTGATTTTTCCATTACTTAACAAGGGGAGCTTTAGATTAAGGGGGAGTTTCTGATTATGCCTTTTTAAAATAAAATTTTTGTGTTGAAATTTTAAAGTTTGGTCAAAATGAGTCAAAATTGGACTGATTAAAATATTTTGGGTTGAATTTTAAAATTTCTGGTCAAATAGGGTCAAAATTGGACCAATTGAGCTTCAATTGGACCCAATTTTGACCAAGCCCGCGAAAATCATATCTGGGCCCAGCTTTGACCAAGCCCATGAATTTCGGCCCATCTACACAAATTTCGCATGAACAGTGATTATAACCCCTAAAACCCCAAAACCCTTAACGTTATTCACTATCCTAAAACACCCGAGAAAAATTCAAAACTTTCGCAACCCCTATTTCAAAAATTTCGCAACCCTCGCATCGTCGTCATCGTCAAATCTGCTCTCAAAAATCTGTTTCCTGCTAACTTCATTGTCACAAATCAGCTGTTCGGTATGAATACGCCTCAAACTAATCTATTTTCGCTCATTTTATCCTGTTTTACCCCGTATAGATTGAATCTGTTAGGTTACGCCTCAATATTCTCGGCTCTGAATCGAATGTATGCTAGGTTCTTTATGTTTAATATCCCCAAATATGCATTACCCATTCAATTACGAGTTGATTAAGCCCGGATTATAGCATTTTGGTTGAGATTTAAGTAGGTCTAAGGCTAAAATTACTGCGTCGTTTCGCATACTTTCGCACTGTGTTCTTCACCGCGAAATTCTCAAGAAAAATTGCTTTAAAACGTTAATTTTCGCTGCTACAGTGAGGAAAGGTCCGCGAAATTTTTTCCGAGAAATTTCTTAAATTAAAAGTTTCGCTGCTACAGTGAGTGATGTTCCGCGAAACTTTTATCCGAGAAATTTCCAAGTGCTAAAATTTTCGCGGCTACAGTGACTAAGGAAATGCGAAACTTTCATTCGAAGATTTACATAAGTTAAAATGCTTTTTCACTGCTACAGTATGTGAAGTTCCGCGAAAGTTTATCTGAGAAATATTTTTTATGCACGTCAAAAACTTTCTCTGCTACAGTGAGTGTAACCCCGCGAAAATCTCATAACACATCACTTCATCTACACACTTTCGCATCTTCACTCTTTCGCAACCATAGTGAAACACGAAAATATTCACAATACATAAAGCGTTTCTCTTCCGCGAAACTTTCATATAACTTGCGAAAATCTACCTTACTTGCGAAAATTCACTCTGAATGCGAAAACACTTCAACTTGCGAAAATGTTTATTATATGCGAAAATTTACTCTGGTCGCGAAATTTCCTTCATACATGCGAAATTTACTCTTTTCTTTATATGCGAAAATTCGTGAATAGACTAAGTGCGAAATTTCCTTGATATATGCGAATATTAACTCTGAGTGAAAAAGTGCTTTAACGTGCGAAAATTTCCTTAAGTGCGAAAATTCATATGCGAAAGTTCTTTCATACATGCGAAATTTGACTCAATCCGCGAAAATGTCTTTCGACTTGTCTATGTATGATAACTTGCGAATTTTCTCATTACATGCGAAAATTTGGACAACTTGCACGATTTCTTAACTTGCGAAATTTTACTCACTGTGCGAAAATTTCTCATGACATGTCCATGTGCAATCACTTACGAAACTTTCCTAATGCATGCGAAAATATTCATATCTGCGAAATTTACCTAATATGCGAAAAATAATATTACTTGCGAAAATCTCTCATTACATGCGAAATTTTACACAAAATGCGAAAATTCTCTTAACATATCTACGTTTTATACTTCGCAAATTCGATACTCAGTCCGTTCTAATCATATAACAATTACTGTCGAGTACAGATATGACTGACAAAGATCAAGCCACTCTTGAAGCACTTGAGGCGGCTGCCATCCAAAGGGACGTCGCTCGCATCGAACTCCACACGCGCACCTATGTACCACCACCTGACCAGATATTTCCACTAAGTCAATGGGCGGCTCTGATTCCCAACAACTACATGGTGGATTTGGAGAGCTTTCGGTGCGATGCCCCCGTCATCGTAGAAATCCTAAAAGGGCACCCACTTCGTCACGCCCTCACACATGGCGAGCCAGAAGCACAAGTATATCTTCAACAATTCTGGCATACGCTGCAGATAGCTGGACCAGTCCATCTCGCCAAAACCCTATCAGCCAAAATAGATCAAGACACGGTGGTCCTCACCCGCAAGACACTACAAGAAGTACTTCAACTCCCCGTCTACTCACCCTACGACCCACTGCCGACACACGAGCAACTCGTTGACGACATTGACAGACTGGGCTACCAATCAGATAATAAGAAAAAGAAGGGCCCACTTGTCCTCAGTGAAGTCACCACCCGCAATCTACCTCAACCGTGGCGAACGCTGTACCTGCTAGTAAACAAGTGCATGTCAGGGAAGCATGCTGGCCAGGACCGCGGCAATTTTCAAATTCTCACCATCCTGACCGGCATCGCCCACAACCGCAAGTACAACTATGCCGATATAATCTGGATGGATCTCGTCTCCATGATCCAACGTCGCGACCGGGAAGTCGCCAAGGGAGTCACAAACCGATTCGTACCCTACATGCGGTGGCTCCCTGCTCTCATCAAGCATTTCCGCCTGAACTCAACCACTATTCGCATCCGGCCGGCAGCGGAACACTTCATCATCCCAACTGTCGAGAGGTTCGCCAAGAAAAACACTCCGGCAAAGGATCAACACGCCATGATCATTCCGGACGAAGTGCTCGCCTACGCGGATCAGACAAATCCGCACGTCCGCGAATATCGAGCCACAACCGCCGCATTCCGCGAAAGCCCCCGACCTCTACCCACTGTCCCTATGGCGCAGATCAACCCCACTGCTCCTATCCCCGGGACTAGCCAAACCCCCCCACCACCTCCAAAAAGTCTTCAGGTCGCGCCGCATCCTCCTCCACCCGCGTTCTGAAAAAATGGTCGCGTGAGGATGACGTAAGCCGCCCCACGGAGCGTCGATCGAAACAAAAACACGATCGACCTCCTCCGCCACAAATAAGCCGAGCCGAACCAATAGGTACAGGAGGTGATGTGTTCACCTCCCAAGTAGAAGACGTGGCATCTGGCTCAACCACGCAAACAACCCCACCAACCCACTTATCTTCCTCTCTACAGGAAGGTATTTCATTGCACGAGGAGCCACGTATACCATCGACATCCCACTTGGAGATGATCGATGTTGAATCAAGCAGTCCCTCGCCTCAGACTGCATCCTCTTCATGCACATCGAGTCTAGTGCCCTCACTCCCCATAATTTCCCAGATTTCTAGGACACATACACCTTCTACCGCACCACAGAGCCTTCGTGACTCTGTCAGAACGCTCGGTGATGTCTCTGGACTGAGAGCGGAAGACCTAGCACGGCCAACATCACAACAACCGTGAGTCTAGGCCATCATTCGACTGAGTCTGTCTCATCGATGATGCCAACGGGAAGTCTGAGTGACGCCGTCTTTTCCAGACCTGTGCAAACGGGCGGCCGATCGGCTTTATTCACCGATTCGGTGTCAGTTGGATTTCTTCGTGATTCCAACTTGTTAGATTTACCCCATTTTGTCACCAAGACCGCGCTAGAGACACGTCTTCAAGAGTTTGCAAAGATTCTTGAGGCGTCGATTCTCGATCAAGTCTACGCGCGTCTCGATGCGTCCACCGTCGACAAAGGCAAAGGTGTGGCCCTGGAGACGCCACCACCCATGCAACATACGGACGCCGATGCTCTTCTCTCCTCCATCTCTGCCAAGGAGCTATTCTACATCCTCCGAGCCCGATTCGAATCGATGACGGAACTCGACGAGGAAGAACAGGAGATGAAGCGCATTATGACTCAACCGATGTCCTGCCGTGCTCAAGGCGAATCTAGCAGGACCAGGCGCGACGATCAAGATGATGATCAAGATCGCCGCGAGGGGGAGAATAGGCAGCTGGGCTCACAATCCCAAGGACTCATGCAATCGACGCCGCCCTCCTCCTCTGGACCTGAAACAACGCCCGCACCAGAAACCTCACAACCCACTAGCCAAAAATCCCACCTTGTTCACCATGAGCCACCAGCCAAATCACCCTCACCACCACCCATTACCATCTCCGAAACTCTAATCGTCACATCGACGTTAGAGACCACCTCAACATCATCTCCACCCACCACCTCGGAACCTCTAGCTGTCACATCGACGTTAGAGGCCACCACCACATCTACACCACCCGTCACCCAAATCATCCTTGCCAAAACCATCACCTCAACCGAACCACCAGATTCTCCACCAATTCCATCTCCACAATCCACAAACTCTTCCGACGCAACACCCTCGCCACCACACAGCGACACTCCCCTCAACACCGACACCAACGTAGCTCTTGAGGACGTCTACTGCGCACAGAACGAGATCGAAGCCTACATCTTCAACGATGAATGGCTGTACACACCCGTCGATGCAGTAGCAGCCAGGAAGCTGGTGGAAAACGCTCGACGTCTGCTGATGGAAGCCTCACTAACGCTGATCAACACAGCAGACAACGAGGACGGAGAGGAGTACGACGCTGAACCGGCCGAGCTTGAGGACATCCTGCAATTCCAAGCGCAGCAAACTGAGGCCCCTGCTGCTCAAACGGATGTACCCACGGTGGATATACCGGAAGCACCGTGGGAAAACAAAAAGATCACCGCACCGTTTCAAGAAGAGATCAGGAAGAGGATCTGGCGACGCAAGGAGCAGATCATCACCACCTTCGACGAGTATGAGCTGATGAACATCCAAAGTTGGAGCGAGAGAAAGAAGCAACTCTATCGATGGAGCCTTCTGTGTCACAAATGCACAAACAGGACGCTGTCCGATGAGGAAAAACATCGCTCAGGAAATGAGTCGGGCCCCCATCTGCAAAGTCACTGACCTCCGCCAAGAGTCCAAAGGACCTGTCCATTACCCAGTATTCACGGTAATGAGGCAGGATGAGAGCCACTGTGAAGTCAGTGAGGCGGACTTCAAGTTTCTGCGCCTGGGCGACCTGTACAGCATGCTGGAATCCATGAAGCAGTTCAGACTCGTCCTCAGAAGTTCTGGACATCTCATACGTGCTGAACCGGTCTCCATGGGATATGTGGCTATCAAACGCCACATGCTCCGACAGGTCAGATTCTTCGCCACCCACGATCTGCAGATGGCGGTGGAGCACAACCTGAAGAAGGTGAATCTGACTCGCCCATCTTTCAAAAACGCGGACGACTACCGAGAGGGCGATGTGATCGACGGAGACGATTCGGCGGTCGCCTACTCGAACTATAAGGGAAAGATGAGGATGCTGCGCTGCTCTGAAGTGGCAAAGTTCTCGGATGGAACGCTCACCATCATCCAAGACAAACTAATGAAGATCTGCCGCATACTTTCAGAAGAAGATCTTCTCTGCCGATCCAAGTTCGCGAAGCTCATTGACGCTATAGCTAATCGATTGGTACTACGAAGGAACCTCCGCGCCTTCGAGTTCAAGCTAGGGCTTCGCGACACACTCACACGCTAATCCTCCACCGCTACGCTCAAGATTCAAGACCCCCAACAATTGACACAAAGGGGGAGATTGTTAGGATATTTAATTGATTGTGTCAATAGTTTAAGTCTTGGGATTAATTTTGTAATTATCTTGAGCTTGGGCTTTGGACTAGAATGTAATTAATTAATTTTTGGTGTTTGGGCCTTAATATACCTAGGGTTAATGTGGTATATAAGGTGTTACCAACACCATTTGAAAGCTAATCAAAGATCAAAAGGCTAACCCTAGTTTTCACACACTACACGCACTACAAGGTGAGAAATCTCCCTTTTCACTCCATCTAAGCCTCTTTGATACCTTGTTTGGTGCATTCAGGACCAACACATATGATGACGAAACTGCGCCTTATCACACGAGACTCATAAACAACTAATCTTTGAATTAAATAGCCGGCCAAGCTTCCCGAACTACCTAACCGAAGATCGTATTAAAACACGGTGAATCCCGCTATCAGATTTGACTCTAATCCGGTGCAATAGTTCAACATATCTCTAGCGATGAGTTTATTCCGCTTATTTATGAGTGGTTTAATCGTTCATCCCTCTCTCGAGCGTAGCGTACGATTTCCCGGACTAAGCTATCTTAAACAGATAGACATAATTAAGATAATAATGTAATCCGTAAACGAGTCATAACTATAGCAAATAACAACAATAGGTAAACATACGAATAATCTCGCTAGGGTTCATCTGATTTCAAATACACGGGATTTAGCTATTCATATTGAAAATTAAACAACGAAGGATGAGAATATCAAACAAGCACTTAATGGTATGCCAGCAGCAACCGATGTTGTTGCTTATCCTTCTCTACAACTGCGATGGAAGAAGATTAGTTTTTAAATGAATTGTCTAGGAATTCGAATTTCTTACATGTTCTTTTGTTCATAAAAAGATTAATGTAGTGCCCCATAATGTTGGGATCTTGGATCAGTCCCTAATGATGATAGTAAATTTTTTTAAAACATTGCAATTTCTTTTTAAAAATAAATAAAATATTTAAATTAATAATATTTTAAATAAACTTTAAATAAAAAATTAGAAACTTATTTATAAATTACAAACTTCTTAATTAGTAATAATATACAAAAATTAAAATTATCAAATTACTACTTTAGACATTTATATTAATTTAAAACATTTAAGAAAAAATATGCGGTTCTCCTGTTGGGTTTTAAGCCCAAATGGGCATTGGGCCCCAGTGTGGGTAATTAATCCACTAATAAAAGCTGAAATGAATTTAATTAAATCGAGAAGTCATTGGTCACCGAAACGAGAAATCGTTGAAAGATTATGAATCTACGTTTTGTGGGAATCTAACGAATATTAATACGCTCCAAACCGATACGAATGAGAAACTAATTATTGAAGTCGGCCTAATAACTTATAAAGTGGATTGATAATTGATAGTATATAAAGGGGATGTCAAATATCCCACATTGGTTTAATGTCCCACATTGGTCAAATTTCTCCCCTTTATATATGATTACACCTTATAGTTTATCAAACAAAAGGTGAGCTCAAGGAGATGAGCTCAAGAGCCCACACATGAGAGCCCACGAACGGCCCACACGCGTGAGCCCGTGAGCCTAAGCCCATAGGTGCGGCCCGCAAGCACGTGAGCACGAACTCGAACTTAAATTTGTGCTCGGATGACATGGCATCGGCGATGACGTGTCGGCTAGATAGAGCTCCAGGTGACGGTGATGCGAGCATCCTTGTGACGTGGCTGGGTGATGACGTGGCGATGACACGTAAGCGTGAGGGGGAACATGGTGCTGACTGGACGAAGTGGCGTGGCTGGATCCGTTGGGGTGCGCTGGGTCGTCGCGTTGGTTCGGCACGGGTCGAACGACATGGCTGAAAGTGTACCTGTTTCAAAGGGGCCCGAAAGTTGTGTCTATTGGCGAAATGACCCTTGGTCAGAAGGTCAAAGGTGTCAGAATAGCCTAACACAGCTATTCGCAGATTGACCCCAGCAACCTTTGGAAAGCTATAAATAGACCCCCGACGAGTTTGGAAATTCATTCAATCATACCCAAGCATTCTAGAATTAGTGCATACTAGTCCAAGTTAGTAATAAAGCAGAAGAGGCTCGAGTCTTTAGTAGATTCGCCCGATAATTTCGTTCGACGTTTCAAATTTTCTGAAAGCTTTGTATCTTTGGGACGTATTGCGACAAACCGAGGCAATGAAATATGGGGCAATAAATGTTTTACGGAAAACGTACGACGTACGTGCCTCGACTTTGACGTATAAAGCCAAAACTCTATCCGAGTTTACGAGCGCCATCAACAAGGCGCCCAACACCAGATCCAACATCTCCGAGGTCAAGGCTGCGACTGGCCTGATTTAGTTTATGGGGGTTTAAGTCATTGTGGAGATGGGAGTGGTGGCAGCGGTGGGGACGGTGGAGGTGGTGGGGGAATAACGGAAGAGGAGGTGATGGTGGTGGTGGGGATGGCGGAGGTGGTGATGGTGGTGGCACTTTCAACGGGAGTTTCGTGCGCTTTCAACGGGAGAGATGGAACACGGACTTTCCAAAATCCGGCAAGAACTTCTTACATCTTACGGCATTTAGGAGAAAACTTCAAAAGATGATTCGAACAAAAAGCCGATGCCTAGAAGACCAGGTGAGCTTGAAGACATACAAAAGTGGAGATTTCGAGGACTCGGGGACTCTTTCCACTTGCAAGACGAAGATAACCCGCGCTATATTGGAACTTGAATACAAAGAGGGAGATTGTTGGAACTATTTTATTGTTTTTAATTAATATAGTTATCATGTCTTGCTACGCAAATTAATAGTCTTGGACTGAATTGTAATTAGTCATATTATAGGACCACTTGTGTAAATATACCACAATAGGTGGTATATATAAGTGAACTCCTAAGAAAATTAGGAGTGCGCTTAGGATGTTTTAGTAATCGAAATTAGAAATTTTAGAGAGAACATTTTAGCGTCAACCCTTACTTGTTCTTCAAGTTACTTCTCTCGCAAGCTTCAATGGTAAATTTCAATCTTCAACTTTGAATTTCTTAGATTTACTATCTGTTAGGTCCTACGATTAACAACTCTATGATCCTAGGCAGGAATTCTAAGTAATTCGATGATAACGATTGACATTAAGATTTGATCGAAAAACTCAAATGAAGAACAAGAGAGAGAATTCGAGTAGAGTGAGAAAGTTACTATTGTTTCTCTCTCTAGAAATTGAATTGCAAGCCTTTCTGATCAATTCTCAAAACTTTCTCTATTAAGCTCAATTGACTTACAAGTATTTATACCAAACAGACTTGGTATAAATATCAAACTAATCCTAATATAAGGACTACTATACAAAACGCCCCTAATTACAAGAACAACTAATGAAATCAATCACCATTACTAATAGTATTCTACAATCTCCCCCTTTGTGCTTGATTGCGTCTCTGCGCCGTTTGTCCTCGTCGGGCGTAATATGATCTGCGCAAGCCCAGCGCATGCTCGTAGTTCCTCAGAGTGATCCTAAGCTCCAGTCGCTCCTCGATATCTTCAAGCAATTCCATTAGGAGCGGCTGTTCTCTCACGAACCTGTGGATCCTCAGCATAGTGTATCTGTTGATTTCTTCCAACCTCTGCTCGATGTTTTTCCTGACGACCTTGAGCGTCCCATCGCAAATCTTATGAATCTCAGTCTTCAGCATCAACCTATTCTTCTTTGCTATTGGATTGTGGTAGGTGATGCCTAGGACTGAGCTGATGTGCACGTGATTGTTGGGAAGTGCTTCGATCTCAGGTCCTTTGTTGAGTGGAGCGGTCATGTTGACCTTCTTCATATTGCTCTCCAGAGCCATCTGAAGGTCGTGTGCGGCATAGTACTTGACTTGGCGCATCATGAACCGGTAGAGCCCTTCGAGGCCTTCTTTCTTGATGAAGCCCTGAGGACATTTGTACTTCTCCACATATAGCTGATAAAGACGGTACACTTCATCAGCGGGGAGGTACGGCAGGTCGCTCTCGCTCAGTTCCTCTCGGGTCCTGTCCACTCTTTCAATGATGTAGTAAGGTGTTGGAAGTCCTCCTTTTGCACAGTAGACGCTGAGGAGTTGGCATATTGGGGAGAGACTCTTATAATGGCTCTTGGCTTGTGCCTTATTCATCCCCAGCCTAACATCAGGTCCTAGTTTGGTCAGCATCCATAGGTAGGTCATCCTCTTTTGTTGATCCCAATGAGAGATCCCTCTAAGCTCGAACTCGTTCGGCTTCTTCACTCTGTCCGGAGACCTCCAAATATTCTCACGAACTTCTTCTAGGAAGGGAATTTCTATTTGGATGTTTTCCCATTGCGTGTCAATCCGAACGGTCCCTGGCATTTGCCTTGTGGGGGAGGCCGCTCGTTGTGCGATCAACTCTGACAGCCTTGGGATGTCTCGTTGGTAGTCTTCACCTTCCTGAAGTTCGTCGTCTTCTATGATTACGAGGTCTATAGACGCTTGTTGTAGAAAGTGCCGAATGTCGTGAATCCGTCGTCTTTGATGCTCATCGGGCATGGAATGGGTCATCCACTGTCCTTCGAAGATGTACTTATCTAGGGCATCGTGTGGATTGACACCATGTCCAGAGGGTCCCGGTTGGTCTGGAGCGACTGAGGGAGTGGCTTGGGTACCTGCTAGAGCTACAAGCATCGCAGGACTTGCTTCTTCTTCCGGAAGCAAGGGGCTTGAGTAGGTCGGTGGTGTGGACGGAGGCGTCCTGAGGTGAAAGGTTGGTGGGTAGATGTGGGCGGTGTGGTGCGTGGTGTGTGTTTGGGTTCGGTGGGTTTGTGTTTGGGTATGGTGGGTTTGTGTTTGGGTTTGGTGGGTATGTGTTTGGGTTTCACCAGCTCCAGCGCCTGTCTGCGTAGCGCCCGAGCCTTGTCCTGGGCCACTTGTTGATGTCCTTGGCCTCTTCTCCCCCTCATGATGGTCCTGATCATCAGGATCGTCATGTCTGCGCCGTGAGTGGGAGCTTTGGCCTCGGCAGGTGTCAGTCGGTGGCTCAGGATGGTCCACCAATAGCCTATAGAGAGATTCTTCATGCGGCGATCGGATGGAAAGGCCTATCAGACGGGCGAGGAGAATGTCATGGAGCTCGGTGATGGGGATTGTGTATGGGTTGATGGGATGGAGGAAGTGGCTAGAGGGTCGGTGGCTGTGGGTTGTAGAGGTGTGGGGTTGGTTCGTGACGAAGGGCCTTCAGAGGCAGGTGCTTTCCCGGTATCTCTTCGGGATGCCTCGAGTGCTTGGAGTACTCTCTCTGTGATCTTTTCTTCCATTGTCTATACAGCGGCAGAGAGAGCGGCCAGGAACTGTTCGGTCGTCACGAAGGGTGCGGACGCCTCCTTAGATGGACCAGGACGACTGACGTCGCCTGTTATCAACCCTTGAGTAGACACCGACTCTTGGGGTTGGCTCACAGTCACTTGAGGTTGTGACTGTATGAGACTTCCACCCAATCCTCGAGTCGAATCCTGAGGATTCGCCTCTATGGGTGTTAAGGCAGGCTCAGGTTGCGCCTGCGAACCAGACACCACGTGAGTTGGTTGCGGCTCAAGATTGAGCGAAGAAGTGCCAGCAACACTTGTCGATGGGGTCAGCGTAGTATCTGGTGCGACAGTGACGGCCGGGAAGAGAGACTCCAGCTGAATGCTCAGTCTTCTGGGAGTCCTCCTGATCAGACTAATTTCCTCGTCAGACTCTGTGTCAGACGGGGTGGCCGTGTGAGGAGTGAGGTCACGATTGACGTCCTCCAGTGCCTGATCCGTCACCGGTGGAAGAGAGCTTTGCCCCATTTCTGTCTCGTGCTGTGCCTCTTGTTGAAGAACTTCCTCAAAAGTTTATTCGAGCACGCCAACATGTACAGGCTCTTCCACTTGCAATTCGAGGTCAGGAGCCTCGAGTTCCATCTCCGTAGCCACGACGTCTATCAGCGTATCAACGACGTCGGGCATTGGCTCTTCGACCAATGGTGGCTCCTGAGCTAGCTCCTGAGCGACATCATCAATCATCGCGTCGTCAGGGCTTGGTTGGTGTTCCGGTTGGTGAGGGCTCACATGGTAATCTACCGGGGGCCCTCTGATCATTTCCTCCGTTAAATTGTGTTCCCGGCAGAACCTCTGATACTCAGCTCCCGCGGGGTCGGCGAGCCTGAGTAAGTTGAGTGGAATCGGCATCGACGGTTGGTCCAGGTCCGTGAGCCGTGGGTTGTTGAAAAACTTAAGCCTTGGCGGCTGATAGTTTCCACCAGGAGGTAGCTGGGGGATGTTCTCTGCATGTAGCTCCATGAACTCCCTGATGATCACGTTGAACCATCGAGCATAGGGCACGCTCTTCGAACTTCGGTTCTCCTTCAATCGAATCTGTTCAGCTAGATCATTCCAGATTAGCTGTGTAAAGTCGTAGTTTTTGGCGAAGGCGAGGCCGTGAAAGATCCGCAGTATGTTGCCGTTGCCCTTGTCGAATCCAGCGTGTTTGGGTGACAGACACTTGTTCACTATGCCGAACAGTGTCTTCCGGGGGTGAGGGATACCGCTGCTCTGGACCTGAGCTAATCTTGTAAGCGGCGGTTGGTATCCCATGTGCAGGAAGTTCTGAATCATCTCTGCGTCGGTCGGGAGCGGGTCGTAGTTGTCGTTGTGGGGCAAGTCCAGTATCATGCCGAACTGGCTCTTGCTCATGTGAATATGTCGCGTCCCGATTTGGGTCATGAAAGAGAATGTCCCATCTGCTACGGCTCCTTGTATGCATCCCCAGAACTGCTGGAGATAGACCATCGGCACCGATGCGGTGACCGTTAACGCATGCAAGATGGGGTGGCCTCTGAGGATGGATACGATGATCTCGTCTGGGCACCGAAATGTGCTCAGATCGAGCTGGAAGTTCGTATCTTGAACCTTTAGATAAAAGTTGTGATCATATATGTGGTTGTATCTTGGGTAACGATCCATCTGAAATATAAGATATATAAAAGTTCATTAGTTCAATTTTATTTTCAGTCGAAATATGAATAAATTTCATCAAACTAATAGCATGTTCGATGAATTTTGAATTTAAATCATATCAAATGCATATTGTATGTTAAATTTCAAAAATCGTGATGGCATGAATGTAATTTCGAATGAAATATTTGTCGCGTGAAAAATGGTTCGAAATTTCGCTAAGTGGTAAATCAGTAAGTCACTGTTCATGCCGAGAAAATTTTCGGTCGACAAAATTGAATTGCAATTTGATTTCCTATACACTGATTACAATTGAAACGTTTCCGTGTCATTTTTCGATCGAGAAATTTTATCCGCTAGTTTTCGCTACGGTGTAAAAGACTTAGAGAAAAATTTTCTAAGTGTTGAAGTTGAAATCTAGACTGTAGTCGATCAATTTTACGATCGAGAAAAATTCCGTAATTTACGATCGAGAAATTACGTCTCAGGTAAATTTACTATCGAAAAATTTTCCTCGATTGAATAAAATTTTTCGATTTGAAATTTGTCGAGCGGAATGTTATTTTCGATTGAAAGTAGAAGTTTTTCGCTGCGATATATTTTTATCGAAAAATTAGTCAACGAAAGACTAGTCAAATTGAAATTAAATCGAAAATTCTATTTTGCGATAGTAAGTTTTACGCTCGATAAAATTTGCATCTAAATTGTCCAATCAGTGCTTAAGTTTTTCGCTCTCAAAAATCCTAATTAGATTTCTCGATGGTAAGTAATTTTTTCGGTCAAAATTTTCTATCTTGATGACTAAATCAAAATTTTACGATCGAAAAATAAATCGACACAAATAGTATCTCGATTGAATTAAAATTCAATTAAGTCTATTTGCGATCGACAAAGTTCTTCGACAGCTTCAAACCTTCAAAGAACCCAGTTTCATCGAAACTCATTTTATCATCACAGATGGAAATTTTCCAACGACTTACGCTATCTGTTTCATCAAAGACATCGAATCTATCTAAATAATCAAGCATTTAACTCAGAAAATCCAAGAAACATGCCTTGATTTACTGAAACAGTATACGTTTAAATCGTTTTTGAAGAACAGTCGAAAAATCTTAACAAATCATGCAAAAAACTACAGAATGTAAATGCAAATCAAGTTATAACATTCGCAATCGTTAACTGCCGAATTTCTACCTTAATCAGACGATTTGAAGTGAAAAATTAGAAGATTTTTGAAGGATTTTGTATCGTCTGAGAAAGTTTTGCGTGAGAGAATTTCTGTCGATTAGGTTTTGCGTGAGAAAAATTTTCGACTGACAAAAGTTAAACTTTTATTAATTAGCATTAAGTCAATGTTGGGTTTGCGATTGGACGTTTTGCGATTAAATGGATCAGGCCCATTACTATTTGCGCTCGAGAAATTTTTTATTTGAAAATTTCTTCTCAATTCAAATTTTTCGATCGCCAATTATCGCGGCCAATCAAAATTGTTTCCAACATTGTTTACGATCGAGAAACTTATACCTATTATATTCGGGGGATGGATCATGAATTAAGTCTTCTATCTAGTTTCTCGGTAGTAAGTACTTCTAAAATTTTCAGATTGACCCCTATTTCAAAATAAAACCCAATGTAAGGCTCCCCCTTAGTAATTAAAATAAATGCACCCTGTATTTTTCTGTGTAGTAACGTCTAGCTCTCCTGGCGTAAATTGAAAATCTGTACCACTTAGAGATAAACGTTAGTAGTAATGGAGTTAATCAACAATTAATTTTGGCAATTTTATCTTTGAAAGATCTGTCTTGTGTCTAGCTCCTCTCTTTGTAGTGTCGACGTCTTACTTCTTAATTTTGAGAGATCTGAAATACTCAGAGAAAAACGTCAAAAATATTTGGAGCTAAACCATGATTTTTATACTTGCTCCCCCTCAAATGATGCACAAGAATTGACTAATTATGCAGTCATATTTAAATCAATTCAAGTCACGAGCATATAACACACAAATTTTACCAAGTACATATACATGGTCCCCGAAACATGTACTTCAAAATATTGTGTGAAGGTGGAGGCAAAAAAAAAAACAATTTATCGCATTTAAACAATTCAGTACCAATGCAAGCTATAATTGCATTTAGAATGTGCGATAGACTAAAGAAATTCGCATTTATTCAATTCAACGCATATGAAACATAATATTTCATGTCAAAATGTGCGAATTTTATTATTTATTATTTATTTATTATTATATATGTATATATATATTATTATTTTTTTTATTATTTTTTTTTATTTATGGGGTCAGATTATTTTGCTTCGATCAACCGTCACGCCTAAAATTTTACGAGACATTTGAAAGAAGAAAATGCCGTCAAGTCATGTCGTCAAACTAAAAACATAAGTCCATAGACTGGTCCATTTCGACAACTCTCACCAGGTTCGCTCTTGCTCTCAATTAGCTATCTTGGGATTTTTATATTTTTATCACTCAAGTCAACACAAGCAATTTTTAGTCAATTTACCTGTGATCGAGGCATTTTTTATCATTTCACCTAAGCGAGAGACCGTCTATGTGGAATCAAAGGGTTGTAAGGGTTATAATTTGGCTAGGACTTAGAACGGAAGGAAATTAAAGGGAAGTGAGCTTATCTCTTCATCGTCTTCCAATTCTACGTCCGTCTCCTTTTTTTTCTTTTTCGGCGTCTTTCTTCTTTTCAATCATTTCTCCCTCTTTTCTTTTAAGAACTATCCCTTTTTATGTTATGCTCAAGCTGAAGCTCCGCTTCTCCATGAGGCTCTAGGAGATTATCGTAGGCGAAGTTCTTCTTGTTGGTTCTCGGGCCGATACTGAGCTCCTCTTCTCTTAATCCCTATTGAGGTTTCAGAGATTATCAATTTGGAGAAGTTCTCGGTTATGGAATTCGTACCCGAGGCTGCACTCCTCTTCTCGTTTCCCGATATAAGACGGGATTATCGTTGGAGAAGTTCACTTCGCGGTGCTCCTCTTCCAGCCGTTCTGACGAGCGTACGAGATTATCGTTGGAGAAGTTTACAGCAGGATCCATGCCACTTTCTACAAGGTAGTCGGAAGGCCGGTTCCTTTGGTATGATTTTTGCGCGTTGAGCAGTGCCTTCTTTTGTCATCATTTTACTTTTTCTTTTGTTATCACCCCCTCCTTTTCTCGTTTGAACAACCATTCGAAGAGTATAAAGTTCGGTTGAAAGCTGGGAATGGGTTTTAAATGAAGAAAAGGACGTCGGAGAAGGCTCAAAGTGGATGACTAAGGGCTAAAGTGGAGGAATTTAAATAAGGCCGAATGAGGAATATCCTAAACTCCCTTATCATTTTCCTAACGATCTAACGCAAGATGAGTATGAGGCCAAGTATCACTAGTTAAGACAAGCAATTGATGTGTGACTCACTCGAGAAATAGATCCAAAGAAAGAAAACAATAACAAGGCTTGAATCCTCACATTTATAGTGGCTTTGTGTCTAGTGGAGCAACCTAATGACCTTTAGACACAAGAATGCGATTTAGACTGACAAAATTAAGCAATTAAATCGATCGCATGTCGGGGTAAAATTTAAAGTGACTTTAGATCAAAGCATCCTAAAGGATTTCGTCATACCCCTTTATATTATATAGAAATATATATGTTATTATTATTTAATTTTTTTTTTTATTTTTATCACGCAAGATAAGGACAAATAAGCATAGAAAACACATAGAATTGAGCATGTGATAGCACAGAAGATCAGGTAATGCATATATTATGGAAGATTCAACATGCCTAATTTTCCGACAAGGAATTGAAATCGTTTCTCATCCAATGCCTTGGTGAAAATGTCGGCTAGTTGAAACTCCGTGTTCACAAAGTACATCTCTATCGTGCCTTTTTCTACGTGATATTTGATAAAATGATATCTAATGTCTATGTGTTTTGTGCGTGAATGATGAACAGGATTGCAAGTAATGGCGATTGCACTCTGACTATCACTATATATGGGTATACAATTCAGATTGTACCCATAGTCGCGAAGCTGTGTCCGCATCCACAGCATCTGCGAGCAACAGCTGGCAGCAGCTACGTATTCTGCTTCGGCCGTCGAAGTTGACACATAGTTCTGCTTTTTGGATGACCAGCAAACCAGCTTTTCGCCTAAAAATTGAGCGCCACCGGACGTGCTTTTCCTGTCCATTCGGCAACCTGCATAGTCAGCGTCAGTGTAGCCGATAAGTTTAAAATTCGTACCCTTTGGATACCATAGGCCAAGGGTAGAGGTGCCCTTAAGGTAGCGTAAAATTCTTTTGACCGCGAGCATATGGGATTCTTTGGGATCGGCTTGAAAACGGGCACACAAGCACGTGGCAAACATGATGTCCGGCCGGCTCGAAGTAATGTAGAGAAGAGATCAAATGATACTGCGATACAGTGTGATGTCGACCGACTTGCCAGAGGGATCGGCATCCAACTTGCAGCTTGGTGACATAGGAGTGCTGAGAGTCTTGCTCTGGTCTTGATGAAATTTCTTCAGAATATCCTTGATGTATTTTGTGTGACTGATGAAAATTCCATCATTGAGCTGCCTGACTTGGAGTCCTAAGAAAAATTGCATCTCTCCCATGTGACTCATCTCGAATTTGCTCTTCATGAGGTCTCCAAACTTCTTGCAGAGCCGAGGATTTGTTGATCCGAAGATGATGTCGTCGACGTATACTTGGACGACCATCAGATCTTTGTCATGCCATTTATTGAAGAGGGTTGTGTCTATCGTTCCTCGTATGAATCCAGACTTCACGAGGAAATCACTCAGGACATCGTACCAAGCACGTGGGGCTTGTTCTAGTCCATAGAGAGCTTTGTCCAAGCGATAGACATGATCGGGATGTTCTTGATCAACGAAACCTTTCGGCTGAGCGACGTAGACTTCTTCTTTTAACACGCCGTTGAGAAAGGCGGTTTTAACATCCATCTGATAGACTTTTGAAGTCTTTGTGAGCCGCATAAGCCAGCAGGAGGCGAATAGCTTCGATACGGGCAACAGGAGCATAAGTCTCATCGTAGTCGATGCCTTCCTGTTGATTGTATCCCTTAGCAACTAGCCTTGCTTTGTTCCGGATCACTTCACCATCTTCATTCTTCTTATTCTTGAAAACCCATTTAGTTCCGACCACTGTTTTCCCATGTGGACGGGGTACCAAGGTCCACACTGATTTCCTCTTGCATTGCGATTGTCCAATCCGGGTCTCGAAGTGCGTCTGCTACTTTGGTAGGCTCGTTTTGGCTCAGGAAGCAACTGAAAAGACTGTGTTGACGACGTGTCCTCAGACCAACCGAGGGATCGCCAATTATCTAATCAACCGAGTGGCCTCTCGTCCACTTGCGCTCATGAGGCAAGGCTGAAGTCGGTGCGTCAGATATCTGTGGATCTAGATTGCCTGTAGTCTCAGATTGATCATTTGTCTGAGTAAGTTCCAATACTGCACTTGGATTGATCGTCTCAGATGATACTTCCTCGATGACCATTGTAGGTTCTTCGGTGTTCTGTGGCAATTCTGAATCGGGTGGGGTAGAGGTGTGAGATGAACTTGGTACGTCGGTCTCGTTCGATAGATAATCCATTGTTGGTGTAGGCGTGTATGAACGATATACCGGTTCGAAGAGAGAATCCAAGTCGTCTACTGCAAGTCTCGTTGCTTCGTCTGACACTGATCCTGAAGTTGTTGCCATCTTCTGTTGGTTTTGTGCCAACACACCAGTGATTACGGGTTCTGAAATGTTGTCTTCAGAAGCCAACGGGTTAGGCACAGGTCCTGGACTGAATTGACAAGAAGCCATCTCTGCCACTTCGTGGAAAGTGACATTATAGCTTTCCTTAATAGTTCGGTTGGACTTGATGTATACTCGGTATGCTTTTGATGTTGAAGAATACCCGACAAATGTAGCTTCGAATGCTTTAGGATCGAACTTTGCACGTTGCTCTCGGTCGTTCGCCACAAAGCACTTGCACCCGAAGACTTTAAGGAAAGATATGTTGGGCACTCTATTATTCACAATCTCATACGGATCTTGTTGAACCGTTTGTGAACCACCATCCTGTTTTGAGTAAAACAAGCGGTATTGACTGCTTCAGCCCATAGAAAGTGTGAAAGTTCCGATTGGATCAGCATTGTACGAGCGACTTCCACTAGTGTTCGATTTTTCCTTTCAACGACCCCATTTTGTTGAGGTGTTTTGGCGGCTGAAAATTGTTGACTTATTCCAAGTTTTTGATAAAATCACTGAGGTGATTGTTCTTGAACTCAGTGCCGTTGTCTGTTCGAACAACTTGAATAGTCTGTTGCAGCAGATTTTGTGTTGTGTTCACAAAATTGATGATCAAGTCACCAGTCTCATCTTTAGTTCGGAGGAACTTAGTCCACGTGTAGCGAGAATAGTCATCCACAATCACTAGGACATACTTTCTTCCATTGATACTCTGAGTCTGCATCGGACCCCAGAGATCCATGTGAATTAGTTCCAATGGTCGAGAAGTAGATGCAATTTGCTTGACGTGATGAGATGCTCGCTTCATTTTTCCTAATTGACATGCCGAACAGTGTTGCTCCTTTTGTAGTAGTATAGTTGGAAGACCGTGTACCAACTTTTTCGTAGAAAGGCGTTGGAGAGCTTTCATATTCAGATGAGACAATCGTTGATGCCATAAGTTGTTCCTCTGTAAATCAGTCTGAGAAATGAGGCATACAGCTGTCGCGGGCCGCACAGACGTCAGGTTGATCGTGTAAATATTGGATCTCCGAAGTCCTTGAAGGAGTTCTGTGTCCTGACTATCCAAAATTCTGCATCGGTCAGCATGGAAGACCACCTGGAATCCTTTGTCACAGAATTGGCCTATGCTGAACAAGTTATGGCGGAGGCCATCGACGTATGAGACATCTTTGATGGTTAGATTCTTCAGAATGATGTCCCCAAGTCCTAGAATCGGGGCTGAATCGTTGTTCCCAAATCTGACTTTGCCGTTTGGTCGGTCTTTGTAGTTGCTCAGCAGCTCTTGATTACCAGTCATGTGTGTGGAGCAACCAGAGTCGAGGTACCACACATGATGGATCTGCAAAAACAATTTAGAGAGCTTTAGGTACCCACTTAAGGATGGGTCCTCTCGGATTAGCAGATTTAGTTTTGGGTTCAGATATGTCTCCTAAATCTATTTTTGGAAGAGTCTTAATAACCCATTGCACTGCTGGAAAAGTGGGTTTGGTTTTGCCACTATAGGAGACTTGGCCCTTTTGGCTTTTGTCGTCCTAGGCGGAGATTTAGGAACCCACTTGGGTTGAACCTTACAGGGAAGATTAATTTCAGCACGTACAAATGCTTTGGAGGGTTTGACTGAGGAAAAGATCTTTTCTTGTGATAGTCTCCTAAGGTGCTTGGGGGATTTAATTTCTATGTGATACCTTAGGTGAGTACATTCATGTACGGCGCCATAAGCTTTCTTTATGGCTGGATCTTGTTTCCTACATGTCTTCCTAGTGGCATTTGTTTCAGAATGATTAATTTTTGACGTAGAGCCTATTTCGAAGTTGGTGCTTCTAAAGGTGATTGGCTGAAGTGAATAAGTAGAAGCAATTATCTTAAAAGTGGAAATAGCTCTTTTATTTCTACGAGTGTCTTTTATTGTAACAGAAGGAGTAGCATGCTCAGAAACATTTAAGTCTAATGGCTCCTTCTTTATCTTAGTGCTAGACACTCTCGCCTTTGTTTTTAGTGCTGACGCTACGCTCCCTGTAGACGTAGATAAAGTGAAATTAGTCATAGCACTCTTAACAGAATTATTTTTACAATATTTATCTATCAAAGGCGAAATTTCATTTTTCACGCTTTTGTAATAGCGTGAGAGGTAGTTTGGGGGGACGAGGAAGCCTTGAGATTTTCCATCTCCTTAAAGAATTTTTTCTTTTCAGCTTCGAAATTCTCTCGTTCTTTTTCTAACTTTGCCTCCGACTCATCTATCTGTTTTATGATAGGGGGTTTGTAGAGAGAAATTTTATAATTAATGGTTTTAACTTCCTCGTGCTGTGTTCGAGAATCAGGAGGTAGAATTTGAACTAAATTGCAGACAGGTGTTAGAGTTTCTTTCCTATTTTTGTC